>JAHLJT010008446.1:14365127-14375566 GCA_031308135.1 Acheta domesticus | reverse complement strand
GAGCACCAACGAAGTTCGCGTAGCACGTGCTTTATTTTGCGGTACGAATTCATGGAAACGTACAAGTAGTCTTGTGGTCATTCTTAATACGCGAGAAGGCAGCCATTTTAATTCATGTCGCTCCAGTGTTTTATTTACTTTGCTCTACGCTTTTTGCAAAATGTTACATTGTATTTATTCTTTTTTAAGTATACAGCTGTCATTTCTTTGTTACTCATAGTATTTTATTGACATCGTACTATTTATTGACAGGGCAGTCTTACTACACTACGCACTGTTGAATCGTTGAATTGAATGTTGTTGTCGTTATTTTTAGAATATTTTAAGGATAAATAAAATAATTAAAACTATTTATGAATAAAACAATATGCAATTTTTCAACAATGTTTTGGGAACGTGATGATCCCATCTTAAGGTCATTTAAAAGTAATAATAATAAAAAAATCAGGCATATTACATGAATTGATTAAATATTCCAAACATAAAAGCCTGTAGAAGTGTTATTTTATAATTGTTTAAACAAGATATGTTGTAATGTATTCTTTTCATGTACTTTTCATGTCTTAATTGAACATTTAGTTTGTACACAGCGAAACGTGTCGCATTTTATTCCAAGGGGTGGACTGACTGGTCCCGCGAAGTTAGTTGATCGAACGAATGATTGCATCTGCGTCAGGAATGAGAGGGAATATAGAGGAGGAGGGGTGGGGATGAAAGTGAATGAAGGAAGTATTACATGGAAAGTCTAGAAAGAAGAAATATTTGGAAGGGTGTTGGAATAAAGATAATTAGTTTTGAATACTTTACTTTCAGTTTGAAACATGCTTTTAGATTCATTTAATTTTATAAAGTACGTGGTTGTAAATAGGAAACTCTGGAACCCTTACTTCCTACATTTAGTACACCAAGTGAATTGTGAGTGAAAGTAGCAACGAGCGTGTTTGCCCAAGTTTGATAACAAATGTGGGTAAAATATAGTATTGTAGGTTCATAACTTCGCCGTACGTTGCAAACAATCCGTCGGTGGTGCGTTTGTGTTTTGCAACGTGGGCGCCAACGCGGAGCCGGCGGGGCATATGCGTGGGGTGTGGGTAGGACGGAAGCGCAGTGGATCTCGGAGCCACTTGGGGAGCCCATCAAAGAAGTCTCTGCCGCCCTCCGCCTCGCCATGGAGCAGCGTCTGTTCGCGATTCGCCTGCGACACGCTCCGGGCCCGAGGACACTTTCATAAGATCGCTTCTGCCCCACTGGATTTGCATCGAAACTACATTTGGCAGCGCGGCGGGCCGCGCGCAGCTGGCGACCCGGGCGGCGGGGCGGGGCGTGGCGGGACTCGGATGTGGGTGGCGGGCGCGCGCGGCGGAGCGGGGCGGGGCGGCCCTGGGCCGTGGTGGCGGGGCGGGGCAGGTGTGTTGGGCAGGGTGGTGGTGGGATGGGGATGGGAAATGGGGCGAAGGTGGGCGAAATTTTGAGTGCATAGCGGGGCGTGGCGGGGGCCCGGGTTGGCGGGTGGCGCGTTGGCGAATCGGACGCTCCAGCGCCGGCTGCGTGCCAAGCTGTGCCCCGCGACGTCCCACCCCACCCACCCACGCCATCCCGCGCCACCCCGCGCCACCCCACCCGCCTTCCGAATGATGAGCGCCTATCATATCCGCTTCTTCTCGCCGCCCGATACAACACATGGCGCCGGCCGCTTCTCTGCCGGCCAGCCAGCCATCGTTCATCTTCGGAGCACAGCTTAAACGGCTTCGAATTCCCTCGCAGCAATTCCTTCGGGCTTTCTTTACTAACTCGTGCTAGTGTGCGTGTTCCACAAGGTGAGCAGCAATCTACGTTTACTAAATAACAATAATAATAAATAATACAATATTAAAATAATTTAATATAATAACATAATAATAACAAAACATTAAGAAACAGAAAAAGCCCATATGAGAAGCAGGGGGTCAAGTAAAAATATTCCAATGCCGGTAAAACTTTTGCCACAAGAGCTCGTTTATCGCAATTTTAAAGTACAAATTCTCAACAATCTCAGTTACCCGTTCATCATAAGAGTAAGAAAGTCTAAATACCTCCCTTCTTTAGAAAGAAATTAATAAATTCAATTCAGTGGAAATAATTTAAGAGCCATCCAGCAATTGCGTGAGAAAATAAATTTAGATACTATTTTGACCGGCCAGGACCCAAAATATATTCAAGGCTAACCATAGGAGATGTTGAAGAAATAGAGAATTATTCCTTCAGTGCCGCTACATCATAATTGTAGCATTGCGGGATATTTGCCAGAACTGACCTCACTAACATAGTACAAATCTTAGGAAATCTGGCCTTTCACACAGTAAATTCAGAATAAAACTCAGAATATATTTTTAATGGAGAACAATAATATATTTAGCAGAGACAGAATAAGATGTTTAAGTTATGAAAGTTTAGTAATATTCATTAATGTAAACCTATTCAAAGTTATAAAAACCACAAATAGTTAGGTTAGGTCTCGTACACACATACATCCATACATACATACATTTTAACGGTTGATTTGCAGAGCTGATCAATGGTACAACAAGTATAACGTTATCTAACATGAAATAAAGGCACTAAAAGCAAACAAGACAGACAAAGCGAAAATAGCGAAATTTACGTTTGGATGAAAACAAAAAAAATGCGAAAAAGAGACAACTTCTCATATTTTAAATAACATCCTTAAAAATATGTTAACAATTTTTACGCAAAAATGTATGCAAAATTTTAACTAGTGCATAGAGATAAAACGTATATATGTTTAACAGATTTCACAGAAATGTTTTCGTAATTAATTTCACAACGTAACGGATAAAATGTAATACTATAATACTTTATGCAATAAATATCAACTTTATGCAATAACTTTATGCAATAAATATTAACAATTCCAAGTTAAATTTAACCGTTTTCCGTGGTTAGCACGTGTGGTAAAAAACAAAACAAAGAAAAAGCAAACAAAGGATTATGGGAAGTAAAATGCAATTGTTTTGATGTAGGGAAACCGTTCTGATATGAAACCAATACAATGCAAGTGTTACTGTTACTATTATTAATAAGTCAACGCTTATTTTTAAAATGGACAAATAAATGAAAATTATTATTATATATTCTGAAATTTAGATTTGTATTTTAAATACGTTTCATGACTAACAAAATATACGGGACAATACTTTTACTCTTTTTTCAGAACCAATTCATGCTTTGATGTACTGGTGTGTGGAATGCATGTGTTCAACAAATGTATAACTAAATTATATTCATACCGAGTGATAACGTTTTCAAATACTCTTGAAATTGTTAGTGCGTTTTCCTCTCGTAGGCATACACCTAGATAGGAAGGGCCTTATACATTGGCAATTAGAATATTTCTCGCGCTTTGACGGAAGAGAAGTGTATACACCAGGCGTTCTGGAAGAAAATACTCTGTCACCTTAGTTAAGAGTATATTCAGATGATGATAAATTCAAGAATATAAATATTCACTTTGGGTATTTTACGTATAACTAACCTATTTACGACGTGCTACATATTTCGGAACATTTTGTTACAGATGAGAAAGCAAATATACACAAGGGAGCAATCGCAGGTAATGAAGTTTTTCTTTTTAAACTGATGCCTAGGGCAAACGAAAAGGAAAAGTAAATATTCAAAAGTATCACAATATCTTGTATTTAAAACTGCAATTAATGCTGCATCTTGCAATTAAACTGCACTTGCAATTCATTTGTATTTCTTAAAACAATTTTACCAACAAAACCTAATTGTCAGTAGCTGAAAAAGGTTAAACGAAGAAATAATTTCAAATTGTATGAGATTATTCGTAATGCTAACCATTTCATGGCTAACCGTGGCCACCCACGGCTAACCATGTTTTAAGTTTAAGATCTAAACCCCGTAATGGACACTGTTGGTGTGAAACAAATCGCTTTCCCAGTCGTTTTGTTCTTCTTTAAACGAATAACCGACATTTCGCCGAACGGATTTTGCCCTCCCTCCACCGAGCGATTTTCCACTTTGCACTGTTGGCTCGTTCCGACGTAATATATTTTAATTAAAATAAACGACGTACTGCGGGTTCTTAAATTTATTTCTCTCGACTGACGTGCTCTTTTAATTGTGGTTTGCGGAGCCGAGCGTCTTCCGGACTGATGAACTTCCCCGCAGGGCCTAACGCTCTGCCAGCTGCCAACGGAATTTCGCGGGTTGCCCCGCGAAAAGACGAACGTGCAAACAAGCGAACAGAAGAACGCACGAACAAGAGAATTGGTACGCAAGCAAAGAAGCAAATATGTGAACACGCAAGAACATGAACAAACTAAAAAAGGAACAGACGTACTGTACGCAACAGGGAAAGGAAATGGAATTGCTTCTGGACGTCTTTCACTTGCAATAAAAACTACAATTAATGATGAAATTTGCAATTAGACTGAGCTTGCAATTAATTTGCGTTTCTTAAAACAATTTTACCAACAAACGTAATTGTCAATAGCTGAAAAAAGTGTAAACGAAGAAGTAATTTCAAATTGTATGAGATTTGAATCACGATGACACATCAGGACATTTTACATTTGACCTAAGAGAGACAGCCACGTGAGTTTGTATTTCGTTAGAAATTCTCTAAAATAAAATCTGAAGTTCCTTTACCCGCTTAGTAGGTACTCCTAGTTTCTAACTAAGCAACGAAAATTTCTAGTTTTAATGTTGCTAATATCGCTTTGTCCAACAACATCGAGTGATGCAGTGTGATGAAAATTAAGTAGACCGACACAAGGAAGAAGCACAAGTGTCAAACGCGCTTATGAACTAAAATTTGCGACTGTGTTAATCAGGATCCAGTGGATAAATTGTGCGACACGTAGACATGTGCTCTTAATAGCGAAGATGATACGGCAAGAGGTTAATGGTGACGGCACGTATCTAATATTCATCATTTAAGTATGTCTAGTACAAGGATGAGGTAGGCTTTGAAACTCACGCAAACTGTTCGCACGGGCACGTCTCTTGGCAAGGGTGGGCGGGTGTGGGAGGTGCAATCGGGCTGCTTAAGGCGACGAAATCCCCGAACACTGCCCCCAGAACGTTGGGCGTCTAATCAAAATTCCGCGCTTATTGACTGAGCGAAGATTAGATCTAGATCGCTCCGCCCCGCGCCTGCTAAGCGAAGGCGCGCGCGAGCGTCGAGACCGAGAGAGACAGAGTCGCTCGAGAGAGGGCGAGGGCGAGAGCGAGGGGAAGGCGGGGGCGGAAGCAGCGAAGAGGGCGAGATCAAAGGCGAAGGTCGAGAGCAAGGACGAGAGCGAAGGCAACACCAAGGGTGTGGCAGAGGCGGAAGCAGGAGCGAAGGCTGAGGTCGAGAGGAAGGTCGCGAACGTATGTGAGAGGAAGGAGAAGATGGCGACGACGACGGCATAGGTGAGGTCGTGGTCAAGGGGACGTCCGATAACAAAGGCGAGGGCGACGCCGTGAGCCAAGGCAAGAGCGACCGCGAGAGGAATGGCGAGAGCAACGGCGAGAGCGAAAGCGAGAGCCGACAAAAGCAAAGGCGAGAGAGAGAGAGAGAGAGAGAGAGAGAGAGAGAAAGAGAGAAGGCAGCAACAGCGAAGACGAGAAAGACATAGACAACGACGACGGAAGTGAATGCGAGAGCGAAAGAGCAGCAGCAGTCAAGCAGCGCGAACATGTTTCTTTCGTTGTGCAGTTGAACACGATCGATAGAAGTTGTAGTATGTCACATCTTTAGACATTTTTGTAACATTTTTTTCCAGTATGTGCAATGCTGACTCCGTACTTCAACTATGAAAAACAGATGAATATTAATGCGTTGATGGAAGGCAGCAACGACCGATTTTCTTCTGATGACAACGTAATAGGTGATGTGAAAGTTGCGTTCGATAGTTTGAAATGTGAGATGCAAGAACAAATTGATGCATTGAAGATATCTGCTGAATTCATGTCTTCAAAATTTGACGCCATTTTGCCGAGCTATATAACGTAAAAACCAAATTAAACACACTAAAAAAGTGAATACTATGAAAAAAAAAAAGATGAACTTTACTTAAAATTGAATGGCATTGACCAGTACTCTTAACGAGATAATATTATTATGCATGGTGTGCCAGAAAATATAACAGAGGTATAATAAATGAAACCATAACAGAAGTATTGAGAAATATGTTAGCAATGATCGGAGCAGAACTTGTCAATGACATTAGTTTATCGCATAGGCGTCCATCTAAGAATGGCAACAGAAGGCCAAATGTAACGAATTTTTTCAAGAGTGGCCGCGATGATTGGATTACGACATTCCAGGAAGAAGCTAGGCGAGATCAGTGACGAGAGCAAACGGGACAGAGAACACGAGAAGGAAGGCGAGAGGACGGGGAGAGGGAAGGGAAAATGTGTGAACGAGAGCGAGAGAGAAGGGCGAGAGAGAAGCGCGATGGTGAGAGCAAAGGAAAGAGCAAAAGCGAGAGGACGGCGAGAACGAAGGAGAGAGCGAAGGCGGGAGGGCAAAAACGAGTGCAAAGGCGATCGCGAAGGCTAGAGTGATTCCGCGAGTGAAGACGCGAGCGAAAAAGAGAGCAAAGGAGCGAGGGAGGACGAGTTCGAAGGCATGACCGACGGCGAGAGCGAAGACTAGAGGAAGACAAAAGCGATGGCTAGAACGAACGCGATGCGAGGTGGGAGCTATGGAAAGAGAGAAAGCTTTAGCGACGATGCGAGCGACGCCAAGGGGGAAGGCGTGAGTGCCTGCCAGTGCCAAAACGAGAGCGAGGGCGAGAGCAAAGGCGTGAATGACGGTGAGAAGAAAAGAGAGCGGACGGCGGGAGCGACGGCAAGAGCGAAGGCAGGAGGAATGCGAGAGCGCCGTGAGAGCTAAGAGAGAGAAAAAGCGAGAGTAATGTTGAGAGCGATGGAGAGGACGACGGGGCGAACAACGACAAGAGGGAAGGTGATAGCGAAGGTGATAGCGAGAGTACAAGCGACGGCGAGAGCGTTGTCCAAGAAACGAACGAGGTGAGAGCGACGGGCGAGAGCGCGAAGATAAGAGTAATTGCAAGAGGCGAAAGCCACAACGAAACCGACAGCGACGGGAAAACAAAGGCGAGAGCGACAGCGAGAGCGACGGCGAGAGCGACGGCGAGAGCGACTGCGTGAGCGATAGGGAGAGCGACGGCGAGAGAGCAGGCGTTATCGAACTTGAGGACGAGGGTGAGAATGATATCTCTGTGATTTACAAACAGTGCGGTTGTCATTCTCTCTTGCGATTGTGGGAAGCGTGTGGGACGATCGTGAGAGAGGAACAGTGAGAATGAATGATAATGAGATGATGGTTCAGATGAGATACGTGTGATTTGAAAAGTAACCGTCGAGAGAATCACGAAAGTTCGTAGATGGCCTCAACGTATCTACAAAATACGTATGTTGTCGTTCTTTACGTGTTACGATGCGGGCATTCTTATGCCCTCCATTTGTGAAGGAATAAAGTGCTTTGTGGCCGGTTTGCAAATAAATCTTATTGTTTTGCACTAACGATTCATGTTGTTTCGAGGTTTCGCGAATTTTGAAGCAGCTTGTTTACTTCAACTATTTTGCTGTCTCTTCTGCTGTTTTGTTTCGGTGTTGGCCATTTTTGTTTAGTCTACGCAGAGGTGACATGATGGCTCATATGGAAACAGAATAATTGGAGAATGCCAACACGAGAATTAATGCATGGAAATTCTGGAAATGACATTGGTCTTTGATGACAAATTTTGGAATTCTAAATTTGTAGCGATAAATCATTAGCCCTCTGATTTAGTGCACTACCTAAAAATATTTGAGTCCGGTGGTACAGTAGGCTTGAGGAACAACAAAACAAATCATTTGCAAGTACATCCATTTCATTTCTTTCAAGGCCGGGAAAAGTAGGGCTTTTGTTGCTAATATTACCGTTTCCTTTTCCAATTTCCTTACTTATTAATCTCTCGAAGAAAGATATTTGCAATTTTACTCTAGAAAGGGCGGTATCTAAAATAGAAATGATAAATGTATCAATCTAACGCTTTTGCTGCTACAATATTATTCGATTGATCATGATTTCATTTCTGAGAATGAGACAATTGAGAGGAAAGCACTTGAATGGAAATTGAAACTCTAAGCTTTATGTATATAAAAATAGCATGGGATTGCTTTTAAATGATGGTGGGAATAAGACATACATTTATCGAATAACGAAGAACAGTCCTTTGCATTCACTTTTACAAGACAAATGTCATAATTTACTGAAATATTAATATGGACGTTTTATTGTACTTGGATGTAATGTAGTGTCTTTTTGAAAGAGCTGAAAGAACAAATACGAGAGTTTTGGCGATTCTGAGGTGCTTCCTTCACAGAATAAGGAAACAAAGTCATTTGATATCAAAGAAAGTAAAGTCTTGCAGAGAAGCCAAAAGTAAACAAACACGCAGAAGTTTCGACAGCTTCTCCAGAGCCTCCTGTCAGTCGTTGATACCATAGAGTGACGAAAAGCGCGTAAAAACCTTGCAAAGGAAATCAAAACTTGAGAGAAAAAGTCCCAAGGGGAGGAAACAAAGTTTGCTGTCTTGAGGAACTCGTCTTAGAAAAGTATTGCTGGACAGAGATAGTGGCTTAAATCCACCAATGGAGGGTATTCACAGCATGATTGTCACATTCATAAAATCCGTTAAGTCTTCGAAATAGTATTCTAGAAGATACGAGGGAGCACTAGATTGATTCGGAGGCGGCCGCATTTTGATGCTGTAGTAACCTCTACGAGTTCGGCTTCTTGGCATACAATAAGGACGTTGTCAATTCAGAGGTGTGTTAAAATCTTACTGTAAACACCAAGTACGTCACGAAAAAGCTTCAATGTCCTAGTTTGTGTTTATTTCTAACCGTTTTTGGAGGGGTGGCTCAGTGCGTCAACTGATGTCACTGCAGTGCCTCTGACCAGGAGGTCCTAGGTCCGAGTCCCGACGGTGGCAGGATTTTCGACATTAGCTTGTCAGCCTAAATCGAATTCAGTCGCTGTCTGGAGGAGAATTCTAGCGGCCAGCTGCTCAGATCGACTGTTTTCCGTGGGTTCTCCGATCAACACCAGGGCTACGGACCGCGGGAGATCTTTCCTACAACTTCCTTGTCCTCTCCTCATCCTTATACGCACACTAACATGCACTACACTACATAAATGCCGCGGGACCGGTCGGGGGGCTTACAGCTTGTCCCAGCTGGGACGATGGGCAATATGTGGTTGAGGAAAACCCCATTAGTCGATGGTAGGTCGGCGCCGGATGTCGCCACCCAGCGGGAGAAGATCACTTCCACCACCACCACAGCACCTGCTGATGAAAACCTTGCGCTACACTTACGTGACTAAAGACTTCAATAGTTGACGCTCCCGGAATCACTAACAATCAATCAATCTAAACCTTTTTACAATCTCCTCGTGGAGGCTTCGCTGCTAGATGTTGCCGCCAATATACCAGTACATGGTTTCAACAAGCGACTGTGTAGTATGCACGATGACAGTTGGCAAACTTGGCACCAGGCGAAATTTTTCATCGTGGTGACCCTCAACGACCAGTTTTGGTCCTCATTTCATTAAGAGACACTACCATGTTCCCAGAAATTGGTGGCGTCTACAAGGAGTTTCGCGTGATGATGGCTCAAAACTTGCTTGGTTAGACCTGCAGCGGAATGATGAAATCTATTCTGTTAATTTAAATTATATTTTAATTACGTCACTTTTCCTTGATCTGGGCGGTCTCTGGAAGGATATCTTTCCATCTTAGAGGCGGTTAACTTTAAAATGCACGAGCTTTGACCGAATTGCCCAAGGAGGGCTTATAATCGTGGGCTAAAGGTTTTTGCGCCAAAATTGAAAAATTCGAATTCATGAAAGTTTTAACATTCATACAGCAGTAAATAAAATATTTCGACTTAATTATCTTCAATTAAATGTTTATAATTCGTACATCTTGATGTGAGCATTAAAGTTAGTTTTTTTTACTTTTCATACTACTAGGAATTTGGATAGTTAATAACATTGATTATATTTCATTACATTTGAGTATTCTCCTCAATTTTTTATCTTGAACGTAATAACGACAATCACGAATTGCAATTTTGTAATGACGACACAGCTGGCAGAAGGCAACTGGACTTACTAACATGCGAAGTTAGAGATGAGACATGTCGATCTCACCCTTCCATAGTGTGTCACGATTCCACATCATTCTGCCAAGTGTTATTTATGACCATATTTTATGAATTTGTTTTCTGTATAAGGAATAAAACATCGCTTTTGCCTTTGCTCAGAAGGTGACATTTCCGTCAATGGGTCCTCTTCGTGCGTAGAAGCTGCAGTGTTTATTTGAATTGAACGCCTTGATTGTCGTATGCCACATGGA
>JAHLJT010008446.1:14250677-14364127 GCA_031308135.1 Acheta domesticus | reverse complement strand
ATAAGGGGTTCATGTGGTTAGCACTAAGACCTTCCCGTATGTACTGCCTTTATAACCTTAGGGTGGACTTTCTCATCGTCACAAAGCAATAGGGACATTTGTAAGGAAAAGCGCAGAGGTATAATTTGCTTTCTGCCGGGAATCAAACCCGCAGTTGCGCCGTAGAAAAGCGAACACGCTACCCAACGAGTCACCGGAGAGGGCTGTAGTATAGCTAATGTCGAAAATTGTGGTGGCGATGGTGTAAAGGTTAGCGAATCGGATTGTTATACTCAAGTTCGCGGGTTCAAACCCGATCGAAGCCATGGATTTTTGAGGGGTGAAAAAATCGTTCGGAGGGGAAGTAAAACCGGCTGTCCCTTGTTAGTAGATTTACGGCATGTAAAAGATCCTCAAGCCTAAATGACGTCTCTGAGCAAAATTCAAAATCGCCTGCTTCGTCGCCCATTCGTCGCCACCTTCTTTTTTCCGCTAGTTTGGTGAAAGGAGCGTAACGAAATTTGCGTGGTCAGACGGAAGAGCAGGCCTCATGGCCTGAGTCTCGCCATGTAAAATAAGGCAATTCAATTCAATTCAAAATAGCGACAGCGCCGGAACTCGAATTCTAGAGTCTTCCCGGGCAGAGTTGCTGCAGAGACAGTGGCAACGCTGGCCCTGAGCTAAAGTGCTTCCTTTGCCCTCCCCTCCCCCCTCCCCCCTTCCGGGCGAGTGGGCGGGGCGGCGCGCCCCCGCGGCAGTCGCGGCGAGACGTTATTGGCTTGTATCCAAAGTTTTAATTTTGCCTCTTGCCTCGTCGGCCTCCTGCCGCTCCATCTCGCAAGGCGCTTTTATTAGCTGCATCGGTTTCTGTTAATCCGCATCAAATTCGGCGCAACTGCCTCGGGAGAGCCTGCGAGAGACGACGCCGAGTTGCGGCAATTGAAGTGGAGGGCACTGACGTGGAGGAAAGGAGGAGAGAGAATATGGGAAGGAATGGCAGGATGATGGATGAGAGAGTTAATTAGAATCAAGTCGGAAAGAGATGAAGCATAACAAATGCAAGGGTGCAATGCACATTTTGCGGAGCTCTCCTTTTGCTAGTTGTGGTAAGAGGGAGCTGTGGGTTGCTATTTTATTAGAAATACTAACAACTAAAATCTGTAATTAGTATACCGAAGCAAATGCTTTTTTTATAACTCGTGAGCTCAAAGGTTCAAATTGCTAATCTCGCTTCCTTGTAACTTTTATTCATCAACTAATTACGGTAAATACTGATTTTCTTGTGGTCAAGGAAACGTGCGCAGATTGTACTTCTGCCCTGTACGACAGAGTTTTTACTTATCTTTGAATAAAATGAATCATGTCAAATCGAAATGGAAAATTAGAATGTGTATATATATATATATATATATATATATATATATATATATATATATACAGACATGTGGTGTGTGAAAGAGAGAAAGAAGGGTTGCAAGAAAAAAGAGTCTACATAAGAAGGCGAAGAGGTAAAGGATTAGAAGTGGGAAGGGCTCTTTTGAGAAGAAGGATCTGTATTTCCTGCAGAATGCAAAAGTTCGTAGCTGCTGATGAAGCGCTTCTATAACCCTTCACTGACCACGTTTCGCAAACAGATAAAGAACGTTCTTCTAGACTTTTGTTTGAGCAGGAAAGTCCCTAAAACTGAGCAGAGAGGAAAGTCTTAGTGTGTGCCGGGAAAATGTTTTTCAGTATCAACTCTGCAGTACTATTTTGTGCAGTGGAATTAAATAGTATTTGCACTCTCTTGTCAATTTCATTGTCCAGATCGTGATCATTTTAATATATACAGAATTATGGACTATCCAGAAGTACATTGTTCGTGTATTAGTGATAGACGTGTTAAGGTTATCACAATCACAATGTAAATGTTTTACTAATTCTAAATACAATATTAAATATAGTACCAACGTTTAAATAAACAAATATAATAAATTGTATATTTATTTTCAGATTTGTTCTTGTCGTAAATGGTTAAACTTTTTAATTAGATATGTTTCTCAATATGTGTACTTGATATTATTAGATGTTTGTGTTGGTAGATGAAATGCCTGTAACTTGTAATATAGAATAGAAAGGCAATAAAATAAATTAAAAAATTATGAATTAAAAACTGTTTTAGGAAATCAAACAGAAAGAAAGAAGCAATCTCCTAAAGTAATGAACCGCCTGCAATTACAACCTCAATTCTTAGAAACTAGAACTAGTTAGAAACTGAAGTTAGAAATTAGAAACTAGAAAATAACATCAATTTTCAAGAATACCAAACATTCATTGTTTCAATTTCGGTTTTTCTTCCAATAACTCTATAGCGTACCTTTTGTATCATGAGTGATCTCTGCACTAGGCAAGCAAACTTCCGATTGTGAATGATTCTTAGAAATATTTCCCTCGTGTTTATAGTTAAACTTATGCGCTTTTATTATTATTATTATTATTATTATTATTATTTACAGTCAACAAATCTGAGCAAAAATGTGGAACAGTTGCAATCGTGTAGAGATTTTGCCGCATAGAACGATGACTGGTGATGGTTGTCACCGAATTTCGCACGAATGTTACCGCTGAGAGGCTTTACCGCTGTACGTAAATAAAAAATAAAATAATATTGGTTTCTGATCATGCGGGGTGGAAGACGGAGGACCTTTAGATTTTAAGGACGTATTCCTTCTAGTCCACGCAGTCACGCGATGGATATATTTCAGTCCTTCCCGTTGCTTTTTATTTAAACATGCTTTCGAATTAATGATTGCTTTAAATAAGTATTTGCTGATATGTATACCTTTCTTTGCCTGAGGCCATTTGACGATACGGTCCTATTGTGTCGCAAAACGTTACTTTTTTAAATTGATGCCAATAAAATATGTTATTTTTTAAGATAGTATACATTTTGAATGCCTTTCATATTAGAAGATACTTCTGTTATATAAACTGTTTTAAGGTTGGGATTGAAGGTCGTGTTTAGGATGAACAGTTTTCACTTGCAGCCTCACTCTGGCAGCCTAACGTTTTGGATTCCAATCGCGCCGACAGGAATGCGTGGTAGACCAGTGTGTCGCAGGGTGGGCCCTGGCTCCATGCTCCCCCCCCGCTGCGTTGCATTCCAGCGCTAATTCCTCAATCAATCACCGTCATCCTTTACGATGCCTAATTGGCACCGGCCGCTGCCCTCTAATAATTCTGCGCGCAAATTAAGAGCGTGTACGGTACATTGCTTCCCTCCAACCTCAAGGTAGAGGAAATGAGAATAACTGTAGTATGATAGCGTTGGATGAGTTTTAGCTTCAGTAGGATGGGCTGTTCATTGGATCGTTGAGAGAAAAGTTTGATTTGATTTGCATTGGTGAACGAACTAAAGAGTTGATTTTAGTGTAATGCCAATAAATAAACCCGCATATACGGCTGTACCTTACCAGAACCAGCGAAAGGAGAGCTCAACAAAACACAATGGAGCTACACGTATGTCCAGAAGCAAGAGAAGGGCCCATCTCAGCATTTGCTCAATGGATCAGGAAAGCTAGAGAAAAACTTGATCGATATCCGAGTCGACCCAGAAGATGAAGTAAATTACTTATTACCGACATAATTAGTCCACATAAAACATAGAGTAAAAATGTTAATAAAGTACAGTTAAAATATACAATACAATATTAACCAGTGCATTAAATATAATTCTTAAAATTAATATTGCTTCCCGTTTTGATGGCCAGTGTGGTCTCTAAGATCGACGATACTCTCAGTACTTTGTTTGCCGCAGTTGTGTGTACTTGATGATTGATGTAGTTAGGGGCGAGAATTGCGAAAGAGACCTAAGAAAATATGTCTTTATAATAATCTTACTCATTTTTTCTTCGTTATTCATGTGATAATTCAATTCCACATTTAGTCATTTGCCCCATCTTTAATTTCTTTCGTGTTTCAAGTATTTTTTTTCTATTGTTTTGTACTTCTGGTCCTGCCACATCACAAATTGTTCTCGAAACAAAGTTCATCTTTTAGTATAGAATTAAGAATAAGGAAATGATTAAATATTAGTACACTAACGAGCTCTGTCTCTTATATAGAAATTGCGTAATCTACTGACAATTTTATATTTTCGCTGACGCCGGGCGTAATTAATTTTTATTATTCATATATATGCCACGCACAGTGTATACTAGTTTACCAAAAAAGATGCTCAAGGAAGTCTTTTATCAGTGTTTGGAGATCGCTAATAAATGTATCATAATTCGCCCTAAACTATTGTAGTCATATACCACACCCACTCGAGTTGCGAATAGGAAATTGTTTGAAGCAGAGAAAGTGCGAGTATATTCTCTCGTCTGGGCTCGTTCGTGAGTTATCTCCAGCTATTACTTTCAGGACGACGGTATTTTGCTACTCTTTCCGCTACCCTTTGCTTGGGATGGTACTAGCCACCGAGCTCCAGTTGATCTTCACGTTACGACGTGATTGGGACCTCTGCGGGGGGGTCTCTCTCCCCCTCCTCCTGAAGTCGTCTCCTCTCAGTTCCAATTTTCTGACAGTGGAAGTTGAATCAATTCGTCCAACACTATCCACGCCGTTTGGCCTCATCGATAATTGGCTTCGAGTCAGAACCGGAGTTCTCCAAAGAAATGCGAAAACTCAGCAATTCAATTAAGAGGAGAGCATATAGACTTACGACCCAAATAGGGCTGTTCAAGTTGATTCATGACCAGTGGTTTCATTCACTGAACAATTCCGAGGTGCCGATTCTTCTATCTTATTCCTCTTGGTGGCTGAGAATGAGACGCAACATGTGTCGTCTCAAACTCCATAAATTCTCGAATCTCACAAATAATGTGTCGCCTCTCAGAGCTGATACATACACTTACAATTAATATTATTCATTTATATTAGAATGTCGTATTAGCGATGAAAAAGACTTATTGAAATTGTTCGTCACTTATCATTGTTTCCTTTTATAAGAAGAGAAATATGTTGAATTGTTTTGTTGTTCAAATATGTTGGATTGCAATATTGAAAGCATTTTTGTTTGAAATATGCTTTTCGGTGAGTCAATAAATGATGAACGTAAGTAAATCTTCCTTCCAATAATGAAGATTACTATCTTTTTCATTTCCAGCTTTCTATTACATTGTATAGGTGTCTAACAAGTATTTTTTAAAAGCATGATGATGTATATCTGACATATATGTACAACAAATATATTTATAAGTTTAAAATTTTTCAATTTTACAAATTGAATTCTTAATATATTTAACACACACACTATAATTCTACTATTGTGATTATTATTACATGACAGCTAACATAATATATGTATGCATAATTAATAATCAAAAATACACTGCTTTTCAAAGCCGTTTATCATGACCCAGTAATATCCATACATTAAAAGACACGAAGGATTGATGTTGTACTGTATGCATATTTAAAGTATTAAGCGCGAGATTTTAGTATTTCTGTAGTTATTTCGCTGCGAGAAGTTTGGCCATAATTTTCCTCTAATTAAAAAAATGTATGGAATCTAATACGAGCCAATTAGAATGATTTCTGTATGAGTAGAGAACTAAGAAAAATGTTTCCTACAAATCCGCCTCGGAGTACTATCGATGGAAAATTTTCTCCCGAGTTCCGTAGTTACATTATTTAACGGAGACTTTAATTGACTAGGGTACGATCTGATGTAAGAGCAAAGAAAGTAATTAAGAAAAAATCATGTTATTTTTCAAAAATAACTATGTAAATATCCATGTGTTATGCGTGTTCCATGCTTTTTCGGGAGTTTAAAAAAGCTGGCATTTGGGTGGATTTACTGGCTTCAACATTCCTCCCACGTGATTCAGGGCTTCTGATTGCAGAGAGATACAGAGGGCCCAGGTGTATCGGCTGACATTTTTGAGCTCCTGAGACTGAAAGCATAGTCACGTGCGAGGAAAGAAGCTCCGATTGAGTGATTCTATCCTCCAACGCCCTTCTCCCGTCCACTTATCCCGCCCCCGCATTCTGATATTTCGAACCCCTAGACAGGGAGAGATGGCTCAGTGCATCAATCTGATGTTACTGCAGTCCCTCTGGCCGGGAGGTCCTAGGTTCGAGTCTCCACGGCGGCAGAATTTTCGACACTAGGTTGTTAGCTAATTGCTAATTCACTAGCGACGACATTAGCGAATTCAGTCGCTGTCTGGAGGAGAATTCTAGCGGCCGGCTGCTCTGAGGGTAGTTTTCCGTGGTTTCTCCGATCAACACCAGACGAATGCCGGAGCAGTACCCTAAAAATCGGGCCACTGACCGAACGCGATCTTTCCTTCCTCTTCCTTGTCCTATCCTCTCCTCTTATACACACACTTACACTAACATGCACTACACTACCACATATGCCGGGAGACCGGTCGGGAGCTTACAGCATGTCCCATCAGGGGCGGTGCCCCGCTGGTGGGAGATACCTGGTTGAGGGGAAAACCCCACTAGTCGACGGTAGGTCAGCGGCAGATCTCGCCATCCAACGGGGAAAAGCTAATCGCTACCTCCCGAGAAAAGCACGCACTACACTTACGGGAATAATGCCCTAAGTAGTTGACGCGCCCGACAACACGAATCAATGAATCGAACCGCCTAGACCAGTGGTTCCCAACTCAATGCTCTGCGACGTTACAGAAATCTTCTCTCTTTCTCTGAGCCCAGCGATGGAGGAAAGGTAGTGCCCGACGCGGCGGCGGTCGCACTGTGTTCCAATGATGTTACGGAAGTGAGGGGAAACGTTCGCTTGGAAAATCGGTAATTATATTTTAAACTGGTAATTATTATTTATGTTAGTAATTTAATAACAATATGAAGAATTACCTAATGGAAAATACATTATTACATAAGTAAAAGCAATATCCAACTCTTTATCATAACCAGTTTGTAATTCCCCTTCCATTCTTCTATTAGATAACGTTTTTAGAAAAGATAGTTTTCACATTTTATAATATTAAGGTTTTATACAATAGTATATTATACATAGTATATTGTAACGAAAGTGAATTTCACGTACTTTTACAAGAATAAAACAATTGTTGAAGGCGTTGGTACGATTCAAATAACGCACGGAAACGCACCAGAAACCTGAGAATTCAGCCAGAGGCCGGCGAGAGAGCGCAGCGTATGGCGATGCATGTAACAATGACGTGTTCCGTGGTCAGCCGTAGAGGGGAGGCGGGGCTGTTCCACCCCTCATCGGTGGGCCGCTTAAATACGCCGGTTCGCTGACCATAGGTCCCTTCTCGTCAGAAAGTTTCCCGCCTGAGTTATAGTGGCGATAGTGCCAAGTTGAATAGCCGCGTAGAAATAGTTATGAGTTGTTAGTCGGAGTAGCGACGATAAAAGAACTTTATTTATTTATTTATTTATTTATTTACGTCAAAAAACAGTTAAAAACTGCGTATGACGAGCTATGTGGAGAAGTGAATTTTGTGCACATTTTCATAATTCTGTGGTCTCTATCCTAAACCATATTTTAGTCGAATTTTGAATACAGAAAAGAGAGGTTTTTTCGAGTTTTGTTGACAAAATATTCGCTCCTATATAATAAAATATATTTTCAAAGGTAAATTAGCTATAAATTCCTGCCCTGAACCCTCATGTTCTTCATGAAAGAATAATACTTTTTGCCGCGATAATATGAAAAACGATAATTTGAATAACTATATTTCCCACTGAAACTCAGAAGACGTGCACAAATAATGAAGTTACATTTATGTCCAGAAGCAAAACAAGGGACCATCTCAGCATTTGCTCAAGGATCAGGGAAACTGGACGAAAAACCTGATCGAGATGGGGGCCATCAACCCAGAAACTGTGGTACAATACTTGTTACAGGTTCTTTAGAATTATACAGTCCAAATGATAAATAATTACATTAACTATCATTGTTAAAATTAATTCTACTTTACTTTTTGATGCTCGGTATAGTCTCGAATTGTATAGAAACAGTTATGCAGCAGAAAAGATTTTACTTGGGACTTAAACTTTTCTATCGAACTTAATCGTTTAATGTCTTCTGGCAAAGTGTTGTAGAGTAATGTACATGAATTGTATGTGAATTTTTTGTAGTGAGCTGTTGATACTGCCCCCTGGTGAATATGATTACTACGTCGTGTGTTATACTTATAGACATCGGCGTTTGCTGAAAGTATATTCCCGCCCTTAAGTAAGTCATTTTTGACAAAAACTACTGATTCGTAAATCAGGAGACAAGGTAATGGTAAAATTCCTAGATTAATAAGGAGTGACTTACAAGAATCACGTGGGTTGGATTTGCTTATTATTCGTACAATTCTTTTTTGTAATCTGAAAGTCTGTGAGCTATACGATGTGTTCCCCCAGAATATTATGCCATATCTCAGGCGGGAGGTGAACATTGGCAAAATACTGACGGAAGAAGAAATCCGGTACGAGCAGAAGAAGAAGCTGGAACGGAGAGAAGAGGGCCGGGACGAGGAGAAGAAGGACCACGAGGCGTTCAGAGCGCATAGTTATGCGGTTGCGAACGCCAGGGCTGGCGGTTAGCGAGACAGCGTGAGGCCGCGCGCACGATCAGCGAACGTCGCGGAGTTGAAGAATTTGTCACCGCGAGGTCGACCAAAGCAAGCAAGCAGCGAACCGCCGGGAGGTAACGGAAAATTGGAAAGGGGTGAAGTTTAACGTTGAGGTCGCCGTTCATAGCAGCCGCATGCCAAAGTGGTACCATAGAACGGTCGCGAAGTAAATAATTTAAGTACTGTCGAGAATTCGTTTAGCAAGTTGATTTGACCGCAATTTGATAAGGTCATTTGCCCTAAATGCCTTAAGGATTGAACAGTGATATTCATCCAATAAATGTAAAGGTTCCTAAATGTTGTTTAATTATTCAATGTAAATTTAAAGCAAAACAGGTGAACGAAAAGTTTTCAATGATGATAAGTACTTGTCTAGTTTCACCTGAGAATAATACGGGTAAAGAATGTTGTGTAAATAAGAGTAAAAATAATTGAAGTTGATTTGCAAAACCGTGCCCGGAAAGTGAGTGATCACGAGTAAAAATTCAGAGAATATAATTGCTAGTTCTTTTTGTGTTTGTGTGAAGTCACCACAAACGAAGTGTATGACAAATGATTCAAAATACATTTTACTTTGTTATTTGATTTGTTTCTTGTGTGTAACCCTTGGATTTTCCTTACCACTATAGAATCCACTGCCCTGAGAAAAATTCCAGCTCGAAAGAGCATTAAATATGCGTACGCCCTTCAGGCATGAGTCGGGTGGCATTTGTTGGGAAAGTTCGTTAGACTATAAGGAATTAGTTCGTTCTGAAACAATAATTTATGTTAATAAATATGTAACAAATAGGTACCCGGTAGGGCTCACGTTAGAGAATTTTGACCCCAGGCTTGATTATTTTTGATGTACAATTTTGTTTGTATATGTTGTTAATCCTCGTGATTTTCCGTACCTTTTCCATAATCTTCAATCTGCAAATTCCTTTACTCATCCCATGGTTGCGAGCTATGTCAATTCTCAGAATTTATTTTAATTTCTCAGATTTCTCTGGTTCGCAATCTACGTAATACATCTGCAGGTGGGACTTTTTAACATATTGCAGTTCCTTCAAACACACTGAACACTTCGCCATTGTTCCAGTATCTACAAAAGGAAACCTTTCTTACCTAACAGGAAGAAAATTAACGGGTGTAGATGTTTTCCCCACTTGTGTTGCCTGAAACACCGGCAAAAAACCCACTGCCTAGGTTTTCGGTAGCAGCGACCGCCGTCTGCTCCTCGCTCCCTCTCTTCCCCTTTTGCTCGTACCACTTCTGAGTGCCTTATTTCAGAGGGGAAGCAGTGCTCCGACGTCATTCCTTGTCCAGTGGGCAATCGCTGCCCTAGACTCTCATATTATCTTAGAACCAGCTGCTGTCTTTGCATAGATTCTGACTGGGAGTTCCTCGGGTTCGAGACCAGACGGTGTCAACACTTGTTAGTTAGCTAGGTTGAATTCAGCCGCTGGCTGGAGGAGGATTCTATCAGCCGGATGAATTGAGCTTCTGTTGGGAGGACTTTGGAATTCTAACGGCCGACTGCTGTGGTCGGTATTGTTTCCGTGGTTTCTCCGAATGTTGGGGAAGTACCTTAACAAATACGCCACAGACCGCGTTAGATATTTTCGTCCTCTATCTTGCCTCTCCTCTTCACTTACTGGCACACAGTTGCATCCATTACACCAACACACATGTTGAGAGTCTAGTCAGGTGCTTTTGTGCCGGCTGAGGCGGTGTCACGTTCGGAGAGATACTTGGAGAGGAATATATCAAGCGGATGTGCAGATCCGGGATACAAATTCACTATACTAAACTTCGGATTTTATAAGGTGGCGCATCAATGCCCGCCTTCGCGGTAGAAAATGGTCAAGGCCCGCCTTCGCGGTGGAAGATGTCACGGCTCTTTGCGACTTTTCGATCGTGCCGCTTCATGTCGCATGATCGCGACCGTATCAAGCACTGCTTACTATCATGTGACATCTAGCGCGTCCGACCGAAAAAGTTGAGAAATACCGTGACGTATTCCATCCTGACATAATCCATCGGGCCTTGACGCGCCGTCACGTTATAAAAACCGAAGTAAGTTGGGATTAGTGGCCCTAGCAGTTGACGTGCCCGGGAACAGCATTCAATCGAACCATCGATCGCTTTTCGAACTGTCAAACCGCTAGCGGCGAGAGTGAAGGTATTGCTTTTGTGCGGAGCACAGACCCTTAGGAAGTCGTAGTTTCCACTCCGGGAAGACACCGGAAATGTGCTTGACACGATAAAATGAGCTCGTTTGTGGTACCTACTGGAAACGAAATATTAGGCTGGCTACCTGCGTAAGTGACTAATATAGTTTTCATGATCGTCAGACGTATGCGGGAAAAGTATTCTGTCACGGACGACGCGCTATCTTTCCTTTCCATTCCTTCCCTTTCCTTCCCCTTCCATTCCTTTCCCTTACATTCCCTTCCCTTCCTTTCCCTTCCTTTCCCTTCCTTTCCCTTCCTTTCCCTTCCTTTCCCTTCCTTTCCCTTCCTTTCCCTTCCTTTCCCTTCCTTTCCCTTCTTTTCCCGTGCTTCCCCGTCCTTTCCCTTGTTTTTCCTTGCTTTCCCTTCCTTTTCCTTCCTTTCCTTTCTTTTCCCTTCCTTTCTCTTCCCTTCTGTCCCTCTCTCTTTCCTTCCAAATCCAGGGCGTCAATGACCATAGCAGCTGGAGCACCCTAAAATGGATCCCCAAATCGAACCCCTTCTGACTCCACCATTCGCATTCCATCTACTCGTTCAAAGTCCAATTGTTCTCCTGTTTTGCTCTTTACCAACATCGATTGCCCGCTTACATGCTGTCCATTCTCTCCCTGCCCTTTCACAAAGAGCGCGATTTACCAATTCGCTCCATTCAGATCTCAGACTTCACTTCCCGCCACGTTGGACAAATGATTTTGCGGATTAAAAACAATATTGAACCATTCCACTTCACATCGCATAATAAAGGCCAAAATTTGATCTTCATATTTTTATTTTCTTCCATTTATTATAAGGATCAAATATGTTAACGTGTGTTTTTTTCTAACTATATTATTTTTCGAAATATTGCATATTGAAATTTGCTGAAAATGTTGCGCATCATTATAATGAAAGTATCACAAACTTGAATGCACTGATTAAAGAATTTTCGTTCAATTTCAGTTGGGAACTAAAAACATGTTTTTTTGATTTTAAAAATATTTATTTCCCGAATTTTTATTTATTTTAAAATTTCATATTTTGGAAGTTGAATATTTTTGTAAACTCGATGAGCTTAATTTTTTAGAAAAGTATTTATAAACGCGCTGGAGGGTGATTGACTACTCCAGGATAACCCAAAGTGGGATCTACATAACTTTAAAAAATATGAAGTGCGTAAAAAATTGCTGCAACAGACCCATTTCTTGCGTTACTGGCGGCAGTTCCTTTGAATGTTGCAGTAATTTAAGTGCTTTTTGAGGTGGTGCAACTTCAGATATTGGTTCTTAAATGACGGATTCTTGATTCGCATTTTGATTGACATTTTGAAATTTTCTTGTCCCTCACAACTCACTTCAAATATACTCGCTTACCATCTGTAGCGAAAAAAAGTACTTTCACTGTGGCTTCAGTTAGTGACAAAGGAGTGAAAGAATATATTTTTAAAGTTCCCGATATTGGCTGTAAATTTTGATACCTAGACTTTAAATGTTTACCATGATGACTGAGTGTATATAAAGAACAAAATATAAATGAAATATTAGAAATACTTCTATCCAATCAAATAATTTCTTCGGCGTTGTAATTGAATCTTGACCGACACTGAGTTTATAAATGCTTCACGAATAAGACAAGTATATTAGTTCCTTCTGTACTGAACGCTTCAGTCATTGAGTTTTCTACGCCTATTTTATCTGTTAAGAGTATTTCCTGCGACTTCTCCGGATATCAACTGAAATTTAGAAAATTCATAGGAATGAAATTGTCAATGGGATTCCAAATTTTTCTGCATTCAAAAGACAGATACTACTTTTATTAAGGTATGACTATAATTCGTATGAATTTGAAAAACTCATCCGGTTGGTCGATCATTTCGTCATTGATACACTCATCCTCCTTACCAGTTAACGCATTGGGTAATTATGTACGGAACATTTGCGATTTCCCTGTAACGTAACCACGTATTTAAATCCCCAGCAAACCGCACGCAGGCGCCTCTATTGTGCTTTTCTGTATGTGCTGTCCATTAATACCCAAGTGGAAAACCTATTTTTTAAAAAAAATCTTGCGTTTGGGACGCCACACACGGCGCGGAGCCTCAATTTAGATTTCACGGGAGGCCGCACACTCTCGCAGATCGCACCACGCCCGGCCCCGCCCCCTCCTCCACCCCACCCCCACCCGCGCCCCGGCTCCCTCGCGTCAATCACGCCGCCCCGCCCCGCTCTGCCCCGCCGTGCCCCGCCCCGCCCCCGCCGATGCGCTCGCGGCGGGCGACCGACCGAGCGAGTGGCGGCCTGTAATTAAAACGCGCACCTGGCGCCACGCCCCCCTCCGCCCCGCCAGGCCCCGCCGGGCCCCGCCGCGCCCCGCCCTTCACGGCGCAGCGCCCTCTACTTTATCCTCCATTACGGCCCCTCGCCCCCGGCGCCCCGCCCGGGCTCACCGCTCCGCTCCACCCTGCCCCGCCCCGCCTCGCCCCGCCCATCACCGCCGCACGCGCTGAAAGCCCCGCTTGCTACGCGATCAGTGCCATCGGCGGAGTTAAGCGATGCGGCCCGCCTTCCCCCCACCCCCGCCAGCTGTTTTTCGCGGCAGATTCGGGACGGCGCTCGCCCGCGAGCGCCGAATGATGACAATTAGGGGCTGCGGCGCTCAGAATGGCCCAGGCCCTGCTTACTTGCGCAACTAGGAGAATAGTGGCTGGCGATGACAAGGAGAGAAGCAAGGGGGAAAAAGAAAAAAAAATGGGTTCAGATGTGCTGTAGAAGAACGTCCAATATAAATGTTGGATAATCTATACTGGAGTAAAGAAAGAAAGGAGGGAAGAAGAAGTAGAAAAGACGACTATGGAACAGAAGCCTAAAGACAAATTCTCAGACGTAGTGCCTGATGAAGTCTTTTCACAATAAAATAAGACATCTCTGATATATGGACAAGTGTCTCAAAATAAATGTCACAAGCGTCTAGAACATGTAGAGGGATCGAAAATTATAACTTCCTTCCCAACGTATATGTAGAGGGGAATGTCTTGTAACACAATTACACATTTGATTGATTTTCATGCAACTTTTGATGCGCAGGTGAAGAACTCATCAATCTACCGACATTTCCTACTGTCACGTTCATCGGCAGAAAATGATAATTTTTGACCCCTCTACACACCTTAGAAGATTGTAACATTTATTCGGAAACATTCTATATTTTCCTACCATTCATTCCTCTTCCTTCTTACTCTGTATACATTTGCCCGTCTGTTTGGTGCTCCCTGCCGATGGCACGTCGTATCTCGTAGTAACGCTCTGCCGCTCGCCCGGGGCCACCCTCCTCCGCCCGCCCCGTCGCCCGCGCCCGCGCGCACGCCCACGCCCGGCATCCGTGCGCCCTCGACGCTTCGACGCCCATTAGCGCGGGCCCACGAGCCTCCCTCGGCGGCGCGAGGCGGAGGGGGCAGGAACGCAGCGCAGCGGTGGAAGATGCATGGGGCGCTGCAGGGGCCGTTCTGGACCACGTATATTTTTACTTTTCCGTATACGTACGTATATACGGAGGAATATATGTAGTACAGGGAAAGTTATGTAATGCTGCGCGAAAAATCGGCGGATTTTCGGAAGAAAATTAAACATTGCCGGGCCCTGATAAAATTAAACATTGCCGGGCCGCCGAACTAGTGGTGCTACAGAATGGCACAGACTTTCCCGTCTTAGTTTTCTAGTTCATTGGGTCTGGGCTAGGTATTGGCTATTGCCACAAACTCGTGCCAGTTGCCATCTATCGCCCCACAAAGTACATTTGTTTGACATTTTCTTAATTTTTCGGTTTTCTAATGGTAGAACGGAAATATTAATTTTATAATATTCAATAACACTAAAATCTCATCCTAAATGGAATTTTTCTTTTAAAAATTTGTAGCTTTTTTTAAGAAAATTGCGTTTAAGTGCTACTAAAAATGCGAAATTTGAAGTTCTTTTTCAGTGAAAATTTTTGAGTTTTCGAAACACTTCATTTGGAGTCATTTGGAGTCACTTTAAGTCACAAATAAAATACTATTTATCAATTGCTTGTAATGTGCGTATTAAAGGGGTGAGAGATTTTTAAAAAAAATTACATTTGTGTAAATTTTGAAAAAACAAAAAATACCCCACATTAAACTTTACGTCATATTAAAGAGTGCAATTAGCACTATCCGTTCGAAAAATTTGCAGAAAAATTTGGAACCATTTATGCAAAAATGTCGTTTGAGCGTTTCTGAAAATGCGGAATGTTGAGCTAGTTTTCACAGAAAACTATTTAATTTTCGAGAAACTTTATTTGACATTGTGTAAAACACATGTACTCATAAATATAATAATGTGAACAAATCGCCGCTAATGTAAATATTAACGACGTGAGAGACAAGTCAACAAAAATGCAAAAATTACGCCTGACTAAATTAAATGAACAAGTTTTAATACAAATTATGGATCGCATTGCACTTCATTGAGCCCTTAGGGAATCAAGAGCCTCGAAGCGAAATACCGGCTGTCAACCAATCTCCCAGGTGGAGAGACACAAAGGATGGAGTGGGAGAGCAGAAGGCGATGGCGGTGAAGCGTAGGACGTAGTGCGCAGAGCAGGGTTGATTCCGTGGGCGAGTCTTTCATCCACTTTGAATGTGGGTAGCGGGAGGTGGGGTGTTCCTCTCCCACTGGAACGTGCGGTCCGGGGCCGAATGGCACGTCGTCTTGAGGGGATCGTCCGTTACAAAGATCATCCCAACGAGGCACCGCCCCAGCCGGATCAAACTCTGAGCTCCCGACTGATTTCCTCTGGAATGTGGTAGTGTACTGCATGTGTGTGTAAGGTTAAAGAATAGGACTAGGAAGAGGAGGGAAAGTTCGTACGCGACCCGTAGCTCGTTTGCCAAGGTACTGCTCCAACATTTCCCAGGTGTTGATCGGTAAAACCACGGACAAATACTGATCAGAGCATTCGGCTGCTAGAATTCCAAAATCCTCCAAACAGCAGCTCAGTTTAACTAGCTATCAGTGAATATCTAGTGTAGAAAGCGTGCCACTGCCGAGAGCCTCCCACGGGGAGAGGTGTCTCAGTGCATTAACTGATGACACTGCAGTGCCTCTGACCCGGAGGTCCTACGTTCGAGTCCCGACGGTGGCAGGATTTTCGACACTCACTTGTCATCTTGGTCTAATTCAGTCGCTATCTGGAGGAAAATTCTAGTGGCAGTCTGCTCTGATCGGTAGTTTTCCGTGGTTTCTGTTATCAACACCAGGCGAATGCCAGAGCAGAACCCTAACAAACGGGCCCCGGATCGCGCGCGATCTTTCCTACCCTTTTCCTTGTCCTATCTTCTCTTCCTACACCTACACTAACATGCACCACACTATCACACATGCCGGAAGACCGGTCGGGGGCTTAGAGCTTGTCCCGGCTGTGGCGGTGCCCCGGTGGTGGAGGATACCTGGTTGGTTGGGGAAAATCCCGCTAGTCGATGGTAGGTCGGCGCCGGATCTCGCCATCCAGCGGAGGAAGATCACCGCACCCCCCGAGTAAAATCATGTACTATACTTACGGGACCAATACCTCATAATTTGACGCTCCCGCAGTCACTAACAATCAGTTAATCAATGCGAGGGCCTCCCGGTTGGAGACGTTGCAGTGGCAAGAGTTGTTGCACTGAGCCATTGCAGCCGTTTGCACCCTCCGCGCCAGAGCCGCGCTGCGTGTACCTGTCAGCGTCGCGCCAAAGCTCTCCCTTGCTTCCCGGGAGAGATTTTAGATGCCCTGAGATCCATAAGAAGCCTGGAGCGCGAGTTTGTAAAAGTATCTTCAGACACCATTTTCTCTTATCAGAATCTTCAACGAGATTTACTTCGTAAGGGAAATGGAATTGCCACTTTGATGAGATACTCTGACGTCATCGCAAAACGTATACGCAGTTGGGGTATAAATGTAGCAGCAAATTTTTGTATTCAGGGGAATCACTACATACATTCTACCAAAAACAATATTCGATTTAACTCAACTTTCTGAAAAGCTATAAAAAATTGAAATACCTCTCTAAAGAAGCTTAAATTGTTTGGTTGCTATATAATAAAATTAATCCATCAGTGTAACATATATTGAAATTTATCATTTTGTTGACATATTATTATTTTTTGAATTGTTCTTTTCGTAGATTCACAGGTGGAAGTTTGTAGAAAGACAACAGGGTGTTTGTGTCTTTCTAGAATTCTTAGACGTATTACAAAGACAGAGGTAGCGATAATTAATTTTAAAAATATATTGAATCTCTCACCAGCTGGTCACCACCACAGTCAGATTAATCTTATCTCCCGACTGGGCTCCCGACATGTGTAGTTAGTGCATGTAAGTTGAACTGTGTGTAAGAGTGAAAGGAGAGAATGGGAGAAAGAAAAGAAAGGAAAGATTGCGCGTGGTCCGTGACCCGTTTGTTAGAGTACTGCTTCGGCATTCGTTGGGTATTGATAGGAGAGAAATCGAAAAACTTTCGATCAGAATAACCGGCCGCTAGAATTTTCCTCCAAACAATAACCGAATTCGACCTAGCTTTCAAGATATTTCGAAAATTCCTGTCAGTCGGGGCTCAAATCGTATGACTTCTCGGTCAGGGGCATTGTAGTGACATCAGTTGATATCCTGAACCACCTCAGTCAACCAGACTATCTATTCTCTTCCCTTTATTCCTCAGGCGAATGCTGGACGGCGCGCAATATTGCCTCGACTCCTCTTCTCCTCTTATCCACAAACTCACGCACCCCCATACACACACGCTTCGCTCCCACTCACACACAGATTGACATGTTCTACAAAGCTACACACATCGGTAACTTACAGCTTGTCCTGGCTGTGCTGGTACCTCGTTGGCGGGGAGGCCAAGAGGAAGAAACCTATCGTAAGCCAACGTTACGATTACTTGTTCTATCAGGAGAGGAACCCAGCCAACTTTCAGAATATAACTTGCACTACATTTACAAAATTAATGGCCATGGTAATTGACGCTCTTGGAATCAATATTAAATCAATGAATTGCAATGAAATTTTAATGAAAATCGAATCTATGTTAACTAATTTTGAAGCCTACATTTGTCAATGCGAGTAGACGTTTTAAAACGAAACGTTTTAGAAAATGTTTGAATAGTTTTTGGGTTTTCATGTAAAGTACCATTAAAATTGAAAGATCAGTAAAAAATTTCTAGGCCCTAGTGTTCAGCCAGATCGAATGGTAAATGATCTTTAGGGAAAAATGTGTTTAGGCTCTAGTTTTTTCACTGCCACACTAGTCTTTTACTATCACAATCTCAACATCGCTTGTTGCATGTATTTTAGAACGGGTTAATAACTATTATACTTTGATACCAACGTCCTTTGTACTACGTATACACTCCTTGTACACTAGCGTTTGGCAAGGTGAAGGTCACAAACAATGTCATAGACAGGGCTGTGAATATGTAAGGCAAATTGTTTAGTCGGCTTGGATGCGCAACTGACAATACTGCATAGGAAATTGAAAGTATGGAATAGTACAAGAGAAACAAATTATCTATTTCAATTTCTCTGGAAAATATATTCGAACGCAATGTAAGATTCATGCCAGCAAGGAATTAATGAATAACTCATCACAATCTTGCATCTTTGACAATTTGTGTTAACAAACAATTTTGAACTTACGTGGCAATTATTAGGGAAATGTGTTGCAATTTGCAAGTATGATGTTTTTGAAGACAAATCATATAACGCACTTCCGCTCTCTAACGCGGAGGCTCCTGAGGTGAAGCAGCCCAATCCGTTCCCTACGCGCGGGAGTACTTATGTGTGCATAAGCTTCCTGAACTTCCGCAGCAAGCTAACTTTATCTCCCCTTTCAACTCTTTGCTCCGTGGCCCGGGGCAGGCGAGGCGGGTGGGAGAGCTTCGATGTTGAGCAGCCCTGCCCTTCTGGAGGCTGCTCTCACACGAATTGACGTTCGTTACTCTTCTTACTTCTTTCCACGTCTTTTCCTACCGGGATTTGTTGAATCTGGAGATTTGATTTGATTTATTTAGTCAAAAAACAGTAAAGAAAACTATATGTGACGTACGGGGAAGATTTTCTGCGCAGGTTTTCTTGAGTTCCGGAATCCCTTCCCAACATTTTAACTACAAAGATGAATAAAAGTTTTAAAAAACAAAATAAAACATAATAAAATTTTAAAAAGCGCGAGGTTCGCAACATTTGAAAAACTAGTTTTGTTTCCGAGTTATAAGAAAGTTACACGGTACACGAACTGCAGATTAATTTTTCTGCCTTTCTAAGAATATAGTAACTTACTTAAGATGACCCCATGTTCAATTAGCAAAGAATTGGAAAGATAGGTCAATAACGTCCTTTCCAGAATGGTATTTCCACTCTTTGAGTACGATGTTCAATGTACGATGTTATCCAATCTAGGGCAAGACCACGAATTCCATACGAAGGTAAATTTGAGGGCAAGATGTTATGGTCAATAACGTCAAAAGCTTGCGAATGATGTGAAAATATTCCAATCGGTGCTTTATTTTCATCCATTGATGAAGCAACATCTTTAAGAAAAGAAAAAATGGCTATTTCTGTAGATTTTCTAATATCGTGTTTTGAGTCTAAAACGCTTCGTTTTTCCTGAGGAAAGTTTACATTCGCGAATAGAATTGCCAGATTCGTCTTGATCAACCACTGCTGTCTTCTTCCCACAGCTCACTTCCTTGTATTTGAAATGCGTTCATTTTTTTTGTTTGTCTACTCACTGTTTCACTATGCTTCGATCACCTCTAAATATGGTTGTACATTATTTTATTTAATTCGTTTACATAGCAATTGAATACATTAACGAAAGTGTTATGTTTTAAATACAAAGTGTTGATAAAGTAAAGAGATTAACATTGTTAAATGAAAAATGAAAATAAATGTGAAATAATTATTAGACGTTTTGCTAATTCATTTTTTGCTTGTGTTGAAGTATTACCTTTGCTAATTTGTTTGTGTTTTCTTTCCAGGTGAGTACGAGAGCCACAGCGTCATATCCAACTCGACTGGTCTGTCAGGGACGTAGAATCACAACGCAAAGCTCTGTATGCTCATTCTCATCAAAACTATGTCTTGTCTGATTCAACGCATTGTCTAGAAATCCAAATCCAAGCATTTACAGGTTGGTTAAAAATAATTTCATTTCTTTCATTTATTACTGAAGATTTTCATCGTTAGTATAAACAAATGCGAATACTAAGAAGTTACTTCTCTCTAGATAAATAACATATCACTCCCTTTCGATACGAATGCTCGAGAGGAAATATTACATATGAATTGTCGTGAGAAAATTGCAACTCATGAAAATATTGGATTTATTATTCTTTCTAAGATATCTCTGTCAATGACTAGTGTGTTTGATGTCATATACGACAATCACCTATTCCCACGTGTAGACGTTTTCCTAAATAAACTTCGAAGCTTTGAATTTAGCTCACTTAAAACGATATTATGTCACTTAATTATATATTTTGTTATAAATAAGTCAACTGCAGAATAAAACACTTAATCTACTAGACGTACTCTGTGAAAAATTATGTACCGTAAAAAGTAATTTGGAAAATAAGAACACCATGTTAACAAGAATATGATTCATATTTTTTCAAGTCAGATTTTATTTAACATACGAAAGAAATTAATGCACTCATCCATTCCTCAGAAAAGAGAATTGATTAATTTTGAATAATTAAAATTATATATATATATTCCAGTCTAAAGATTAATTGATAGCTCATTTTTCTAAAAATATAAAAAAATGTTATATGTTCTGATTAATACATGGAGTTAATTAAGTTAATAGTTAATGAATCTGTTTTGATAATTCCAAAGTGAGAAATAAATCAATCTCGTTTTGAAAATGAATAAATCAGTATTTACATTTTTTATTATTTACCTATTATTAGTTATTATTTATTTTTATTGTTAATATTTATTATTATAAGCATATTATTAAGCATAATTTTAAAGTTATGTCAAACTGCCCTTAATGGAAAGTCTTTCTAGTTGTTTCGTATTGTCTGTCTGCGCCCCAAGGTATTGATCTACGAAGCCAGTCGTAGCAAATAAAAGAGAAAAGTAGAAAACTTGCGTAATTATCTTTGGAAGGATAAAAACCTACCGTACATACAGAGTTGATTCCAAAGACCTTAGCCTGACCCATTGATGTGAATTGTCGACCATGGAAGCTAGAGAGAAAAGTGGTGAAGTGTTTGATCTGCATTTTCGGTTGGAGAAATTACTAATAACTTGTGCGCAGTCGCTTCTTTCCATAAGAAGACAGGTTACACTTGATAATTAGGACATTGCAAGTGCGATATACAGAGTGAGTCACGCAACTTTAGCACCTTCTGTATCTTTTGAACGGTTGAAGTTATTGCAATGCAGTTTTCACGGAATTGCGTCAGGGAAAGGGGCTAATTGATATGTGCATTAATTTTTATTTTATCACTTGCATTTTACGAGATTTTTGAAGTAACTTTGTTTTTTTAAATAAAATTATACATATTTTTTCAGTCCACCATGACGAGCGTAAAAAGACAAATCCAATGATATACATATTGTCATATGTTAGATCAGCATTTTTTTGAGTAATTTTGATTTTTACGAGTGGGGTTTTAACGGACATTTGAATAGTCCACCACATAAGGTCACGCAGCGCTCCACCAGCAACGCGCGCCCGGGCAAGGGAAGGGAGATTTGAAGATACGAAACATATTCCAAATATTCACAAAACCATTATAGTTTTTTCCTGAACTGTGCTTTCCATCCTTCCGCATTTTCAGATTTTTGTCTTTCTTTGACTGGAGGATGGAAAATAAGGATGTGACATATGTATTGTAATAAAATTGTTTGTAACTTCAACTTCATTTAATGGGGTTTCATAAGATACGTATTAATGGGATCTTGAAATAAAGCACAATAAGAATAAATAATTAAGAATGTACAAAAATATTGCATATTTTGAGCAAACAATTTCAATGTTAATAAGCTTATAATAATAACTTAAGGATAGAAAGAATCTTATTTCAATACACAGTACTTATGACAAATCCATATTTTCAATTCCTAGGAAACACAAAATATTTGAAAAAGGGGCGGGATGGAAAGCAGAGTTCAGGAAAAAGTGCAACAGTGTTGGGAATATTTGGAATATGTTTCGTATCCTCAAGTACTAAAATCCCTTTCCTTCCCGAGCCCGCGTTTGCTGGGGTAGCGCTGCGTGACCTTGTGGGGCTGACAGTTACAATGAAAATATCCGTTAAACACTATTCGCAAAAAAATGAAAATTACTCAAAAAATGCTTATCTAACAGATGACAATATTTATATCTTTGGATTTGTCTTTTTACGCTTGTCATGATAGACCGAAAAAATATGTATAGTCCCATTTGAAAAAACAAAGCTATCTCAAATGCCTCGTAAAATATAAGTGATAGAACAGAAATCAATTCACATTTCAATTAGCTCCATTCCCTCATTCACTTCCGTGAAAACTGCATTGCAATATCTTCAACCGTTCAAAAGTTACAGGAGGTGACTCACCCTGTATTTAATTTATGATTTTCTTGCTAGGGACGGAATATTTTTAAAGAGAAGTCTATGGTGTTGGGGAAAAGGGTGTTATATTATAAAACTGAGCCTAAAGAATAGTGAATTTAAAATTTCATGTGCTCATCAATATCTCAAAAGTATTAAATATACCACATTGTCATTGTAGATTAGCTAATAGAAAATACTGTTAAAAATACTGTTATGTATAACTCCTTAAGCAACAAACCCTACCTTCACAAAAATGACCTAATGATCGTTAATACTTGATTCTTCAGAAAACCATTCTACTCTATACCCATACCTCTCAAAGTTCTTAATATATTGACAGGAATATATCCAGATATAACAGTATTTTTCGGTATAACAATTTAAATTCCCCCTTGAACCATTGGAATCCTTAAACCACTGAAAATAAAGACAATATTGATAGACAAACACAAGCGAATAATAAATACCGTAATATAGCTCTTTCTATGAAGTAGTAAGTAAATAAGAAGACAATATTCACGTATATACTGAAGGATAAAAATTACCCCAAAGAATTGGATATGCTGTTGTATTTCTGCATAAATCCCAATGGTATATTTCCTCGAGATTACCTGAAACGCCTACAGTTTTCTACAGTAAAGTTTTGTCTTTACATTTCTCTCTAAAGAAATCCTCAAATCAAGCAGGTCAAACTTTACCTCAAGATGCGTCATTGAATCCTTACAAAAAATAATGAAGAACCAGTCTGCCTGAACAATATTTTAATAAACTCTCAAATTATTTTCTCTATAATGAACTTATATGTTGATTCCTTTCCCAGACAATATTCCAAGTAATGAAGCAGTTGTCATAGAAGCAAAAGCATCGTTTTCCCTTACAAATGAATCAACCCATCCAGTATCCATAATGAAACGAATTAAGATTATTAAAAACAAAAGAAAACGAACCTGAATACATACCGCAACGATTAAAGTAAAAAAAACAACTAAACTTCATCAAAGTAGAGATAATAGTTTCGAATAGATGGACTAATTGAAAATTCTAATCTACGATGTGTTCGAGTGAAAAATGTTCACTTCAGACTAACCCATGGTCATATATTTAACAAATCGAATTCTAACAGCTTTACCCTCTACGATTTCCCGTAAACCGTTGGTCATACAATTCTGGAATGCACGAATTCCTAAAAGAGAAGAAAAAATAAAGCAGAAAATCTAAAAACAAACTAACCAAAACTTCTTAAAAACTATGGTGTTATAATTAAATAATAAAACACATATGATGTTATTTAGTGTTTATAACGCTACATTATAACTTAAATTTATGAAAAATTGTAATATGGTCACTAATAACCACATAGATTAATGTGACTGTCTACACTTTTAAAAAGTGACCTAATTCCCTTTACAAGGATACCATCAAATTTACATTAACCCTTCAGTACTGAACGCCATCTTCAATTGGCATTACTGTTACAACCCTGTTTGCAGTCATACCTAATAGTCAGAAACTTTCCTCTGTATAGCAGGGTGTTGTGTGGAGTTGGGATATTGTCATAGTGGTATACTAAGAGCACTACCTGCCACCATGCTGACACACATACCATCTTTTGGTTTACCCATGTCGGAATCCTACCACCCCCAACCTAAAACCTTCCTTGAAGTTCTAGCCGAATCAACTTCTGATTGTTGTTATCACAAAAAGAAAAGAAAGAAGTTGATTCTGAAGAATTATTTCGTTTCATGAGATTAAGTAGATTCTATTTGTGATATTTTGGGCAAAATGCGAGGTTTGTTGAGTTATTCCGTGGATGTGCCTGTTTTGCATCTGCGCTCTTTTGAAACAAAACCCACGGTGACAGGCTTTATGTGTTTGCCCTGAACGGGACACGTCGAAGACTCGTTACCAACGCTTTGACAGTCCTGTCGGTGCAGTGGAGAGTTTAGTTATTTATTCAGCAGCACTAGCAAATAAAACATTTAGCTCGTTTCGCGATGTATATGAATATTACCCAGGGACAAACATTCCTTGTTATCAAGTGTTGCCAAAAGCTTTATTCATTGTTCAACTCAGTGTAATAGCAGAGAGGGGTAGGAATTTTGGAGCTCAAGAAAACATGTGCAGATTGCCGTTTACCATTATGTTCTGTATAGATTGTTTACTGCTTTTTGACGTTTAAGGAATGGTGAGGTGGCAAAAGAATAGATGAAACGTTGTCTAATGAAGGGAGGTCGGGCCCTCACCCCCTGCACCCGATATCAGCCACAAGAGCATTTCCCTTTCGCTGTGCGTGGTGTTACACTGAAGAGAGGACGGGGATAGAGTGCGTTTGTGGCGCAGATGTGACACTCATCCCGCGCTCCGCCTCGCCGCGCCACCCCACTCTTCACCATGCTTCACCACGCGTCGCCACGCAGCGTTTCGCGATGCCATGTTTCGCCACGTCTCGCCACGCCACGCCACGTTTCGACACACCTCTCCACGACGCTTCACCATCGCCACGTCACGTTTCACCACGCCACGTTTCAACATGCCACGCCACGTTTCGTCACGTCACGTTTCGCCACGCCCTGTTTCGCCACGCCGCGTTTCGCCACACCACGTTTGGCCATGCCATGCCACGCCACGTTTCACCACACCGCACCACACCATGCCACGTTTCGTCACGCCACCCCAAGTTTCGCCATGCCACGCCACGTTTCAACATGCCACACCAAGTTTCGCCACCACACCACGTTTCGCCATGTCACGTTTCAACATGACACGCCACGTTTCACCACGCCATGCCACGTTTCGCCACGCCACCCCACGTTTCACCACGCCACGTTTCACTACGCCACGTTTCGTCACGCCACATTTGGCCACGTCACCTTTCGCGACGCCACGCCTCGTCATGCGTCGTTTCGCCACGCCTCGCCTCGCCTCGTTACGCCTCGCCACGCTTCTCCACCCCTCGCCACGCGTCGCGCCGTCGTCGAGCTCTCCACATGTGGCTGAGAGCGTGTGCGGGCGCGGGCGAGGAGAAGCGGCGGTGGCGGGGAGGGGGCGGGGCCCTCTCGGCGTCTGCGTCGCCCTCGCCCTCGCGCTTTGCCCCGCGTCCTAATTATTGATGGCGCGGCGCGCCAGGCGTGGGTGGCGCGGGGGGGGAGGGCGAAGGGGAGGTCGAGAGCGCCCGCTCGAGGCCCAGAAGGGCGACGGTGCTCCAGAGAACAAGGAAAGGATCCCCACGGAGGGCGGCGAACAAGTGTTGTTGTGCCGGCGCGGCTGGCAGCCTGGCTTTCTCACGATGCTCTTTGCTTTTGGAAGAGGGTTGGCTCAAAGTTGTTTTTTATTGATTCATCTTGACGAATTAAAAGGTTTTTTTGAAATGCATATGGAATGAAAATATTTGCTTTTACGGTTAGAAATTCATGTGTTTATAACGGGAACGATGAGAAAAAGGCACAAAAATGTTGGTTTTCCTTTGTTCACTTTACTTCCTCGGTTCATTTATTAATAAAGATCTAGGAATTGTTTATTGACGCTAATAAAAAGATTCGAATTGCGTATCGTTGTCCTGAAAGAACATCACCATTCGTTTGAAGGACTCGTCCCATTCACGAAATGTCTTCACATTTGCATCGCATTTGCTGTATCAGATATATGGGGAAATTCTCAATTATGGACACTAGATATGATCAAAATGCAGTAACATATAACAGGTACATTTAACAAAAATATCCAATGTTTTATACGAACCCCATTCTCTCAATTCAGAGCAGACCCTTCAAAATTTCGTAATTTAATGTCTGAATATGTTTTTCGTGATTCCTTTTTTGATTAATTTTCTCTGGTATTGGAGATAAATGTGTTGGCTATCGTGTGAGAAAATTCTTGTGGAAATAAGTATGCAAACAAAAATGGAACGGTACCTAGTTACTGTAACTATTAGCCAAGTACATTGAAATTGTGTAATTAAAAGTTGTATTAAAAAATAAACGAAACATTTTGTATATCTACTATTTGAATGATACACAAAGTTAGTTTTGAACTAAACATTTTTCACTGCTATATTCAAGTTCAAATCAGAGTCAAGTGGTACAAAAGTGGAGCTTTTTAGAGGATTTTATATATTCCTACGTTTATGACACCCTTGGAGCGACTATTACAAGCATTGTAGCAGTTGTACGAGTCGTTTATTAATTTAACCCGAAAATGGCTGTCGTTTCTCATGGTAGTTGACGCGTTTCCGTCCCCAACCTCCGTGCCCAGCGCGCCGCAGTCGCGTTTTGTCCCTTACGCTGCGATGGATCTTACAGGACTGAATCGCCCAACGGATTATCGAACAAAAAGCCTTCGTGCTTCTGTCATTTCGAAGATTAAGTTCATGTAGTCGATTTAGCTTCTGGTCGCGTACACGCTGCCATTGTTATTAACCGAGCTTGTAATGCCTGCGACAATCAGACGAGCAACGTATCAACCCACCCGCCCCGCCAGCGGAAGCTTTTTGTCTCGAAAATCTTGTGCCGGGGCCGCCAATCGGCCCGGTCAATGGAAAGCGTGAAACGACATCAATGCATTGCGTTGCGAATCGGGTTACCCTGTCCACCGCACAAAGGTTAATTTCACAGAAGTCACAATACTCGTAAGCAATGCCAATGCTAACGAGAACCACGCGGAAAAAAATTCTGAAAAAAAGTGATGTTTCAAACTAAATGAAGCTTTTCTCAACATTTATTTTCTTTTGAAATATTCTCATTAAGTTTTTAGCGAATTATTACTTTAATAAGACAATATATATTACGTGATTTTAGTTATAGGAATGGTCGTACATAGCGACATGGTAAATGTTTTAATTACTTAAATTAATTAATTATAAATTAAAAAGAATTCTCTGGTTCTATATAAAACCTTTTACAAATTTAATTCCGTTTATTGTGCGCAATTAATCTTTGGTTAACAAGTGATCACAATTGAAGAAATGGCTGAAAAATTACCTCCAAATGTGTTGGCCTCTGGAGATTTCTCTCAGCTGTAACGAGCTGATTTTTTTTCTTGCCCTCACGAAGACTTGTAAGAACACAATGTTAAGTAATCACGCGTCGAAAAAGGTGAGTTTTTTTCTATAGAAGTACAAAAGTGCATGCGTTCACAAAAAAGGGGAAAATACGTTCGTATCCCCCAGTCGCTCCGCCGAGTTGCACACAAGAGTAGCATCTACGTCAGGACCCCACAAATTGCACCGCCGAGTCGCTCCGCCGAGTCACATCGCCGCCTCGCATTCCAAGTCTCATCCCTCAGTCTTTCCGCCGAGTCGCACATCCAAATGGCACATCTGAGTCGCACACCCGAGTCGCACACCTGAGTCACACATCCGAGTCACACATCCGAGTCGCACATCCGAGTCGCACACCCGAGTCGCATACCCGAATCGCATCTACGACTGGAACCGCCAAGTCGCAGAGCTTAATCGTCGGGCGAGCTGTCGACAGCTCACAGCGATCGCATCGCCTCCCCGTGCGGCTCTATCCCCGAGCATTGACCACCCACCGCAGTTGATGCAGCGTGTCTACAGCCGTGTCTGTAGTGCATATTTTATCAAGGGAAGTGACGGTGTTCTTCTCCCGCTCGATGGGGATATTCCGCGCCGAACTACACGTCGGCTTGCTATGTTTTCCTCATCCAGGTGTTTCGCACCAGTCAGCACCGCTCCTGCCGGATGTGCTGGAAGCTCTAGGGTTGCAACATCGTCAACAAAACATCCATAATTTTTAAACTAAAATAGCCTTTACATCGATATTTTTAAAACTACACTAGTAACCTTAATTATTCTCGTGGGAGAGTGTATTGCCAGTGGTCCCTGTTATTCCATTTTAATTCAGACAACTGAAAGAAACTGACAGAATTTAACTGACAAAATAAAGTCAGAAAATAGTCAGACAATTAACAAAAGTTTTTTTATTGAATGCTAATTGAAAAATAACTAGAACGTTATGTATCGACGAAACCGGAATTTTATTTATTTTTCATCCTTGGTCACATTAATCCAGAAAATGTCCAATGTATGTATATCTCAAAATTGTTGCAATTATGACAGTAGTTTTTTCCAAATATCAACCACGTAAAAACATCAAACAAAAACATTGATATTAATAAAACACATGTTTAAAAAGTCGATGTTAAATATACGGATGATTTTATAAAAAACATACATGTTTTAAAAACATCGCCCTTGATATCGCATCCCGTCTGCTCCCCCGACACGAGTGATAGTGTAGATAGGTAGAGTATATATATATATATATATATATATATATATATATATATATATATATTGGTAAGAGTAAATAAGGGGTGAGGATAGGACAAGAAAGAGGACGGAAAGATCATGGGCGAGATATATTAGTTCACAGTAAAATGCAAGGTAAACTATTTTTTAAAGATCTGATTGCATGGTCTTTGTGACAGTATCGTTTTACCAATTTTAACAACATAGCCACACGCTGTGTAACATATTCTTGTTTTTTTCGAAAGGCAGTATTGTTGGTTTATTTTTATTCGGGAATAAATAACCGAAAACGTAGACTAATGAAAGTCAAAACACGTTTTCAGTTATAACCTGTTAGTTATACTTCGGTTTTTCTTTCTTGGCGCACGGGGGGGGGGTCAATAAAATGGAATATCTAACGGTATTTCGCGTCAATCTTGGTTGTGCCGCTAGTAGTCGCATGATCGCGACTGTATCGAGTCGTGCTGGCGGTCATGCGATTCCTAACGGCACAACGGAGAACGACGCGAAATACCGTGAGATATTCGATTTTATTGACACACCCTGTGCGCCAAGAAGGAAACACCAAAGTATACATTGAGCGTTTGATTATTCCTGCCCATTGGCTTTCTGATCCGTTTCCAACCACGTGACAGCGTGCTGGGTGGACCTCTCCGTCCCTACCGGACTGACAGTTCCACCTCGGCCCATCCGAAACTTTCATTTTACTCGACTCGATTTGGTTCGATTCATATCGTCGAGAAACAATATAAAAATGTGGCGTGGGTGGGAGAAGTATAATCTGTCTACGCTTTCTTTAGCTCCAATCTCTACGTCAACCTTTTCTCTATACATAGTTGAATGATGATTAAAGGTATCAGCAAAGCGCAGTTAGAAACATTTGAAAACAAGTAGTTTTCGATCCCGAGAAATAGAAAACTGATTTGCATTAGTAAACGAACTACAGATCTGAAGTTATAGTATTCCTACAAAAATAGCAACCGAGACCCCCTGCTGTACCACATATAATAAAGAGGTCTCAAAAAAAACCTTCACAAACCTCTCTCCAGATAAACTCCCACCATCACCACATGCTCAGAAAGGTACTTCAATTTCCCAAACGAGAAACTCCATCACCCCATGCTTCCCAATGTCGTCATTTGTCTTCTCGTCCGCCACATGGGTTTTTCTCTGTTTCAAGCAGTAATATGCTAAATAAAGAAACTTAATCTGCACTCGCATTCGTTCCGGTTGTAGCATACATTCATCCGAGCACGGAGTGAATCTATGTGAGTTTCTTTGTTCGCAGTGGCCTGTCGAGGTCAAGGAGTGAAGGCGGACGCAATTGATTCGCTTTAATTAAACAGCGAGCTGCTCGCTGCGTTTTCCTCGATTAGAGGATGCGCTTGGCGCTGGTCAGTGGGCGTGGCCGCGGGAAGTGGATCACCGGCGGAGGCCATTCGCCCACTCGAGTGGACGGCAAACTGCCATCGCGCAGGCAACGCAAGTCAACGTAAGGCTTTTTACCTCTTATGTAAACTTGAAATGAATCAACACTTCTCCGATAGAGCCTGGAGCAAAGACGCTCAGTTCCCATCGTTGTCGTCGACGAGACGAGCGCGCCGACACATCTGAGTCAATTTAAATGAATTAAAATTCCGTATTGTTTCGTTCTTCTGGCACATAATAGAACCGTCAGTGAGGTCAATTCTAATAGCATAAGCATTAAGAACATCTAAAGGCGAAGGCAAAACCATGGGGGGGGGCAATCGAAATCCATCCCAGCATGCTCGCGAGAGAGCGGGTAAGGCGATGGCTGGAGAGAACGAAACGAGGAGGGCGCCTCAAAGAGGCGAGATAAATGGGGTCGACCGTTCCTGATGCTTCTCACAAGTGAAACACACTGAAATGACGCACAGAGCACGCTGCTCCGTCCATACTGCCGAAAACAGCCGAGTGTGAGCGGTACCTGCAGTTTCGATCCTTGATAGACTTACGTTTATATTTCACAGACTGATAGGGAAGCCTGTTGCTCTCGGTGATTGCAAAAACAAGTCAGGAAGAACGATCGATAGAAGATGCGTGTTGTCCGACTCTACCCTGCGAACTTGGACTTGCCCACCTGAAAGCGCAGTGGCACGGGCCACTCGTGAAGCGCGACTCTACACTATCGGTGGACGTTGCTCATTGATTATTGCTCAGTTTTAACCCTAGACTGCGCTCCCTTTTCTCTACGTCTTTAATACTCTCCTGGGGTATTCTGTAACCCCACGTGTATATGTAATTTTGTTATGCACTTGTTTGAAATATTATTGAAATAAAAATGTTTTTTAGAAAGCTTTCACTTTCTACTTTGTGACGGTTAATTCGAAAATAGAGAGTAATATTAAAAAAAATAAAAGGTATGTCAGGTTGAAAAAATAAAAGGTGTATCAGTCATGTCAGTAGTAAATTTTTCCCAAGCTTCACTAATAGCCTTCACATTCTTTGCTGCTCCCTTTGCTATAGGAATTCTCAAAACAATATTACGAGAAAGTGTTCTGGTGGATGGCGGTGGATTACAAGACCACATGCACCGGAGTAGTGGGATCATGGTCATCTTTTGATGCACTTTGCTCTGATATACAATCGTCACCTACCTCTACGCTATCATCTTAATTTCAATCCAATTTAATTTGCGAAGCCACTAAAACGTTCATCGTTAACAGACCTAGCCATGCTTTCACTGTAGCTTTATACAAAATCAATGTGCACTACTGCTCCCTGGGGTGTCTTGTCACCCCAAACTGCTCCAAACAACTGACAGATACAAGTACAGCCTTCGCGCACAGAACAACTGGAACAACAATCACAGTTGTAAGTATAGATGTGTTCTTAGCTATCTGCGTGCATGCGCAACGAAAATACGAAAGAAAAAGCAAACGTCTGGGATGACGCGTCACCCCGGGGAGCATTGTAGGGTTAATGAGGCTGTGGGGTTCGAGCTGGTAAGGAAATATCATGTGTCCGGTTTTTAAGAATATGATTCGATATCCGCGTTGGATTAATCGGAGAATGCCAGGGAAACGACCCGTCAGAGCCTCTAGCATTGTCATCGAGTAGTCGGCGCACTAAATAAGCTGGAACCGAATATCAACTGCTGTCGGAGTAAAGACCGAGTGATTTGCACAGCTTCATTTGTGGGCAAGCATTTTCTTACACCGTTGCACCCGGTGACACGTACCTCTTCTTACAATCCCAAAAATGTAATCTCTTATATACAGGTAAGTCGTCGATCTAAGTTGCAAAGATACGATAAGGAAGAAAAGGAAATCTCACGAACAATGACACAAAAACCTCACTTAATTTTACGAAAAGCAATTGAACCTTATTTTCACATTTTCAAAATATGTGATATCTGCTCAATAGAATTCACGACCTAGCACTCTCGTTGAAAATAAAGAAAGATTGACAAAGTGAAACTGAAGGAAACTTCGAGAAAATTAATACAATCGAGAACACGGATCTACAGTCACGATAATAATCGACGATTGGCTATTAATGGACAGTTCCAAACTTAGAACTAACAAAAGCTCTGCAGAAGTGGGGAAATGGGGTTCTACTAGAAAATGAAATGATTTAGGGAAAGAAGGGCGTATAAAGTAGATATGTTCTCACTTGTTTCTAAAGTTCCAGAGTGTCATAATGAAAAATATTTCAATACGAAGTGATGAATTCTCTACATTCTATCTACTACAGATTCTACCTCATAAAATACACAAAACTGTAATCTCCATAACTTGCTTTAAATTTATGGCTATGGAAATATATGGTGCAATTTTCAAAATTTCAGTACTGTTACACGGAACCTGAAAAACCGTGTACATATGAGTTCTCAACAATCTGTGTGACTTTCAACACAGGGAAAGGTCTGGTCTCGGCCGCTCACGTATATTTCTGGTGTATCTGCATTCCCATGTATACTGAAAAAGGTTTTCGCCTTTTAGGCCGTGTCACCGTTTCCACATCCCGCAATCGAGCTACTGCCCACATCCGCCTCTTTTCGCTTCATTATATTCTTCTCCCAACTTCTCCCGCTCGCATCATTGGCTTCCCCTTCGCGAGCGTGACAAACTTTGCTCAGTGCAGGTCTCTCTCTCTCTCTCTCATGAGCGCGGGACACGCGCGCAGTGTCGCAACGCAGCGAACTCTACGAGGTACTCGGGCGACTGTTATTGTTTGCTCAGGCCAAGTACATCAAAGAGTACTCCCCCCCGTCCCGTCCTAGCACCCGCGTCACCGCTCTCCGCCCCTCCACGCCCCTCTACTCCCCACCATGCATCACACCTCCCGCCCTTCTCCCACCTCGCCCCCACCCCGTCATCCTCATATGCTGCTGGCCCGTGAGCGGGGAATGTGTCATCAGGAGAATGAACGCCCCTCGCTTCCTCTTTGCATTTTCAGAGCCCATTTGACTCATGGAAATGTCTCGTCCACGTAAAACCCTTTCCTTGTACAGAGAGGTCTCAAAAGTGAGACCTCCAGTTCTACGGTGAATGAAAGTATTCGAAATGATGACTAGATTCCACATTTAATAATAAACTGGCAACATCCGGAAAAAAGCATTAATGTTCCACTTGTGATCAAATACGGTAGACTGTTGCTTTGACAGCCATGGAAAAATTTCATTTCTTAAATTAAATAGTGGCGTTTCTGTGATAGAAAACCGAGGAAGGTTAAACCAGTTACTGCAGCTTGCAGATATGCACTCATAGAGCAATCTGTTCAAAGGTTCAGTGAGACAGTACAGCTTCTACTTCTTCCTCATGCGACGCAATCAGTTTTGCCCCAAGTCAGATAACTGCCTACTTAAATAACTAAATAATAATAATAATAATAATAACAATAATAATAACAATAAAATCCGCCGGACATTTGCCACTCAAACTGGACACCTTTCAGTGCTCATTTTGTGACGACACTGCAAAACATGTTGCATAATTGCTTATCCTTCTCATGACTTGGCTCATGTTAAAAGGGCCTTTTAACAAGATACCTAGATTTGAGTAAAACAAAACAAAAAAAATCTGGTCAATACAGAGGGTGATATTTATAATAGACTCGGTGATCAAAAAAGAGAAATAAGTCCTTGTTCCATAGTTCTAAGAAAAGAACTTAATAACATGCACAGTTGGCATCTAGGACATTGCTTGGGCTACTCTATAACTTAAAATTTGTATTTCTGTAATGTAGAGAACTGTTTTATACCGTGGACTTATTTTCTTTGCAAAAGTAATTATAAAATATTAAAAAACAATCATTTAAATTTCTTAATTTTTTGGATTCATGAAACAATATTATAAATATATAATAATATGAATTAACATATTGTGATATGTGGACATAAAAATATTCTTACTTAATTAATAATATTGGCATTTACTCATCATCTGTTTCCTATTTATCATCGATTTCTATTTAGTCTGTGGTTATAACAAAACTTTCTGGTAGAAATGAAGATATTCATATGGGATGTATTTTTCTATTTTTTGAGCATGTTTTTTTTCTGTTCATTAGAAGAACATCTGAGCCTTAAACTTTCTTGAAAAGCAAATCAAGACGTGCCTTCTCCTTTTGCCAATATGAATGAGTACTTGATAAGCCCATCAATATACCTACCTACGTGGCTCGGGCTAAAAAATATGTTCCCTACGTTAGCTGCTTTACTTGAAAGACTAACACTAGGCTCACAATGAGGAATGGCAGGACGAGCAAAAATCTTCTTAAAATAGTTCGACTACCAGGTTTTGAAGCCTATGATGTCCTTGGTGTCCTATTACTCTTGTCATAAAGCATTTAGGTGTTTCCTAGCTGATAAAACTAGTTCTTCTGTGTGACGATCAGAAAGAATCCCTGGACTTCTTTCTCTTTTCCAATCGTAAGAATTTTTAGTTGGCAATAGAACACATACTTTAAGCTGGACTAGTTTCATTTGTATACTAATAAATAGCTTGGAAAATAACAAAGAAAATACATCTCAACTCTTTTACGAAAGTGAACTTATTTCGCTTTTAAAATCACTGATTCCCGTCGAAGAAATCACATTTATCTGGTGTCAATATCAATAGCGTACAACAAGAAATTCTTATATAAAGCATGTATGTTACAACACATTACTATATGATTTAAACAATTAAAACCTATACACAAATTTACTTCAAAGTAGGATTTTTTACCTGCGGAACTATTTCTGTAAAATTAGATACTATGTTGACCATCAAAAAGAAAAACAATATTTCAACAATGATTCATAATGCACGTTTACATTTGTATTGTAAAATTTTTAAAATGCTTAATATGCTTGTAACTAGTAAAGTACTTCAGCTTCTGGGTAATGGTCCCCCATTTTGATTAGTGTTTTTGTCCAGTTTACCTGATCAATTTAGCAAATGCTGACATGGTACTTTGTTTTGCTTCTGGACATAAATGCAGCTTCGTTATGCGCACGTTTTGTTGAGCTCTCCTTTTGCTTGTAGTGGTAGGAGCAGAGCCAAAGAAATACGTTATGATTTTGTTAGAAAAAAGAGCAAATCTGTAGTTTGTATACCGATACAAAGAGGTTTTTATAATTCGGGAGTAAAAATATCTAGTTCTATAACCTTGCTGACCTTGCTTTGTCGGAACGTTTATCCGTCATTCATCTAAATGTAAGAATTTTCTTGTAATAGTTGCCGTTTAAGAACAAAGATTATTAATTTATTCTACAAGCAGTAAATTAGCACAATTTGTGAATTCAAGAATCAGTTATGCAATTTCCAGCGCGATTCTTGAAAATTTAAATGATTTTAAAATGCGACAACACTTAGAAAGTTTATTAAGCGGTGATTAAAAATGGTCCCGAGATCCAGTACTTGAAAGCAAACTTTCTTCGCTTTTGTGATGCTAAAATTAAGGAAGCACTTCTTGTCGGTCTTCAAGTAAGCTTTAATTGCAGATGATAACTTTGAAAATCTTGTGATTGAAGTTAAAATGTCAGTGTAAAAAACAGATTGAAATGTTACTCAAACTATCTTAGATAATCGTAAAGCATACTAAATTATGAGATGTTGGTGAAATTTCATTCTTCTCTAGAGCAATGGAGTAAAATATGACCTCCTGAAATTTATTTCCTTTCTTCCCTTCTAGATTTTTTGTAGTTGTCTTGAAGCCATAAGTAACGAACAAATAGAATTTAAACAGGAATATAAAATGACAATTAAATTGATGATTGATAGCTGATCAGCGTTTAACACAGGCCTGGCCAACCGCAACGGCTTTACGGGCCCCTCTGAGGAGGCGAAATAGCGGGGACACGCATAAAGTAATAATGCTTTTGCAAAGTAATAAAAATACCAAATGTATAAAACTGTCGTATTATACTATCAATAATATAATATCTAATATAATATATAATATAATATACAATATAATATATAATATAATATACAATATAATATATAATATAATATATAATATAATATATAATATAATATATAATATAATATACTAAATCAGTAATATAATTGACTATTTGGATTCATTATAATGATCTCCGGACACAACTAATTTTCTTTCAACAATTATAGCCGTGCATTGTGATTTTATCAAGTCTGTGTCATAACGAATTTCTACAAATAATGTAGACACAACAGAATGTCTTACTCGTGTCCGAGTGTCTGGTTGATTACGACGTTTACTAATTAAATTGTTAGCTATTTTAACTCTTAACTTCCTGAATATAACATGCAGTGATATTAAACATTGCGTTCTTCGTTTTGTGCAACTTCGTTAAAGAAAGCGTGCATATATTTTCATTTTTGATTTTCATTTTCTGTTTTATTTTAGCTTCATAATAAAATTGTGAGTAAATAGTCAATTTTCTTGATGATTCAATGATTCAGTCATTGAATCATCAATTCAATCATTGAATCATTCAATCATCAATTCATCATTGAATTCAGTGATGTCTTGTCTTCGTGCATTTAATGAATCGCGATTGGGAAAGATTTCATGGGGCGAGGCCCTAATTTGCAGCCGTCGTAAGACTTCCTTGCCTCCCGCAAATGAAGAGAAAGGCTCTGACGCCAATGGCAATTCCAGCGGTAGCCAATCTACTTCTTGAACTCACAGCTGTGTGTCATAAAAACTATTCTGAATTTTTCAATGCCGCACCTTAGTTTAAATGTACATTTCATCAATATGTTCTCAACGGCGGCAGATGTACATCTTTTTGACATACATACGTTTGTTAAATTCGTTCTGTTTTCAGAACGTGACCGTTATCGTCACTGTGAATTTTACTCGTTTCTGGTGATGTAGAATTTGCGAAGAAAATTTGCATTGGATACCGGAAAATCAACAAACCTAATTTAAGCTGAAAATAAATTCGCAAACATTAGAAATGATTCACTAAATATCGTACAACTTTCATCGAAATTGTGTATCTTTAACCTTCCAGCGGGCGCGCTGTCGTAAATTTTACGACAATAGCAGATTTTTTGTTTTGCTGTTAACTCATTGTTGTCAAAGACTTCTGCCTTCTTGGTGTTCCTTGCAGGTATCTTTATTGATGCATTCGTTCAGCCACTGTTTAGTTTGCACGCTGTATTCAGATTTTGGAACGCTCTATTCGGGATAAGTGCATAGTGACGTAAACTTTACGCTGCGCGCCGGCTGTTGTGTTAAAATATTGTATGATAATTTGGCCTAATCGAAATTTTTCGTAAAATGTCGATAAAGAATGCATGGGAACGAAGATCAGAATATTCTTCAAGAACTGTCTGATCGGAGGAAGATCATGAATTGGACAGTGACAGTAAACGAATGTTGAAAATATAGACGAGCATCAGAACGATACTGGATCGGAACAAGATCGTTTTGATACTAAATACGAACGTTTATCAACGGATATGTTTTTTAGTAGTAAATATCATTCTTAGATATTATAATGCGACATACAATTCCATTGTTCTACAATTTCTTTGATTTTTTCAAGAGTCGTCGTGTCGTTCATGTCGTAAAATTTATGACACGCGCCTGCTGGTGTGAACATTTTACGCACCCGCTGGAAGGTTAATAACGCGTGAATGCATAATTCAAAATTCGTATATGCTGTTATATATCGTATATACTATTATAAGAAGACAACACTCGTATTCCCCGAGTACAACAAGTGAAGAGCTCCGAGCAATCAACGATGACCGCTAGTTGCACTTTCTGTGGTGCCGTGATGGTTCCAGAAGGCACAAGGAATGACAGCCTACTCTCATAGGGACGGGCTTGAATCCCGTGCATTACAATCTTAAACCATCTGTCAGAACGTGACGCCACAACGGTATGTTGCCTGGCTTGCAACGAGACGCCACAGAAAGTCTCTCTAGACGGGCATTGATTTCCAACTGATTTCATACATCGATTTTGCAGCAATATCTCGGTTATGGCATTAAAACAAAAAAATATATTTCTAAAAATGAACAGTATGTTACGATTATGGGGGGTGGGCAAACGTGCAACGTAAGCCAAACCACAAAAGGCTCGTTCGTAAAATGAGTAGTACTGAAGTGTTAACCTCATTTGATGCTCTTTCAGATAGCATGTCATGAGAAGCTCTGGGGCTTCTAGAACTGAAGAGATCGTGCGCAGATCATACTTCGTCCCCTAACGTCACATTCAGGTTTTGTGTGTTGGATAAAGCATGTCATTCTAAGCAGAGCATCGTCGTTTCTCTCTCGCAATACGGTGTGTCTCTGCCACTAATGTTCTTTGCAAGACCGCGATAAGCTTCCGATGCCAGTGTGACGGTTGAAAGAAGCACCGTTGGGAACCTAACACTTGCTGAACACATGCGCTAGAAGTCAGTTGCTGCTTGTGTGGCGAGATGCGAAGGACAAGTACCCGTCGATAATTTTGTCAAACCCTTGTCTAGAGTTGAAGCTGATCTTGTGCGAGTACTAGTTCTGAGAATATTAGGCGCTTTGATCAACTCGCGCATTGGTTTTATGTTACTAAAACCACTGAATTTCAATTTCTTACAAGATTCTTGGATGCGTGCCACCTATGCAATGACCTGCGAGTAATAAGCAGCAGCAGGCTGGGAACACGAAATCTTCGAGCGATATGGCAACAACGTTTGTATAGAAGTGTGTGCGCAGTTTCTATGTGTTTCTAAGCGTAAATAAGTGTGTTCTTTTCCATGTGTGGGTTCATTTTTCTGCGCACTTAAATACTCTGATTTAAAGTACATTACCAAAGGATTATCAAATGTGCACAACAAAAAATCTGCTTGGTTTTTGATTTATTTTGTCAAAGAACAGTAAAACTTTCATGTGACGTACGGGGCTCACTGCGTTTATTTGATGCCCTGCTGACTATTGCTTTCTTAGTGCGATTCGTCGCAATATGTGTCTAAAATTTGTTTTGCTTCTGGACGTAAATGTAGCTTCACTGTGCGCAAGTTTTGTTGAGCACTCCTTTTGCTTGTAGTGGTAAGAGTAGAACTGATCTTCGTAACTATTTTCTTAGCAATGCAGAAAAATTAAATCAGCAGTTCATTTACCGTTGAAATTGATTTTCTATAATTCGGGAACAAACATTTTTCTAATTTCCATTTTTCTAAAATAATAATTTTTCTAAATTCTTTTTCTAGTTTTTCAAATGCTAATTTCACGTTTTTTTAAAATTTGGGGCCTCAAGAAAATCTGCGCATGTAATCTCTTCCCCCATACGTCCTATACAGTATTTACTGTTTTTTTGACCAAATAAATAAATGAGAAAAAATTGTATCAGAGCAAGATCCCGATCTTGGTCGGGATTTTCGTTCGGCTGCCCTGTTTGCGAGGCGAACGCTTCCCCGACGCGGAAACTACGGCACGGGATGCACTCTCAGGCAATGCGTCTCGTAGTCCCGCCCGAGCGGCCAGCATTGTCACGTGACACTGCATTTCGTCATATGACCACAATTGCACTTTATGTCTATCTTGGAGCACATTCTGTAGTACAGTAAAATATAATTGTGCTTCCAACTAGCCTAAAATGCCCACCGATTTAATTTGTTAGTGGCATCTTGTACTATCTCAAATATTAGCCAACGTAAAAAAAAGTGATTTGATGTTATTTGATTTATTGTCGACAAATGACAATTTAAAAAATTCCATGTGAGGTATGGGGGATAAATATAATTTGCGCTTGTTTTCATGAGCTCCAGAAACTCTTCCACAACTCTTTTGTTATACGTTAATAAAATAGTCAAAATAAAGCAACATTTTGGAAGTAGAAAGATTCTTTTCCCGTGTAATGAAATCTTACTTGCATCAGTAAAGGAACTACATATTTGATTTTACCCACAATCCCTGTTCTGTTCTACAACTTTCAAAAGAAGAAATGGGATAGTAATGGTGCGTTCACCCGATCCGGTGGCCGAGATTGCTAAGCCAGTAGTGCCGCGGCGATCTCGGACCAAAGAATCGGAGGTTCTAGTCCCACTTCGGGCATGGTTGTATTTGTGTTCGTCGTTTCACCTCCTATCATGACCATATCGTTTCATCTTCACAGTTACAATAATGTTAAATCCAATAGTGGTCGCTAATGACCCGGATGTTAGCGCGACCTTAAAATAACAACAAGAAAGATACAATCGTGTCCAGAAGCAAAACAAGACCTATCTCAGATAGTTCACAATGGATCGAAGAAAACCTTAGATTATTGACCTCGAAAACTAGACGAAAAACGTAATGGGATTATGGACCTTGAACCGACACTGAACTGTCCACATTTTTTATGTTAATCACAATTACCATGTCTGTTGAAATTACTTTTGAATGTGGTTTGAAAACTGAGCAATTAAAGGGGTGTGGTTTGCAGGACTTGTTGTGGCGCCATGCTGCCATTAACGTCACCACCAACCTGTTAAACGAATGTCATGTGAGTTCGTCTAGCCTCCGAAGAGCCTCGGAGCGTTGTGGCCCCGCCCTTTCCTGTGATCGTACACCAAGCGCGCTGCTTTGCATAAAACCCCCTTACGTGACCGTCTGTCAATATAGAATGATTCATGGGAATCAATTATCGAATACATGCGCTTCATGCATGGGACAGCCGGAAAGCGATTAGAAAGTGCTGCTTCAAATTCCCTTTGAACGTGTGGTTGAGTGTGTGTGTTAGGGCGTGCAATGACGTACAAGGGAGGCAATGGCGTGCACTGTTGAAGTAAAAGGAGTCCAAACTTCGCTTCCGACACATGGAGGCGATCGGGCAGCACAAGTTGAAAGCAGTATCAATCAATAGATTTCACGAATAGTTCCTTCCAATAAAGCGCGCAAGTGGTGTGTATGGTACACGCACTATATAGAATGGGAGAGAGAATTTGTCGGATTAATTAAGAGGAGCGGGCATCTGTCTCAAAGAATAGGTCCTGTTCCTGTTCTTTGGCCCGTTACGGGCCTTGGCTAAGGTGATCCAGCCTCTCGGTCATGGGATAAAGGGTTCGTTTGGTTAGCTCGAAGATATCCCTTCACTCTATTTACGGGTCTTCATAGCCTTAGAGTTGGCTTTCTCATCGTTACACAGCAATACATACAGGGACATTTATAAGGAAAGCGCACAGGTATAATTTGCCTTTGCCGGAAATGGAACCCAGGGTTGCGCCGTGGAAAGCGAGCACGCTAACCAACGAGCCACCAAGGAAGACAAAGAATAGTGTTACCATAATAACACGTACTTTCTCATATTATTTGAAATGTTGCGTAATAGTATTAGTTCAACCCACAAAATTGTTTCTATTCGCGCGATTTCACTCAAAATTACACAATACTACTTACATTTTTTCAAATATATAACTGTGATGAACAGATTTCATTCAGAAAAAAATCTTCAATAATGTTTTTGCAGGTGGGGTCTAAAATATTGAAAATTTCCCGAAATGTTTTTCCCGAAGGTATTTCTGAAAATCGAATCTGAACTGTTTTGTTAACGAACTTTGGTCTGTTCCATTAATAAAATTAAAGAAAACATTTTGAGCCTATTTTGAGAATATTTTGGAAATGTCCTTGGGGCTTCATAAATAGTATCTCCAAAAATTAAATGATCGTTTCTAAGCTCAAGGGATCACTTCATCTGCCAGAGCGCAACCTGTGTTCAACGCCAAGGAAGATTGATCCGTGTGGAATTTGTGGTCGATAAAAACGGGTTCGGGTCGGGTGTTTTTTTTGAGGGATCTTCTTCTTCTCTGCCTCTCATTTCATCCTTGTTACATCATCATTATTCAAATCATATTATCACCATCGTCGATGAAAGCAATTAACCACAGATAGATAGATAGATAGATATTGTTTATTTAGCCTTCTCGGCTATTTTTACATAAAATACATATTTACATACATTGCTTACATCTATAAGTATGAATTTTCTACTTTTATATGTTTTATAATTTTTCTTTTAAATTCTTTAATTTTTCACAGTTTTTTTTATTTCTAAAGGTAATTTATTATATAATTCAATTCCTTTGTCAAATAGTCTATTTTTTGCCTGTTCAATTTTACTAAAATTAATTTCTAAATGTTGTGCTTGTCTTGTTTCCCTTGTTGTTTTATCTTTCACTCTTTGGATTTTGTTTACTAAATCACCTGTTATTTGGTTTTAAATTAATTAAAAATAAAAATTAGTGTCTTGTACTGAATTCTCTCTTTTATTGACATCAGAGTGTCTAGCATGTCTACCACTGGAGTGTATCTATTGCATTGAATTATTACCCTCATGGCTCTATTTTGTTGTATCTGAAGTTTTTTAATTTAACGTTTTTGGGCTCCAACTAGTGTTGTTGCACAACAGATGGGGGCGGAAAGGCTAGTGATCGATAATCATAATAAATATGTATCCACGTTTAATAGATTACATTATATTTACTATTAATTCTACAATTCAGTGAGGGAACGCGGTCGCAAGAATACTTGAATATTACATTCATTAAGCCTACAGGAATACTTGACAGGCTGCGCAAACGAGCGGGGAGGGGGCTGACGTCTAGATCTCTCGTGGCGTCTTCTGATCCGTCTACCTCTACTCCTGGGGATGGAGCATCGTGATCGTTGGTGATGTCTCCTGTGTTTCCAAGGCAACAGCAGGCCCCGGCCCAATCAGGAATTATAGCTCCCGCCGACCCTGCTTTGGCTGGAATCCTGGATTATAAATATCACTGTGCCTGAGTCACCGCACTCGGTGACATGGATTCAAATGATGCATAAGTGCTTGTTAGACGTTAAACTATTATTAAGATTTTCGATAAACGTATCTTATCGAACAAGAAACTTGGAGAAATGCGAGAGCTTGTGCGTTTGGCAACACTGCACCTTGTGCATGGTACCTCTGAGTACCAAAGAAAAATCTATCCAAGTGTAGCTGCTGGCTGTTCGGTTTCCGCCTCGCGGAGTTTCAGATAGAATATAAACTTCCTCATACTTTGGAATTCCTCATACTAAAGGATTCACAAACATAGTAGCCTGTAGCCATCTTTCCTGGTTAGCAATCCATAGTAGCCATCTTTTCCTGGTGCTTATTTTCTATCCATGGGAGGTGAGCGAAAGTGACAGATGTAAAAGCAGGGGAAATACAGATGTGAAATATTGGTTATGATAACGAGGAGTCAGTGATAACACACAATATAAAGGTTTTCATCAGGCTAATAATTCCCAAATGCTGTTTGTTGGTAAAATTGTGAAACAGTTGTTATGTCATTTTTCACGTGATTATAATGGAGTTTGGAGGTCATATTAAGTAATTAGCTAAAAAATCATAATTTGGGACGTGTCAATTTTCTACGAAGGAAACGATGGTGTAAATGTTGGAAGATTTAAAGTGGGGCAGAGAGGCTCATGGTTCCGAACTACAGCGTAACTGGTAACTTTTGGTCTTCCCTCTGCTTATTGAAGGTTTCATAAGTGGGAATGGAGCGGTGGGGAAAGTGATTCTGCTTCAGGATGCAGTCCCCTTTAACCTGTCCCTGGTGAGGACGCCACCCCTCCATCTCCGCCCCCCCCCTTTCCCCGCTTCGTGACTGGCGGCGCAGCTGTGCTCCGCTTCGGTGCTATTACGCCATTAGCTTCATCTAATGATGCTGATTGGAAGGCGATTTCAGTATTATTTCATTTTATTTCATTTATTGCAGCAAAAACTGTAAAATTTGGGTAATGTACAGGACAGAAGTATAAACTGCGACGTTTTGTTTCTGCTCAAGAATGACTTCCACATACTATTAGTGTACATAATTGAAAGACGAATAAAACTGCTAACAAAGAGAGGTTAGAAAACATTTGAAACCTATAAATTTTCGCTACCTAGTAATGGAAAACTTATTTGCATTGGTAAACGAACTACAGATTTAACTTTATGGTGTTGGTAACAAAATAGCAACATACTCCTCCCCCTCTACTCCTACAACTAGCAATAGAAAGCTTAATTTTTTAAATTTATTTAACGTAAAAAAGTTAAAAACTACGTGTGACGTACTATGGGAAGAAGTGTATTCCTGCTAGTTATCTTAAATTGTGGAATTATTTCCCCAACCCATACAAGTTGAATTATGAATACAGGTGAAAAACAAATGTTTTTGCAAACTATGGTAGGAAAATATTACTTTCCATGTAAGAAAAAATTGTTTCCAAAGGGATACAGCTACATATTTTTCGTTATTATCCTTCATCTTGCCTTTAATGAAGGAATAGTCTTGCTGTCGTGAAAACATGGAGAACTTTAGTTTGAATAACTGTAAATTCTGTGGCGGCACCAGAGATCTTGTTGTACTCAATGATAAAATTTCAAGGATAAAGAGGTATCAACCACGATAGTGGACATACAATTTTTTCTTTATAGAAAATTCAGCCATACACCCGTGTTTGTGTTTTTAATCTGTGTTACTGGGGTAAGTACTCTAATTATCCAATTTTTATGTTGAATCAGTTTACGTTCTTCTGTAATTATTCACGTGCTAACTTGTTAACTGAATTTTTAATATTGTAAAGACACTGATGATGGGAAAAAAAACCCTCGAAACACGTGTACGGATGAATTTTCTTCAAAGTAAAAACGTATACCTACTATTGTGGTTGATACCTCTTTATTCTTGAAAAATTTTATATTGAATAACTATATTAGTCACTGAACTCCAGAAAACGTTCTCAGATAGAAAAGTTAGATTATGTCCAGAAGCAAAGCAAGGGGCCATATCAACATTCGCTCAAAGGGAAACAACGATAAACCTGATCGAGGTGAAGGTCATTGACCTAGAAGCAGAGGGTACATTACAGCTCAACAATACACATTTTTTTATATATAGAAGTAAAATAAGGAGCTACCCTTGTAATTACTCAACGAATCAAAAGGAAATTGATCGCACATATATGAGAGGATCGTTCACTGAAACTCTGAAGTAACATATTTGTCTTTTGAACTTGTACGGTACAAATGGTAAAGAATTCATTAAATATCATTGTTAAAATCAATATTTTCCTTTTTGAGTATCGGTATAGTCTCTGATTGTATAGAAATAATGGTGCCGCGCCTACTATTTCTTTACTAGTGTATTCCATAACTTGATAAAATTGATAAACTCTTCTTGGACCGTCGCATCGAGCTTTTGTGAGGCTTTTATTTTTCGTCCTTACTACGTAAGCAGTAAAGAAAAAGTAATTTATTCGTGCGGCGGAAATCGGCGATTTTTCGGCAGAGAAAACTTTATTGTCGGGCCCTCGTAACGGAAAAGGTGGATAAATCTTTTTCCTATATGCAGTAAATTCCTTCCTCTAACACGTTGTGTATTCAGAATCCACGTATTGGGTACTTGATACAGAAAAATAGATTTACCGCAAAACGTGCGTCAGTCCGTTCGTCCGTGTGTGGTCAACGCCAGCGCCTAAACCGCAAGTACCCCTAAAATCAAATTATTTGTTTTAAATTCTCGGGACACGAGTTCATTTAGATCGATCGTTGAATAGCGATTATGGAGAAAATCCTTTCAACTGTTTAGACGCTAGAGTTGACCAGAGACGGAAAGACAGACGATTTCCCGTCATTCGATTTTTCGGTATTAAGGACCCTCAATACGCGGATTCTGACTACACAACGCGTTAGAGGAAGTAATTTATGATATGTAGGAACAAGACTTAATAACTATTTCGTTACCATGGCCCGAAAATAAGTTTTTGCTTTAGGAAAATCGCTGATTTTTTACGCATACGTCACTACACGTACGTACGCTGTAATGCATGAATGTAAAAGATCGTTTGGGTTACCAACAAAACAAAAATGTCTAGTATTATTGGTAGTGGTGACATTGTATAATATTGCAAATACTATCTTACTAATTCCGTAGCCCCATGTGAAAAGTGCTTAACGAAGTGCGAGACTTTCGAAAGATGAATCAAAGTTTTTATTTTTTGAAACATTCAAAAGTTGCAATGACTTTCTTTAATTTTCACTCGGTGTATTCGGCTCAATCTAATAATATATCAAAAAACATTTTGAAAAAGCGTGCATGAAATTATTTAAAGATCGACCTGAGAAAGGTCGCAGAATGGTGGTGGTGGCCGAAACGTTGGCACCTGAACCTAGGACGCGGCGTCTCCTGGACAGGAAAGTAGCTATTGACTCCGGCCGAAGAAGTCTACGCCAGTGTTGTCAAGGTCGATGCCACGAGCGAGAGTCCGTGGCACGAGTGCCAAGACGAAATCGCCCCTCCACGCAGTTCATCACCCCCGACACCAGAAACAACGCCCATCTCTATTGTAAAAGGGCGGGGTTACTAATACTCGTAATAGTTCGCTTTTCCGACGCTAGTTGCGCAGAGAAGCTCGTGTCATGCTACGGTGCCACGACGCATGCCACAGCCACCAGTAGAAGGCCTTGACATCATTGGCCTATACTCTCAAATCTCTGGTATCGCTTAAAAGGCCTTGAATGTTGAAGGCATAAGGCAAGTCAAAAATGCTGTTGTAGCACCACTAGTTACCTTAAAATTGAAGATACTGAATATCATTTTTGCCTTTCACCTCTTCGCAATGAACTTTGCTGAGGACAACTACGTACGTTGCCCTAATCTTTTTCCCCGATTAATATAAGAAATGAAATCGAACGTTTGTAATGCTTTTGTATTATTTAATCATTGTTGTAGTAACAGTGAACTGAACAGGAATAATGCCTTCTCCATCCAGAGTAGAAGGAACGTATCATTGGAGGAAGGAAACATAGGATTTTGAATTTAGCTCAGGGGCTTCTTTAGGCTTGTGGATTTTTTACAAGCAGTAAATCTGCAACATGGGACAGTCGGCTTGATTTTCCCTCCGAGGGGAGGCGTACAAAGGATTTTCTCACCGTTGAAAAATCCACGGCTTCGATCGGGTAGCTATTCATACTACTTTTTATTAAGGGTGAACTGTAATTTAGCAGTAACTACTACACTTTTAGTAATGATAGAGCTAAGATGATTTGACGCAACAAAATAAGCTTTGTTACCTTCCCGTATGACAATATACACAATTTTATTTATATTCTTTTCCTTTCTGAACATTTCACCTTCATTTGAGTAGGCAGTAATAAGCTGGCCGTCCGCACTCTCTTTTTCGTTCTTGGCTTGCCGTTCATTTATTTATGGGTGTAGTCGCTTCTCCGGAGGCATGTATTAGTCATGTGGAGGGTGACCGTTGAAGCAGCCCCCGTGGCCTTGCAGGCATTGCTATTGATCGGGAGCGGGCGCGGGCGAGGCAAGGCGAGCACCCGGGCAGGACCCCTGCCCGTCGCCTTAGGTGACGGGCAAGCCAGGCAGCCCAGGCAGGCGAGACGGCCAGGGCCAGGCGGCGGGTGGAAGGCGAGGAAGGTGGCAGGTGAGCGCCTTGGACATCCCTTACCACAAGGATCACACCTTTCACTTACTTTATTTAATTTATATGTTGCAGACATTCCCAGACTAAACGACGTTCACATTGCACAGTTTGCTGATGATACAACCTTCTATAACTCAAGTCCTTCACTTACTGATTATAGCAACAAAGTTCAATTGTATCTTAACCTAATTGACAGCTGGGCTTCAAAATATAAAAGTCAACTCAATCTAACCAAAACGGCCGCCAAGATCTTCACTCTCCGTCCACAATCACCCCCGCGTCCATTACTGCTAAACGATACAACCATCAACTGGCTGCCTCTCAATAAACCAATCAGATACATAGGACTGAACATGGACACAAAACTCAACTAGAAGCAGCATATAGACACCAAAAACATTCAAGCTAGAATCAAATTAATATAATTAAAGCCATTTATACATAGATCCAGCCCATTATCATACAATTCAGCATTGCAAATTTAAAAATCAATAATAAGATCTTTGCTATTATACGCCTGCCCAATCTGTTTAAATGCAGCAAAAAACAATCAAAGGAAACTGCAAATAGTGCAAAATAAATTTCTCAGAATCATTTCAAACCCTCCCTGGTATGTCACCAATAAACAGTTACATAAAGAATTCAACCTAGAGACTATAGACCATTATATCACCTACCTTGCTACCAACTTCTTCTCAAACATATTTCATTATCAGTTCACAGACTCGGCAAAAACCCATCACATAGAACTAGAATACAAAATACGTTTCCCTTTCACATATTCGTCAGGAAATTCTCCGAATTATATCCCGACTAGAGGAGCCCGATGGGTAACCTCAACCATTGTATTAGTTTTAAGTTTTAATTTCAGATTTATAACTATTAAGCCATCAAACATATGTATAGTTAATTTAAACTGAGCTATGTATTCACCATCTGTGTAAATAAAATAAATACTACAATTCTACTGGGCATCCCTGCTCCATCTTAGTGACGCATGATCCGTTCTTTCTTTGGCCATAAAGCATTGCTTTGTCCAGCCCTTCTTGTCATCATGACATTTGCATCCACGACGGACCCAGACAATCTCTTTAAGGAGAAAGCGCATTGTTTCTCCATCAATGACAAATTAAATGATTAAATATTGAAATTAGACCAGAAAATAGACCTACCCAAGGAGGGTATCGTCGGGTCCACATTCGCCTCCTCTTTCCTTCCTTTTCTCAATTTCCCCCTCCTCGTTTTCACCTGCGAATGGCTCGCCGCTACCCAAGGAAACCGCGGAAACTGTTGCAATTCGACTAAAATTAGATGTACTTGATTTCATTTACTTACTTCTAAAATCCGTCAAACTGAATTTGACATGCAAGGAAAAAGTACAATCTGCGCCTTAAAATTTTCTTGAGCTGTAAAATCTCGTCAGCGTTCTTTTATTACATATATAGTTGAATGATTAAGAAAGGTACCAACCAAGCGAAAAAAACTGAGAAGTAGAACTGTTCTCTCCCTAGTGATATTTGCATCGACACAGATTTGAGTTTATACTATTTCTAAGAAAATAACAAATAACACCCCGGGCTCTCCCCCTGACGCAAAGTAGCTAAAAGAAACGTGCGCATAATCAAGCTAACTTTGTAATCAAAAGCAAAACAAGGAGTCATTTCGGCACTTGTTCAATGGATCAAACGTAACTGGGCGAAAAACCTGATCGTGGTGGTTTCCCTGAGGTCTCAATAAACGATGTTTACTGGATATCTTGTTAAGGAAACCAGCAGGAAGTGGGAAATCTTTGTTCACTAGAAATATTTATCCTCTCCCGTACATTATCCGGTTAGAAGAAACACGAAAACAAGCAGAAATATTATATGCTAAGAATACGGAGATCAGTTTGGACAAGGAAATCTCGGTAGACGCACGGTGATGGCATCAGTGACGAAGCGTGGGTGTCAGTCGCACGGGACGGGGGGAAATTTCGCCGCCCTCTTGTTTAGGTATTTCTACTATGACTAAAATATACAGGAAGATTTTTTCGGCAAGAACAGTCTTCAGTATTATATATATTACATGTTACAAATAAAAAAGTTATGTATATATATTTTACAATATAATAATCACGTTTATTACAAAAATTCTTCCACGTATGACACTTACATTGTTATAACATATATGGAGCACTTTTGATTAGGGGGCTAATTTTAATGAAATGTCATATTTTTTCTTTAGAACAATGCTTTTTAGTATAGACATTAATTTTATGTTATGACAAAAGAAAACGACGCATTTTTATAGGAGATTTTTGCATTTTTCTTCGTTTCCGACTATAGGAACATTTCGCCGCCCCCTTGTTTATGTATTTCAATTTAAAAGACTAAAATATACAATATTGGACAACGTTGTTGACAGTCAAACCTACAATTATGTGAATAAAAACGTAAATACATTATTTAATACGTAGTCGAACGTATACGTACCAAAATATTACAATTGTCAACAAAGTTTAATAATTAAACACTAACTACACTTATGAGCGCTAAAATCAAAGTTTGGGAAACGCATACACATAAACGATTAATTTAATGTCAATTGGAGGACTGACGATTCATCAATAAAACTTTCTTTGAACTGGACTTCCGTGAAGGAACTTATGCATATTGTAATCTAATGTTCAGGTGTTATCATACAATATTTAACACTATTCTTTTTTTGATAGAAGTCATTCTCGCTAAAATATTAGTCATAAACAATCCAAACACAAAATAACATACGTATAATCCCTTCAAGTCAGTCCAGACGGTGATTCCAGTCGCTACAACGAAAAAGATGTCATTTTTATACAGTCGTATACTGTAGTCGTCACGGAATAAGTAATGAAAGATTCCGTTCTCATTTTAATCGGTGCGAATCGTAGGTGCGACAAAAATATGAAATGGTTCAAATTTTTACAAGATATTATTATATATTGAAATGTACCAACAACGTCTCGTCATAGACTCTTACGAGATTGTTGGCATCATTCATCTAAGATGGTTATAATCGTGACCCGTTCCGAATTTGTATTAAAATTTTGGGCGCCAGGAACAGGTTACGTTAATAAAAAAACAACAAAAAACAATGCTTCCACAGCTAATTTCAACAAATGTATAAATGTCCGTCTAGCTGGGTCAATGGGTCCCGTTATGGATAATCGCTATCGCCTAGATAGCCGATTACTTGATCTGCCAACTGTACAGATGGCAAGGAATGTGAAAGGGAATAATTATCTATTTCTAACTATTTAACAATTTTGGTTGACTAAATGAAAATCTTTTCATTTCCAAAAGAAAAAAAATTCAACAATTTATTTAACACTATTAACAATTGTTTTTGTCCTTAGGTCATGACCTCGTTTTAAAATATATCTTTTGTACTGCAGTACTTATCTACCGTCTTGGTCACCGACGCCCCGCAGTCTCTTCTCACTTGAATGTAGGTGATCCCAAGTCCCGCTTCTCTCTTCTAATCTTGCGACGTTGCCGACGCATCCAGCCCTCGCTGACTAGAATATCTACCGGTTCTTACTTGATATTCAGAGTTCCTAGTCTTCCCCAACTAGTGGTAAAATATTAAAGTCCAAAACCGCAATATCAGAAATAACTTTCAAAGTCCTAATCGAACTTCCCGTTGCACATCAACTTCCAGATTCCGAAAAACTATTGAGTCTCACTCGAAACTTACAAGTCCTACTTCACTAATGTTGATCTCGCGAGCGATCTTTACTACTCCACGACCACTATCAGAATGTCCAGTTCTCCCTGTTCTTTCGCCCCCAACGCTTCGGTATCCGTCCTTCGTTCCTCTTTTTTAAAACAAAACGACAAAATTAGACAGTCTATTCTCCCTTAGCCAATCCATTCATCTCTTATCAAACCAAGTAGCCACGCCCTCGATAGTCATTCCTTTTCAGACCAATCACACATTATTTTATCTATCTAGCCAGCGCCCCCACCTCTTCAAGGCCTGAATGCAGCTTGTTGACGTTGCCAACCACTGCGCCGGCGTTGCTAAGGCTGTATATCGCCGTTTGCATACCCTTTTGTCCAACCCATTTACAGCCAATATTATTAACAAAATATTATATATTTTGGTATATCACAATATTTATTGTGAAATTTTGCCGCCCCCTAAAAGTGCCGGCCGAGGCGGGCCGCCCCTGCCACCCCCACTGCGCTACGCCACTGGACAGCATTCCACTGTCCGGTGCTTCACGTATTGCGCGTGGCACCGAGCGCCCAGCTTAGCCCGCAGCTGCCGTTAGCAGATGCATAAAACGCTTTTTCTACTCCCATTGTATAATGCTTTCATTTGAAGGCCGCAACCAGTTGCATAATGATAAGTCATTTCAATACAGGTTCTTGGCCAATCACAGAGAAGTTTACAAACCAAGTATTGGCACTTAATTAATCATTGAGAATCGTTTTAGCAAATGTTTGTTCTACTGTATACATCAAAAGCGTATTTGATATTATATTATGCTCAATAGTATTAATTTTTTTAATTTTTAATTTTTTTGTGGTATATTATTTAAAATAAAGTGGATGGTAATTTTATTTGATTCTACTTGACTAGCGCAATACTCCCTAGCAGGCGGACAGGTAACCACAGCCACCTGCGGCAGCATGCGATGGTAGATTTATGTAGCTAGCCGCTAGGTGGCCTTGTCTGAATCAACTGCCACGAAACTATTCATTGTAAAAGTTTAACTTACAAAACTCGTAGAAAAAGTACCGTATGAAACTCGATGAAATGGGTATTAATACAGTCGTGCGAAGTTTACGATACTCGCTCGTATCGTAATATTACACTCGTGTATTAACACTCATCATTTCTTCAACTTTTCATAATGTACTATTCCCTTTGATGTTTTCCTGCTCAGCGGCTGTCCTTAGTAAACTGTCATAGGTCCCGTTAATGGTTTGAACGTGTTTTCCCGAGAGATGGCGGTGTTCGCCCCTGTTGTATGGTGAGATTCGCCGCAGGTCTACACGTCGACTTAAGAGGTATTTCTATCTGTCCCCAGCGGGGTGGCGGGGTCACCTCGCCAACTGTAATAACTTCTAATTGGTGTCGTGCATTTAAGTGTATGTGTGTGTTGTGTACAGGACAGCTAGGACAAGAAAACGGACAGGAAAGTTTGCGCGCGATTGTTAGGGTACTTTGCAGACATTCGCCTCGTATTGATCGCATAAATCACGGAAAACTGTCAAAGCAGACGGCCACAAGGACTGTCCTTTAGCTGAATTTCATCTACAAGGGTTGTACCAAAAATAAGGGTCCCAATGAGCTATAGCCTCGAGGAAAGGTGCTCGGCTAAATCCGACAACAGTGCCGTGCGCAGTGGTTCCCCCACTCTCGAGCTCGCTCATCTGCGATTCGCTACGTTGCTCAGTGTTCGCTTAGCAGCTGTCAGAGATGAAGTGTCGATCGCCGCTCCCGCCAAGTGTGAGGTTTGAGCAGTAATCCGCTTTCTCCTCGAAGGAAGTTACCGCAATCCAGAAGGAGTAATCCAGAATCTCCGGATAGGACGACTGACGGAGGGAGTAGTGCTTCTTCACGACTACGCTCGAACCCACGTGGCTCGTCCAGCACAAGAGCTTTTGAAGAGATTTAGGTGGACCGTTATGCCCATCCCCCGTACAAGCCGGACTTAGCCCCTAGCGATTATCACCTCGTCCCAAGCTAATGGAACACTTAGGTGGCAAACACTTCAACACTAACTTCATGGCTTTTGACTCTGGCACTACACTCAATTTTCATTTCCAAGATTACTTTGATCGTCCCTGTACTATTCGTTGGGTATTATTCGTAAGGGTTGTATTATAGTTAATATTGGCAAAATATTAATACACAAGACGAGAGCAACATTATTCAGGAGAAGCAGCCACGATTGTCATAGTACCAATAACTCGATTCCAGGGGAAAAAATTGAAATTGTGGGGTTTGAAATCAGCAACTCGTATTTAGACAATTTGTACGTCTTTGATGTAGTGAAACGTCCTTTGATTATTAGATGATCATTTGAAGATATAAGACAATATTCCACATCTATTATGAATTATTTTTGTCTCATAAGTTGTTTTATATGACTGTTTTTGAGCGCCTGCGAGTTCATCAGTTCATCTAAATTTTCAAATATTAGGGAACATTAGTTATATTTACGATACAAATATTGAATTTTATCACTAAGATATTCTTCATTTTTGAAGATTCATTTGACAATATCGACTATTTTTTGACTATGACAATTTTTTGCTTGTTCAGTTCACAAAAACGTCCGTCCATCCGAACGAAAGTCTTGAGAGAAAGGAAGAAGGAAAGAAAGAGCATCTGATCCTCCTTTCTGTAGAACAAATTCCAGAAACGTTCGTCATTAGACTAGTGTCATGGTCAATTTATAATTATTTAAGTTAAATGTTATCATAACGGAAAAACGTTAAACCTATGACGTTTGGTCATGAGACGATAATGACATCATTAGCATAACCTGCTTGAAATGACAAAAAACCCATTTTCATTATATCCAAGAAAGATCACACATAATACAAAATTGTAGATCGTATAGTACAATTCCAATTGCTTTCCATTTTAAAGTTTATAGTTATGTGTGCTGTGAATTATTATTTCAGATTCAAAATGAGTTGAAAATTAGAAATGTAGATCGAAATATTTAGATCACCATCAAATCATATTTGATTTATTAGTTTACGAACAAATACGTAATACATAATTAATGAATTTCTGTGACGTATCCCCATGTGTCGAGAGAGAGAGGGAGAGACAAAGAGAGAGAGAGAGACAAAATAAAGACCACAGAAAGGAAGAGAAATATTTCTATTCTGTTAGGGAAAATCATTGGTAAATTCAAGAATTTGTCATTATAATTGTAAAATAGAAGTATTTGCCCCATTTGAGCAATAACAATTATTGTCATTTACATGTTACTTCGTTTGATACAATTGTATCTGGATAATTGTAAATGTCATATTGTTATTAGTAATTTAAAATGATAATTAATGCTAATCCCTACAATCTGTCTGAACTACTTGTTCCCATATGGGTCACAAGGGCCGTAATGCCATATCGCGACACAACAATGGAACGAGAAAGCAAGGAAATCAATATCAATAAATATGTACGATCCCGTGATCGCATTCTTTTCCTCTTTCTCAGCATGTCTATGCTGCTCAGGTTGTCACTTCCAGGAAAGAGGGGAAAAAGAGAGGATGTTCGTGATTGACGATATTTTGCTGTCATAATTTATTCCAGTAAAAGCTTTCTCAGCTGCGACTCAGCCATCGTCAATATTAATAAAGATCATGTTTGGGTGAAAAGTGGAACGACTCGACTGGAAAGGCTCTTCTCAAATAATACCCGACATACGAGGGTTTCTTATACCGTGCGTGGGAGAGAAGCCTAGTGAACGTCAGTCCGAGGTATGCTTGCTCAGCTCACAAAAATTAAGTGCAGCTTTATCCGGACACTCATACTGTTGCATTTATTTCAGCAGAATTTCTTTTTTTCTTTGCATGTCTTTTCTTCAAATGTGGCAAGTACAAAAGTGTCGTTTTTGTATTTAATATACACATTTCTAGCGATTTGAAAACAATGTTCTATTTGTAAGTTAAAGTGCTTCAAATGGCATCTAATGAAATTTTTCGAAAAGTCCAAACTTTTCTATGAAAAAGAATTTCTAATTTACAGTAGCGCTTAAACGCCATTTCCTTAAAAACGGCTACAAATGTTTCAATTGAAATTGCCATTTAGAACGAGGTTATACTGTTCTTTAATATTCTGAAAATATTTCCGTTCTACTGTTAGGAAACCGAAAAATTAAGAAAATGTCACAAAAATGTACTTTGGGCGGCGGTATATGACAGCTGGCAAGAGTATGTGGCAAGTCCGGATAGCTACACGACACCAAAGGAAATAGAAAACTAATATTGGAAAGTATGTGCCATTCTGTAGCACCACTAGTTTCTTTTACTTCCGTCGTCGATGAAGATGGAAAAAGGTTACGTATAGAACAGACTATACAAACTGTTATGGAGGAAAGAAGTACATTGAAGCTTACCCAATGACAAATTTACAATATGATGTCAGATGTGTTCCTGTATCATTGGAGGAAATATATTTTGATGGGCACAGACTGAAAATGTCAAATCTTGAGGGCAATGAGAAGTCAAAAAAAAGACGCTAAAACTGCTGGTTTAATGGGGTAGAATTACAATCTGCGCAAGTTTTCTTGAGCTCCAGAATCCATCCTCTATCCTTATACTATAAGTAGTTGAGTGATGAATAGGAGTACCAACACTGCATGATTGCCAACATTTGAAAACTAGAAATGTTCACCGCCGAGTAACAGAAAATGTTTTTACATCGGTACCCGAACTACAGATTTGATTTGATAGTATTGCTAACAAAAGAGTAACTCACACCCTTCTCTTCTCCTACAACCACTCTAACAACGAAGGAGAGCTCAACAAAATGCGTGCACAGTGAAGTTACATTTAAAACAAATGAGTGAATGTATGTGAAGCGCTTCGCGGAATTGGAAACAGTGTTTAGAAAGGGACATTTCACGACTATGGAAAAGAAGATGAATCGTTGCGGAAGCGATGATACGGTACTTTCATGGCTATCCGGAAGACGCCGCGTCCAAGGCACAGGTGCCAACGTTTCGGCCGCCATGCTGCGACCTTCATCAAGACGTAATAATGCATTACTACGCCCTGATGAATGTCGCAGCATGGCGGCCGAAACGTTGGCACCTGTGCCTTGGACGCGGCGTCTCCCGGATAGCCATGTAAGTAGTGACTGCGGCCGCGGAAGCCTACGCTCTCGCGATGATAGGGCTTCAGTGGGACACAATTATTCCCAATCGTCTTGATACGGGCGCGCCTCCTCACCCGTTGCCCGTCGCCCATCGCCCATCGCCCATCGGCCGCCGCCCATCGGCCGCCGCCCGCGCTGGACGCGGCGCGTAATGGCGAGTGCGGGCGGTGATAGCGCGTGCGGAGCGCTTTCACCGAACGAGGCCTCGCGGCGCGTGCGTCAGGCGCCGGCCAATCGCGTCCACTCCCCCGCGCCCGACGCGACGCGGGCCGGAATTGCCGGCTGATAACTCCTGGCATCAGCAGATAAGCGCCGGGGTGCCTCGCCATAACGCCATCCCATAAAACGGGGAAGCGGGCGGGGCGGGAGCTGTGAGGGGGCGGGGCGCGGCGGGGGCGCGGCGGGGGCGCGGCGGGGGCGGAGAAGGGAGGGAATGCCTGGCCGCACCTCCGCCCCCGTCGATGTCCTCCCCTGCCCGTCGCCAGTCTCGCACCGCTCTCACCGCAACCGATTAATCTTGCCTAGTTACTCTCATGGACCATCGATATGTGTCCTTTACTTTCCACAGTTTTCTCCTGTCAATGAATATTCCTGTATTTGTTGAGTGACGTTTCTGGACACATCTACTGCTAAAGTCATTAGTCCCGGCACTGTAGTGAATGTTTTGCCCCGTGAGTTGGCAGTATTTCTTCTCCGCTGGTGCCGCGAAAGGTGACACAGGACATCACCTGATGTCACTTCTGTCCGTCTGACCGGGAGGTCCTAGGTTGTGGTCCCCTCGGTGGCAGGATTTTCGACACTAGCTAGAGAGCTAGGTCGAATTTAGTCGCTGTATGGAGGAGAATTCCAGCGGCCGCCTGCTCTGATCGGTAGCTTTACGTGGTTTCTCGAAACAATACCAGGCGAATGCCGGAGCAGTACCCTAACGGCCACGGACGGGCGCGCGATCTTTCCTTAACCTTCCTTGTCCTATCCTCACCACTTACAAGCACACATACACACACACCGTGTTAAAAGTACTACACTACCACACATGCCGGAAGGCCGGTCGGGAGTTACAACTTGTCCGGGCTGAGGCGGTGCCCCGCTTCTGGGAGATAACTGATTGTGGAAAATCCCGCTAGCCGACAGGTAGGTCGGCGCCGTATCTCGCCATCCAGCGGGAGAATATCATCGCCATTTATCGAGAAAAAAACATGCACCATACTTGGTGTAGGACTAATGACCATAGCATTTGACGCGTCTGGAATCACTAATCCGTCAATCCTCCGCTGGAAGGCGAGATCCAGTGCGGATATACACGTCGATTGCGGTGATTTTATCCCTGCAGGTATATGATGGAATGGGACACTGACAGTTTGTTAGGGTATTGCTTCAGCATTCGCCTAGATTTGATTGCAGAAAGCACGGAAAACTATCGATGAGTGCCTCCGACCGCTGGGATTCGTCTGCAGACAGTGGATGAATTTGACCCAGCGATATAGCTAGTGTAGAAATTTCATGAATGTGAGCACTCGAAGGTGAAGTACAGCTGGAATTATTGCTGAGATTGACATTAGTTAGAACGTTAAAAAAACATTTGCAACACTTTCTATGCACACATTTGATTTCAATGATGTTAATAGGATTTTTACTATCGAAGAAGAATTTTTCTATTTTTATTTTATAATTTATATTTTTCTATCTGTAGAAATGTGAGTTTTACTTGCGATGAATGGAGACTTGCACTAGGGAACGTAGACATAGAAACGATGGTGTAAGAGATAATTAAAATGACTGTCATTAATCTGTCTGGTAGATGAAAACAAAAGAAAATGACTGAAATACAAAACAATCCCTAAACAAAAGTACTCTTGGGAAGAAGTACTGAAAGCTATGTTGAAAGAAGTGAGAAATAGATGGACTTATCTTACAATCATAAATTCATGGAAATCCATAACCTAGAAGAAACAAGAAATTTTACTATTGTGCGCAAATTAAAAATATTGGGCCAGTATTCGTTCATTAGTAAACCCTCAAATACAACCAGAATGAGAACGAGGTAGGAGGTCCGACGTTATCCAAACCATTTTTGTTTTTTTTGTTTTAACCTTATTATATATCCCTGCAACAATTATTATCTAAACGATTACTTTTAAAAGTTCAGAAATCGCGCGCCTTCGTACGTCAAAGCGGACCTCTCCCACGACTGAAGATTCTGCCATTCCTGGATGTCAGAACCTCGTTTCCGTAGCGACGTCAGCTCTTCTCTCAATGAATTTATTGTTATTATTTTTCCACTACATCACGATTAAAGATGTTATGAGTCGGCTGAATATAAAATTTACTCCAGGTTGCAACCAGCTACCTAAGGAGCAGATCCGGTGACTGTCAGTGCCTCTACAATACTTTGCGCAAAATGTGGGCTGTTCCAAATAAAGCAATTTCTTGCACTTCCTAGCCTTTTGAATTACCGGGGAGTTTAGACAAGTTTGTTATTATTATTATAATTATTATTAGTATTATTATTGTACGTTTTTAATTCTTCGTATTTTGTCGAAATATTACCATGTACGACCCAAATACTATTTACATCACATACATTAAAGATAATATAATTTTACTCAATCAGTGTGAGCCGAATTTGTATTCAATCTGCGTTTTGAAATGATGCGAACGTTCGCGCAATTTCATTTACGGCCTACTGTAAATTAATTTTTACTCCCCGCTACCTGCCAGCAAATGCAGACGTTTGATTGCACAGACTGCGCGCCATCTCTGTCATGCCCACTGGCAGCTTTCGATGCCCGGTGCTACGGCCGAGCGTCGAACCGTCAATCAAGACACGTCACACAACGCGAGGTGCCATTTCTCTGCCATCCCGCGCGTTCTATACCTCCTCACCGTCCCTCGTTCTGTTCGCAAACACTTCCACGTTTGGGCGCCGAAACGAGCGACATCGCGTAAAAATTAATCCCGCGGAAATTGTGCCGGTGAACGTGATTCAAAAAACCCTCGTAAATTTTATTGACCTCGCGAATTTTATTGAATTATAATGCCTTCACAATATCCTTTCACATTATTTTCCGTCATGTATGTACTCTAAGTCTTCTGCGGAGCATTTTGAACGGACGATTGTTTCAACATGGGACCCTGGATTTTAATTTTTTTCAAAATAAATTCTTCGTTTGACTTCATGTTTGCATCCAGTCAATAAAACGTCTACAAAATATTGTTCATGGAAAACAGAATTTCTGGTTGTTACATATATTCTTGCCACTTTAATTTATTGAACGTTAATTAATATTCTGTTCTAATCATGAAACAAGCAGTTGGGTGGGAATGGGGGAGAAATATAACCTGTGCGCTTTTTTTTAGCTCCAAAATCCCTTCACACCTTTTTATTACACATTTCTGAGTTATAAATAAAATAGTACCAAGAAGGCGAAGTTAGCAACATTCGAAATCTAAGAGACTAAAGTCATTTTTGTTCCCGAGTTATAGACAGATATAGTTATATGCATCGGTAAACGATGTGCAGATTCGATATTTAAGTGTTACCAACAAAATTGTAACCCGTATCCCCGACTCTCTTGTACCAGAACTAGCAAAGAAGAGTTCGACAAACTGTGCGCTTAGTGAGTCTGCATTTAGATTTATTTTGTTTTATTTTCCATTATTTTTTTTCATTTAAATTTTTTATTGATAATTATTTATCAACATTTTAATTTTACAACAAAACGTAAAAAAATAGATGTAGGTCTACCAGAAAAAGTGTGTTATGTGTGCGTCTGGTATGTGTGTCTGTTCCTCCTAGTGCGCGTTGCTTCCGGAATCGTCTAGGGAATTGAGTGCGACGCCAAATATTTGTGTGTATTACATTTCTTAGTTACTTAGTTGTAGTTTCCTTATAATATGTATTTTAAGTTATCTTGTATGTCTTTATATGGCCTGTATAAACTCTGCCACCGAGCAAAAGCTCATTAGTAGGAAATAATAAATATTATTATTATTATTATTATTATTATTATTATTATTCTCTAGACCTCTAAAATCGAAAAAAATATTTTCGAGGCTCAGAGAGAAAACATCGTTTTGACACATGCAAAGAAGAATTAATGGGATTGAAAATTAATTATAAAAAAGTTACAACTGATTATACTCGTAATATATAAAAATTCAACTAAACACCGTCATTTTCCACCGTTCGTATAATGTGTAACGTTTGTAAGGAAAGTTGAAATGAAGATATCTTGTGATTGCATCTACGCGTAAGAAAGTTTCTGATATTTATTCCTAGATTTTGTCGACCCATTATTATGAAAGTTGCGTATGAATTGCACGTTATGCAGTTCCGCATAATCAACAATACGAGTGCTGGTCATGCAGTCGCCTGGCTGTACGTGATAAGAAGTCGCCGCCGCCTCCCCCGCCGGCGCTGAAGCAAATCCCCGCCGCCCTGCCGCCGCCTCCATCGCCATCGCCGCCGGCGCGTCGCTGGCGAATTGTTTCAATTTAGGTGCTAAGCCCGTGCGCTTGGGCCGCTCCTGGGCGCACTCGCCTTTTTGCTGGCGGGGGTTGCCTCCCTCGCCCCCGCCACGTCCCAACGCCACCACCACGCCCTCTTCCCCCGCACCGCCCTCAGCACACCCTGCACTCGCCCTGCCCCGCCCCCGCCGCTACCCCACGCGTCTGGCTGCCCCAAGCACCTGGATAACACGCCACGCGCCCACGCAAGAAGTAGCGCCCCCCCCTGCACCTCAAGCCCTCCTGCCTCTTCATTCATCACCTCTCGCCCGTTCATTCCCTGACTTACTATCATTCAACCTCCTCCTCTCCCCCGTGACTAATTCCCGGGCTGAGGCGGCTCACGGCTGAGTCTCTTCCCACTGCAGGATCTGATCGGGAGGGGGAGGTTCTAAGGATTCAGACCGTGGTGCGAATCTTGCACACTAGCTAATATGTAGGTCGAGTTCAAATGCTGTCTGGAGAAGACCACGGGTTGCAAGCGATTTTTCCTTCCCCATTCTTGTCCCTCCCTCTATCCTTACACACTTACTTGCACAGGCACTACAGTAATTCTTTCTCCCTTCGCCACTATTTCCTTTAGTTTCTTGCAGGCTTTCGTTCAACCATAGTAAATATTTTCCAAATTCCTTGCTGTTGTCAATTCTTTTCCAACCCGGAGAGATGGCTCAGGGCATCAACTGATGACACTGCAGTCCCTCTGACCGGAAGGTCCTAGGTTCGGGTCCCGACGGCGAGAGGACTTTCGACAACTAGCTTGTCAGCTAGGTCGAATTCAGTCGCTGTCTCGAGAAGAATTCGTGGGGCCGGCTGCGCTGATCGATAGTTTTCCGTTGTTTCTCCGATCAACACCAGGCGAATGCCGGAGCAGTATCCTAACAAATGGGTCACAAACCGCGCGCGATCTTTCCTTCTTCCTTGTCTAATCCTCGCCCCTTGCACACTCTTACACTAACATGCTCTACACTACCACACATGCCGGGAGACCGATAGGGAGGTTAGAGCTTGTCCCGATTGCGGCGGTGCCCCGCTGGTGGGAAATACCTGGTTGGCGAAAACCTCGCTAGCTGACGGTAGGTCGGCGTCGGATCTCGCCATCCAGCGAGGAAAGATCACCACCACCTCTCGATGAACATGCGCCACACTTACGGGGCTAAACACTTCAGTAGTTGACGCGCCCAGAATCACTAAACAATGTAACAATCGCTATTGTCACCTCTTTTGCGATCATTTCACATTCGCCCTGCGTCCCTTGCTTGTGATGCTTCGATCGCTGTTATGGGTGAGAGTATCAGAGGGCGGTTCGGCTTCGGCCGGGCCTCGTCATCTTCGCAAGCTCCGCCCCTTCGCCGCTCTCGCGCAAAACCAGCGCTCGCGCCCGCCCCGCGCGCCTTCACAGGCGTTTTTCGGCTTCGCTCGATGCGACCGCCCCCCACCCGTCTACCCGTCCACCTCGCGCTTTCACCCCCACCCCCACCCTCATCCTCACCCCTCGCCGCTCGCTTTTTCGCGCGGTCGCTCGCTTTGCCACCTCTTCCAGTCGCGCCACGCCTCTAATTAGAATGCGCCTCCCCGTCCCTCCCCGCCCGCCGCTCGCGGCTTCACCTACACGAAACTCGTACGGCGGCGCCGAGTAGTTAGCAACTTCACGTGGAGGCTGGTGTTTTCTATGCCGACCCAATTAACGGAAAATCTACGCTCGGAGACGATGTTGTTGCTCGCAACATTTGAGGAAATGAAGCGGCAATAGCGTTTGCCAATCCCTACCTTGGGCGAGCTTCATGCGATGGCTTCGCAAGTTGTCTCATTCCACGTCAACCGTCGGAACTGCGCGCTCTCGAATACTCCCATACACAGAATCTGATTTGGGATTTCATGACTGTCATTGCAAGGACCTAGTCAGAGTAAAAAGAAAATGGAAATGTTTGTGGTTTTATTTCTTTAAAATCATCTTACATTATGTTATAACTAATGTTTGATATCGAAATATAATGCATTTATATTAATTTTCTTCCACTGGTACTTCACGAATATATCCTCACATCACAAAGATGTATTTATTACGAAATTGAATTCATAGTAGCTACTTTCGCTGCTTTTTATATTTTGTGTACATTTTTATACTTCCAATATTTGTTTAATGTTCCTTGCATTGGAAAGAATATGAAAAAAATATTTTATTTTGTCCATTTATTTAAGGTTTGAAATTATACTCTTCCTTCATATGGCATGTACGCAGTTTTTTACTGTACTAAAGGAATAAATCCAATGAAATTAGTACAATTGAACTTTAACATTCTCGTGTACGTAACATAGAGAATGTTCTCTATTGCTGCAGAAATCTATTTGGAAAGTTGGACGGAAATACTTTTTCAAGTTCCGTAATAGCGAAGAATTGTCCCTTTTCCTGCCCGTCCGTTTGTGAACAACACCAGCGACCAAATCTATAGAATTTTCGGTAAAATAGATATTTCCCTGTTTATTTGGCTGACGTCGCGTTCTCTCCAATTTGAAACGATTAATTTAAATTTATTTTTCATTGGAGTACTGTGCTCTTTAAGTACACTTCAACTGAGGATAAAGATTAATCAATTAATCTGGAATTTTGAAAATGTATGTGCTTCATGTAAGGTACCCAACAGAATCAATATATCCGTCTGAAACTCGTAGGGCCTGAAATTCGTTCAGATCGATCAGACAATCAGGTTTGGAGAAAATCGAATGAACGGTTTACGCGCTAGCGTTGACCAAAGACAGATTGACGCACTGACAGACGTTTTGCTGTCAATCGATTTTTCAGTATCTCAAGTACCCACAAAACATGTATACTGACTACACAACGTTTCAGAGGAAGTATTTTAATAGGAAAAGGATTTATATATATACATATTATTAATACTTATTGTTCTTCTTTGTTACCAGGACCATGCATTAAGACTTCCTTAGTTGATTTTTAATACTTTTTTTCATATGTATGAAAGGACGGTAAAAAGTATGTTTCTTCCATTTCGGGCAAACCCTTTGCATCTCAAACTCTTTGCCCAATTTAAAAAGTTAACATTGCAAAACTACAAATTTGAAGATATAGATGGTTTAACTTTGAAAAAAAAAAAACTGGTAGTTTTTGCCGAATTTCTGCTTGAAGTTAATGCAAATAATAAAATAAGTATTGTCTTAAACACCGCTTCACATTTGGTCTTTTAATTTTTTTCATGAATAGAACATGGAACACTTACAGGAATAGCCCATATCTCATTTTCATAGAAATCTCTGAGTTTTCAAAAATTGCAAAATTTAGAAATAATGTGAGAAAATATGTGCTGATGAAGCAATATTTGTTTTAAATATTAAATGTACTCTTAGGAACACCTTTTCTATCTTGCCGCTAACCCTAGGTCAATGTGACCTTATTGATGTGTATAACACATGTGGAAACATTCGAATCAAATAACCTTTTACTTGAAGTAATTTTATTTATTTATTATTTATTTCATTTTGTTTGTCAAATTTATCTCATAATTTTGCTATATTTCTATTTGCTCCCTTACTTTGTGCTAATTTCTCATTTTTCCTTCTCCATGTTATAGACCCAATGAAGATGGGAAAAGAGGTTCCCGAAATTAAACTTTGAACACGTTAAAATAAATATTATAACTGTGATTGTGGTGGATAATTATTTCCTATCTCACATAATGGATTACCACACGATATCTACTACCACCATGCAATTTATTTTACTTAGAGTTTGAAACACTCTCTGCTGGGCTAGTAGTTGAATATGTAACAGTTATTGTTGCTCCGGTTCATTGACGTTTATGTGGTCTGACTAATGCTGATTGCGACAAAATGGCTTAGTGTTATCTAGAGATTGTCCTGCCTCTGAAAGGGATTCTGTGGTTTTTTTCAACCGTTTGTGCTGGCAGTGCATGCCACAATTAAAATTCATGGCATCAGTCATTTGTTCCACCAGAGGGCAGCTGCGTTTCCTGACCGCTCATTATTAGATCCGTATTAAGCGAGATGAGCACCGAGCTTGTTTCATTTGATAAGCTCTTCGGTTTTTGCTTTATAACAATGCTCAGAATAGGCTAATTAGAATGTCTGTTTTTTCGAATGTTTAACTTGTAGTCCTTTAAGCACAATTTTGTGGAATTATTGCCTAATTAATATTAAATTATGTATCTAATTAAATTTAATGTTAGCCAAAACCGTTTACTTACTTCACTGAAGTATTTTTTAAAGTACTTGTATTTTGATTGCAGTTATTTTGGCAAGTTTGTTATTCTTAATACCCATTATTAACATTTAAGTTTCATTTGTTTAATGTTCTATAACAACCGTTTACTGTACTACATTTGATTGAGAAATGAAAATAATGACAAGTTTTTTAACTTTAATTTGCACTTATACCTAATTTTGGGTGTATGAAAAAAATGTCTACACGAAACTTTTCAAAACTGCCGTCCGATGCTACTTCGGAGGAAAATGTTCATAATTTCCTTTTTTAATTTATCGAAAGTTTATATGAAAGTTTTTTTTCAATACTAAGATTGCACTCTTAGTAAAATTAGTTTTCACATTAAACTGCCAGTATAATACAATCAAACTTAGAACGACGAAAGTTGATGCGTGTATTTGAATATATAAGGACAGGATGCAAATTAAAATATTATTGAATATTGAATAAGAAAGTATGCGAGAAATATGGAAACTGTCGATCGAGTTTTAGAGTACATTAACTTTTAAAAACAATTTCACGGAAAAGGAAAGGTGTGATTGACAAGTCGTACTTATTAGAAGTTGAGAAACAGAAATTTGACTGCATATTAACGAAGTAGCCACAAGTACGTTCTTTTCGGTACTTCTTTAAAGTTCTGAAAGATACCTTACGATTTAAGATCAAGTTATCCTCATCATCATTAATGAAATCACGGTTATAATTGTAATCAAATTACCCTTGGGCCGTGGTTTGCTTACGTGGCTGTTGTTACATAGTGTCTTTTCTCCAATATTAACTAATTGTTACTACTTTTAACTAAAATTGAATTTCCCCGATCCATCTGGACGAACTCGAGGCTTTCGAGTGCAAAATTCTAGATATTTTGATTTCGCGGAATACTTTCCATGAACTTCGTTTTCAAAATTTTCTCAAAAATAGTTTTAAAGTTTTTGATTTATATTTCTGTGGAAAGCGTGGAGAACGCTTACAAAATAACGCAGTTATAATTTTCGTTGAAATCTTCAGTTTGAGAAAATTGTGAAAGTTCCATCTTTATTCGCCTCTTCCTACAACTACAAAGACGCTTCTTCTTACAACTACGAAGATAAAAATTCTTAAATGATATCTGTTCTTTAATACCAAACCTTGAAAGTAGGTTATGCATAATTCCCGAAAATATGAGTTGGTTTCGTGTTAATTGGGCAAGAAATATATGCGTTTTAAAGCAATTATTTCCTCCAAACCAATTATTTAAAAAAATATTTTCTTCGTATAAAGCAGAGACCGGTGAAACAAAGGGTCCCAAACTTGGCTCCCGGGTTTGGCGACCTCTCTGTATAATGACGAAAACGACAAAACAAGACCATTGCAAAATTACAATAATAATACTATTTTCATTTATAAAATTGGATCTCTAAATGAGGTATTGCAGAACTGTTTAGAAAAGTTGATAGTTTCCCATGATTTTTGCACAAATTGAATGTAATTTTTTTTAAAATTCTAAAAAAAAAAAGGTTTCAATTTTTTTATTAATTTTTTTCTCGGATATGGAAAAGGAAGCTAAAAGAATGGTGCCATTTTCGTTAGTACATTTGAATTTTCAAAAATGTAAAATGTAAAAAATGTAGAATGTATAAAAATTGTAAATCATGCGAGAAAGGATGTGTTTAGCAGTATCAGTAGTTTCTGTACTTAAGCATGAGTAACGCTTTCTCGTTGTCGAACACTATTTCTATTTCTGACTGTTCAACTTCCACTACTTCCATTTCTGTCCTCGACGTGAATAACAAATAAGCTTACTATTTGATATGAAGACGCTCTGACTGCTTTTCATGGATGCTCTGAAATAACGGTTTCCTGGAGGGGATATTTTCATGCCGTTTCAGTAGTATTTCGCACTTCGTCTTTAAGTCGCTCTCACGTTACCCAAACCTTTGCATCATCTGATTTTCTGAATGTCGACTACCATAATAACTACCGCTTCGCAATTACACGCAGCCATTGTGACACGCAAAACTAAAGCCGTTTCTTATGCAATGACTGAACGTCGATTCCATTGTTGTCGGTCGTTCGCTTCTCATAACTTGAAATTGCTCTCGAGTTGCATTTCACCAACGAGTGCACTCGCGTGAAACTTCGTTCCCTCACTGCGTAACTGCTCTGTCATATGCACTCACGAACGTGACACAATCGATAAAAGTAGCTGGCAAACAAATTACAAAATTTCATTCGTTCACCTTTGGGCGCCGCGCTCCCCCCCTCCACCCCCCCGCAGCTCCATCTCCAGCGCTGGCGATGCAAGCGGCGTGGAGGGAGGGGGGCGAGTCTTCCTCCAATATGTCCGGTGTGGAATGGAAACGTCAACTCTTCGACCGGATAATACGTGTTTGTCCGTGTCCGATTGAAAGTGACAGCAAAATTAGATCCTTTTCAGCGGGCGGCGCGGGCGGGGCGGGCAGTGTAGACGAGATATGAAACTGCATTTTGGGGGCGATGGCCGACGCGGGGGGGAGGGGATCAGGGGAATGTAACTGGCGATGCCACCCACCCTGCGACCACACGATTTCTGTGTGCCGCAAATTTTGCTTCTTTTATTTGTTTTTATTCACTTTCCAGAGTAGTACAAACGTATGTATGCCGTATGTGCAAAGAGTACAATCAGCGCGGATTTTCTTGAGGACCAGAATCTTTGTGCCATCTCTCAGACTACGCTATGTTGAATTATGAATAGTTCTACCAACGAGCGTTTGTGTTAAATCTTGATAACACGAAACATTTGCTCCCATATGTAGTACATAGGACTCATTTGGAATATACGCATAAATTGTCGGAGAATGAGGCAATTTTTGGACATATTAAAATGTGTCTATGGTTCCGTTAACTACCCAATAATTGGGTGCATTCCAAAAGTAATGAATGACTATTTTGACTGAAAAACGCAAATATTTGATTGTGTTTTTTTACCTTCTGAACAAATGGTTTCACAATTTTGTTTAATAGTGCGCAGCTAACTGGCGTACACTTAATTTCACTTAATTTTATTTAACGTTTATTTTTTCCCATTCTGGTTTGATATTAATTGTCCAAAATTTTCCCTTCCTCAGTCCAAAGTGCAGTAGCTCTAGGGGGTACGACGGCACTTGCAATAGGCGGGTCGGATCGGGTCAAGCCATCTCAGATGCAAGTCCCAGGCGGAGTCCCAAGTATAGTCCCAAGTAAAATCTTTTCTGCTGCATAACTGTTTCTATACAATTAGAGATTATACCGAGCATCAAAAGGAAAGTAACATAATTTTAACAATGATAGTTAATGTAATTATTTATCATTTGGACTGTATAATTCTAAAGAACGTGTAACAAGTATCGTACCACAGTTTCTGGGTTGATGGCCCCCATCTCGATCAGGTTTTTTGTCCAGTTTCCCTTGATCCTTTAAGCAAATGCTGAGATGGTCCCTTGTTTTGCTTCTGGACATAAATCTAAGTTCATTATTTGCGCACGTCTTCTGAATTTCAGTGGGAAATTTAGTTATTCAAATCATCGTTTTCCTTATTGTCGCGGCAAAAAGTATTATTCTTTCATGAAGAACATGATGAGAGTTAAGGGCACAAATTTATAGCTAATTTGCATTTGAAAATATATTTTATTATATAGGAGCGAATACTTTTGTCAACAAAACTTGAAAAACCGCTCTTTTTTCTGTATTCAAAATTCGACTAGAATATGGTTTAGCATAGAAATCACAGAATTATGAAAATGTGCACAAATTTCACTTCTCCCCATAGCTCGTCACACACAATTTTAAACTGTTTTTGACGTAAATAAATAAATAAACATGATACGTATGTATACGGAAAGTAAAAAATATGTTTTAGGTTTCATTGAATCGTCTTATTCAATTAAAAATGTTAATGAAAAAATAGTTCATCATCATACAAAAACAATTCAGTATGATAATTTTGTGTTTAGCAAAACACTAAATTTGTCAGTACATTGTAGCAAAGCGAATCAAGTCTACAAGCAGCTCTATCAGCCCTACAAGCAATTATAATATTTAGTGTCCATATCAAATACGTATAATTAGTTGTAGTTTCATATATCACACTGTCATATATCGACAACAAACATTTACAATATAATTCAAAAGGCAATATTACTTGAACTGTAAGTGACAGTCTTGTTCTCTCCGATTGATCTTTTTTAATTTACGTGCTATGATTCGAATTGCGCCTTCTAATTGGTGATCCCCACTCTTTGAATGAGTCTCATCCCCACCCTTCATCGATTTTTGCATTTGCCCCCGAGCTGCTTGCGCGCAGCTCCTGACGTCAGTGAAAGCGCAAAATGCTGTGCAGTTCTACTCACGGGGTTCGGCACTTGGAATCGGCGGCTCGGATTGCGCCAAGCCATCTCAGATGCAAGTCCCAGGCGGATTGGGGGAGCTGGACCTGTATCGCCAGCGTGCAAGGAATGTCTGTCTTCTCAACCTCACTCGACGGGAACACAAGCTGCAGAAACTATTACCAACACCATTACAAGTTACAGTTCACATATGTATCATCGCGGACGTCAAAGATTTGAGGTAATATCTCGTGTCGCCTTAGCCCACAAAGGTCTGCTGTCTGATGAATCTCGTTACAAGAGGCACTTACGATCTTTCAGCGATACTGTGCTCCGCTTCTACGTCAGCTTTCTACGTGCCCGTCTTTTCGTCTCCCCATGCTCTCGGAGATCCCATTTCGTCCATCTCTCGCCCTGGATCCTTCGCCTTCCTAGGCGACTGCCTTCCTTTCGTTGTGAATTGCTATCTCAGCGTGTGCGGGAACGTTGCCGATATTGTGTCTCTTATGTGGCTAAGCGTCCTGCGCACTTGGAATATTCTGGAAGCTTGGAGTTGGTGGATGGTGACAGTACAGGAGTTTCGAGGCCGACAGTTCTCCATGGCACACAGAGCTGCGGGAGACCCGAGGGCGGAGTGTGCCAAAGGGGCTGATGATTAATGCGCCGGAATAATTAACACATTAGCGCCCATTTCTCTAACGCCGAGTACTCATTAGAGGACGCACATTTTTGGTCAACACAAATGTGCTTCTTTGGAAATAATTTGCGAATTTTATTTCTTCAATAGACGTAAAAATCTTAACTAAACATACAAGCATTTTTTTCATTCCTGATTGCTAGGTGTCGATTTAGTCGAGAACGCAAAAGCATTGAACGCTCCTACCCAAGGTGTATTCATATCATGTGTCGATTAGAATCTTCATCTAAAACCGTACTTAACTGCTATATGCCTATGGTTAAGACCAAGGGTGGGGCCGGTGTAAAGCGAACGGTGGTTGGTCCATACCGAAGCTGACGGGGCTTATGCAGCTAAATTCTAACGGTTTTTATACTTTTTTAGAAAATAAATGCTCATATAATCACATATAATCAGCTGCGTTATTGGGATAAGATCTATTGGCATGACGAAAGTCAGTGACGAAGTGTGACTGGGAGGGAGTGTGTGTTGGACAAGGATGGTCTGTGATCTCGCGGAAGGTTATAGGACCTTTTGGGGGCACTTCTGATAGCGGGAAGGGTACAGAGGTATAACAATTTGGGGTTGGTCGGCCGTTGGTTGCGAGGTAATATGGTGAAGGCGTAGTTTGTCGGAAGTTTGAAGCTAGATGTAGTACGACGATTGCTGCCTTTTTAAAATCAATTCAAAGTGATCTGTTACATTCTACCTCCATATTTGCATTTGCATCCGTAGATCCTCTCTTATCTTTCTGCCGTTCATGAGTACTGTATGAGCTCGATGACTTACGGATACTTTGTGTTGAACAAACACTTCGAGGAACGCGTGTAATATTCCCATCCTCTTCGTGACGTCTCATTACATTAACTGAGATGTAAGTGCAGTCTCATTCATTAAATGTTAACTGTTTGCCTTTTGTATGCTCACTTTGAGCACAGGCTAAAATATCTGAGAAGTTGTGGAAACCGCCAATTCGTAGTACTCAAGTTAATACACGCGGGGAAGCGTCGGCTTGGTCTTTGGAAGCAGCATAATTATGAGTGAAGTGGAAGTGGGTGAAGGCGGGGCGGGGGAGGGGGCGCGCTAGGACAGAGTTGAAGGTGGTGAGGAGTTGGCTTCGTTGGTAGGGATGAGTGCTCGTTATGCGATACCGTTTGCGAAGCTGGACAGGGGGAATGTAGGGATGGGACGGGAAGTGGCGGAGAGGAGAGGGGAGGGAGCGAGACCGGTGAGACGGTGACGAGAGGAAAGGGATTTGGGAGGGAACGAGGAGAGTGTGGCGGGAGCAGGAGGGTACGGCGAGGGTGCGGGGCTGTAACGGGCTGACGACGCTCAGTCTAGAAGGCGATGTCTTGCGCTCCATTTGCCTCGCACGACTATCGGCCACCACTGGAGCCCTCTGAAGGGCGTAACTGGCTGAGAGAATGGGGAAATCGGGCATAAGTTTGCAGCCATTTTGAAAGACGCAGCTGCATTAGAAAATAGAGTATCCCAGAAATGAAACCGTACTTAAATCATACAATATACAATTTTTAACTAAAATTGAATAATTAATAATATTACAATTGCAAGGGCACTATTGATTTTATCTGAAAAATGGTTTTCTTTTCAATTATTTATTTATTTATTTATTTACGTCAAAAACAGTTAAAAACTGTGTGTGACGAGCTATGGGGAGAAGTTAATTTTGTGCACGTTTTCATAATTCTGTGATCTCTATCCTAAACCATATTCTAGTCGAATTTTGAATACAGAAAAGAGAGGGTTTTTTTCGAGTTTTGTTGACAAAATATTCTCTCCTATATAATAAAATATATTTTCAAAGGTAAATTAGCTATAAATTCCTGCCCTGAACCCTCATGTTCTTCATGAAAGAATAATACTTTTTGCTGCGATAATATTACTTGCCTAGATCTCCCGGATTTCCCCCATCGGAACCATTCAACTGAGCAAAAATGTCTCCTGTGTGAAATTCACTTGTTTTCATCGCAATTGAACAATGTGCTAGGCTCATTCTCCGCTTCCGATCAATTCTCTAACAACTTCATCAACTGCCCTCTCTTTCCATTCAGACCTACAAGTTTGTAACATTTATTCTGAGGCACCTTGAATAGTTTCGACACAATATTACGTGATGCACGTTTTAAAAAAATTTAATGACGGATGGAAAAATAAAATTAGGACCACGTGCACGACAATAAGATATCCCCTACGTTCGCATACGAGAGCTTCCGCAATCAGTGTCAAAGAAAACGAGAGACTGCCTGGGAGATGTCATATCCTCACCAGTGTTGTCAACGTTTCCGCCATCATGTTATCATATTCTTGAGTGGAAAGACCGCGGTCTGAGCATTTGACTAACGTTTGCGCCTCCGAACTATTCTCTCCTTTCTTACGACAGTCTCTTAATTTTTGGTGCATTTATTTATTTGTTTTTGATACTGTTTGTTTACTGATTTTGGTACACATTTATCAGAGAAAATGTTTTTAGATAAGTCGGAGGTGATTCGTTCGTACCAAAAATTAATTTTAAACAATTAGGTCTGCACATCTTAAGATAAGGCTACTAGAGTAGAAATTGAATCAGTTTATTCAGTTTAGTTGAACCTTTTTGTTGGTATGTGACGTATTAAGTCAACAGTGCGCCAAACTCAATATCCATTACAATATCCCTATAAATACAAAAAAAAATATTCCCCTACAAATTAACCTCTAAAAACGTAGAAAGCTTGCTAAATTAATTAAATTGAAATCATTTACCCGACTGGAATTTGATGTGCGAGAGTATATTTCTCCCCTATATCTCGTTAGCGGTTTTTTACTGTTACTGACGTAATAAATCAAACCATTTCAGCACCGCTCTTTTTTGTAGTGTGAGTATATCTATTTATAACGTGAGTATACAGTGCGAGTATTTGTAGTCAAAATGGGGAAAAGGATTCTGAAACTCAAGAAAACGTGCATAAATAATCTTCTCCCCTATACGTCACATACAGTTTTTTTTCTGTTTTTTTTACCGAATAAATCAAATTAAAAAAAATTAAAGAAATATTGCCAGAAATAATCTTCAACAATCTAAACTTGAAATATATCAAATTTCCGGAGAAACTATAAAATAATAGACATTATTCGCAACACCCCTAACCATGCAACACTGCCTGCCACCCGGCCGCCCCCTCTACTGCCCCCCTCCCCACGCCACGCCTCCCGCACCGGGCAACGCCATCTGAGGGGTCCCACCCTGCAGGTCTCGTTCCCCCCTACATCCCTGACAAAGCCGACAAGACAAGCCCACAAGGCCAGCCCATCCCCCGCTCCCTTGCAACGTGACGTTCCAGCCCATCCCACTCTGCTCCCCCAACCAGGCTCCCACGGCCTCCCTGCGATCTTGCATTCCTCCCCTCCCTGCCCCCGACCCCTCCGCCTTGCGCCCAATGCTTGCACCGCAACTTCCTGCTGTAACATAACATAGCATAACATGCTGCACATAACACTGTCTATCGACAGAATGTAAATATCAAGAGTCGATTATAGTTACTGGGATATATTCGTAGTTATGAGTTTCTTGCCTACAATTACATTACACAGGTTTATAATTATTATATTACTCGAAGGACCGAGACAGCTGGTAGGAAAACAATGACAACACGGAATAATAGAAATTAACAAAGTCATGTCAATATATCTATGGTCATGGAGTAAAAGTTCTTAAGTCAAAAATCTTCGGAGAAAACAAGGGTTAGATTTTTGAGCCACCGCTTGTTCCTACGCTAAACGCTATTTATTAATGTTTTTTTCTCGTTAAGGAGGCAACATTTGAATTCGGTCGTTTTACTAAAATAAAATATAGATACTTAACTTGTAGTTTCAGTACTAAACCCAATTTTGCCAAAAAATGACTTACGAACTTATACCCCGTGACCACAGATATTACAGCTCAACTAACTCCTTATCTCTCGTGACATTCCCGGACCGTCAGCACCGTTCTCCTCCATAGGCCGTTATTCCAATCCCATCGACATCTTGCGGGATCAAAGGTGTAGGTGGGGTAGATGGAGGCATAACTTTGACCAAGGCGTGGTTTCAGATGAGAGGATAGGCTTGGTTGGAGCGGTTGACGAACACGCAGTGGAGCCGAGAGCGAAGACGGAGTGACGTGACCAGAGGCGGAGGTGGAGGCGTTTGTCAAATTGGCGGAGGCGATGGTGCAGACTGTGGCGGACTCGTGCACGGATCTTTATCCTTTGACTGCTCTGAACGAGTTTATACGCAAAATATTTCGTGCGTGGTAGCCACTGGACTTCTTCTTACGCTCAGTCAGGCTGTCGCTGGAACCCTGTGGACGAGATCGTACGCGGAAGCGCGATGTCCCTGGGAAAGTCTGGATGAGTTGAATGAAGTCTTAGGCTTCCGCGGCCAGAGTTGAGATATCGGCTGTCCGGGTGACGCCGCGTACCAGGCAGTGTAGCCGACGTTTCGAAACGTTGGCTACACGGCTTGGTACGCGGTGTCGCCCGGACAGTACCCTAACAAACGGGCCACGGACCGCGCGCGATCTTTCCTTCCTCTTCCTTGTCCTATCCTCTCCTCTTACACACACACTGACACTAACATGCACTACACTACCACACATGTCGGGAGACCGGTCGGGAGCTTACAGCTTGTCCCGGCTGCGGCGGTGCCCCGCTGGTGGGAGATACCTGGTTGAGGGGAAACCCCGCTAGTCGACGGTAGGTCGACGCCAGATCTCGTCATCCAGCAGGGAAAAGTTCATCGCCACCTCCCGAGGAAAAACACGCACTACACTGACGGGACTAATGACCGAAGTAATTGACGCGCCCGGAAACACGAATCAATCATTCGATCAACCCACCCTGCGGCAGCTGAAATTTCCCCTCTCGGCGATAAGAAAGCGCGTAGGCGACAACGAGAAGCGACCGCGACACCCAGCGGTCGCACTGGCCGTCACTCGTCACTCTGCCCTCATCGTCAGAAGAGGAACTCGCGCAGCCAGGAGTGTCCAAAGAAACAACCAATACATCAATGTGTTGCTCCATCACATTGTCCTATTACTGAAACCCTTCTACAAGACACGACTTTTCTGTTGATCGTTTAGACAACCGCTACTGTAAATACACGTATGCTGCCTTTCGTCTGATCCTTCTCATTCATCATTTTGTTATCATCAAACCCGCAGTGTTGAATTACCGCGCCACCCACGAGGGAAAGACAAAGAGAGAGAGAGAGAGGGAGAGAGAGGGAGAGAGAGAGCTATGTTGAGACAAAGAGCGCAGGCAGGCGGGGTAATATTTGTAGCTTTGGAGGGGGAGGCCACGTTCGGGCATGCGCAGTGGAAGTTTTCTTTGATTCTGGCAGAGGAATAGGTCGAATACAGCCACTGTCTGAAGGAGAACTGTAGCGGCCGGCAGCTTTAATCGGCAATTTTCCGTGGTTTCCCCGAACTCCAGGCGAAAGCCGGAGCAGTATTCATGTAAATGGGCCACGAACGTGCGGAATCTCCCCCTCTCTCTTTCGCTCTCACTCGCTCTCGCTCCTCTCTCGCTCTCTCTCGTTCCCTACCTCGCTCTCTCTCGCTTCCTCCCTCGCTCTCTCCCGTTCCCTCCCTCGCTCTCTCTCGTTCCCTCCCTCGCTCTCCCTCACTCCCTCCCTCGCTCTCTCCGCTTTCTCTCACGCTCGCTCTCTCTCGCTTTCTCTCACGCTCGCTCTCTCTCGTTCTCTCTCGCTCTCTCTCGCTCACCCTCTCGCTCGTTCTCTCGATCGATCTCTCGCTACCTCTCGCTCGGTCTCTTTCGCTCTCACATACATTCTCTCTCACTTTCACTCTCTCTCTCTCGCACACCGGCACACACGTAAACTTCAGACTTGTCGCCCAATGTATGATAGTGTAATGCAAAATAATGTGCCTGTGTGGAAGGAACATGAATGAAGTTGATAGCACGCGACCATTTTGTTAGGGTACCAATCCGGCATTCGCTTGGTATGGTCAGAGAAGTCACGGAAAACTTGTGATCAGAGCAGCTGGGAGCTAGAATTCTCTTCCAAACAGCGGTTGAATTGGACCTACTTATATAGCTAGAGTCGAAACATTTACCAGCAATTCATTTCTTTTGTAATATTAAACAATGTACATGTTTCTAGAGTGTTTATATGTTTCTACAATGTAAATTTTTGCATCCAATGTTGTTTTTTCAAACCAACTTTTGAGTGCTTATTCAGGCCTAGCCATTCGGGATATCCAAGGAGTTTATTAGACAAAAATGCTTAAAATTGTCTTAAGAGCTTATTTTCGAGTTTGGACGTTCCCTCCCCGGACACCCTATATTTCGTTTCGTTTTTGGCAATGCGATTTTCTTCCGCTAACTTTTGGGTCTCCTTCCATTAACTCCCTGTCCAGCTTGTTGGTTCCGCCGGTGCTTCTTCCTCCCATCCCGTCGCTTCGACTCCCGCAGCGGTTGCGGGCTCCGAGCTGAGAAGTTGCGGGCGGGCGCGGGTGGGCTCGACGCAGCGGTTGCAAACAGGTGCACTCCCCACCGCCCACCGCGGCCGAGTGGGGTGACAGCGCGGGCGGCGCAGGGGAGGGGGATGCAATTGGGGCCGCGTTAATCGCATCGTGCGCTGCGGGCGGAGGCGCCGACGCCGCTAACAAGATTCCCCACACCCGCCCCCCCACGCCCCGCACGGCCCAACCATCTCCACCCGTCCCGCCCTGTTCCACCCTGCTGCACCCCGCTCCCGCCAGAGCCCGCCCCGCTTCATACCAACGCAGCACCCGCCCCGCCTCGCCCCTTACCACACCGCCCCCACCCTTCCCCGACCCTGCGCCCACCCTGCCATGCTCTGCCACGCCTCGTCCTGCCCTGCTTCGCCCCACCCTGCCTGCCCCGCCCCGCCCCGTCCCACCTTGCCCCGCCCCGCACCACCCTGCCCCACCCTGCCCCGCCACCCCCTCCCGCCGTCTCCACCCTCCGCCGGCCTCATAAACGTTCGACGCGCCAAAATGGCCCTCGGTTAGAAAATTTATCAATTCGGGGAAATCTCATTCCCGTTACAGCGTTGCGCGCGACAGCCAATCAGGAATCAACGTGCGCGTGGCGCGGGGTGTAGGGGGAAGGGGGCGGTGGGGGCAATGGTAAGTGCGCATCGTGTATCAGCTTGTAGGCTGGGACAGCAAACAGATGATTCTCGTGTCGACAGTTAGAGCACGAATTTTAGAATAATATCAGTGGACTGCAGCAACAAAAGTGCTGCTCAATAAATCACCAAAAAGTTTCGAAAAAGTATCATGCACGCTGATCAAGAACGAATAAAACACTCATATAACAAAACCAATTAAACATTTTAACCAAAATAGTCTTCAAGAATGGTCCCTGCAAGAGCTTTGTGTGGTGCATACGGATACACAGTACAATAGTTCTTTACATACAACAAGTATATAAACAGTTCTGTCCATAACGGGAATAATAAATATTTAATGGTTAATGGCCGCCTGCTTGCACACTTCTGTCGCATGACGTCATGTGCATTGTAGGCTGTGTCGCACTGCATATGAGAATTTAATGGGTACGCGCATTATGAGAATAGGCAAAATGACACGATCAAATATGAACTTTTTCAGTCAACATCGTAACTTCCATTATTTCTGGATTTTCCCCGAGTTCGTGATTATCTAACGATACGATAAGCTCTTCTCACATTGCCGGAGGCTGTATAGTTTTCTTCAAATTTCCTAGCGCATTGGTCATTAGTAGTGTAGGTAAGTTGACCGATCCTAAAGCACCAGGCATTTTTTTTACATTTGTTGCGTCATGACGCAACGCGTCTCTTAAGCCCAAGTCGGAGTAATCCTCCAGCCCTTAAACGTTGAGCGCCCAAGTCGGAGTAATCCTCCATTAACATCAGCGCTTTCTATATTTGTGTCACGTCTCGTCTGTCAGTTGTCAAGAGGACCGCCAGGTAGCATCTCCGCGTACGCGCCTCACACCGCGCGCCCCTGCGTCACTACCCAGCGGCCAGAATTGGGGAGGAATAAGGAATGGGGCAAGGTTTAGGACACTTCACAAAGATTGGACTAGTCCGTGTGAAGCAGCCGAATTATTTTTGTCGAAACAAATTTCATATGAGAATCGATGGGAATCAAACCCGGACCTCATTGGTGTAAGGCGAGCGACTTTGCTCTGAGCCACGAGACAGCTTTTTTTTCTTGTTTCCACATAAGTTGTATGCTTTTCACATAACAAACTAGTCAAATGATTCGACGGGCGCGGTGTTAGTCTGATTTTGCTGTCGGGCGATCACGCCGTTAAAGGTAACTAATAACGTTTGAAATTGCTGTGCGTCAAATACACGGACAGAATTTGTGGAAAAAGAAGCGAAAGTAGGTGTCGTTTTGGCGCATATCCGATGCCAGTGGTGCACGTAAATTTCTCGGTCAACAGCCGCTCTGAAGAACATGAAAGGCTGCTGATATGAAAAGTTAATGCACATAGAACCGCCCATAGATTCGTAGGCTTCCGCGGCCGGAGTCATTATATTCTTGGCTGTCCGGGATGAGCCGCGTCTCAGTAGGTTTTACTGACGTTTCGGCCATCTTGCTGTGGCCTTCTTCAGAGCTAAACAGCTGCCGAGAGGCTAGCGTGTCGCATAGATATAGGACGGGGTGCAGGAGCTGAAAGGTCGCAGCGGCGACCAATGGGAGGAGGGCAGGTGGCCCGCGATTGGCGGAGAGGGCAAGGAGCGATACTGGGAGACCTGATAATGTGGGGGGAGCGAGGGTGGTTGGAAAGGGAAGAGGATAGAAAAATGAACAGGATAGACACCTGGAAATTGCAACTGCGTGGTCGGAGACGGGAGAAAAGGCCGAAAGAAACCGGGCGAATAAGCAGCCACGTCATTGGTCGACCGCGGGGGTGTGTCTCCGTGGGGCGCGACCGTATTGGCGGGGAGCGCCGACCCGCCTCCAGGTGTTGCTAAGGCGGAGCCCATCATCTCTGTTGAGGTTTTCGGGCCTCCTGGAGATTTCCAAAGCCTCTTTGATCACACGAGGCCACCACCGGTCTTCAATAGATAGAGTGCGAGTCTCGTGGTAATTGACGAGGTGACCGGTTTCGGCGGCATGTTGGGCTAAGGCCGATTTGTGGATGTTATGTAGCCGGTCATGTCGCATGTGTTCCCGCATCCGCTCTTCTACCGTGCGCCCGGTTTGGCCTATGTAGACAAGCCCACAACTGCATGGGATTTCATATACGCCGGCGTCTTGAAGTGGGTCCGGGCGGTCCTTCACCTGGACCAGGCTCCCTCCGATTTTATTGCGCGCATGAAAAACGGGGCGGATATCAGCCCTGCGCAGCAGTCTACCAATCTTGTCCGTGACCCCTTTGATATAGGGTAACCGGGCTGTCTTGCGGGGTGGACTGGAGGGCTCGTTCCGTTCACTCGATGTAGAAGAATCGAACCTCGATAGCGCACGATGCACTGCGGAACCGCTGTAACCATTGGCCAGGAAGGTCTCTCTGAGGAATGCTTTTTCCGACTCTAGGCTATTGTGGTCACATATCAGGGAGGCGCGGTGAGCAAGGGTGGAAAGGACACCCCGTTTCGTGGCAGGGTGGTGGTGTGAATCGGCATGTAGGTAACGATTGGTGTGGGTGGGTTTCGCGCGCCTCAACAACATCCACCCGCGCATCAAGTTCACCATGGAAACGGAACAGAACGGACAGCTCCCTTTCCTGGATGTCTTAGTAACCAGGCGTCCTGATGGAACTCTCGGCCATTCTGTCTACCGGAAACCCACCCACACCAATCGTTACCTACATGCCGATTCACACCACCACCCTGCCACGAAACGGGGTGTCCTTTCCACCCTTGCTCACCGCGCCTCCCTGATATGTGACCACAATAGCCTAGAGTCGGAAAAAGCATTCCTCAGAGAGACCTTCCTGGCCAATGGTTACAGCGGTTCCGCAGTGCATCGTGCGCTATCGAGGTTCGATTCTTCTACATCGAGTGAACGGAACGAGCCCTCCAGTCCACCCCGCAAGACAGCCCGGTTACCCTATATCAAAGGGGTCACGGACAAGATTGGTAGACTGCTGCGCAGGGCTGATATCCGCCCCGTTTTTCATGCGCGCAATAAAATCGGAGGGAGCCTGGTCCAGGTGAAGGACCGCCCGGACCCACTTCAAGACGCCGGCGTATATGAAATCCCATGCAGTTGTGGGCTTGTCTACATAGGCCAAACCGGGCGCACGGTAGAAGAGCGGATGCGGGAACACATGCGACATGACCGGCTACATAACATCCACAAATCGGCCTTAGCCCAACATGCCGCCGAAACCGGTCACCTCGTCAATTACCACGAGACTCGCACTCTATCTATTGAAGACCGGTGGTGGCCTCGTGTGATCAAAGAGGCTTTGGAAATCTCCAGGAGGCCCGAAAACCTCAACAGAGATGATGGGCTCCGCCTTAGCAACACCTGGAGGCGGGTCGGCGCTCCCCGCCAATACGGTCGCGCCCCACGGAGACACACCCCCGCGGTCGACCAATGACGTGGCTGCTTATTCGCCCGGTTTCTTTCGGCCTTTTCTCCCGTCTCCGACCACGCAGTTGCAATTTCCAGGTGTCTATCCTGTTCATTTTTCTATCCTCTTCCCTTTCCAACCACCCTCGCTCCCCCCACATTATCAGGTCTCCCAGTATCGCTCCTTTCCCTCTCCGCCAATCGCGGGCCATCTGCCCTCCTCCCATTGGTCGCCGCTGCGACCTATCAGCTCCTGCACCCCGTCCTATATCTATGCGACACGCTAGCCTCTCGGCAGCTGTTTAGCTCTGAAGAAGGCCACAGCAAGATGGCCGAAACGTCAGTAAAACCTACTGAGACGCGGCTCATCCCGGACAGCCAAGAATATAAGTGAAGAAAACATTGTATTCCGCAAACTAAAAAAATATTGGAGTGAATCAAGTTGACTTCCATCTCAAATATTGTGAACGATACAAATTACATCTACGTGTACGTTTAGATGAATTCGTTCTAAAAAATGTAAGCATCTCGTATGAATGTACGGTAATGGTAGGTAAAGTAACTTGCCTATACAACTCGGCCTACTCATTTGGGAATTCCGGACTCGATTCCATCGTTGCCACGTTTGGAAATATTTCATTCATATACCCAAGTCTCGCTTTCACTCTGATCTGATTTATTTTCAAAAAAATTACAGTAATAAATGTATGACGTATGGGGGAGATGCATAACATTTCTGTGCCAGTTTCCGTAAACCACAATTGAAATATATTTCGCCCTAGGGTTCAACGGATCTTCTGCCAGGGCATCGTGAACAGAAAGTTGGAGCTCGCTGATATGGTCCTGGTACTATTACTAGCAGTGAGCTGACGCCACTGAGTTTTTTATTTATTTACTTAAAAAAACAGTTAAAACTGTGTGTGACTATCTACGGGGAGAAGTGAATTCTGCACGTTTTTCATAATTCTGTGATCCCTACCCTAAGCCATATACTAGTTGAATTTTGAATATAAAAAGAAATTAGCGTTTTTTGTAAGTATTGTTAACAAAATATTTGCTCCGATGCAATAAAATCTATTTTCAAGGGTAAATCAGCTATAGATTTGGGCTCTTACCCTCATCCTGTCCGTGAAGGAATAATATTTCCTGCCACGGCAACATGGAGAACGATAGTTCGAATAACTATATTTCCCAATGAAGTTTAGAAGACGCACAGATAATGCAGTCGCATTGGTGTCCACAAGCAAAACAAGGGGCCATCTCAGGATTTTCTCGAGGATCAGGGAAACTGGGGGTCATGGATGGGGGTCAAGTTGAGGAAGAATATCTATTATAGGTTCTTTAGAATTATACAGTCCAAATGGTAAATAATACATTCAATATCATTGTTAAAATTAATAGTACTTTCCTTTTGGATATTCGGTCTCTAATTGTATAAAATTAGTTATGCAGGAGCTTGCTGCAAGTACCTTGCGCTCGTTCTCTTGACTGATGCATGGAATAAACAGGCTTCGCGCTTCTCTTCTATGAATTTAACGCTCGTAATCTGGTCCATCCATTACCGACAGCAAATCACACGCAGTGTTCTTGATGGTTATCAGTTGTAGCGTCAAGTTGGCTGTTCTGCGGCAGGTGGGCACCGGGCAGAGACGAGCGATGCTCACATAGTTTAGAGCTGAGGAACGCTGCCACGGCGTCGGGGTGAATGCAGGTATATTTAGCACGGAGTGACAGGCGCGGACTGTTCCCACTAGCAAGGTTGGTAGTCTGCAAGACCCTCCCATGCAGGCGGGTTTTACATCTGAACACTTCGAGGATGGTGCGTATCGTGCTCACCCACTCTGTGGGCGGCGCCTGTGTAGTAAATGCGGTCTACGGTGTGTACGACCGCGGTTGGTGGTCCGGAAAATACCTAGAATATGTGTACGGGAGAAGTATAAATTGTGCACATTTTGTAAATAAACCTGTAAATAATATTCATATCTGCGTCGCATTCGTCCACATCACTCAATCTTGAGCAGAGAATGTGCCACTGGCAGTATTCAAGACAAAACGTTTGATAGATTTTTCCAGGCACGTCCACTGCTATTGCCATTAGTTCCGTTAGTGTAGTGAATGTTTTGTTCCTGGATGTGCCAGTGTTTCTCTCCCGCTGGATGGAGACATACAGCGCCGATATACACGACGGATTCGGCGGCTCCTCTACTCAGGTATCTCTCCCAGCAGAAACTTCGCCTCTGCTGGTACATGTTATAATGTTCCGTCTGGTCGCTCCACATGTGTGGTGGTGTAGTCGTATGTACGTGTATATGTAATTAAGGGGAATGGATGTGACAAATAAGAAAAAGGATGGATCGCGCGCGGTCTTTAACCCGTTAGTTAGGGCACTGCTCCGGCATTCGATTTATATTGCTCGTAGAAACCACGGAAACTACCGGCAGCAGGCCACTAAAATTCTCGTCTAAACAACGGCTGAATTTGATCATGCTACTTTTATAGCTAGCATCGAAAATCAACCACATTCGGACCGGAAGAGATGACTCAGAGCATCAAGTGATGTACTGCAGTCCCTCTGACCGGAAGGTCGTAGGTTCAAGTCCCGACTGTGGCATGATTTTTTACACAGGCTTGTCAATTAGGTCGAATTCAGTCGCTGTCTGGAGGAGAATTCTAGCATCCAGCTGCACTGATTGATAGTTTTTCCGTGGTTTCTCCGATCAACACCAGACGAATGGCGGAGTACCCAAACAAACGGGCCACGGACAGCGCGCTATTTTCTTACCTCTTCCTTGTCCTATTCTCTCACCTTACATACACTGCACTACGAACACATGCCGGGAGACAGGTCGGGAATTTAGAGCTTGTGCCGGCTGGAGCGATGTCCCGCTCCAACCCCGCTGCTGGGAGATACCCCGTTGGGTAAAACATCGCTAACCGACGGTAGGTCCGCGGCGGATCTTGCCATCCAGAGAGGGAAGATCAGCGCCAACTTCCGAGCAAAACATGCACGACACTTACGGGACAATGCCCCCTAGTAGTTGACGTGCCCGGAATCACTAACAATCAATCAATCAGTCAACCACATTGAGATCTCGAATCCTTGAGGATCTAGACGGCGGCAGTGCTAGCTCTGTGCCTAGCCTGTCTGGAAGACGATAGATTTGACACCTCTGTACAGAAAAACGTGACTGGTTATTCTCAAATAAAATTCCCATATTAAAAATTTTGAAAATTTTTCCTTTTTTCATTAATTCAAATGAAAAAATATTGCTGATGACACTTCGATCTGATTGAAACCCTCAGAAAGATATGAAGTTACAAAACGAAGTATATTTTTTAATACTTGTGCCCATGAGATCTCATTTCCTATAACGCACTTTGCTTTTAACTCACTAAAACAAACTACCATATTCTACTGGCAGATTGACACTTTAAGAATCTGACAAACATTAAATTACACAGGAGACATTCAATTTTAAATCTTCTAGTTTGCCCGATACCGCAAATATAGCTTTAGCAAAGAAGCATACTATTTTTCTTCCTTTCACTAGCAGGTGTGACGTGTAATAGGTTTTGTATCATCATGCCAGTGTTCTCTAATATTCACCTTGTTATATCATGCGGCTCGCGCTGCCTGGATCCTCGGCAATCTATTCCAAACATTGAGACATGTTCTCCCTGTATCAACGATTTGTCTTCATTTCGACTGCACACTTCCTCAGCAATCACTTCTCAAGGTAGAAGATCAACGAAAAAACCTTCAAGTACGTAATTTGAACGAAAATGAAAATAAAACAATACGAAGTTCGTTTTTGTTTTTGCATACTATATTCTTCAATCAAGACACCAAAAATGAGTCGCATTATGTTCGGGACCTTGGGCCGAGATTGCAAAGGCAGTAGTGTTGTAGCGATCTCGGACACAAGGATCGCTGTTTAGAGTCCCGCCCGCTAATGACCTTGATGTTGATGCGATCTTAAATAATTAAAAAAACACCTTGGTTACTTCACAACACAATATCCACCCACGCATGTGAAAGGTTCTTGTAGAAGCTTGATTAATCTTTTCTTATAAAGATTATATGGGAACATGCAAGTTAAGCTTTCTTCTGACTAAATTTTTAAACAAATGTAGATTATTTCTGCAGTTCATAAGACAAGACCTTTAGGTGGAATTATTTTAATTTAAAATCAGAAACTGTGGGGAAATATTATTGCGGTATCATCCTACGTCTCTCTCTCTCTCTCTCTTTCGACGATGTAAGTAGTTTTCATGGAGAAGTTACTTTCCAAATTACTATACATACATTTATGTACGAGTTACATCATATGCTGATCGTTCCATGTTGAAATTCTCATAAAAATCATTCTACTTCGTTGCTCGGTTACTCGGTTGTTACTTTTCCACCTTCTTCACTGCGGATTTAGGCAGGTAAGAGAAGAACGAAGATTTGGTTGAGAGACGGCATGTTTTGAAGCGTCCCTCGGCGAGGACTGTGAACCGCCCCACGGCGAGGACTGAGCTAATATCCTTTGCGGACGAGACCTCGTCCCCTCCGCCACAGCTTCCTCACGCGACTTCCGCTTCCGGGACGTCCCGCCCGCCCCTCTGCACCACCCTCGCCACACCACACTCCATCCTGCAAGCAGGTCCCGCGTTGCCGCTTTCAAAATCGCATCTTCAGTAGACGTCCGGTTTCTTCCATATTTGATTTAACCTGCTTGTTGTGATAGCTTTAAAATAACATCTTTCAAGAGTCGTGTTTTCGTTCGTTTCTTAAGAAAGCATTTGGTTTCTTAGAATGCAAAGGTTATGGTTTCAAAAGCTATATTCAAAAAGTACAAGAAACTCTTGAGAGTGAATACACGTCGTTTCTGAGAAACCGTACATTAAAGACGGGCATTAATGGCCCAATTAAATGATCTAATTAGCGTATAGCAATAATTAAATCAGTTCAGTGAAACTTGAGATTTGAGAACGCAAGCCCTTTTAATATAATATACATAACAATTACATTACACGCTATTTTGTATTTGTTTTGTTCAAAGCACCATAGACAATGCATGTAGTTGATATGAAAAAGATACTTAAGTTACTATTCATACAGTATGTACGAGTTACATCAAATTCTGATCGTTCCATCTTGAAATTCTCATGTACAAGAATTGGCTGTTCAACGTCAAAACGGTGCATGCCTGATTTTCTTTTTATATCTTAAATTTATGTAAAGATTCTTCCCGTTACAGCTATATAATTTTCTATGTACCATGTACTATTATTAACTGCCTGTAATTGTCGTTCTTCAGAAAACTCATTACGTTGAAATGGGGCAAGTGCATCATATTGTGTGCAAAGATCGTCATCAACCAGGCATAAAAATAAGCTATTAATGATAGGTTATTATTTTGTAGTGTATTGCGTACCTTAAAACTATATTCTTTTTATTGGTACATATGTGTTTTCTGATATCCTAAAAATTATCATCGTCAGTTTGATGGGAAAAGTGTTTCAAGTCCGATTTCGCACTTGCTCCACCAAACCGAGTATGTGCGTCACCCCATTGTAATTCCCTTGCTGTGAGTTAAATTGATTTGGACGGGGAAAGTGCAAAAAAGTGCAGCTACAAGCCATCATTTTGAGCCTGAAAATTTTCAAATTGAAAAAAAAACAAAATCGCGAGTTATAGAGTTTTGCATCACGTCAAGTGCACATTAAGACAAAAAGGGCAAAATATAAAAATGCGAAAACAAACTTTTAAACTCTTGTGTGAATGCAAAAGTAGATTTTTATCAAATAAAGTTACACAGAGAAAATTTCTAACAAAGATAATAACCCGAAGAAAAAAAAAGAAATCAAAAATTGCTTCTTCTTGACGATCAACTTTAGGGGGAGGAAGAATGCGTACAATCAATTGAATTGATGTCTTCTCTTTCGGGAAATCTAAATGAAGTAGATCCGCCTGAGGATGAATTCTTCCTCATAAATTTAATTAGAGGGTGTCCCTTATCGATTGCAATACTTGCCCAAAATAGGGCCAAATTCCTTTTGCACTCTGTTTCAACTTCATTTTGTTTAAAACAATGAAAAATGTAATAAAAATACCAGCTACTTAAGTTTCTTCTTATTTTAAATAGAAACATGGGGCAAATGCAGATTATCACGGACTTTTCCGTGTTTTATAATGCACATACCCTTGAATTTTTTTCTGAGGTGTGTCACAAAGCTTAGCTTACTGAAACCAAAAGGTAAAATGATTTTTTTTAATTATGTGCATAAAGTACTACAACAAAACATATAATATATCCTACTAGTTTGTCGAAAAATAAGATTTTGAAGACGATTCATTCAATACCGTCCAACTTGACTGAAGAGTCACATCAGTTCATTGAACTTGACTGAACATCACACGTGACTTTGAACCCATCCCAGTGGTCACTCTTGATCCAGAGCACTCTGCTTGTGTTAGCAGTGGATAGGCATGTAGTTTGCACTTTACTCCAGTGATGTCTGTGGATATAACAAAAATTACAGAAGAAATATGACCGACCAACGCACTTACTCCGAAACCGCACTTGCCCCACTTTACCCTTAACTGTGTTTCGTGGTGTAACAAACCTTGCTTCAATTTGAACTTTACAACGCACTTAGTACTCATCGTGTTTCAGAATCTATAATCTTATCTTTACGTTCTTGCTACAAATTTCATTTTAACTCAATTTTTACAATATATTTAACAATCAATATGTCCTGATTTTTGTTGCGTGTTACGTGCTTGTAAACGAATTCTCACTTTAGTTCAAACCTCACAATGTATTAATGACTAATATGTTTCATAAATCATTATACTTCGTCCCAGATTTCTGTGATAAAATTCACTTTATATGAATATCTCACAACGCATTTCAATATGTTTACTAATCTTATAATATAAGATGATATATTATATCATCAAGTTTCAGTGACAGTACATAAGTATTGATTGTTTTTCACCGGTTATTTGCTTACTAAACGAGTGTGTACATAGAATATTGTGTGTCGTAATACGGGGAAAAGGGCAAACAAGTCTTGATATAAAAAAGATCATGAACAATTGTTTTGAAAAAGAACGAGTAATTTTTGCGTATTTGAGATAAAATACGCAATGTTTGAAGTTTGGACAATGGCAAATGCTGATGTTAAACTTCTTTTTCAAGTGTCAGGAAGGTTTTTTGTGTGACTGGTGACGAGGGTCAACGTGACTCGCATTTTAACTGTAAGGACCTGAGTTCGAATCCCATCGCGGAGAAAAAGGTCATGCTCGTTGGAGACTGCAAGTAGTATTATCGTATCGCTAAGCCGATACAAAGAATGCAGAGAATGTATGTGCTGTTGGCGCCCCACTAACTTCCTGTCTTCTTCAATAAAAGGTGGTGCATCTGGATTTCGCTATACTAGAAACTGCAAGTTTTTTAGTGCTCGACGCGACTGGCAACTGTGAGATGATGGCGGCGGAGGGGAGGCTGCAAGCGCGAATTCCCCGACCGGCGCCACGCGCCTTCCTTGGGCCTCTGCTGCCGTCACGGTGCCGAGAGACATGGCAGGGGGCGTGGCAAGAGGCGTCACAAAGGGTGTGACGGGGGCGTGCCAGGAGGCGTGACAGAGGCGTGACAGGGGCGTGGCAGTGGGCGTGGCAGGGGGCGTGGCAGGGGGCGTGGCGGGGGCGTGGCCGGGACCTGGTTGGGGAGTGGCGGTGCATGACAGACAGTTCGAGGTGCTTCGCCCCCGCTGCCGTCAACAAGCGCCGAAGCGCGGCGAGCGAGCAACGGGGTGGGCGGGGCGAGCGTGGCAGGTCGACGCATACCGCGTAGGCGAGGCCGCGCCGGTACGACGGTACTGTAGCCGGGAGAGGCAATACCGGGCGGAGTGGTTTGGAGGGAGAAGGAGGCGTGGCGGTGGTGTGGCCGGGACGTGGTGGAGAAGGCAGGCCAAAGGGAAGGCTAGACGGTGGCGGGGGAGGAGGTGCGCCTATTGTACGGAGCCTTCACGTGTCGCCGCTGATTACGCGGCGACCTGCGAGTGGAGTCAGTCGGCGGTTCTATCTGGCGCTGATTATGAAACCGCAGCGACGGCGGGCGGCGAGGGCCCGATCGGCGGTTGCGGGTGGTTGCGCGCGGGCGGGCGCGGGGCGCGGGCGGGGCGCGGGGGCGGGCCAGGGGCGGGGCGCGGCGAAGCGCTTCCGCAGCGCCCAGATGCGGGAGGCGACTTGGAAGGAGGGCGCTGCCCGATCGCGGAGTCTCCGAGCGAGCGTGCACTCCGCTCCTTCGTGCCCGTGCAAAGCGCGTTGCTCCCCAGTGGCTCGCAAATAGCGATGCAAACAAGGGATTTTACTGTATTTATGGAACGTCAAAAACAGAAACTGTGTGGAACGTACTGAGGGGAGAAGTGCAATTTCCGTTCAAATGAAGAGCAGGAATCTATCTGTTCTTTGAATTTTCATTACCTTCGGCCACCATCAGAGTTGTCAATGCTTTTGTTTGATACCTAGGAGCTCATGAAAATGCAAAGAACGAAAACAGTTTCGTTTTTGGCTGAAGAATTCCAATATTTGATTAAGTAATACGTAATGTCTTATACTTGATACGAAATGCTCGTAGTGCGTCACTGCTTACGTCACAGCTGACGTCTTGCAACGAAGAAGTCGAAGAGGAGGAAGTTGAAGTCAAAGAAGTCGATGAAAAAGTGGACAAAGACGAAGGAAGAAAAGAAGAAGCTTCAATATTCAGATGTACCGTTTCAGAGCAACCAATTCTTCCTGCTTCAAGACATCATTTGCCACACTTTCGACAGCAGCATTTTTGCTTCCACAGGTTACTGTAATTCATTATTGCCTTAAAAAACAATCTTTTTTAGCTCATTCACCTTTGCAGTTGCATTTCACAGAAAATCGGACCATTTTTAATGCCAATTTACGGTATGGCTTGTAAAGACAACACAGTAGCACAATTTTGTGCTAATACAAGTGCACACAATTTTTCATATCGTTTTTAATGGTTATATTGACAACACCTTCACGAACTCTATGGTGTTTTTTCGTGCTCCGATAAATATATGATATTTAGCGGAATAGTAATGAAGAGTTAATTTATAGTTTTGCTTTAATTTAACTTGTGAATTCTACTGTGACATATAAACTTGGGAAAAATTACGTTACTTATAATCATTCCTGGAGGTTAACGTGCTGAAACGGAGTGCAATCGACGACAATATGAGTGTATATAATTAAGGCAATCACAATGTTACGAGGTCTGAGTTATCATATTCACAATGTGCTAAAATATATCACACGAAATGTGTCAAGTATCCTGCTGAAGATCTCGTATTAAAAGAAAATCATGATTAGCTTTGGAACAATTGTAGTGGAAACGTTATGGTGAGATAGTGGTTCTGCTTTATACGACTAGATTGTATAAAAACTACCTTGCAAACTTGAAAAAAAGCCTTCATGAGACTGAAAACGTGGACATGATTGAATTAGATTCAAGAAAAACTGGAAGAAAATAGAACTCTGATTGATAACAGTCAGACCAGTTAAACGCATGTCTGGAAGAAATTTAATAATTAAAGGTTAAAAGCCCAGCAAATGAAAATAATCTGCAAGTCAACTGGATGAACTAAATGAATACGCGAGAATCACATTAGAAATGTATGGAGTTCCAGAAACTATTAATGAGAATGCGGTTGAAGTTGTTAAAGACATTGGTCGTGCTCTGATCCTATCAGTGAGGAGATGAAATGGTTGCGTGTCAACGGTTGAAAAAAAACACAGTCTACTGCCTAGGAATTATTATCAAATTTGTGAGAAGTTTTGTCAAGGACACATTCCTTCAAGGATGAAAAGTGAAAATCTCAACAAGACTCGTCTTAATAGAGAATACACATCAACCAGTATCTTGCCTTTCTTCGTAAACAAATTTTATCTCAAGTTAGAAGATTAAAGAGGGATCGATTGTATCCCTTCTTGTGGGTTCATAATGAGGGAAATATCAAATTTAATATAATTGAAGGTGATAAATCCGTTAATATCTTAAACTGTATTGAGACAATTGTTAAATTACAATAATATTCGTATAATGGAAAATGACATTTATTTTATTATCAATAAATTGAAAGACACTGAACAAAATGATTTTTACATTACCTTGCTTGACTACAAATATGATTTTATTTTTCTGACGGAAACATACGAGGGGTGAGTCAAATGAAAACTAACTTTTTTAAATATTACTGATTGTACACATATTGTCCAAAACTGGGTCACTTTTCGACTAGTCACCCCCATGCTCAATTCATATCTGCCAGCGCGTCCGAAGTGCCTGACTTCCTGTAGAAAAAAATGTTTTTGGGAGGATGGCGCAACCACCCCGTGCACCACGTGGCGTACCTCATCATCCGTATGGAAAGTCTTGCCGCCCATTGATTCTTTGAGTGGCCCAAACACATGAAAAATCGCTCCGGGCAAAGTAGGGCGAGTAAGGTGGATGTGGGAGGCATTAAAATCTCAGGACCAGACCCAGGTTCCGTCCCCTGTGAAGATTTGTCTTCTTTGGTATCACCGTCACGTTCAACGCGCCACAAAAGTTCTTCACACGCATCGACCACGTCCGCTGTTTCAATTCCGCGGACAGTTGTCGGGGCACCATCTTGCAGACACTTATCAATTGGAGCACATCGTGCACACTGTGATGTACTGAACCATGAACATATGTACAACTTTTGAAATGTAGTCTAATGTCACTCGACGGTTGTCCAACACTATTGCATCAACGGCTGCAATGGTCTCTGGAATCACAACGCGATGTTCCTCGCCTGGTGTCACACCATTTGAGAACTTCCGACTCCATTCGTACACTCGCTGCTGTGACAAACAGGCGTCAGCATACTGAACCTTCATTTTTAAACTGTTAGTCAGTAATAGTTATACCTATGAGATTTATATCAAAACTGTAAATAGGAGGTTATACAAATATGTAGTTAATAGTAAAGAAAATGTGATAGGACCTGATGAGATAGAATGTGAACCATGTAAATTGTTCCTGCCATATGTTCCAAGTATAAAGAAACAGATGAGAAAAGCCTTCAGAAGAAGTTTAATATAAATATAATAGATAAAACTGTAAATCAAAGAATGTTATAAAAAATTAAAAGATAAGATTAAGATAGAAGAACAACAAATGTTGTTTATAAGATTCCTTGCCTAAAATGTGAACGAAGTTACGTAGGACAAACATGTAGGAGGTTAGGTGAACGCGTGAAAGAACATAGAAATAACATAATGAAGAACAGGCAGTTTCATAACTCAACTTCAACGCATAGAATCAAGATAACCATGATTTCAATTTTGCACGAAACTGAGATCGTATGTAAGAATCTAACAAAAAGAAAAGGTTAATCCTAAAACGCTACATATCAAAATAATAAGACTGTAAATTCCTATGATTGAGTCAAATCAGTTTACCAGATCTACGATGCAATATTGCAATCTCTTAGAGAACGTGAATGGAAATGATTCTTTTGACCTCTGATGTTTGTTATCACGTGACTTTAGCAAGTATGAGGCATCGCTGTAAGAATAGGAAATATTGATACAAGAATGAGAAAATAATTTTGATGTAGTTAATCTGAATACTGTAAATATAAGTCATGAGATATTTTATTTTGTTGATAGAATGACGATAAGTAGTAATGTTCTACGAGCTTTTTTGCTGTGTTTGTATATATTTTATTGTGTATATTGACGAAGTACTTATGTATGTAACCTGAAATGAGAGGAAATAGTATGGAGCGTAGGTAAAGGTTGATATACTTTGTAATTTTTAATGTATGTAAAAGATATGAGTTTACATATGAAGTTTTTATGATTTTATGTTTTTTATGTTTTATATATAGAGCCTGATGATGAGGCAAATCTAGTCTCGAACGTTGCGCACAGTAATGTAATAGAAGATGTGAGAAGGAAATATATATGAATATGTTTTAATAAGACTATGTGTCTGATGAGTTTGTTGTCTATAATATATATGAAACATTGTAACCGGAATAACCTATGAATGAGAAAGGAAAAAATGTATCTATGGTGAAATTTTTTATACTTTGTCCTGAACTACTTTTGTACATGGACAATCGGACATTTTACGTGTTTATTCTTTGCCGGAGTTCGGTCCATGCGCGCTTATGTGGCGTAGTGGCATGATACCGGCAAGTTATCTGAGATTTGGATGGCGTCTCAGATCGGAAAAAAATTTGCTGGTTTATATAGTAGTATAATATCGCGGAGCTTTAGGAACAAATGCGAGAAAGTATGTGTTTTGGTAGCACTACTAGTTTTTGAATTGCACTCGTGTGGAAATTTACTTGGGCAGTTAAAACTCATGAGGCGCGAATGAGTGCAACCACCGACGAGGCGACCGTTTGAAGTGAAGTGGGTCGCGTTTTAATGCGTCTCCAACATCCAGGTTGCGAACCTGCCTCAGCAGTTGCTATGACACCGTGACGTTACCCTCGATAACAGCGAGACTCCACGCCGCAGCTGTCGTGTTGTTGAAGTAGAAGACCAAAAAATGCTATTCTTCCAGTATAAATTCGTTGGAGTTCGCGCTTTTAATAATGGTGTGTGTTTCAAATATGAATCCTGTGTATGCTATAGTATTATTTTATTAGAATTGCCATTTTCAGGAGGACTAAGGAAGACTAAGATAAGAAGGGAATTTTTAAGTTTTTGGCTTCCCACTGAATCTCTCTAATATCTGGTACATAATGAGTTTAGACGTTAAGGAAATAGTTGCCTACCATAGTATTCTACCAACAGTACGAATCTTGTCCAACAAATTACCAGGAGGTACGTTACTATATAATACATTGATTCATTTTTCTTTCCAGTCAATTCTCAAATTCAAATTAAAAAAATAATAAAACAGATACAATTGCGTCAGCATTTCTCAGTAATGAGTTGTCTGGTTACATTGTTACTTTAACATGTGCATGACCGATACGCATGGCTAGCCAACCATTGCGTGGCTGTAGCAACTCCCAAATGTTGGAGTAGGTTTGGAGGCTGGATACAAGGCATAACCTTAGAATATTATAATGTGGGTAGGGGCGTCCATTTTATATATTTTTTTTGTGTATTTAGCATATCAGATTTTGCGGATTGTCAGTTTGAGTTGATGCTTCATTCTTGTTTTTTTTGTTTTACTCTAGTCCTGATGGAAGGACTTATAAAATTCAAGAAAAGTTGCCAACAAATCGGTTCATTGTTCATATTGACCAATCCCGTAAACTAATCCCTTATACCACCAGAAAGTTTGACTGGTACAGCTGCGTTGTGACATTCTAGCTCTCTTGACCGGCACAAGACAACTTGCCTCTTCGTCGAATTTCTTAACCTCCAGACCCCAATTATAAAATTCATTACAGAATTAAAAAATCAAAACTACTCCATCTGTTTCTAGAGATAACCGTCACCATCACTATGGAATGCACACATTTTGAAGGTTTTTGAAAACAAACCCCACACACGACAATCACTGTCATTCACAACCAATCCCAACATCTACCTGCTGACAAACACGCTCCTTTCCATGCCATGATTCGCCAGACTTCTCAGCATTTCCCTATCTCAAAACGATTTTCACACACTATCGCATGCAACTGCGACGAAAAACACAGGGAAACGAAACACACTATCAATATAAGCTACCGTCACTGGATTCAGTACCATTCTCATCTGGTATTAAGCGGCCAATTAATAAAGAACATACAGAAGCCTCGCCCTACTCATCCAGAACCCATCAAATTTATTTCTATGGCGTTATTTGGAAAAATATCACAAAAAGTCACATTCTTCACAAATATTGATTTTCACTTTGCTTTATCACGCATGAATCCCTCAAACAAATACTCTCCCTCCTCACCCCACGCCCACTCATGAGGAGTCAGGCGTTGATGAACTCCACGGCCACACTTGCGAGCTATTCCACAAGCCAGGAGGACAGTCCTTCAATGTCAGGATTAAAAACAATTTCATCTATTGGAAACAATACAAAAACCTACACTTTGCTACCGTCTCATAAATACAAGTCACAATTTTCACTCCGACTGGGACATGGAGTGCTTTTTAGAAACTTTTTCACACTTTTGAATGTCCAAACAGAAAACTCAGTAGTGCCTTAGTGATCGCGGAACCAAGGTCCGCGGGTTCGAGTCCCGCCTCGGGCATGGTTGTGTATTTGTGTTTCGTCCTTTCACACCCTATCATCACCAATATCGTTTCATCCTCATATCATAACGTTAAATCCAAAAGTGGTCGCTAATGACTTAGTATGTGATGCGACCTTGAATAACAAAAAAAAAAAATACAGAAAACTCTACTCCTGAACGTACAAACCAACTTCCCTGTGTCCCCTCTGCTAATTATTGTACACACCCCTCCCCCCACAAACCGCCTCCTTGCCGCCCCTTAACATTTCCAAGACACGAATCTGACCTCCTCCAAGACAACGAATCTGTCCTCACCTTCATCCCCAGAAAAGATTTAAACCCCGTTTCAAACGTCCTTCTGCGCCTTCGCAGCACACTGCGAGGCGGTTCAACTTTTCTGTTATATCTTTGAATTTTCATTTGATTCTGCTTTAAAAATGTATCAATTTTAATTTAATTATTTGTATTCCATTGCATAGTTCATGAGTATTGGTTCAATAAGTGGAATTTTTGTCAGTTAGCCGACGTTTCGGAGTTTCATTTTTCCATCCTCAGGGCTTGCTTAGGTGTAGAATAATTATATTTTTTTGTATTTGAATTATCTATTTTTTCCTATTGGGAAACAATTTTTAAATATACTTGCCGTCGAAATCGGCTCTGTTAATAAATCTAAGTTCACAGATGATTTCTTATTATATCCTTGAATTAGATCAGCAAACCTCATCAGAATTCCCACAGTTTTTTTACACGACTTTAAAATTTGCACAGTAGTGTAATACATGGAATTTTGTAATAAATCGATGAAATTTGGATTAATGTACCGCAATGTTAGTACGTTCTCGCCATTAGAAAGATGATGTAATTACTGTTAATCACTAATAAGATGAGTTGAAAATTGTGCAATTAAAAGTAGGCAAATCTAACATACCCACTGTTCTGTGCAACACATGGATGTTTCTTTGGCGAAAGACGTGTTGAGTGACATTGAAATATATATTACAAACTCTTCATATTTTCTTAGGATCAGGACATCAAAATGAATATCCTCGAGGAAACGCTATTGAAATGGAAGGATGTGTTCGTAGAAACGATATTCTTTGCTGTGCCGGGAAAAGTCATTTCTTTCGTTTACTCAATGTAATGTCCCTGCGCTTCCATTTTGTCACTCCCCTGCTCTTTCTTATCCAGAGAAAAAAAAACTATTCGTTTTCTTCGCAGCGTCGACGGCTGCGAAGAAGTGAATATGTCTGAAGGGTCTGACGGGGGCGGTGAGAAGAGCGACGCACGAAGGAAAGCACGCGTCCTAAAAACATAGGTAACTTCATCGTCAATGATTCGCTCTAGTGCCGCTTGGAGGGATCCAGAAACCATGTTCTATTGAATATGGATTTTGTTGTTGTTATTAGATTTTGAGTCTATGACTATTTTGCAATGCGCGCAGGAAATTGACAGAAAGCTATGCAGCCGGTGCCCGTGTATGAGGTGCGTATGTTTCGGTAGATTCAGGAAAATCTAAAAAAAGCAATTAAATTTTAGAATTTGACTGAAAAATGCAAATATTTAGATTGATTCATTATTCCGAGACTCGTAGTGCTCGTAAGTTTCATTGTTTTTAGATTTTGACTGAAAAATGTAAGTATTTTGATTGTGTTATTCCTCCTATATTTGTACTGCTCTTACCGACGAATACGTCATGGCTTACGTCATAGCTGACATCATGCGTCAACATTGCTTCAACGAAGAGGCAGCCTGCCATGAAGTATTTGCTATTCGCGTGATGTGTGATGGAACAGAAACTTTTTTTATATTCTTAGCAAATAGAGATCTGCTGTACAGTACACATTGTAAATTATGTTATTGCAATATTCCAGAAGACTGTTTTTTTTGTCAAATTTTAGACATAATGCACTGTCATACAAGAGTGTTTTTTTCGAGCTTTGTGCGAGCTACTTTCATGAAAACTATTTTGTGTGGATTTATCCAGGAGTATTGCACTCCTAAAATTAAAACAAATAGTGTTTACTTATACACACAGAATGTCCCAATCAGGGCGATCAAAAGGTTATCGCTTTTTCTATCCCATTTTTCTTAACCTACTGGCTTCTTCCTACTGGCCAATCATAAACTGTGACTCATCTATCTTAGGAGGCGGTATACATCGATCACTTATGCCGATGTCCAATAAACCGCATATCTACTTAACTTAACCTCTTTGATTTTAACATCGCTTTCAGTTATTTTCGATATTTGGCGCATTTTGGAACTCTGTTGGACATAATTTCACTCGTGGAATAGTCCAATTAAATACCATTCACTCGTGCTCTGGAAATTCTCAAATAAATCCCCTCTTGCTTCGTTAGTCGGGAATTTATCGGCAATTTCCAAAGCACTCGTATTACCTATGATATTTTGTGCTGTTGCAGACGACTATTACTGTATAAACACATGCTCAGTGAAGAACTTCTTTGAACCCTACCTGCTTTGGCTACAATAATGAAATTCTTTTGTAAAAGACATTATTGAAAGACACATGTTATATTTCTATGACATGTATTTTGCGACATCCTCGTGGATAAATTTCAGTGATTAATGAAACACAAGGACGGTCAGAGCTGGTAATGTGAAGGAAGGTAAAACGGTGGAATTTGGCCATAGTCATAATTTAAGTCCGCCGTGACTGCACGTTTAAAGTGAACAATTTTGAGACATAAAAACATATGTATGTATTTGGCATCTTAGGGTTAGGGATTAACCTGTCTTTAGTTTTATTGAATGTCTGTCATTTTTTTTTTTTTGTTTTTTCTTATGTTCGCTAAAGATGGAGACGAATCTGAAGATAGAGACGAACAGTTCTCTAAAACGTCGTACGAACTTCAACTGTTATTTTATGAATTAAATGATACTGGATATCACATGATAGTATATGATAAATGGAACTTTTTCTTTCTACAATTAATCTGACTTTTTGCCGGCTAGCGGAGATCCCAGGCCTTGGTCCTTTTTATTCATTAACCACTTGGCGATGAAAGTCCACCGGAAAGGTATTGCCTCGTCTCGGAGACGACGGTGTGATAGCTGGCGGCGGCGATGGCGCTAAAGGCGTGCGGTCGTCTTCGCCGCTCTCCCGAGAACCAAGGCCTCTCTGGCTGTCCTCTCCAATGCGAACGCGAGCAACTCCCACGCTCTTTCTAAAGCGAAAATGTTCTTACTCCATGCTCTCTTCGATACGAATGGATGTTGCAAATTTCGGCTGGAATCCACGCGCGGAGATCACGTTGTTGGCATGTAGTTCTCTGTGATAAGCCCGCATTATTATTATTATTATTATGATATTATTATTATTATTATTATTCCACTACATCACGACTAAAGATTTTTAAGTCGGCTGATATAAAATCTACTCCATGTTGCAACTAGTTACCTAAGGAGCAGATCCGGTGACTGTCGGTACCTCTACAATACTTTGCGCAAAATGTGGGCTGTTCCAAATAAATCAATTTCTTGCACTTCCCAATCTTTTAAATTACCGGGGAGTTTAGACAAGTTCTTACTCAAATTTTGGTGGAACAAATCCCAGAGCTATCGGGACGACCTGTGCTTTTACGCCCCACATTCGGATGATCTCGATTTCCAAACTCTTGTATTTAAGACGTTTCTGTGCCTCCTTGGTACGACGTTTTGATAGCAAGGTACAGCAACATCCACAAGTAAACACGATTTGTTCTCCAAATCCCGGATGACTATATCCGGTTTGTTTGCCGCTATCGTGCGATCAGTTGAATTTGTTGGTCGTACAATATCGTACACAATCCAACAGACGTCACCGGTTTCGGTGAGTGTTCGTTTTGGGGCATGTGTTCGGAACTTCGAGGGCGGTACAGATCTGACAGTGGAGGTAGCTACACACCTGTCGTGTCTTTTCAAGTATTCGTCTTTGCTAGGATTGGACAAGCTGAGACAATATGATCAATGGTTTCTACGTGTTCTTGACAATGCGGCATTTATCATCTTGGGAATTTTGAGAACCGCTTTTCATAATGTCGTGTTCTCAAGGCCTGATCTTGGGAAGCTATTACAAGTGCTTCCGATTCTGGCTTCATTCTCCCCCTTTTAAGCCACATAAATGATTGATCTTTATTGATCTGCACCTTGTCCATTCGTTTCAAATATTGTCCGTGGAGTGGTTTGTCTCTCCACGATTTCTTTAACATTTTTTTGTGTCTCATTATTATTATTATTATTATTATTATTATTATTATTATTATTATTATTATTATTATTACTTAGCATATCAGAGTATTAGCGGGGAGACTGTCCTTAGGCAGTTGTTCTCCGCACTTTAGTTTTTCGACTTAGTCTTCCTTGGAAGCTTTCCCCCGACGCGGGGTCTGGGGACTTAAATCTAGCTGACGCATCTCGTGAGCGGTCCCCTAAATGCGCCTGGGATTTGACTCTCACTTCTACATCACATATCGGTCTCAGTTAACTATATCCGAACTGTCTGGTTGGGAGAAAGTGAAATCTCATTACCGCGAAATGTTGTCGGAGGGATTTAATTTTGTCGAGCATACCGATAAAAAACAGCGCGATGCGTAGGTGTCCAATTGCGGCGTCATGCAATGGTGCTACCTGCGGGAACCAAGACACCTCTCTGCCATGCGGGATTCCTCGAAAGGACTTGTGTGGAGCGGCGACGCGTCGATAGCGTACCTGCCCCATGATTCACACCACATCGCCCGCTCGCCTCCGCCCTTAGCAAAATACAGTCCCTCCTCGCCGCGTGCAGACGCCCAGCGTTTTCGCTACTTTCTTGCGCGTTTAAGTTCTGCGAACTTCAATTATACGCACCGGGAGAGCTGGCTGAATGCATAAATTGATATCACTTGCCATGCCTTTGATTGTTCGAGTCCCGACGGTGGCAGGATTTTCGACACTAGCTTGTCAGCGAAGTCGAATTCAGTCCCCTGCCTGGAGAATTCTAGCGGCCGGGTGCCCCTGATCGGTAGTTTTCCGTGGTTTCTCCGATCAACTCAGGGGAATGCCGGAGTAGTATCCAAATAATGGGCCACGGACTACGCGCGATCTTGGCAGCTCCGTAATGTTAGCATAGCAAAAGATTTAAAAAAAATTGAAGTTGTAGTATCCAACCAAAGACGTGAGCTTCAGAAAAAACAAGTTTCATTTATTAACAATCTGGTTACAATATTTACGTATCAGAGTACAAGCCTTGTCGCCGTATATTCCAGGAGAGAGAGCAGAGAAACTTCGCCGGATCGCCGATAGCCAGTAGATGTGCCGAAAATGCAGGGGTCGCCAAGAATCCAGAAGGGTAGTCCGAAGTAGAAAGCCAAAGTAGTTGCCACCAGAATCTTCTTCACCAGAACGCTGTATACCTCGCTGCCGACCAGTACTCTATGCTCGCTCTCCTGCTTCTGCCGCTCCGGGGCTGAGCCGGCGCCGCTTTATAACCCGCCCGCTGCGGTCCGCTCGCTGACTAGCCCTGCCATAGGGACAGCGGCGAGTCTTGGCGCGCCTATCCAACCGAGACGGGCGCGCGCACCCGGCCCTGGCCGGCCCGTTGCCGCTGTCCGCCGCTTCGCTTGGTGGCGCCTCCGATGCTGTGACGCGGCACGGCGGCGGGACATTTGACTGCCCGCGGGCGGTCACAGCAGAAGTTAATCTAAAAAGGTGTTTGCTTTTTTGTCGCTAATTTGTTTCGCAAAAAAATTGTCGCTCATTTGACTCTGCTATAAAAATTCGTCTAATTTGATATCAAATGAAGAGCGCCGTATTTTTTTGTGTAACAAATTAGCGATAAATTTTGAGGTTTATTTCATTTTTTTACGAATTTTGCCAAGCTAACTTTACGGAGATGCCCCTTGGCAGCAGACGTGTAAGTGTCAAGGGGAGGACGGAGGCGGGTGCCGGATGCTGACCAGCAAGGAGCTGCGGGGGCGTGGCGCGGGGCACGCCAACTGCTATGGTCATTAATCCCGTTAGTGTAGTGTTGTAGTTCCTGCCCGCTGGACGATAGATAGGCATCGAATTGCATGTCGGCTTGGGGGATTTCCCCGGCCAGGTATCTTCCTCAACGGGGAACCGTCCCAAGCACTGCAAGCTGTAAGCTCCCGACTTGTCTCTCGACAAGTGTAGTAGTGTGTGTGAAATAGTAAGGGGAGGAGATACAATAAAGAGGAAGGAAAGATCGCCTACGATCTGTGGCCCGTTTGTTAGGCATTCGCCTGGTATTTAAAAAATCTCGGAAAGTACCTATCAGATCAGCCGGCCTGCTTCCGGCAGAATCCTCAGGCAGCAGCTGAATTCGACGTTTTGCCAGTTGGAAAAGGCAGCTGTCTTGCCAGTATGGCAAGACCAGCATGGTATCCAGCCTGCAGCAGGCAACACCAGTAAGGTGTCCAGCCTGGTCGAGATCCGAGACCTCGTACCTCGTAGTCAGAGTCACTCTAAAGAGAGCGGCAAAACCGTGCGACTTTTGGCTCGGCCTGGTGGGGTGAGAAGTGTGGAATGGAGCGGAGCAGAGCGGAGCGGAGCAGAGCGGAGTGGAGCGCGGCGTGGAAGGCGGCGGAGCGGAAAAGCGGCGTCCCCGCGAGGCAACAGACGCGTCCGCCCCAATCGAACGGTTCAATAGTTTCGCAGGACGCCCCACCCCCTCCCCCTCCCGCACCCCGCGCCGCGCTCGCTCCGCCTCCGCCCCCGCCACCGCTGCCGCCCCCGTCGCCGCCGCCGCCGCGCGCTGCAATTTTTCCGAGTTGCAAGATAAATGTCGCTTCCGCGCGAAGTTCGCTCGTAAATTGTAACAAATAGTGCCCTACATGCTTAGGCGGCGCTAGTTTGTACTTGGGGCGCCGGAGGCGGCGGGGACCTCGCCACGCCCACCCGCCCCCCCGCTGGGAATCTCCGCTCGCCCTTATGACGCGCTTGTTGCCTCGCTCCTGCGCCTGCTGCCGCCTCCCCCGCCCCTCCCTCCTCGCCATGGGACAGATGAGCCTCGCGAAGGGGACCGGGCAGGCTGGCGGCCACCCCCACTGACCCCGCCGCGCTCATCTGCCCTGCTGAACAATGTGCTCTTGAAGGTATTCTTGGCAGTGCCAGTAATAATATCAATAATAACTAGGGTCCGGATATTTATGACATATTTTTTCTTCGTGCGACAAACCTTATTCAATTTTCACGTGTTATGTACCGTCATACTTGGGCTTCTTTTAACCCTTCGGTTACTTCCCCTTAATGTTTCATATTATGGTCATATTTTCTCATGAATTTTCATATTTTTGTCATAATTTTCTAGTTCATTCCATTTTCGTAAACTTGTTTGCAGTTGTCTCAAAGAAATTCTTTATATTTCTTAATTGTTATCTAATTTCTTACAGTTGTATATAATTATACAATTTGTCTTTGTCAATAATTATATAATTTGTTTGTCTTTCCTATAAATATATATATGTATATGAACTAGGAAGGTAAGCTATGTATAAAGAGAAAAATAAAGCGTAGAAAGCTCCAGATGTGAAGAAAAGCTGTGCTTGCCAGGTTTTGTGCTAAAGTCAATCGCTTCTATAAAATTTATTTCATAACTTTAGTAAGTAGAATTGTCTTCACGGTTCGCTAAAGCAGAAGGAGAGCATTGTCAATTTGCTGGATTATAAAACTATATTTTCAGTATAATGGTTATTTAAACAGCGGAAAGATTTTGAAGGCATTGAAAAATCCAACCAAAAATATTTTAAGTCACATTTATTGACATATTTTCATAATATTTTTAGGTCATAAATTCTTTCATATTTCTGAAATGTTAAAGTCACACGCACCCGGGCCCTAATAATAACGTTCAGGTTCTGGCAATATATGAGGTGTGAATCTGATGAAATCAAAAATGCAAATAAATGTATCAAAAGTAGTGAATGTCCAGATTGAAAACCGGAAGATTTCTGAAGAAGAGGTGAAAATCGCGCTGGCCAGAAAATTGATCAAAAAAGGCGCCAGAGCCCCGACAGCTTGCAAACTTTGTGACAAAAAAAATCGCCGAATCCATAAATATCTTGCCAAGTGATACACTGGTAAACAGGAAAACCCGGGTAAGTGTTTCCCTGTATCCTTTGCTGATAGAGAGGATCATCTAACTACTCCCCAAAGAGAACATAAACAGAGATGATACGGCAAAATACCGCCCGTAAACACGTCTCCCAACAGTATTCAAGCTGCTCTCATACATTATAAACAGAAAAAATATACCAACATCTACACAACATGTTGGACGAAGAATAAAAGGGATGCCATACGGGATCACGAGATTGTAAGGAATAGCCACAGCGCTTTGCTTATTAGCAGAACCTTGTCTGATGAAGCCTCCTCGCAGTTCACAGATTACGGGGACAGATGTGGCACCTTAAGAGGACCGAGGAACTTGATAGTGGAGGTATGTAAGCAGCAGACTGTAATTTTGGTTAGACGTGACTTAATTAGCATACCTTACCATCATTACCCCAATAACTCACATTTGGACTCACCTTTTGCTCTGAAGGATGAGCATTAGTTTTGCGAGATAATGCAGCTCGCTCCTAAAATAGGGTCTTCTCAGGATTGGTTGTTGGTGCCACTATATAACGATGCCTCTAGAGATGCCGCCAAGGGCTCATTGTGACTCATTCGACATCTGTCACTCGTGTTGCTGCTAGTTCGGAATCTTTTTTGACGTCTTCGCTCTCGTGAACCTCTAACGAATGTTCACCCCCTTTCTTTTTTCTCTCACTATGGCCGCGATGTGAGGATGGCGCTGATTCGTTAGATTGACTCTGGCGTGGCAACTTAGAGTCATCTCGACCCTTATAGACTCTATACACAGAAGAGTGTTCCATGCAGGTGTTCAATGCAATACAATTCAATTCGATTCAATTCAGTTATGACATTTTCCGTAGCGAGGCTCAAACCATTTATTTATTTATTTGTCAAAAAAACAGTAAAAACTGTATATGACGTCTGGGGAAAGAAATTTATCTGCGCACATTTTCTTGAGGGCCAGAATTTTTATTAAAAGAAAAAGAAAAAAACGAAAAAATGAATTTAGAAAATAATTATTTTAGAAAAATAAAGATATTTGAAAAATGTTCTTTCCCGAGTTATAGAAAATCAATTTCAACTGTAATGAACTACAAGCAAAAGGAGTGCTCAACAAAACGTGCGCACAGTGAAGCTACATTTACGTCCAGAAGCAAAACAAGGGGCCATCTCAGCATTTGCTCAATGGATCAGGGAAACTGGACATCGATCAGGAAACTGGACATCGCATCTGATTTTCCGCCTGACCACGCAAATTCCACTACGCTCCTTTCACCGTTTAGCAGAGAAATGAGGTATCTGTTGGGCGACGAAACAATTTCAATATTGCTCAGAGGCTTCTTGAGGATCTTTTACACGCAGTAAATCTACAACATTGAGCAGGCGGCTTTACTTCCTCTCCGAAGGGAGGATTGTTTTGCCCTTAAAAATCCAAGCCTCCGATGGGGTTGGAACCCGCCATGTAGGGTTCACCAAACGATACACTAACCGTTACACCACTGAAACCCGTGTTTGGTTGCTGCGTCATGGCATTATCCCAGACGGCAACATTTTCGCTCTATCGGAACGGAATTTTTCAGGGCGAAGCCGGAAGAATATCTGCTGCCAAAAGTTGCAATTTTCTCAAAGGTTTTGTGGGTATTAGGGGCGCGCTCACGTGCGCTGGCATGTCTAATTTGTCGGTGCCTTGAGACGCTGCTGTCGGGACTCGTAAGAGCGATCCGGCGCTGTTTACATGCGTGATACAAAACTGACCGTCAAAGGAAAGATGTTTTATTCCTTGTCTCATGCATTTCTTGCCATTTTACTAACGTAAAAATGCAAATAAAGGAAGGACAATTTTCTCTGTGCACTTAACTCAATTTTCCTTCTGTGCAGATTGTGTCAGTGAGTGTGATCCAATATTATTGAAAATAGAATGATGATTTTTATCTTAAGATTTTTGACAGAAATTATAGGAATCGCTGAATGCTCTCATGATGTTGCACTCGTATTCCACGAATTCCACTTTAGTTCAGAATTGGATTTACCGCCTGCTCCAATCGTATCGAGAAGCTAACGATGGCAGCTCTCCATATGAGAAAGTGGCGCATCTCTGTTTCGAGCCATAAACGCGCGGTGTAACCCGCGTCGAACACTCGCTACGAAAGCAGTACAATATGAATGGCGTAGTTTCATCGTTCTGTCCCAGCACGTTACTACGTCGTTATGTTCCGCTCGGGGCTTGAGTAAGCGACGCGCCGTAGCAGCAGCAGCTGCCGCCCGGTGGAACAGGAACAGGCGGGGAAATGGAAAGCGAAGCACTCGCCTCAGATGCCGAATGCCTGGCGAAAAGTATACAAGGGAAGTTCAATATGGTGGTTTGGTCCTATGAAATCTTGTAAAGGGGTCTCTGCTACATCATTCAGTCAAACGAAGGGCGTTGTCACATTGGATGTCATATTCACATCGTATGCCGCTGTCACATTACAATGGTGAAATTAGGCAAACGTAGCATGTATTTATTGTTTTGGTGTATGAAATATTGTACAGGGGTCTCTGCTACATCATTCGATCAAACAGAGGGCGTTGTCACGTCCGATGTCACGTTCGCATCATATGCCGCTGTCACATCACGGTGAAGTTAGGCAAACGTAGCATGTATTTATTGTTTTGGTGCGTGTATTTTTCACAGTGTTTGAACTCTTATAACTTGTGGTTAAGTATTAAATGTTGAACTTCTTTTAATGGCAAAAGTTCTAGCATGTGTGTAGAAAAATAATTATGTCATTTGTCTAATTATATATTTAATGCTAAAATAGTAACAACAACAATAATAATAATATAATAATAGTAATAATAATAACTAAAACATGTAAGGTATACTTTTACGAAGGAAATGTTAAAATATAGTTATATATTTTCCCTTGTGATCGTGTGTTCTCTATAAACAATTGCTATATCCATTATAATGTCTTTTAATAGCCGTTAAAAGTTAAGCTGCCTATTGCTCACTATTCAATCGCAAGACGTATTTTACGACAGCTCTACATACGTTTTGTATCCGTCTGGAAACAGCAAAAACATTTCAGTAAAAATGTCTTAGAAATCTGTAAAAAATAAAAATATATTTTATTTTAGCTTAAAGGGTACATTTTAGGAATATAACAATAAAGTTGTTGAATTTTCATTAGTCCTCTTCCCATAAAACACTTAATATTAATAAACTACAAGCTTTGTGTTCAAAAATTAATAATTATTATTTTATTTTCGTTTAACCTCGTATTAACCAATTACGTGGTAGGTACGCTATTAAAGATGAGAACAGTTGACGTCTGTGGAGCCGTCATCAATTTATAGAATTCACGTAGTTTTTAACAGCGAGGTCAACTAGTCCCATTTACCGAATATTTCATCAAAATGTGAAGGTTTGGTGTGATTTGCCTGAAAATTTGTGTGCAATGGTTGTGGAGGAGGTCGTTGATTAAGAATATAAAGCTCTTTTTCGAAAAACAAAATGGCGGATATAAATGGCTGACCAAAATAGTTAAAGGGGCATTCATTTAGATGAAAATTTAAGTATAAGGATTCTTGAGATTGGATATTGGATTGGATATTCTTGAGATATTATGAAAATAAAATTAAAATTTTGAAAAAACAATCTGGCGGATAAAATATGACCAGTAAAAGTAGCTAAAAGTGTATTGAATCGCATACATTTTTATACTATAGGGTTCTTGAGATTGCTTATTAAGATAATGAAATTAAATTTTTGAAAATTAAAATGGCGGATCAAAGTTTGGCGGACCAAAATTGCTAAAAGTGCTTTAATTTACATGAGAATTTATAAACGGATACCTGTGCGGCGGCGCCAAAATCCTCTGTGTATACATTTTCATGTGAATCAAAGCACTTAACATTCTTGTCTGCCGATTCACCATTTCGGTTTAAAAATATCCTACATCATTTTCTTAATCGGTGACAACTAAAACTCTTTGCATATATTTTCAAGAAAACTAAACCAAACTTCACATTTTGGCTAACAGTAAGAGTAGTGTGGTAATGTCTTTCGGTAAATGGGTCTAGTGTGCGTTGCTGCTTAAAGCCACATGCGTTCTATCCATCAATTGATTGATGTTGTAGGGCCCGTCAACTGCTATGGTCATTCTTCCTGTTAGTGTTCCGGGATGTGACAGGGCTCCTCTCTTGCTGATTGGTGAGATCCGGCACCGACCTACATGTCAGCGTGCGATGGATTTTCCTCTCCACAGATATTTTCCCCAAGTGGAGCACCGCCCCGTCGGAAGAAGCTCTATGTTCCCGACATGTGTGGTAGTGTAGTACATATAATTGTGTGAGTAAAGGGAGAGGATAAGTCAAGGAAGAGGGAGTAATATATTGCGCGACCCGTGACCTGTTTGATAAGGTATTGCTCCAGCGTTCGTCTGGTATTGATGGAAGAAACCACGGAAAATTTTCGAACAGAGCTGCCAGCCGAGAATTAAAATGTTCCGTTAGACTGCAGCTGAATTGCACCTAGTTATCTCTCCGCCTCTCCACCTCCCGGTCAGAGTCGCTGCAGAGACAACGACAATGCTGCCTCTGAGCTAATTCACCCGGTAGCCGGTAAGAATTGAAAGTGTTGATATTGAAAGTCACGTGCCACCTCTTTCCCATCCTTTTCCTACAGAGTTCATCCTGCCTTTTTTTTTCAGCACAAAAAATGACGGTAAGAGTAGTTGTGTGAGAACGCAAGAAATAACTGAGCTATGTCTGAGCTTTGTGTATCTGGAGTTTTTGTGCCAACAATACAAACGAGAACTACGACTGTGCACTTTTGCATTTTTCTCGTCACCGACTTATTCACAAATAGTGCGTTTTGATCGATGTTTTTATGTGAGTTATGTAATTAATCGAATTCTTCTTGCTCTTTTTCAACGGTCAAAAATTAATTTCAAGCAGGTGGTATTCATTTTGACGATGCAAAAATATGAAAAAAACAAAACAAAAAACATTATAGATATCTTACGTTTATTTGTATTTATTTTCATAGTGATTTCATGTTCCTCTCTTTCCTTTGCTTTCGTTGCAAAGCGTAATATTAGTTTCGTATGGTCGAGGCGAAGAAAGTATGTATCACAAGAAATGTAGACGCGATAATCATTAATCACTCGTTCCATAGATCTTATTTTTCGCATTTTCTCATTTTAGTTCGAGAAGAAAAGGGTCCATGGAGAATGCTCAACGTAATGTGATTTATACCCTTTCGTGACTGCGAGCTACAAGGCATATTGCATATATTAATCATGTTTGTATTACGATAAGCTGAGGACCTTTCCATGCGAATGGGGAACAAACAATATAATTTAAATTTCGGAAATCAACTATTTTCAGAATTCAGGGTTCTTTCCTGCGTAAGATTGATTTCTGCAAAGGAAAAACACAGGAAAGAGTAAGAGAGCGGTGAAGAAATGCAATGTTTTCGTCCAATCGTCATGGTCAATTGAGTGGGCCTTCTCTGCAGCGGTTTGTTAGCATAAGATTACGTCGAAAACAGAACTTTTCTTTCGGTGTCTGATTACAATTCACTTTCATTCTGCAGCACGTTTATGCTGCACAATTGGCATCAGGAGTCCAGGGTCTTTGCGGCAATATGTAGAGTTGGGTCTTTTTTCTGATTAGAAATTAGATGTTAGAACAATGGTGTTACCTGGATCTTTGTTATCATAATATCTCTAATTTACACGTCATAGAACAAAGTTTTGAATCCTAGTTACTCCATTGGAAAGTTGTGATCAAGAAAGCGGTTTCGCAATAGATCATTTCTTTTAATGGTGATTCATGATTTTGTCACTTTGAATGTGCTTAAAATAAATTAAAGGACTTACAAGAACGAAAATAGTCGCTGAACAGAATATAAGAAGGCATCCAAAAAAACTATTTTTGTGGAAATATTAGTTTATTTAAAATTTATTGACGTTAAAGTTTTTTAATATACTGATTTGCATATGTCTGTGAATTAGCGCATAAGCGAAGACTGGTTACATACCTCAATCATCAATTATGTAAAATTCGAACGAGTTTTATGAAATTTGGAAACGAAGAACAAAATAGAATTGCAATAGTTCAAACACTGTAGTCGTCCACAAAAAAGCTTTAACACTTTTTCGGAGAGTACGTATGTCAGCAAAGTAGGCGAAAACCGCCAATGGAATCGGTCGCTAATCTTTCATCCATGAGCCGAGAACAGTACTTATATTACTAATTTCCAATGCTCAGAAATTCAAAGAAAACTACGTAGCCTCCAGCCATGTGAGAGGTGTATACTCTTTTGTTAGATTCCAAGAAACTCGGTCAAAATACGAAGAAAAATCAGCTTCGATTTTGACTGCAAAATGCAAATATTTGTATTCTTCCGCCTTTTGTCATATTTCGCGTACAGATATGTCTTATACCCAGTACATCAATGGATACGACACAGCTTACGACATGCTATCGCAAGGCTGCAAGGAAGAGCCTGCCGCAATTAAATATTTGCAAGTCGCAAATATGTTATGGGACAGAAACATTTTTAAATTCTTGATATTTAAAGCACTGATGTGCTCTCAATGTACTGTGCTATATTTTATTTCAATATTCGGCAAACGTGTTTTTGTTAAACTATTTACTTTACAGTCGTGTTCTCCGAGAGTATTTTATTTGTCGTTTTTGAGCTGTGTGCATACTCCTTTTTGGAAAACCATTTCATGTGGTTTTGTTCGGCAGCATTTTTGCTACAGCACGCCACTTGCTTTGGTTTATTTTTCCACCAGGAGAGAATTGAATTGAATTGAATTGAATTGGGGGCGAAGGGACGTGCGTGTTGCCCAACCCGGCGCAACCAAGGCCAAGGCCGCCGACAGTGTGAGGCGCTTTGTATATTGCACGCGCAAGTTTTCTTGATACACGAGCACCCAGTCCTCGCCCTGCACTGAATAGCACGCCGCGTTGAGATACTTAGGTCGGACTCGTAACGGCACGTTCTAATTTACAATGCTGGCAACAACCACCTCCTCCTTTCAAAACAATTGTAGCATTTCTCACCGCACGCTATGGCGCGTAAAGTTCGTGCTCACAGTTGGTACTCTCCTCGCAGCCCCCGCTGTGGAATATCAAGAAAACGTGGGCGTATAGTAAGTAACGTGTGTCAAAGCCGCACAGCCACTACAGCACAATCTCATAGACCCAAGTGAAGTATGTAGTAGTGATGCGACATCGATAACAAAAAAATCAATTTTGCCAAACATCGATGTTCAAAAATCGATTTTAATAATACATGGAATAAAATCCATCGATGTGTTTAAACATTGATGTTTTAAAGTTCTTTTAGTAACCTCCAACATTAAATTTGTGCTCGGCAAAATTGTATTTGATAGTGGTCATATATTTTAATTTATAATTAAAATTTAACTGAAAACAGAAGACACATGTCCATGAGCGAAATACGAGAAAAGACGAAGGAAATACCAGAGCATCAGCTTTATTTCGGGAGAGGGATAATCTGCTCGATGAAGGTGGTACAAACAATGTTCCTTTAGTTCCAACACATAAGCAGCAATGCCATGTTATTATTTCATATTTTAACTTTTACAAAATTTGTGATTATGGCATTTCTCATCCACGAACAAAATTTCGAAAATTTAAAAACATCGAGCAAAAAACATCGATGCTTAAAACATCGATGTTCTTGAAGTAACATCAGCGTTTTGAAATACTCCCCAGAATTATCACGCATTTTTTTGGATCTTACTGCACTGAAAATTCACCATCAGAAATGTGTGAAACGTTTGAGAAATATTTATAAACTTGGACAAATGATGGAACGAATACTTTTGCATAGTTATGACTGTGATAGGGGTATAATGTGGATAAACTCGACTTGAATTGCATTTGAAATGTTGAATGTGTGCCGCTTGAATGTTGATTGTGGAGCATCGCGGCGCGACCCGGGTGGGGCGTTTCCTAACAACCTGGGCTCCCGGTGCGCGGCGGAGCCTCGCGGCGTGTGCACACACGGCGCTGCTTGTCAGCATTCGCGGGGCGCTGGCTGTGTGTGCCTAGGAAACCGCGCGCTCTGCCGCCCTTCCCTGCGGCTGGGCCTGGAGTGGGAAGGCGGGTGGCGCGGGACGAGCGGGGCGGGATAGGATGGGGCGGGACAGGGCGGGGGCAGGGCGGGACAGGTCGGGACGGGGCAGGACGAAACGGGACGGGTGTGCGGGGCTGGGCGGGAGGGGGGCGGGAAGGGGCGGGAGAGGGCGGGAGAGGGCGGGAAAGGGCGGGGACGGGGCGGGACGGGGCGGGATGGGATATCCGGAGCGGGGAGGGTAGGGGTTGGGGTGCGGGGGGGGGGCTGGCCGGTGGGGTGGGACGGGGCGGGGAGAGACGGGACGACACGGATAGAATGGGGCGGGGCGGGGTTGGGCTGGACGGGCAGGACGGCGTGGGACGGGGGCGGACTGGGTGGGGAGGCGCGGGGAGGGGTGAGGCGGGGCCGCTTATTAAGAATCGTAGCGTGGGCATCGGGAGGGGAGGGGGCGGCAGCGCTGACGGCCGGCGGCGCGTGCTGCGATGGGGGGGGGGGCGCCCGCCAAACACGGCCGCTTTTTTTTGTGGAGTTCCTGGCGGCCCCTTAAGGCGGGCGCAGGTCGCCCAGATTTCCTACGGCCCGGCCGCCGCCCCCGCCCCGCCTTCCTCCAGAGCTCCCGTCGGGCTCCGCGCCCAGCTCGTGCCCCGCCCGGGCCTCGCTGCTCCAGCGAAGGTAAGGAGCGGGCGCGCTGCCCCGGGCGCACGCCCTCCACGCCGCAACTCACCGAGCGGCCAGAAGCGAGCTATAGGAGACGTTTCGCCGAAGGAACTACAGGAGTGACGCGAGAAGTAACTATAGAAGACGTTAGTGTCGCCCGGTACAGCTGCAGGTTAGGCTCGCCAACTTCCCACATCAAAATTCGCTAATTTCTGAGAAATACGAAAAGTTTGTTCTAAATGTTCAATTATTCATAATACGAGAGTTAGGGCAGAAGCTATGGCAACTACTTTTTGTAGGAATAAGAGTAGAGGTGGAAAATTTCAAATTTACATATGAAAGGACAAGGTATAAATTAAGTACTTGGACATTTATCAACAAATAAAAATTGAATTTATCATATTTATTAAGATATTTGAAATGACCGTACTCGTTTCATGTTTAAGCCATTATAGAGAATACGACTTCACAAATCCAGAACGCATTACATACCGTTCTAAAAGTCTGATTAGGTAGATGCTCGATTACCGCACATCACATTGATCCGCACACTCACAGGTCGTTACGTGCGTTGCTGATCACTGTTTGCTGCGCATCTTTGCAGAAACTCTCCTGCGCATCTCACGGCTGTCCAGTGTGGAAGGGCGTTATTCCCATGAGCGTTCCATCAATTGTGGAAGCTCCAATTCCTGTGACATTCTCGGATATTCCTTTCATGGTGAACAGCTCTCTCGGAGTAGGAGCACTGGTGGAAAAACATATACATTCACCTCGCATGGCGTAGACTGGTAACTGATTTCAATTTGCTCTCTGTTGCTAATTAGAGACACTTGCAGAGCTGTCTGTGATGTTAACCACACCTATTGCAGCATTTCTTTCAATATTTCCCGCTTTCCCGCCACCAGGTTTGTATAACCTACCTGCGGAAATAATAAAATATCTATCTATCTATAAGATATAAATGAATTTTTGCGATCCCGTAACATTTCTTTTAGAAAAAAATTAGTGGCATTGACATCTGCCCCAACCCTCGTATATACTCGTACATATAAAACACCCGCTGAAGCAAGCGCGAACATTGACGCTATCTTTGTTGCGCCTTCTTGACGTAATGCGAACCTACGTAGCAGCCACGCACATTTGAAATATCGTTGCAGCAGCTCGATTTTTTTCCTTTAAGTGATACAGGACAGGCGAGCCACTGTAATGGTCTCCACACGTTATATGGGAGTTAAAAGCCCTGGACGGAGACGGGCGAGTGGACGAGCCAACGTCCGACGGAGCGAGCGAGCGCGCGGGTGTCGGGAAGGAACGGGCGGTCCGCAGAGGGGGCACATTGACCGTTGCGGACTCTCCGTCATCAAGATGTCAGTGCCTAGCCTTTTACAAAAAGCTGCAGTGGACGCATGATTTTCATGGATTGGTTATAATCGCTTTATGATATGAATGACGAGCCCTTGCAAATAGCTCATGGTCTGAATGCTCGCTTTCCATGCAAGATTATAGTGTACGTTTTCGTTGCAACATCTCAGTATATTTTGCTGTGTGACGATGAGAAAACTCACTTCTCAGGTTGAGAAGACCGAAGATACGACCTACATGCTAACCACATGTACCCTGTAATCCATGGTCGCAAGGCCGGGATGCCTCTGGTAGGCCGAGGCGTCGTCAGAGGCTGTTTCGCCGAAAGAGAGTTGTGAATGATAATGGAGCCATAATGGAATGATAGG
>JAHLJT010008446.1:14234865-14250577 GCA_031308135.1 Acheta domesticus | reverse complement strand
CGTCTATTTCTGCTTGGATATGTAACTTAGGTCTGATAACAAAGAAGATATTTTCATATCTACCCACACACAACTAAAATTCAAAAATAAATATTATTGGTTACGTACTCGGACACGCATTCATTGGAGGGATTCTATTGTTAGAATACTAATTATTCGAAAACGTATTTTCTTCGATGTAACTCATTTGTATTTAGTAATTACTTAACTTAAAGGAGTAAATACTTTAACAATATGGAGAGGGTACTCAACTCTTTCGAATTGTTTTGACAGGCTAGCCGATCCAGCAAACAAAAACAGCACAGGCAATAAAATGCAAAATTAACCTTCTCTATAATGTCACGGTTTTGTTAAATTTAGTGAAATTTAAAATAGTAAACAGTTTTCTGTGATATATTAGCTGAAACACATATGAATTATAAGCTTATAGTATGAATTATATTGCTTTATAAAGCTTATAATATGAATTATATTGCTTTAGTGACCAATGTCTAATGGAATATGTTTTCTTCACGTGCATTTGTTTCAAATCTTGTCTTTGTTGAACGTTGGTGACTGATTTCTTAATGGATTTTGCGCCCCATTTTCATTTTACACATTTTTGTAGATTATTAGTAGATGTAAACAGTAAAAAGTGCTGCCGAACAAATGCACACAAAATGTCTTTACTCAAAGTAGCACGCACTCTGCTCAAGATCAACAAATTCTCTCGTTTAACACTGAAGAACATTACAAATTTACGAAAACAGTGTTCATGAATTCTGCAATAACATGGTATAGAATATAGTACAACAGTACGCTCTACCGTAAAACAACCCATGAATACCACACATCGGGAGTGATGGCTCAGTGCATCAACTGATGTCACTGCAGACCCTCTGACCGGGAGGTCCTAGGTTCAAGTTCGGATGGCGGCAGGATTTTCGACACTATCTTGTCAGCTATGTCGAATTCAATCGCTGAGTGGAGGAGAATTCTAGCGACCGGCTGCTCTGATCGGTAGTTTTGCGTGGTTTTCTCCGATCAACACCAGGCGAATGCCGGAGCAGTACCCTAACAAACGGGCCACGGACCGCGCGCGATCTTCCCTTCGTCTTCCTTATTCTATCCTCCCCCCTTACACACACACACACACACACACACACACTAACATGCACTACACTATCACACATGCCGGGAGACCGGTCGGGCGCTTACAGCTTGTCCCGGCCGGGACGATGCCCCGCTGGTGAGAGATACCTGGATGAGGGAAAACCCGCTAATCGACGGTAGGTCGGCCCCGGATCTCGCCATCCAGCCAGGGGAAGGATCACCGCCACCTCCCAATGAAAAAACACGCTCAACATTTACAGAACTAATGACTTCAGGAGTTGACGTGCCCGGAATCACGAACAATCAATGAATACCACATATTTAATGGCGGGCGGCTTCCTACTCAGAGCGTGGCGTCAGTTGTATCGTAAGCAGTGTTGCGTTGAGTACGGTATGCGCAGTACGAGAATCGGCCAGGCCTGCAGAACGTCTACTTAAGTGAAAGGATTCGGAAAAGCCGGAAGAGGCGGACTCTGCCAGCAAGAGCGGCGAAAGTGCAAGTAATAGAGGATAGACAGCTTTGCCGGGTGGGAGCAGTGAAGACGTCGCGGCGCGTAGATTGAATGCCTGGACGCAATCTAATGCAATGGTTCATGGTGTGGAATTTTTTTGCCCACTTACTCGTATTTAAATGGGTCATGCCTCTAATTTGTAGCTACAACAGTCGTAATTCAGTGTTTATGCACTTTTGTGCACTGTTATGTATCGACATATTTTCCATTTTTTAAATTATTTTTAGTTCATGCACTTTGTGGCTTTTAAAATATATTCTAAAGCAGTGGCGTTTTTTATGTACATTGCTTTATTCTCACGAAAGTGGACAATTTAATAATTGGTTTTCTCCAGTGAAGGTATAATCTCCACCTGATAGCAAGACGAAGGAAATTGTAAGAGCAATTTCTCACATTATGATTGACGAGAGAAAAAATAGTCAATTCCAAGAAGGCATGGAACGTTTGGCAGCACATATGTGACCATTTTCCCCATTCTGAATCTGCTTAAGAGATACCAACGACAAAATCTCTCTGACGATATGTTAGGGCAATCATGAGATTATTATGCGTCTTTTTAAAGACAATGCAAAGCTCTTTAATTTGTATTCGTTATCGTAATGATTATGAATACATAGTAATCGTTGATTAGGTATTAGAAACATATAATGCACTATTGACATAAATTAGTGCGGAAAGTAATTACGATTTTTTAAGAGAAAGACATTTTAGCTTTCGTAGAACTGTCTTATGTAATTAAACATAGTTAATGAATTTATTATGGTCGTCATCAAACAAAATTGGTTGAATATTACACTTTTCTGTTTAGCACCAAAATTAATTTTTGATTCGATTGTAGCAGAGTGAATTACATTATCAGCCCTACATGCAATTATAATATTTGTTTTAGATTTATATTTCACTTTGTAATATAGCGACCAAAAATATTTCCAATATAATACAAAAGGCAATATTACTTGAACTCTATCTAACAGTCCGTCATGTGCTCGCCGATTGCTATTTCAATTTACGCGCTACGGTTCGAATTGCGTATACTCATTGGTGGTCCCCGCTTGTAAAATTGGTCTCGTCGTCACCCACTCTAGCTTGCTACATTTGCACTCGAGTGGATCGCGCAGCTCCCGCGGTCCGTGAATGTGGAAAATGGTTTGCATGCATGTCATAGGAGTTACTACCCCAATGTAATATTTGCATTTTAATGTCAAAATCAAAACCCTTTCATTGTCTTTGGATTTTACCGAGTTCCTGTGAAAAAACAAAACAATAGATACTGCTCACATGGGAGCAGGCTTTACAGTTTGTCCAATTTCGGCGCGCATCGAAAATTAGTAATACAGATGTTTACTTCGTGACGTATTCCACATATGAAGGGGTAGAGGTAGGTAGAGACAGAATGAATGCGGCAAGATTTATAGATGTAGAATGACAAAAACCTAACAGTAGTTATAGGAGTAATAGTGGCAGGATAGTTACAACACAATGTTTGCAGGAAACAAACATGGTACTGCCTTTTCTCGCACTTCTGCTGGTGTTAATTCCATGTCTGATTAACTCTCGTTTAACATTCTAAAAATATCCTGTCCTTATGGTTTACCGTCACCACGTCCCGGTTTGCCTCAATAAAACGGAAGAAGCATGCCCAGTGACAAATTACGTACCAATGCTTGGTTTTCAACCATTGATACGATTGGTACCATTGACACGACGCTATCAACCATACGACGCTATGTTCCTCCTGATTTATAATGACAATCTTTATAGAATGAGCTGAGACTGCTATTGAACAAATTACCAACACATATGAGTAAAATAATAGTTATTTACGTAACTTGTACAGAAAGTGAGCCTTTGGCGTGCGCATGAAATGTTAATGAAGAAGCCAACAATAGTACACCGAGTACGCCGAAGACGTTTTCGTGCGAGTTGCGTAGATTATGGTTTTAGCACCAATTCATAGAATATTGCAAGTATGTTGTCTTGAAATCACTTTCAATACGCCACGCGGCAGCCATATTGATTCATGTTCCGGGAGTGTTTTGTTACTTTGCAGTACTCAATTGTTTGTGAGCCCTCGATAGGAGAAGTGTTAGCTTCCTGGCCTCTGAACTCCCAGTGCGCGGGCTCGAACCCGGCCGGATTTTCGACGGGCAGAAAATCCACAGTAGCCATGTCACACTTGTAGCATGCAATAGAACCCTGGCGATATGCCCGGCAAAATAAAATCCCTCCGAAAACATCCCGAAAACATCTCCAACGAGATCTCACTTTCTCCCAACCAGACAGTTCGGATATAGTAAACTGAGACCGACATCTGGCGGAGAAAGTGAGAGTCAAATCCTAGGTGCATTTAGGGACCACCCGGTGCGCCGCGAGGTCCCACGCCGAGTTGCGCCGCGCGGTCCCCATACCCGCGTTGGGGGAAGGCTTCCAAAAAAACCTGGGTCGAAAATCTCCTAAAGGCAGTCTCCCTGCGAATACTCCCATACGATAAATAAGTCAACTCAATTGTTTTATAAGGTCATGACTTCTTTGTGGTGCCGGTACGGCAAAGTCTATTTCTAAACGACTCCAAAGAAGGAACAGTGAAGATCATTTGCATGCTGAGAAGTGAAAACATTTCCGGGAGGGGGCTTTGACGAAGGGTGGGGGGGGGCATGGCGAGGGCCGAGCACGGTATAAGATATATAGGTGTGTTCACTCCCAGTCTAAAACTGAAGCTAATGTGAGGCTGGTTCTCACAGTTCTCGCATATAAGCGCAGTGATCTTTGGGTCTCAGTTGGCACGGTCGAGATACATTCAACAGCTCTATGGCCAGCTGATTTCTAATTTCAAGTTAGTGATTTGTCGCTTCGCGGTGGAATTGGTAAAGTCTAGAATGAACAGTTATGAAAATGAGTAGGAAATGTTTTATAAAACTGTGTAATAGTTACAGTTTCAGATGTCATTTTAAGATGTATATATTACACCGTGACCCAAACCGATCGTGCGTACGGTACGGACAAACGAGGAACTTGCCTCAAACTTGCTTCAGAAATTTTCCCCAAAGGCGGCTAGTTGACACACCTATACAGGTGTCCGTGGAGGAAACATCGAAACTTCGAAAATATGCCTCTTAAGAGAATTCTAAGCAGATTTTGTCTAATAAATCACGTGGGTACTCCGCATGGTTTAGCTGCAATAAGCACTCAAACGTTGTTTTGAAAAATTGATTTCTAGGCAAAAAATTGCATTATATAATCATAGAAACACTCCAAAAACATGCAAATTGTTTAATATTTACAAAAGAAATGAAAATATTTGCTCAGACAGAAAATTAAGCGAGAAATAAAAAGCAGTCAATTGCGTAAATTGGGTGCTTTCTTATTTCTCGCATAATTTTTCATTCTGAACAAATATATTCATTTCTTTTGTAAATAATAAAAATACATGTTTCTGGAGTGTTTCTATGCTTCTACAATGCAAATTTGTACCTAGAAATAAATATTTGAAAACAACTTTTGAGTGCTTATTGCGGCTCAACCATTCGGAATGTCCACGTAGTTTATTAGACGAAATATGCTTAGAATTGTCTTAAGAGCCTATTTTCGAAGTTTCGACGTTTCCTCCCCGGACAACCTGTATATCTTACACTGGGGCCGAGCGAGGGTCCCAGGCGCCCGCTGTGGCAAGCGACGGAAGGGTATTGCGCGGATTGGGCGCGGGCGGCGCGGGCGGGGCGGAGCGGGGCGGGGCGGGGCGGGGCGGCGCGGGGCGGCGAGCAGCGCTGCGCGGTGCCCGGGCAGCTCCGAGCGGCGGCCCGGGCTCCCTTTCGCTTCCCGGGACGTCGCCCTCGCCGCCCCCCCCGCCGCCACCCCCGCCGCCACCCTCGCCGCCGCCCCCGCCGCGCCGCCCCGCTGTCAAAGGTTGCGCTGCCTACGCCCTCCTGTCAACAGCCCCGACAGCCTCCTCCGACATCTCATCCGAAATCCTCGACCTCCTCCGGCATTTTCAATCGACTCCTCCATCCACCTCCTCCACCTCATGCGACATCTCCAACCACCTCATCCACTGACATTCGCCCCCGCCGCGCCGCCCCGCTGTCAAAGGTTGCGCTGCCTACGCCCTCCTGTCAACAGCCCCGACAGCCTCCTCCGACATCTCATCCGAAATCCTCGACCTCCTCCGGCATTTTCAATCGACTCCTCATCCACCTCCTCCACCTCATGCAACATCTCCAACCACCTCATCCACTGACATTCGCCCCCGCCGCGCCGCCCCGCTGTCAAAGGTTGCGCTGCCTACGCCCTCCTGTCAACAGCCCCGACAGCCTCCTCCGACATCTCATCCGAAATCCTCGATCTCCTCCGGCATTTTCAATCGACTCCTTCATCCGCCTCCTCCACCTCATGCGACATCTTCAACCGCCTCATCCTCTGACATTCGCCGCCTCCTTTGCCGACATCTTCAGCAATCTCTTTCGCTGAGATCCTCCTCTTCCGCTTCCGACATCCACTTCCTCCTACATCTTTCTCATCCTCCCCCGACAACCCGCCTCCCCGAGCTGTCCCCATTTCTTCAACGCCAGTGTCACGCGCTAGCTAGTGCAATGTTCTCAGATGCCAACGCTCGCATTGACTAAGCGTTGCCAGATAATTAAATGTATATCCCAGTATCAACCTTCAAAAATCCTGGTACTTTCACTAAAATTCCTGATACCAATGTCAATTGATTTAAATAATTCTTACATTTTCCCCATTATAACGTGTATGTTTTTAATTCGTACAGGAAATTCGTTAAATGTAGCTCGAAATCGATTAATTTTAAATCTACAAACTAAATGGAAGACTAAGACGTTCTATGCTTTCCCACTTTAGCATGTACCACAACAAAACATCACGCCACCCTTCCTGTTTTTAGAACAGTGTTTCCCCCAATACAGATATTTGTAATATTGGTGTTAAATTTAAATCATTGAATAAAAAATTATTAACGAATTTTAAATAGCTCATCGCGAATTACCGTTTCTTTAAAATCCTGGTATTTAAACGTACCAGGATGTCTTCATTCTGGTACATGCTATTTTCATTAAATCCTGATCAAAGTACCAGGATCTTGGTACGTTTGGCAACACTGCGGTTGACTGGCCAAACTCGCAGACACTGCCCGCGCCCGCGCCCATCGCACTGACAACCGCTTTCGACGTCGCATTCGTCTCATTCTCCAACCCCGGAGCGCGCACCGTCAGACGCCGCTTGCCGCCCACATCGCACGCGCCACGAGTGGAAGGGCGCGCGACGTTCAACATATGCGTTACTGTCGCGGGAAATGGTTTTCACGACGAAAAGAACTCATGGTATAGCGAACGACTCCACACGCGACTGAAACCTCGTGAATCTCCAACATGTAGGCATGCAAGATCGTGCATTTTTTACTTTTTCGTATACCCCGTATAAAGAAATACGAGGGTTGTACCAAAAGTAAGGTTCCCCTATTTTTTACAAATAGAAAATATTATTTATTGTTATTAATTTATACATCGTTGAAAAGCTTACATTGTTGTCTATTTTTCAACAGTCTCCATTTTTTTCGGCACACTTTCGAAGACGGTGCTCCAGCTTTTGTATTCATAAGTCGAAGAAGTCTCCCGCCAATTCATTGAGGAAGCTTGTGACCTCTGCTCGGACTTCGTCACACTTGAAGCGTTCGCCACCTAAGTGTTCCTTTAGCTTGGGGAAGAGGTGATAATAACTGAGGGTAAGTCTGCCCTGTGCGGGGGATGGGGCATGACGGTCCACCCAAATTTCTTCAAAAGCTCCTGTGTTGTACGACCGACGTGGGGTCGAGCATTGTCGTGAAGAAGCACTACTCCCTCCGTCAGTCGTCCCCTCCGGCGATTCTGGATTGCTTTTTCTGGATGGCGGTAACTTCTTTGCGTGGAGAAACCGGATTACTGCTCGAACCTCGTACTTGGCGGGGGCGGGAGCGGCGATCAACACTTCCATCTCTGACGGCTGCCACGCGAACACTGAGCGACGTAGCGAATCGCGGTAGGGCGAGCTCGAGAGTGGGGGAACCATTGCGCACGGCACTGTTGTCGGATTTAGCCTAGCACCTTCCTCGAGGCTGTAGCTCATTGGGAACCTTAATGTTGGTACAACCCTCGTATATTTGATTGCACCAGTGATAAGGTCAATATTTTGATCGAAAAACGCCTTTTGATAGTGTACACGTAAGCTTCCGCGGCTCGAGGCCATGACTTCTGGCTGTCCGGGAGACGCCGTGTCGTTGGCTGAGAGGCCAACGACGCGGCGTCTGCCGGACAGCCAAGAAGTCACCTTTTGATAGTGTTTGAACCCTAATATTCGGATCTCTCGTAACCTGTATGTTACATAGTTTATCTTTTGTTTCTAACCTTGAGAACAGTTCCGTGTACTTTTGTATCATTGTTAAAAGTGTTTGCTATCTCCCAGATAAAAGAATTCATCGATTTTGTAAGAATTGTTGTCATTATAGCACCATAACAACATAAGTAAATTTGAGATATGAAGATCGATGCGCCGCAGTGAAGGTTTAAAACATGCGTAAATATTCTAATTAATCTGCTATTTTACAAGTTAATCTAATTTTGAGGAAGCATTTAAAATATTATACATAACAGTTTATTTTTCCAATTTTCATTATTTGGCCGAATGGGATATTTGTTTGTAATGATATAAACTTACCGTGGGATCTCAATTTTTGTCGGTATTTTTAATAGGCAGGTCAACTTTTTTTCGTAGGGGTGAATTCAAAATAATTATTAGATATCATCAATGATGCCTTTTCCCCGAGGTAGTGAAGAAATACAGTATTGGGTCAACGAAGATGAAATTGAAAACGATATTTTTTTCATTATCAAAGCATTTGGCAGTAAACACAATTTTTTGAATCTCTTCCTCCGACATCATCCCCAGAACCAATTTTTCGTTCAGAAATGCTACCTTCTTTGTCCAGATTTCTTAGATACGTGGGAAATGAAATTGCTGCGTGAAAAACTGGACTTCTTGGAATTTTGAGAAGGTAGTAGCACACGCACATCTGAATTCAGTTCCAGAGTCAGCAGACGAAGATGAGAGCAATTGGAAGAGTGTTTCCAAGAATAAAAACTGTAACACATTTACTGACGACAGACTACGTAAAAATAAGTGGATCATTTTCCCGAAATACCAAACAATGTAAAGCCGTCTCATTGCCGTATGCCACATCGCGACAGCCCTTATGTCGCTTCATTTGTACCTCAACAGAAATAGAATTTTTAAAACTTTTTCACGAAAAATACTTTTAAAATTTAGTTATAGATTTGTATTTTATAATTGTAAGTCTTAGTTAATTTTTCGTGTGTTGAAATAAATTTTTGGGTAGTACATTCGACTTCGCAATGTTTGTTAATACCAAACTCGAGGCCCGATGTAACTCATAGGTTACATAGGTTTTTGGAATTGGAAATTTTGTACAGAAATGGATTACATTGCAATAATGTATACACCTTTGCCTTGCGGAAAACCTAAAACTCGAATTTAAAATATAAAGTATCAGCCCTTGGGTCCGAGGAGGCTAAATGCTTACGAATAATTCAGCAGCTTCGATGATGTACTTGCCCTCGAATCGGACCTGTCATACCCGAGAGGCGGGGTAGACCCTGCACCATGTTGCGAGTTTTCCTTCCTAAGCTTTCCTTCCACAGCTAAGTGCAGCCAGACGCAGTTTTCTCCTCGTCGAATTCAGATCGAGAGTTTGCCAATCCGAGATCATCGTACCAGCTCTTCGCAAGGATGTCGCATGTAAAAGAACCTCAAGCACAAATGACACCTCAAAACAAAATTCTGACCTTTTGCTCGACTTTTACTACTGTATTTTTACCCTATATAGTTTCTGACATAACGGCAATGAATGAAAATATAACATGACTTACTTGTAATCCACCAAACATGATTTCAGTCTCAAAACTAATTATCTGCATATTTTTGTAAAGATAAAATATTGATGACCATGATGCCCGACAATTCCTATTTTTAGAAGTTTAGAGTTCATCTATTAGAAGTCATCCATTACCAATAACAAAAAGATTCGTTTAATGTTGACTACCCTCTGTGTTCATCAGAGTAATTTGAATGTTTGTGTAAATTTAAAGAGACAATTTTCAATATTTAAAGAGACAAATTTCAATATATAGTTATAGAAAACAAAATCCTCTAACACGTGGTGTAGTCAGAATCCATGTTTTGTGGGTCCTTTATATAAAGGGGGCTTTATACAAAGCCTCTGGAACATTTTCCAAATTTTCAAAAAAAAAGGCTCCATCGTTTTTGATTAAATTATGTTGTTGGATAGTGTTAAGGACGTTCAAGAGATTGATGCAGGTCTAATTTTCGTCGCAAAATTCAAATTTTTTCGGTGTCTTCGTACAATTATGAAGATAGAGATTTTGCCCTTAATGAAATCTTCCATAAAGATAGATATTGAGATAAGGTCATGTACACTTTTCGAAAATTTGAGTACTTTTCGAGTACGTTTGCGTGAAAGTACGGGCGAGAAAGTCATGTTTTAGCACCACTAGTTGTAATGAAAAAACGATTTTCACTAATTTCAAGATACATCACCAAAACCCAAAGAAGTAGTAAGAAGAAGTATACCCATCGATTACAGTGAGGAAGAACAGCAAGTGAACTCATTGGCCTTGAATATCAAGTAGTAAGAACAATCAGATTTTACAAATCAAAATCTCCAATCCAATTGTTTCATCCATCTCGATCCTTTTGACATAAATGAAGTACTCAAATCAAATAATTTATTATTAGCAACTGTCAATTGTTTTGTTTGTTAAAAATACTTGTTTTGTTAAAGATACTTGTTTTGTTTGTAAAATACTTGTTTTGTTAAAATCAATTATTACCTGACCTCCAAAACGAATACCCAAGTTTTCCTACAATTAACAGAATTAGCGCCACTCATAGCACAAATAATGTCTGATGAAATCGCAATCAACTCACAAAGTACCTCCAGACACGGTGAGGTGCCACCCTCAAGAAATGGCGAAACTAAACGAATCTTTCGGATTTATCGAATTAATAAAAAACAAAATTAAATAATTTCTTCAGCCAGAAATAAGGTAAAATCCCTCCGGAATTCTCACTAATGAATTTAAATAAATTAAATATCTTAAATTTGAATGCCAATGGAGTAATTAACCAAAACGAAGAATCAAAAATATGTTTAAAAGACTATAAAATAACTTTGGGTTGCATAACGGAAACCCTACATCCTTCCACGAAATTCCTGGTTTCAGAATTTATCGAAACGATAGAATCACTAATAAAGCATTTGGTGGAGTTTTATTATGGTCCTATCGAATATTCCGAACTACCCCATTGTCACTATCTCAAACAAGAAACTCGAAGGAATAGGGATAATGTGCTGTTAGATAAAGGATGTGAGCTTATAGTTTAAACAATGTTTAGCCCTCCTAACAAACATTTTCCATTCTCAAACACTGCAACTCAAAGATAAATAATCCAACATTATTATGTCGAGATATCGATGCTAAACACGATATAATAACAATTATAATATAGACAATTATTATTTTAGAATTCGTGCATCTAAAAGCCCAACTCATTACCTGTAAAACAAAACAGCTAAACCAGACATTCTAGACAATGTAAATAACAATTTTTACAAACCCATTTACCGAGAATCAATCCCACAAGTAAATCCTGATCATTCCCTAGTCATAGTTTCTTTGGATACTATGATCATTCCTTAGTCATAGTTTCTTTCGATACTAGAATAACCTACCGACCAAAACTGATAAATTATCAAATAGATTGGAAGAAATTTTGGATCATCACAAGAAAGGAATTATAATTTTGAAACCTAATTCATATCCCAAATTAGATCAATTGTTATATAAATGATTTCTAAAACATTATTTACAAAGCCATGGCAGAAACAATAATGAATTCAAATTCACCCAACTAAAAGAAAGACGAAATTTTGGAATTTCGTCTTTCTTTGGTTTGGGTGAATTTGAATTCATTTATTTATTATTCATTTACTTTATATTAACCTAATTAAAGCAAAACGTCGTTTAAGGCCCTTATGGCAAAATATAAGATCTCAGACATTAAGAGTGAAATCAATAAATTGGGGAGACTCATAAAAGAACATCTTGAGCAACGCGGATACAGCAAATTTCAACGATATTCGCAAAAAATACACCCAGGCACTAGTTCTCAATAGAAGCTATAAAAATAATTACAAATGAAAAAAGCCAATTTCCCCACTCAGATACAGTAATATTACTGCGGAATCTAATCAAGATAAAGCAAACGTTCTAGCAAAACATTTTTCAGATACATTCTAACCTCATTCAAGTGTTGCCAGCAACTTCACGAATTTCATTGAGAATGAAATTACAAATCCCATGTTGACAGCTGAAAAACCCACAAAACTCATTTCGCCCAAAGAGATTGGACTCGAAATAACTTTATGACCAACTTACTTAACCGGGAATGATCTAATACCGGGGTTCCTAAAAAGGTTCTAAAGAGTTATCGGTCAGTATTTATTTAGCAGTTTTTTATTTGACATTTTCAGGCTGCTATCGGACTGGCCACCATTGCCAACTGAGATAATGCATTTACACAACGTGCACAATTTCTGTTTTTCTATTCAAAATGCAGAAACGGGTACTCAGATTTAAGACTATCAACGTACATTTTTCTTTCGGCATTTCCGATAAATAATAACTACTACGGAGTACGCGAGGGACCAAAAAGCAGAAAAATGATAGGAAATCTGCCGGTAGCTCTATGTCAAGAACAGACACCCAGTAACGCCAACCGCATAACATACTGCCAATAAAACAATTTTACCATTTACGTTTTGTTTGAGTCGATGTGTCAAATGCATAGGGTTTTGCGTCTTCACATGGTTTCCTTTTCATACCCTGTACGTCCTTAGAGAGGGGGCTGGCTATGTCATCCTCAGCATCTCAACGTATATTCGAGACGACGTAAAGGTGAGATATGGGTCCTGTATATTTTTGTCGGGACAACGGGACAAGTCAATAAAGTAAGGGACAATCCATAAAATACGGAACATCTGGTCATCTTTAATTAAAATTTTAAAATTTCTATAAATGTTCGTATTCACCGCTACGCTAAAGCACATTTGTTAACAGCAAACGTGAACAACACCTATAGGAATCAACAGGTTCCCGTCTAAAACCCAAATTGTCTCCCCTTCGGTCCTTGTTAATTGTGAGTTCGATTTCGACCCCTCACGTGTAGAGAAGCCTGAGTACAAGGCACTTGCGCGCGAGTTTTCATCGCTTCCCCAGATCTTTCAAGTTCTTGGCAGAGGAAAAGCTGCAGAATGGAAATCTAGCGCTTTCAAGCAGTCCCTCAACGCTTTCCTTTCGAGCTCCGCCGTCCTCATTAAGCACTCACGGCCGATGAAAAGACAAGGCGCGAGGAGACACGAAATCCAGATGAAAAGACGACAGCGCGAGCTTTGGAGGAACCGTCGATAATAAACGTAATCACTGCGAAGGAAGTAGGACCGCGGTGCGGAGGGGAAGGAAAGAGGGTGGGGGGCGAGGGGACGGCAAAAAACGACCTCGCGCCACCAGGCCCCGCTGCCCAAGGCCTAGGCTTCCCCGAATTGATTTTCGATATCCACCGCCGGGGGCGTTAATGTAGTGTGCCTCCCGCGCGGGGCAATATTTGTGGACTGCGACCTCCTCACGCGGTCTCGGTGTTCAAGCAAGTTACAACGTTTTCTTTCAATACGAAGCATTCGCGTACTTTCCCTGTAATTATTTAATGGTGCATAATGCTTTTTCGCATGCATTGGGACCTTCAGTACCATAATATACCAGAAAATTGCTATTACAAAATACCATAACAAGATGTAATATAATTAATTATAACACAAAGAAGTGTTTAAATATTGTCTGCTTAAATTATTGATGAAATATGAAATTGATATAATTTAAATGAATTATTTAATACAATGACAAATAACAGATGCCAACCAGAAATAATCCATTACAGTTTTTGAATTTTTGAATTTTTTGGCGTCTTCCTACAACTACAAAATTGAAGATGAATGTTTTTCTTTAAAATGAAATTTGTTCTCCATGGTGAGTTCTCTTCAATCCTTATACAAGCCTAGATGTAACCCTACGTAGCTACAAGTCTTCCTAGCAGCAACCTCCACTCCGTTCTCCGGTCTTCGCAACGTCTACTGCCCGTACGGCGACCCACTCTCGGAACTCGCGCTTAGCCACGCCGGCCGCCGAATTTCCAACCCCCTTCTCCCCAACGCATGATGCCACGGAGGCACGTTGCCCACGGCATTCACACCATTCCGGCCGCATAGATCCCCCACGCCGCCCCTCGCAGCGCCTGCTCCCCACCACCCCGAAGCAAGCAGACTTCGACCCCGCTCCGTCCCCGCTCCGCCCCCCGCTCCGCCCAGCCCCGCCCTCGCCCGTCACCACCCCGCTCCGCCCCCACCACGCCCCCGCTCCACCCTCGCTCCGCCCCGGCACCGCCCCCGCACTGCCCCCGCACCCGCCTCCACACCGTCCCGCTCCGCCCCGGCACCGCCCCCGCTCCGCCCCCGCTCCACCCCGGCACCACCCCCCGCACCACCCCCCGCTCCGCCCCGGCACCGCCCCCGCTTCGTCCCACTCCGCCCCCGCTCCGCCCACGCTCTGCCCACGCTCCGCCCACGCCCCGCCACCGCTCCGCCACCGCTCCGCCACCGCTCCGCCCCCCCCGCCCCCGCCCCCCCCGCCCCGCCACCGCCCCGCGCCCACCTCACCCCGCACCGTTCCCGCACCGCCCCCGCTCCGCCCTTACCCCGCTCCACCCTTCCCCGGCCAGTTCACCTTGGGGCGTCGCGTGCCGGTCGAGAGCTGTTGCTTCCTGCGGTTGCGTGCGCGCGGCGCGCGGCGCGGGGGCGGGGCGCGGGGGCGGCCGCTGCCAAACGCCGCGCGAAGCACAAGGCCGCCGCTGCGGGGCCGCGCTGGAATTCGACCTCTCGTCTCGAGAGCGGCCGGCGCCCCCGCCGCCGCGCGTGCGCGCTCCCCCTCCCGTCCTTCTCCTAACCGCCGACCCCACCCTCGCCGCAGCGTGGCGGCGCCTGATGGACTCGTCGCACGGATAATCAGCGCCCACAATAACCGTTAAAGGCGGCCGCCCGCGGAAGACAAATGCGCGTGGCGGGATGTGGCGGGGGGGGGGAGGGCGCTCTTTGTATCGTTAGACGCGACGGCGGTGTCGCTCACAACCGCTGCACTTGCCGTGGCGTGCACGCGCGCACGCGCGCACGCGCCTCGCCCCCACAGCCAAGGTCGCGCTCGGGAGGGCTGGCGCGCAGTAGACGCTGTACGGCAGTCTCGCCAAGCCCGACTTCCATAATTCGGACGTCCGATTAATCTGAAACTGAAACTGATGACTTTTTTCGGGAAAGGGAGTAATAGGAACGTTTATTAGAACAATGTAGGCTTTCACGGCTGGAGTTATAGTCGACGTTTTCTTCCGGGCTAGGGAGCCGTGGTCTATTGGAAATCATACTTCCAAACGTTTCGTCCGCAACTGCGACGGACATCCGCAGTGGCAATGAGGTCTTGGACGAAGAATCCACTTTGATGGTTCGCGGATGACTGCCGGAGCCGCCCGGTTGCGCCCGGAACCGCCCGGTCCGTCGCAGTTGCGGAGGAAACTTTTGGAAGTATGTTTTCCAATAGACCACTGCCCCCTGGCTCGGAAGAAAACGTCGACAGGAACGTTTATTACTTGGTAATGGTAAATGCATCTACGGTACTAGAGTATATAAAGCATTGCATAAGAGAAGCAATGGATGTTGTTTTTATATATGTACGCGAGGGATATATCGCTTCTTTAGGTTATCTGAACTGGGGTAGTGTCCGTAGCGGGCGCTATGAAGGGTTATCATTTTCTTAGATATATTTACGAGAGGGTTCCAAAACCGCTGTCAACGCTAACGAGAAGACTGATTGTGGAAGCGGGAGTGTTCCGGAACTTTTGAGAAAGTGACCTCGAAAGAGCAAAAGTAC
>JAHLJT010008446.1:14148778-14229389 GCA_031308135.1 Acheta domesticus | reverse complement strand
CGGCCGGCCACGGGCAGACGATCGGCTCGCAAGTGCAGAATGCCCGCGGAAGCAGGCGTTGTACAGGTCTGCCTTAGGGTCACATCGGCCTGTGTGTACAATGCACAGGGGATACCTATACTTTCAACCAGAAGAAGTACTTTACCACGTCCTTCAAATTCTTAAAATTTTCTCTGCTGCATAACTGTCCTATTATTATTATTATATTATTATTATTATTATTATTATTATTATTATTATTACGTTATTATTATTACTGTTATTAATATTACTGATATAAATATCATCATTATTAACACTGCTTTCAGCTTTGGTGTAATTCTTCAGTTATTATTATTATTATTATTATTATTATTATTATTATTATTATTGCCATGTCCGTTATACAGTGAAGTGAAGTGTTAGTGAAACTAGAAATTAATTAGTACTAGGATATCATCCTCTATTTCTAATGGTAATTATAATTGTTAATGGTTATTATTGTTCTAATTCTAATTGTTGTCATGTTTGCCACCGAGCATTAGCTCAAAGCGTCCTCAAAGATCTGTCACCGAGAATGATGATGACAGCAAAGCCGTCGAAAGCCAGCTCTCTCTTAACAAATAACTTGACGGAGGTGACATCTTTTATTACTCCATTTAATTACGTCAACAACACCAGCATCACAATTTCCACACTTCAAATACTCCCATCTTGAAAATATTTCTTATCCAGTTTTTCTTCTTCTTTTCATAAAATGCTGAAAAGGATCCTTCGTTTGCCCTTTTGTATATGTACATGTTTGCCTTATTAATCATAAAAAAACTAAAAATTCTAGACGACGAATAATGGAGAAGTAAAATCTATGCATGTTTCCTTGAGCTTTGAGAATCCATATGGCATTTTTACTCCGCACAGTAAATGAATTATTATAGCAGGTACCATTAATAATGCAGTACCATTATGAGTGGTTTGCGACATTTGAAAACTAAATTTTTCACTCTCGAGAAATAGAAAACGTCTTACGTGACTCGGACTAACGTCACGTACGTTCTCTTTGGCGTCACTTTTATTGCTTAAGTAATTAAGAAGAAAATGGCATGAAATCTATTTTTATGTTCATGTTTCGCCTTCCATTTTGCGACTGTGATGCACAACAAAACAATGCTATAGTCACTCCTCAGCGTGAAACTCATTCCCTTAATTTGCTGATCCATGATGTCCTCGTGTGTCCACGTAGAAATGTCTGCCCTGCACATGCAGCATCAAAGCTCAGTTTCCCGATAGCGTCCCGGTAGGTTCACATGAGTTGCGAATGTAATCAGCGAAAGTGCACGTTAACGCAACTGAGGGGTAATACACAATACGCCTGTCCCCCTAGAAAATACACAATATCCCCCTAGAAAAATGCAAAAATCGACACCAAGACTACTCACTGGACGAGGAACGTTTTATTGGCTGCATGCTAAACCCATGGCTAGCGAATGAGTCTGCAGTTGTTTACAATTTGTCTTTCTCTCTTTATTGCTCCCATCAGTGTTTACACGACACAAAACAAAAGGCTATAGAGTCGCTTCCGTTGTTTGTAATCGGGGTACGTTTTTCTCATGTGAAAACTCGTATTTACGCAACAGCCCTATGCGCGCAGATATGAAATGTGTAGCGTTACATTTCGCGAATAATAAGCCTCCGGCGCTTTCAGGACATCTGAAACGGAGCGTTGCAATTGAATGAGTGCACACGCTCGGCTCATCGTGCGGAGCGTTGCAACGCTACTAGGTTTCGACAGGAATCCTGTACGCAATGTGGGTTGTCTCTGCTCCACCAATGCACTTGCCTAGACTTGCAAGGGAGGACCCCGCTCTCGGAATCTTCTTCCCAACGAAAAGGCGGTGCAGGGACTGCCAAACACCTGTGCATACGAAAGTGCCTAAAAATAAGGGGGAATGACATGTGAGTAAAACCATTTTATGAAATTACCCACTGTATGTATTTTCATGGGCAAAAAGTGATCATTTTCAATATATCTACATGCTGTAGAAGTTTGTAACGTTTATTTTGCTTGGGGAGTTGTGTTTGATTTATTGACAAAATGTAATAATTGTTGATGTTTCATCATGCTCTAGAAGTTTGTGGTATTTATTCTTATATATTTCTATACATTTCAGGGGAACGATCATGTTTTATATTCACGTTGCACACTTCTGTGGAATGTTGAGGAATCAAAGGTGATCACTTTTTGATGAACATGTGATGGGAAATCTCATCAATCTTTCTCAATCTCATCATATCGAAGGTATGATCATATCAAAGTTACACGTATGATATTTTTGACATCATGCCATTGATTCGTCACCCTGCACGAGATTCACGAAGGGGCGGTGTGGCCAAAAAAAACAAACATTCATCGATTTGACGACCATATGCTTTAATGCATGTGTTTAACACACAGGACGATGCAGGTTCATACTCATTCAAAGATAAACTAAAAAGATACATTGATATTGCCGATGAGCAGGACTGTCTTGAGAGTTCGGGTGTCTGCCGAATACCACACAAGAGAAGTTGTGGACCAATTAAAAGGCATGATGTGTACGTGAACTTTCTAGGTATATGTACATAGGCAAGAAGTATGCTCCAGGAAATTGCACTACATGGCCGAGGATATTGTAACATTATCACCCATCAAGGGGGGTGACTACGGCCACTCCAGGAATAAATAATTAACTACACAAACGGGAGGAATAACCTTAGCAGCTAACGTGTCAGGAAACAATCAATCAATCAAGTCCGTTTCCCCCTTTTCCTCTCAAGCCACTGTCTAGCGTACCTTCATTCTCATTAATCGTCGTGATCTTTAGGACCGATTTGGAAAATGAAACGATGGCCGAGTTGAAAAAGAAAGCAGAGCTATCGAACTCTCTCCTCTCAATTCAGGCGTTGCGGTAAATAAATCAGTCCATTATAAGCAAAGTAGACTTTCGCGTCCGCCGTCAATTTGATTCCAGGGCCGGTTGTGGTTGAGTCACTGGTGCTTCTGCAGGTTAACTGTAGATGTTTGTACAAACCGCTTTACCTCTATGTGGGATTTAATTGATATTTACGCTTGTGATTGGGGACGTAATCATGACTTGCTAATGAGATTAACTGCAACGGCAAATACATAGGTCTGTCTTGTGTGAATAGATGATGATTATGAAATACTCGCCGTTGAAGTAAAAGGAAGATAATCAAATTGTGGAAGTTAAATTGTAGATGTGTGCCAAACAAATAAACATGTAAATAAAAAACAAATAAACTTAGCAGACTGGACGAGTCTCTTAATTCTATGAAGGAAACCATAATAGGCGGCGATGTTAACTTGGCTCAGGTAAAAAGGGCTGGCGACACTGAAGGACTCGGCGTAGCACACGTGCCTGTCAACAGGCTTGTTGAGACTGCGAATAATGGTAGGTAGTCGAGGACCCAACAAAATAGTACACAATTCTAGACATTTTCTTTTTCCAGCCAGAAGGACACTTCATTTCATGCAAAAATATTCCGGTAATTCGTGCCCACAGTGGTGTTTTATTCAAAAAATAATAAGGTGATAATTCAATAGTTTGTCGCGGAAAATATTATCGACTTTTCGTAATACTAATGTACCCAGATTACAGAGCTTCTTTCGTAAAAATTGCTCACTGGAATGGAAACTAGCAGTAGTGTAGAGGAAATATGTAATAACTTCAGGTTTATTGGAATAGGGGGTATCGAGCATTTGGTCCTCAGAAAAAATTAAAAAAAATAATAATCCGGATCCCGTTTGTTATAATAAGAACAACGAACATATTAGCCCCCTGAAAATAAAACCGAGAGAAGCATTGAATACGAGACAGACAGAAACAAATTAACAAAAAATCATACGATTTTCACTAAAGTTTCTTAGGTGGAGACTGCATAAGAAAAAATATAAACTGTTTTACATAATAAGGCGAAGACCTGGTCGCAATTTACAAGAATGTTAAAAGACGCTGGGGAAAGGGATTATTTTTTTATTTTGATATTTTTGTCAAAAACAAGTAAGAACTGTGTCGAGGAGAAGTTGAATCCGCACAGATTTTCTGAGTTCCAGAATCTCTTCTCCACCTTTTCACCATAAATAATTCAATAATGAATAAAAGTACATTGAAAATTAGACATTTCCGCTTTCGAATTATAGAACACTTGTATGCTTAGGGAGAGAAGCTACGGATTATATATTTTAGTATTGCTTATTGTTTCGTCAAACGTTTTGTCTGCATCTGCGGCATACTCAATAGCTGTGTGTTCACAAGTGAAGAAACCTCTTGGGCGTCTCGACTATGACTGACCTGCCTCTAAGGTTTCTTGTATGATTATCTTGTATCTTATTATATTATTCTTATATATGTATTCTTATATTCTTATACATGTATTCTTGTATCTTATTATGATAAGTCAATTCAGGTGTTAAAACATCAGTGTATTCCTCATGCTATTTGCAATATGTAATTCTTTGTTTGAGTTATATGGCCTCGTAAGCATGAATTTCCCAAAACGCGCTATTTGTAATGCTTTAATTTCATCCCAGCCTATATATCACAGCAACTTTGTACTCATTTCCAAGCGTTGTTGTACTTTGAAGTTATTTGTGTACAGCGAGTGTCCTGCAAATCAGACTGCAGGCTTGCTAAGGTTCTGATGGCCTACAACCAGGCACGCGCGATACATTGTTCTCTCCCGATTCCGTTAAATCACAAATGTAGTTTCTCTTCGTGCAAAAAAATTCTTCTTCGACTATACTTGGAAATATTCTTGGCTCTTCAATTCGCTATAAATACAACCTTTTTGGAGAAAACTTAAAAAAACTACTGTGCAGAAACGAACAGTTTCTCAGCAAAACGGCAATGAAAGCATTGTTCATTTCTCTGTAGAGAAGACGGTGGTGTACTTCTTTTACCACTTACAATGACTCAGCTCGTATTTAAATATAGTTCATTCATATAACAAACGTAAACATACGAAACTTCAAAAACTATATGAAAAAGAAGAGCAAAAATTAGTCCCTTACTTTGTTTTTGAATACTATCTCATCTTTCGATTAAGAAGGAACGTGGTAATTTAAACTGATCGTGATGGGGTTCAACACCCAGGACAACTTCACAATAGTTGTTAGAAACAATTTTTAAGACAATTTAACACAGTATTGATTCTAATTATTTAATGTCATCTTGTAATGAGTTGTAAATTAATCTATGAAAATATGTTATTTGTAGAGATTGTGATCTCTACGTCGTGTGTTAGAATTAAAAATATCTCTGTTGCTCAAAATAGGTTCTCCCCTCAAACAAGATACTTTTTTACAGAAGTCACTCGCTCGTAAATGAAGAGGGAAAGTAATGGTAGCACTCCAACTCAGCGAACGGAAATTTGCAGGAATCACGAGAATTCCCCGCGGCCTCGCGTTGGCGAAGCCGCAACAGCAGCTCGTCCGTCCCCGCAGCGTTTGCAGCACGCCGAGGCCGTATTTGCGCGCGCATTCCATTTATTACAAATATTGTTTCCGGATCGCTTTCGAATTCCAGGGAATTAATTTATGCTAATTGGATGCAATCGATAGTAATTATAATAATTCGAATCGGAGGCCTGCGACGCACCTCCGGTATTAGCCCCGGTGCCACCGCGGTGTCTCCCTAGGGCCGCTGCCGCTGATTCCTTCATTGGCCACCTCGTTCCGCGGTGTACAGATGTCCTGTGTTGCAATTGTAGGATTGGCTCCTGGGATTTCCAATTACGCGGATAGCCAGGCGTACGCAAATAATTCAATTCATTGTATTTGCCTCTCCAATCTATCCGACTTAAGTTTGGGTCAGAAACTCCACGAGATGAAACTGATAATTTGATTCAGTAAGTGGATCTGAAGATTATTTCCCTCTGTTTTTTCTCGAAAATTCACTGAAATGCCCTAAAGAGCACTGTACGAAATAATTATTTTGGTTATGAAAAATTGATCTATCCATTTCTGTAGTATTTTGTGCAATTGCATAATATTAACGTTGTGATTAATTAAAGCGATTGTATAATGTTAATATTGATGTTACATTTAAGGGAAAACCATAGACATTTTTTTTATACTTCGTATTCGAAAAATGAGAAGGTATTACTTTTAGGAGAAACGGTTTCAATGCAGTTTTCCGTTTCAGATAACCGTTATACTCCATTGAAAATGAAGGATGTTCCGTTGACTGATGGAACGACACTTTAGGGTCTCTTAAATCAGTCAATCCTCAGAATGAAACATTTAAATTAATTGAATACAAAATTAAGTTCATAATGCTACGCGTTCAGAATTCTTTCAAATTCTGTCAGCCATCATATTGCTGGTTGTGCGTATTTCCCGAATGTTCATTCCTGTCTGACGTAGGGTGTAATATTCTGGGGAAACATGTTCCATTGCTCCCAAACATTTAGACTGCAGAAAAGAACGTTACAAATAATAAGCAAATCCTACGCACGTGATTCCTGCAACCTTCTCTTTACTAAGCTTGCAATTCTACTTCCACTAAAACGAATCTAACGAATTGAATACACAAAAAATGCCATTGACTAGAGTTCTGTATTTTGAATTACATTTAGTTACACTACAGAGAGCTTGACATTTGGTAGAAAATTAAACACAACATATCGTGGTGGAGATCTAACCAGTTAGGGACGTGCTTTTACTATTAAAGTAAAATACAATGTCTCCCACACGACAACTGTAATTGAGAAAATCGGACGTGTAGAATAGGCGGAGATGACAATAACCATGTAACACGTAAACGGTAGTGTCGATAATTCTGCATATCCACGAGATCAGAAGGGAGGAACGTAAATGTCAATCAAGGCGAAGAGTCATGGACCAGCTCGGGGGAAAATTTTTCTTCTCGCATCGGTGGAATATTGGTGGTCCTGAAGCTCATGAAGGTTTTCGTGGAGATTAAATTCCCAAATTTGCTCACCGCGTACAAGTTCGTACCTGTCGTTGAGCACTTCGTGAAACGAGCTTGGATATGTCCTCATCTCGAGCCGAACGGTCCCGCTCATTCCTTGCCTACGCCGTCCAGCCACCCCCGCCCTTCCGCCGCCCCCGCCGCCCCCGCCGCCCCCGCCGCCCCCACAGCCCCCGCCGCCTCCGCAGCCCCCGCCGTCCCCGCCGCCTCCACCGCACTCGCCGCCCCCCGCCGCCCCCGCCGCCCCCGCCACCCCGCCGCCCCCGTCGCCCCCGCCGCCCCCGCCGCCTTCGCCGCTTCCGCCGCCTCCGCCGTCTCCGTCGCCTCCGCCGCCCCCGCTGCCCCTGTCACCCCCGCCGCCTCCGCTCCTCTCTGCCCCATTTTGCCCCCGCCGTCCTCTTCCGCTCTATCGGGAGAAGTAGCTCAGTGTATCAACTGATGTCTCTGCAGTGCCTCTGAGCGGGAGGTTCTAGGTTCGAGTTCCGACGGCGGCAGGAATTTCGCCACTCGCTTGTCAGCTAGATCGAATTATGTTGCAATTTGGAGGAGATTTCTAGCGGCCGGCTCCTCTGGTCGGTAGTTTTCCGTGGTTTCTGCGACCAACACCAGGTGAATGCCGAATCAGTACCCAAACAAACGGTCCACGGTCCACGCGCAACCTTTCCTACTTCTTTCATGTTCTATCCTCACCCCTTACAGTAACATGCACTAAACTACCACATATGTCGGAAGACCGGTCGGGGGCTTAGAGCTCGTCCCGGCTAGGGCGGTGCCTCGCTGGTGGGAGACACCTAGTTGAGAAAACCCCGCTTTTCGGCGGTAAGTCGGTGCCGGATCTCGCTATCTAACGGGGGAAGTTCACCGCCCCCTCCTGATGAAAAAGCATACACTACCCTTACGGGACTAATGACCTCCGTAGTCGACGCATCCGGAAATACAATTCAATCAATGAATGAATCAATCAATCAATCTTCCGCCGTCTTCAGCCCCCGCCGCAGAATACGCCGTCCATCGATTGATTGATTGATTCGTGTTTCCAGGCGCGTCAACTACTTAGGTCATTAGTCCCGTAAGTGTAGTGCGTGTTTTTTCTCGGGAGGTGGCGGTGATCTTTTCCCCGCGGGTTGGGGAGATCTGGCGCCGACCTACCGTCGACTAGCGGGGTTTTCCCCTCAACCAGGTATCTCTCACCAGCGGGGCACCGCCCCAGCCGGAACAAGCTGTAAGCTCCCGACCGGTCTACCGGCATATGTGGTAGTGTAGTGCATGTTAGTGTAAGTGTGTGTGTAAGAGGAGAGGATAGGACAAGGAAGAGGAAGGAAAGATCGCGCGCGGACCGTGGCCTATTTTGTTAGGGTACTGCTCCGGCATTCGCCTGGTGCTGATCGGAGAAACCACGGAAAACTACCGATCAGAGCAGCCGGCCGCTAGAATTCTCCTCCAGACAGCGACTGAATTTGACCTAGCTAAGCTAGTGCCGAAAATCCTGCCGCCGTCTGGAGAAGACCTCCCGGTCAGAGGGACTGCAGTAACATCAGGTTGATGCACTGAGCCCCCTCTCCCGGTGAATACGTCGTCCAGGCGGAGGCTTCGGTGGCTTCGTGTGCTCCAGTTGGCGGCGAACGGGGAGAACGGAGTGAGCGCGCGCTTAACGAAGCTGAGCGCCTAAGTGAATTTAGGACGCGCGCAAATGTATTACCGATGCGCCCGACGATTTGCAGCCCCCGCCCCCACGCCGCCCCCTCTGCCACCCCGCCCCCGCTTCCACCCCCGCCCTCGCCGCTTCGCTTCGACGGGCCAGGGGGAGAGGAGAAGCGGGCAGGGCGGGGAAGGGGCTAGGGAGGGCTAGGAAAACTGAAATGAGTGAGAGAATAAAGCTGGCAGCCGTATAGATAGATGTTTATTATTTCCGCTGGCAGTTTTATGCAACCTGGCGGCGGAACACTAAAATTTACATATTATATTTACATATAATAATTAGGAATTAAATGCAATGTAACTTAAAATTATTTTAAGATAATAACAATAATAATAATAATATAACAATGTTGACAATAAAGGCATTAATAACAATAACCGCATTAATTCTACATTGATGGTGGTCCTGTACAGATAATTTACACTAACAAATATACGACTTTTGCACTGCACTGCACTCCACTTCACTTCTCTTTCTACTTCTATATTGGACTATACTTCACAACACGTCACCACACTTCTATACGAATACTATAAACCAATGCATCTAAAAATTATAACAATACTAATAATGGTAAAGATAATTAATAATAATAATAATAATAATATAATAATAACATAATAACCACTCAAATAAACCTAACTTACTAACTGATAAAATTTACAAATATCATTTGTTAATTTACTTTTAAATCTTTGAACACCAAGAGCAAAGGGTTCCAAGGCTGTCTCAAGCAGCTTATTCCAGTCCGTTAAAATTCTATTTGTAAAGGAAAATTTTCCATCATTTGTTCTCTGCATGGCGGAGGCCCAACAAATGCCGACAGTTCCCAGCTTTTGAAAAAAAATACTATGTATAGAAGATACTATGTATTTACTTATATTAATAAATTTATACATTACCTTTTTAATTGGACTATTGTGTGTAAGACTGTCCGTGTGTACTTGGCACGACAGCCCGTTATGAGCCAGGGCCTACCAGCAGCGTCGCAGCCTCGCGGCCATAGGTGAAGGGGTAAGCGTAAGACATCCTTGCGCCGTATTTTGGTCTTCTCATCCTGGAAAGTGAGCTTTCTCATCGTCACAAAGCAACATATCCTGAGATATTGCAAGGAATGCGCACACAATTATCTAGTCCGACCGGGGAACGAACCCGGTATCGCGTCATGAAAAGCGAACATGCTGACCAATGAACTACCCACGAGGCTATTATGTATAAGTGCTATACGCATATTTATGGTGTTGGTTTTTTATGTTTATTTCCAGCCCTGAGGATGAGATAAAAATATTACGAAACGTCGGCCAACAGAATGTTTTAATTTTTAATTTACTCCGACTAAATCCCACGATCTCAATTTCCAAGTTAGAAAAATTGCTGGTGCTGCACGATCATTTAGGAACGTACAGTCAAGGTTGCTCGTGATGGTTTTGTTAGTTTTTGATTTAAAATAACGGAAAAGAAATTACGGCAACAACCTCAGTTTCAACAACCAACCTTCTATGTGTAACTCTCTATAACAAGACAGACCACACTGAAGATATAAAGATAAATATAAATTTATGAACACTTCAATTGGATATAACCCGGTGGCAGCTAATTACATAAACAAGGTAATATATCTAACTTGCAAATTATATAATAATAATAATAATAATAATAATTATTATTATTATTATAATGGTACAATAATACAAATAATAGTAAATTATAATAATAAAAATGTTAAAATGACAATAAAATCAATGTTAAAATAATAATATTCTAAATACTGACTAATTCATTAAACATTAAGTTACATTAAGAAAAAGAAACTTCTGTAATCTAACTCCGCACTGAACGTTTGTACATTTAGGAGTACACTGTACTGACATTACACTTCACATCACTTCACAATGACCTTTCAATCACTTCCTTCGTTATTTCTCTGCACTGCACTTCACTTCACAGTGACCTTTCAGTCACTTCCTTCGTTCTTTCGTATTTCTTCGTTCTTCACGCTTTGAGGAAAAGGTTCAAAAGTTTTTACATCCAATCTATTAAATTCCGTTATCGTTCGATTTGTGAAAGAAAATTTCCTGACATCCGTTAAGTTTATTTTGTGCCTGTGATCCCCTCCTCTAATGTATGTAGGAATACGTAGCCGCCGATTAATTTCTCTCCAAGCTGGATGACCGCTATGAGCCGCTATAAAGCGCTGAGTCTTGCTACTAATCACCTGTATTCGAGTGAATCACATCGTGACATTTTCTTGTCCCTGAAAGTAAATTTTGCAGCCCTATGCTGAATCTTTTCCAAATTTTTACACTGCATAATTTTGTGCGGATCCTAACAAATTGTTCCATATTCCATAATTGGACGAGCAAGCGATAAATAAGCAATTTCCTTCGCGTTGCCTGTACTCTTTTTTAAGATGCGCATTTCAAAGTGAAGAGATCTCCAGACTTTCCCTACAACAAAATCTAGGTCACTTTTCCAGCTTAATTTACTATCGAAATGTATTCCTAGATACTTGCACGAGGGAACTCTCGTAATAATGTCGTTATTTGAACGGTAATTTTTCCCTGTAATTATGACCCCTGTCAAAAGTGATGGATTTATTTTTAGAGCTATATATGGTCATTCCATTATTTTTCGACCAGTAATATAACGCATCAAGATCTCGTTGCAGTATTTCTTCATAGTCTTTCGAAATTATACTACGATATATTATACAATTGTCTGCAAATAGCCGAACATTTGAGATTAAGTGCGCTGGGAGATCGTTAACGAACGCTAGAAATAGAAGAGGTCCAATGACACTCCCCTGTGATATTCCTGACTTAACGCTTGCCCCGGAAGATAACTCTTGCCCAATCGGACTTCTGTTTTTTGTCTCGCAGAAACTCGCTAATTCACGCTTACACCACGGAATCGGTGCCTAAATTCATTAATTTCGGTACCAGCCGATCGTGTGGAACGACATCGAACGCTTTGGCAAAATCTATAACTACCGCGTCTACTCTCCCGCCCGCGTCAATTTCATCTCCTAGATCCTGAAATAGCGTGGCTACCTGACTTTGCATATATGTAAAAAATAAATCGAGTGTTCAAAGAATATTGTTAGTTTCCATAAGATTTGGTTTGAGTTCAGCATTCATTGTTAGATCATTGCACACCGTGGCTATAATGTATAACATAAATGCGTTTTAGGTAGCTTTAATAGATTAAATGAATAGTAGGCATAAATCACTTCATACTAAAGTACTCTAGTGTGTGGCAAGCGATGTTTCCCTCGACAGTTTCGCTCAAGACGCGGAGACACAACATAGCACCCAGATGCGCGTTGGCAGACGCAGCGCCGGTTTGTCATTAGTCCCTTAAGTGTAATGCATGTTTTGTCGTGGGAGATGACAGTGAACGTTCCCCGGATGATGGAGAATTTCGGCGACGACTTACCCGTCGGCATGGGGGTTTTCCACATCCACTTATCTCCCACCAGCGAGGGCATCACTCTGGCCGGTGCAAGCTCACAGCTCTCGCTGGGCTCGCAACATATCTGGTGGAGTGGTAAGGGGATATGTGTGTAAGTAACGGGTGAGGAGAAAGCCGGGAGAAAGATCATCGCCAACTCCCGAGAAAAACAAGCTCTACACATACGGGACTAATGACCTAAGTAGATGGCGCGCCCCGAATCACGATCAATCAATCCATTGACAGTTATTGCCCATGCTAATTCCCATCTCGTCTACTAAACCAAGAAATGAACCATTAACATGTAATAATACATTAGTCAGTTATTGTCAACTACGAATAAAATTAAACATTATGGTTCAAAAGTATCTTGATTTTGCAATCGTGTTTATTTAAGAAAACACGATTTGAAATAATTGCATCATTTCCTGTAACTCCTCTCACTTCAGGTTAAACATTTTACAAAGATACTTGCCTGATATTTGAGCTCTCTGCCCTTAAAGGTGAATTGTTTACTTAGAGACTAGTTAATTTATTCCACATTGTAGCTTTGTATAACAAATAACTGGGTCATTTCATACAGTATATCACAAACAGAACACGGAAAATGTTTGTCATTGAAACATATTCCTGCCCCGTGTCAAAAATATTTATAAAAGGAAGAATATAAGAAGAAAATGAACATGAAATAGTAATAAACAGTAACGAACATTAACATAATTCAAATCTTGGTTGTTTGATAGAACACATTTGGCAAACATTTTCGTCTGAAATCACTATTCCTCGCCTCGCGCCTGCAGCTTGCGCGTGTACATCCCGTTTTGCATTTGGAGGGGAAGAGAGGGCAGCTGCAGGGGAAGTTCCCCGTGCTCCCAGGCGGGCAAGTGGCTTGTGTGGGCGCGGTTTGACATGCGTCCCTCACAGTATCGAATGATCGGATCTGGCACCCCACCGAGACAGTGAAACAGAAAAAGAGAAAGGAATGTGTTAACGGAGGTACTTATTCCATTTTGAGAAGCGGAATGTGAGGAGGATGTCGGAATGTCAGTCGTTAGTAGAAACGCGAGGCCGGCCATTCTGAACGTTCTATAGCTCTCCGAAGATCTCGTGAGTAGCGGAAACTGCTTTGAAGAGCTTCGAAGGACTGGAAGATCTGAGGGTTCGCGAAGGAACTTTGCAGTGCGGCTGAGGGCCCTGGAGGGCGGCGTGGGCAGGGGGTGGAGGGGGGATGGCCGGAAGACTGGTGGAGGGGGAGAGGGGAAGGCTGTGGCCGGCGGTCCTTTGCCGTAGCCCTCCCCCTTCCCCTCCCCCCACTTTCAGGCAGGTCCGTTGGGAGAGCAAGACGCCGCAGGAAGCTCTGGCGGCAACCGGTGAGTTTTAGGTCGTCTTTAAAATCGGAATATCGATTCACGTCTTCATCTGGCAGGCTGTATTGACGTTTTGGAAAACGAAAGAAGTAATTTTGCTCGATTCTGGACAGGGTGGGGAGAAGGAAATGGGAAGGGAAGGAAATAAGGAAGACGAAGAACGCAGAAGCTTGTAGATGGAGGGATCATTTTTTATTAAAGCGCTCATCGCAGTGTAATAAATATCATGATCATGTTATTAAGTACTAAAATATTCAATGTATATACCTCTGGTAATAAAAACTAATAGGTATTCTGTGATCCTTAGGTATTCTGTAATTTTAAGGATAGGGTGAGATAGCTAAGACAACAAAGTGGTAGTTTCTCTGACCAGAAAATCCTAGGTTTTGATTCATTGATTAGTGATTCTGTGTGGGGTTAACTGCTAAGGTCATTAGTCCCCTTAGTGTAGTGCATTCTTCCTGGTGAGGAGGCGATCATACCCCGCTGGATGGTGTGATCCTCCATGTCGGCTAGCGAGGTTTTCCCCGAAAAGGTGTCTCTCACCTGCGGGGCACTGTCCAAGCCGGGACCACTTCTAAGCTCCCGACTGCACTTCTGGCATATGTTACCACATAAGTGTGTGTGTGTGTGTGTGTGTGTGTGTGTGTAAGTAAGGTTGAGGATGGGACAAGAAAGAGAAAGAAAAGATCGCACGCGGTACGTGGCTCCTGTGTTCGAGTACTGTTCCGACATTCGCCTGGCGTTGATCGGAGAAACCACGAAAACATACCGATCAGAGCACCCGGCCGCTAGAATTCTCTTCCACACAGCGATTGAATGCGACCTAGCTGTGTAGCTAGTGTCAATGTAGGTCCTAGAGATCGAGTTACTTGAGATCCGATTTGCGTAGACTACCTATTACACGGGCACGTTTTCTTGAACCCCGGAATACCTACCCCCTCCTTTGCCATCATTAGTTGAAGTAAGAATAAATTATTGCAACGAGCATTGTAAACAAAATGTGATAACAAATTTCTGCAAATTATCTGCAGAAAAACTCTTATTACAGGGCCCTGGTAATGAAAAAGTGGATAAATCCAATTGCTAAATTTAGGGAAAAAAATAAAATAAAATATTAAAGATAGATATTTTTTCCTGAATAAAATCTGTTTCTTAAAGATAAATTCTGAAATAAGGTCATGTACAATTTTTTGAAAATTTGAGTACTTTTATATTAATTTTGCGTGAAAATGCAGGCGAGAAAGTACGTGCTGTTTTACCACCACTAGTTTTAAAACATGTTGCATCTTTTATTTCAACTATATTTTCATGGTGTTGTTTGGTTGATTACCGTTGAAAATTATAACTTAATGCTTCTTTCAAAATTCTTCTCACTGACACTGCTCGCTTGCCATGTCGCATGGGGACCAGCGACGTCTGGCTGCATTTTCAAATGAAGTGCCCTTGTGGTCACGTTGTGCATGACGTATTTGGTGCTGCGCAGAACGAGAAAAAAATGCTGCGGTGAAGCAGCACATCTAAGCCCATTTTAGGGCCTAGAAACTCTCCATCAAAACTGGAGACAAAGCTTGAGAGTGCTACTATTCGTTGGCAGCAGTTCGTATTTTAGTTCCTGTAAGAAGGTGATACAGGAGAGCGCGCCACTGTAATGGTCCCCACCACGTTGTATGAGAATTAATTCGCTTCTCGGATTCATTCGTTTGAAGAAATAGCTGTGGACCAGTTGTAGGTATTCAGATGTTCTATTTGAAAGTTTTCGAAAAACCATACATTTTCTTCTTCGTGTCGACAGACATCGTGCGAGCAAGGATGACAAAAAGCTCAGGAATATAGGTAAGTTCTAAATAAATTTCTTGTAATCTTTGTAAATAACATTTCACAAATTGTGGGGAATAATATAATATAATAACGACAGTGTGGTAGTTTGAACGCACCATTTGCAGCGTCAAAGGCTAATGATGTATTGAGGATATATTTCTGTTGTTACTTCTTTACTTTCTTCGTTTGATTAATTATTTTTAACTGCATTTTTTATTTACGTATGTATTATCCAGTTTTTTCGAATCATATTTATATTATTTATTATATTGTCTTGAGCTTAGATCCGTAGCAGAAAGGTCTACATTTCGTTTCGTTTTTTTAACCATCTAACGAGGAAAATTCGTAGATTGTATTATATTCACGACTAACCTAACATCAAAACTTAACCTAATTCTGTATATCTTCTACTGTATACTGTATACCAAAAAAATTAGGAAGTAATAACCTACATTAGTATTATTATATGAAGAAAATCGAAAGACTTCTGGTTGAATTATATCAGCGTTGTATGTGAATTAGGCAATTATCATCAGGTTTTTCATTTAATCCGAGCACGTACAGCAAAAAGGAAATGCAATCTCTCGGAATCGACTTACTCGTAAATGGAACGAACCATGAACATTGATTACCTTTGACTGGTGACCATCGCATGATGCAGGGGGATTCGGAAGCAAGAACGAGTTTCATCAGTGCGGATCCGGGAAGTTAGGGAAAGGTCTGGCGGCCGCACTGTCAGAAGCATGGAGAATAAAAGATCTCCATGAAGCCAGCAGCATCAAACCCCTCGACCAAGGTCCAGAGAAAGACTTCTTTAATTAAACGATTCCCAAATTTTGGTCGGGACAGTTACCAGCCGTCTTGTTTCATGCAATGCAGCATTCAAAAACGAACTGTAACCAGGCACTCGTTTTGATGCAACTAGGTCATTTTTAGATTGAGTGGAGGGACACGGCTATACATTTCTCCGATTAAAATTTCTCTGCATTACAATTTAAAAAATTGATGCTCTCGATAGGATAACAATGCTCTCCCTCTCAACTCACCAGGTTTAGGGAAATTCTAATCGGAGAATATGCAGACAGTCTGGAACTTTCAAGGTTGCGGTTCCAGGGGCCCGCAAGGACGTCCAGAAATAGAAATGGGAAGGTAAGACTTTTGAAAGAAGCGATGGAAATCAGATTTCAAGAAACATCAATATAACTACGAGGTGTATCTAGAAAGATAGTTTCCTTAGGTCAATGAAAGGAAAATACAATTTCATAGAAAACCTTTGTTGTAGCAGATACAGCTCTATATTTTACCGTAATCACCACCGAAATTGATATTTTTGTCAAAATGTGGGTTTAACATTTGTAGTTCAGTTTCGTAATATTCTGCCATCTTGTATATTGTTTATTATTTTTGTAAAGTTTTATTGTTTCAATTTTTTTAAACATGATTGTAACAATTTTAAATTTTTTTAAGAATAGTTTTGAAAAAGTCCCCAAATCCACTATATGCCTTCCTGAATATATTCACCAATGTTAACTAAGCGTAGGTACTCAATTAGCCTCCTACACTCAATAGTATTATATTTTCGTATGTATGTGCTTGGCGCGACTGCCCGTGAACGGGCCCAGGCCTACCGACGACGTCCCTGCCTCGCGGCCATGGGTTAAGGGGGTACGTGTGGTTAACACGTAGACGGCCCCACGCCATATTCCGGTGTACTCAACCTGAGAAGTGAATTCTGTTATCGTCACACAGCAACATATAATGGGACATTGCAAGGGAAACGCACACTAGAATTTTGCCTTGATCGGAAATCGTACCAGAGGACACGTAGTAGAAAGCGAGCACGCTGACCAAGAGCTAGCCTCGACGCGGTGTATTTATTTTGTTTTAGGTAATTAAGATTAATTATGTCATTCAAAATGCATGTGAAAAAGTACATGTTATTGAACGCTGTACTCATCATACAATTAAAAAATAAATTTTTACTGAAACGTTATAGCTTGTTATTGCCTTCGATACTGAGCGCGATATACTGCATATTGCATAATTTACCTTGATCGAAAGGATCGTGGTTTCGAGGGAAATATGAAAAGAGTTGAATGATGGTACATGATCTCTTATGGACCACAGACGTTAACTGATCCTAATGATCACGGGCGATAATAAGCCTTCGGGCCAAAAGCGCTCGGGCACTCAGGCAGCTCACTACAAAAAAATCACATACAATTCATGTACATTACTCTACAACACTTTGCCAGAAGACATTAAACGATTAAATTCAATAGATAAGTTTAAGTCCCAAGTAAAATCTTTTCTGCTGCATAACTGTTTCTATACAATACGAGACTATACCGAGCATCAAAAGGAAAGTAACATTAATTTTAACAATGATAGTTAATATAATTACTTACCATTTGGACTGTAATATTCTAAAGAACCTGTAACAAGTATAGTACCACAGTTTCTGGGTTGATGGCCCCCATCTCGATCAGGTTTTTCGTCCAATTTCCCTGATCCTTTGAGCAAATGCTGGGATGGTCCCTTGTTTTGCTTCTGGAAATAAATGTAACTTCATTATTTGTCTTCTGAATTTCAGTGGGAAATATAGTTATTGAAATTATTGTTTTCCATATTCTCGCAGCAAAATGTATTATTCTTTCATGAAGAACATGATGTAGGGTTAAGGGCACAAATTCATAGCTAATTTACCTTTGAAAATATATTTTATTATATAGGAGCGAATATTTTTCTCAACAAAACTTGAAAGAAACGCTCTTTTTTCTGTATTCAAAATTCGACTAGAATATGGTTTAGGAGAAAGATCACAGAATTATGAACACGTGCACAAATTTCACTTTTCTCCATAGCTCGTCACAAACAGTTTTAAACTGTTTTTGACGTAAATAAGTAAATAAATCACTTCGTTGTCGTTCGATCATTAGAGCCCTTAAAACGCCCTTGGTGCTCTATATACACGTTTGAATAATGCTTAGAATATAAGTGTATCAGTAGATCTCAGTTGTAGTGGAGCTGTAGAAAAAATGGGATAATACTGTAATTTTCATGGAGCAATTAACGTTTTATTCTCTTTATGTTCAAATATTAAATGAAAATCCAATGACATTTCACTGTATCAATTGCTGTTGAATGAGCTATATTTTAAATTATTTTAGGTCACCGTATTGGTTTGAGTAATGCCAAACGAGCACATCGCTATTTATCCCTAAAAGGACATTATAATTGATACCACCAAAGAGCACGGACGGTGGAATAAAAGCTGGCGCTCCTGCTTTCCTCGTCGGGTTTGAAATACTTGTGCGTGGTGGAGGATGTGATCCGTCAACTTTTAATCTCGCTTTTCGTATCTGCATTAGATTGCATAAGTTTAGATTTACTACTAATTCCGCAATTAAGCGTGAAATCTTCGTGTGAGAATACAGGAACTTTGTGTTAATGAAGTGTACAATAAAATGCTTTAAAATAATGTATAATTTTACCACCCAAGTATTCACGGCACTTGACAACACAACGCTACTCATAATAATAATCATAATAATAATAATAATAATAATAATAATAATAATAATAATAATAACAACTGCGCCTTCATTTTCAGGATATCATTTGGTTGTTAAAACGTTAGTGAGTTAATATAACATTCCCTGCCAAGTAAATTTGGGAAAACCTGCTCAGTATTATGGATATATGTCAATAAATATCTTCTATTAACGTGAAGATTTTCACGATTAACACGGGTGGATGTTTGGCTCTACCGTCGAGAGTCGGGACAAATTATCATTTGGAATTAAATACGAGGACATGTCTTTTAGAAAATAGCATTGTCAACATAACGAAATTCGGGACGTCTATGAGGCTTTGCACATGCTTATGATAATAATCATGCGGAAGCGATAATTTATTTGATCTTGAAGTAAATACGGAACGGTTTTTGCTCCGTATCGTTTCCCTGTAGTTCTCTGAATAGAGCGATAGAGAAACGGACCAGACGCAATTATAGATTTCCTTCTCTAAAACTCCTGGAGCAAAATGCTAACTCGCAGCAATCAAGAGAAATGCATCGGACTTTGATACAAATACAGAAAAATGTGCGCCAAGTGAGCAATCTATGATAACTGAGGTACAAGCGTCGGTAAATTTCATGTTTTGTCCTTCGATTTTTGCACAAACTATGAAAGATTTGAATTGGAGGAGCGGACGGCGCAAGGCCGGCGGTGCTTCGTGTACGGCGGCCCAGCAAAACGAGACAATGGCTAGAGCATTTCGGAGGGAGAAGGGGTTGGGGAGGGGGCGGGAGGGAGGGCGGGAACGCGCGAGGCGCAAATGCCGCTCGCTGCAGGCGTCCAACTATTCACAGAAATCCCCATCGCGATTCGCCGCCGGCGTGGTGGCGCGATTGGATTAGGAGGCGGCGGCCATGTTTGATGAAAAAATAAAACGCTTTTAATCGCGTTGGCGCAGAGGCGGCGCCAGACACAGCGAGGCGTGGCGGGGGCGTGGCGGGGTTGGCGCGGCGGGGTGTGGCGGGTCGGCTGCGCCGGGGAGAGAGAGGGGCGGGGCGGGCCGGCGCATCCGCTTAAGCGAAGCGGGGAGAGCGATGGGACGCGGGGTGTAAAAGGTTGGGAGATGGAACGCGCGTTACACGCGCAGCAGCTGCCCACCCACGCATCGCGATGCCCCGCCCACCGGTTGCGCTTACAATGAAGTGGGGATTCATTCAGGAAATCTCCTGCTATTAGTGCGCACCAAATCGACATCAAACATTCAAGAAATGAGCTCGCAACAGATTCGGAAGTCGCTTTAAAAAGCTTCATCGGAAGGAGGATTGGGAGGGCCGGATCCCGGGCACGTGGGTAAGAGCATAGGTGATGGGCCGGGGGAGGGGGAACTACAGGATGCGGTCGCGAAAAATGGGGGAAGCGCAAGGGGCCACGAAGGGCCAGAGAACGCCAGAGCGTGCAATGGGCCGCCAGCGGGCAAGGAGTTCTCGAAGGGCTACGCGCGAACGCCAGAGGGCGCGAGGGGGGCCGCGAGGGGGGCCGCGAGGGGGGTCGCGAGGGGGGCCGCGAGGGGCGCCGCGAGGGGGGCCGCGAGGGGGGCCGCGAGCGGGGCCGCGAGGGGGCCCGCGAGGGGGGCCGCGAGCGGGGCCGCGAGCGGGGCCGCGAGCGGGGCCGCGAGCGGGGCCGCGAGCGGGGCCGCGAGGGGGGCCGCGAGGGGGGCCGCGAGCGGGGCCGCGAGGGGGTCCGCGAGGGGGTCCGCGAGGGGGTCCGCGAGGGGTCCGTGAGGGGGTCCGCGAGCGGGGCCGCGAGCGGGCAGGAGTCGCCAGGGGCCGTGATGAGCCGCGAGCGGGCACCAGCGGGTGCGAGGGGTCACCAGCGGGTGCGAGGGGTCACCAGCGGGTGCGAGGGGCCACCACCGGGTGAGAAGTGCGCGCCAGGGTGGGTGGGGCCGCGAGGGGCCATTAGCGGCGCGGGGAGCGTGAGGGATCGCGAGGGGTCGAAGGGATACGAGGGGCGCGGGGACATATGTGCGAGAAGGGAGACACCGGAAGCAATTCCGTTCGCCGAGATCGAATGGATGTTATTGGCGGTGGGGATGCAGGGGAAGGCCGCGCGCGGAAAATTTCCCTGCAGGCTGCGTTTGTCGGCGGTGACGAAGAGGAAAGGAGAAGCGATTGAAAGGCAGCTGCCGTTAAAATGATAGTTATTATCAGACTGATCGAATCCTTCATCGTTTTTAGATTTTACACACCACTGGAACCTACAAATTAGGGCTTAAAAGGAACAGACTGCAGATAAACCGGAATTTAAATATAATAATTTATAATCAACTTAGTAATAGATAGGTAATAACAAAATCGTTAAAATGCATAAAATTTGCAGTGTATTGTAAAATATAATTTATATTCACATTCACTTGAGAAAATACTGCAAGTTTCATGAAAAAAGCATTGAATTATTGGAGCCAATTTTTCCTCTTACACAGAATATATCCATAATGGCCCGCTCATGTTCAGGGAGATATATTAATATAACATCTATGCCTTTCTGGCTGAGTGATAAATATTCCCATAGGCAGTGACGAAACTCCTTCCTAGCAATTTCATTAGACACGTGTCAAAAACATTTCCTTGACTATCTCACCTTTCTCTAGATCTTAGTGTTATTTACCATAAAAGTGATGAGTTTTTGAGGACTGGACAGAACTCAGAATGCAGTACCTTTTTACAAAGAAATAATATGATCCTTGAGATTTTTTGTTTCGAAAGCACGTTATAGGAAGGCAATCTTTTACGAAGGCAATTTTAAACAAAGGCAACCTTTTAAGAAGGGTGAATCTCTGTAATCAGTTGAACGTAAATCATACAGATTGAAACTGTCAAATTAATTCCTACTTTTGCTATAAATACCAATGTTTACTTTCCACTGTTACAATTATTCCTCACCCTTTCTGACTCCCTCCATGTTTAATGTTAGACACTGGTGCTGGCCAGGTTCGTACGTACTAGTTTCTTTCCGTACCTCGTCTTTATGCAATCAAGCTGATGCATCGTTTTCAAGAACGTGGATGTATATTATTCATAGCTTCATTTTCCTATCCTCATAAAAAGAGCAACTTTCGTTTAAAACTATCGAAACTGTCTTAAAAACGTTCACATGCAACCCTCATCGAACATATAGTAGAAAAGTGAATCCTGTGATTTTGCTACACAAAATTGTTTTCAAGATTATGCACATGCATTTGATATTTTCCTCGTAAAGCCGTGAAGATCTTACGTGCCCACAAAAGGTCTTGGATTTTTGTTGTAGCTCCACAAACGGGAGTTGTGTTTCCATGACAATTTATTCGGTTTGATATACGTTCATGAGTTGGACAGTCCACAGTATTCCAGTTGTAATAAAACAATTTGTTAGAGAATGAGAGAAAAATCTACCGAGAAACGTCCGGTCTAATTCATTGGAATATTGCATGAGCTTTTTTAACAATTTTTTCCATCTCGGTCAGTTTTTTGTAAAATAAAATGTGTAGTATTCCCCAATAACAAAAATCACGAATTCACATTTACAGTCATGAAATTCAAAGACACGTATGTCCAACAGAATCGAAAAGTAAATTTATCATTTTCTTTTTACATTTCTTAGTACATTGGAATCTATTTATATGATTCTTTCTTCTGATACTTTGTTATCTACAAATGACTACGCCTTGTCGCAGCATCTACAGCTTCCTAATGTCGATAAATCATAAGAAATGCGATTTCCTCCCGAGATCATGTCCCGCGAAAAGTTTTGGGGAATATTATTTGGGGGTACTTAGTAACGTATCCAATCATTCTTAGTATGCTCGTTTAGTGTCTTTAGAGTAATATTTTCTGCCTTAATTCTTGCAGAACTTTCCCATTACTTTTCGCCTCTTTCCAGCTATAGTTGACCCCCCCGATTAGAATGAATCTCTGGGGACGAACAGTTTTGGTTCACTAAATCAGAAGCTCATTAAATCTGATACTGTGAAAATGGAGTAGTTTTACCTCGATTATTGATTGTGACATTAGAGAAGCTCATTAAAATATCCAAACAGCGAAAATTCAAAATTGCATGATCATTTGTACTTAAAATAATTATTTCATTCGTGTTTTCAATAAATTAACACTTTTTACACATCCTTCTCCAGAGGCCGCGGGACTTTGACATTTCATTCTACAGTGTTCACACACGAAATATTTTAGTAGTCTTGATGACTTGAATACTCTTGCTCGGGTGGAACACTTTTTTCATTTGTATGATCTTTGTCGTCAAAATTTGTTTCTTCTGTTCTGGAAGACTCTTTATTAGCATTGCCAATGTTCCAACCAAATAGGATTTCGCGAATGTTCATCTCGTAGTTCACTTTCATGGTGCACAGATTTTCTGAGTCAATTTTCACAGTGGTGTTCACCCTCAGTACCTCTCATTGATGGAAAATACTACAAAAATTTATATTAATTCTCCTTCAAACTAGTGTTTTTTCAGTTCGCGGTTCTGACACTAAGCATTCTCTCTGGAAGATGTATTTTCTCTGTTCATTTTAACCGATACGGAAAATTAGTGTTTATTTTAATGCGTGTAATTCGCGACCATTTTACGTTCACTATACCAGCAAGTTTACTATAACCGTGTTCACTACATCCGAAGAAATCTGTATTTGTGGTCATTATCAGCACAAGAACTTTGCTCTCTATAGTTGCTTTCTCTTTGTTTACAATCTTCTAGATGTTTTCACCAAACCGTCAAGTCATTTGATACAAGCAAATAGAAATTTCTCCTTATTGTATACACTAATATGCTGAAGTAAGCGCGATAAATAACCGAAAATTTGTTTAATGGAATGCATGCTTAGCAGGTCCTACTCTCCTCTTTAAAAATGTGTTTACGAAAAATAAGTAGATCTATTACATCAGCGCAATTAAATTTTTGTAGAACCAAGCCGAAGCATGTTAGTGTACTTGTTTTCCAACAATTATGTCTGCGTATTTCCTATTACAACAAACATGTTCTACCTTCATTGATATATTTTGGACTTTTTGGGGGAGTAATGAATAAAAATTCCGATATTCGTTTTCGATCAAATATTTTTCTGTAAATAAAAGTCTCGGAAACCGGTAAGGGAACATATTTTTTTAATACAACGTATGCATAATTGTAATATCCACCTATAATGCCCAAAATCAATATTCATCAAATTCACGTACTGCATCGAAATATCCTGAGAGAGTCAATTATTGCATGCTAATTTGAACTCGACTCCAACCCATAATTATATCAAAATATTGTGACACGTATTTCATTTGATAATATTTTATGACAGGTGAAAATTTTTAAAACCGTGACTCTAAATTGTGATGAAGCTACGTCTACATTTCCATGCTACAATGTGAAAAATATTTGTTCTTCAGAAGACTATTATTAATGGTTAATATGTTCTTAGATTACGTGTGAACCGTTTATTTTAATCATTGTTGCGGTAAATCACGTACAATGTTTGTGAATATTTTTCTTTAGATATTGGTTTTGAAAGAAAAATAATTATTGAATTATTTTTTATTATCTCCATTGATGGAAAGAGGTCTTAATTGCTAAACTTTCACGCTTCAATATGTTATTATTATAAGAAGTATAAAGAAAAACTTCATTTTCATGTTTTATGTATTATCTGATTTCTTATTTGTTATTGACATTTGTGAAAAATTCATCATTTACGCGGTAAATATATAAAAATAATGTTACTTTTAATTTAAAATACCGTACAAAACTTCGATGATCTTCTCTGAACAGTAAACATTTCGCATTTGTTACTGTTTTTCGCGTGCATCTACTGTAACGTATATATCCAGAAGTAATTCGTTTATTCCTAATTAATGAACCACTGGCTGAAATATCAGAAGCATAGTGACAGGATCCAATTCATACAAATTAGAATGCTTACAACGAGTAGAAGAGGATCTAATAAAAGACAATTGAGTTCTCTGTAATTGCCGTAACCGAATTTATCCAAAGAACAGGGTACATAGATATCGTTTTATTGTGGAAGTAATTTTATATTAATTGTTCGCCCTCCGCATTCGCCTCCAACGTTGGGAACAAACATAATTTTACATTGCATTGACACAGAAGGTAGCCTGCCTTTCCAGTTGATGTTATTTTCGAAGATTACAGAATATATACATTATAATGCAATTCAAACAATTCATCATTCATGCAATTCAAAAACATTCTGCTTTTAAAATGTCGATCGTCAGAACAATCGTTATGATTAATGCTGTCTTGCTCCCCAATGATATTATTAGAGGAAAACCTTTCTTTTTGAAAGTAAAGCATTTTCTAGGAGTCCAATATGCTCTTTAAAAGTTATTGGACTTTCTAACATGTTACACAGAATAAGTACGGTTTGAAGGGTGAAAGAATAAGAACAATATTGTCTAAACTTGAAGTGAATATAGGTTTCCAGTTTACGTAGCTTTCAGGATATGGTGACACTAATATATTGTCTGCCAATACTTCCATTGACGTGTTTCCCTATTTACAAATATACTAAAAAATCGTCTGTATCCATGCTTCATTTTTATTATTCCATTGAATTATTGTGATTGTCTCTGTCCACATTGTCCCATTATCTAAAACGAATTTAATTAAATTATTTTATTACGTTGGTATATTCTGTTATGTATTTGTTTTACACTGGTAGAGAGAGGTTTTTGATCAAAATAATGTTCTGGGAGTTTGACTCCTAAGGCTATCCCTTTGGTTTCAGACTGGATTCGGACACCGACGACCAACTTTGGCATGCCCGTGTAAGCTCCATCCATTGTTCTGATAAAAAAGATTGAAAATAAAAATGTATTTAGAAAATTAATTAGTCTTGATTCATTCTGCAAATGCTGAGATGGCCTTGCTTCTAAACCGTAATTTCATAAACCATAGCTTCACTACTTTCACATGTTACCTGGGAATTTGTGGATTTTTGGTGGAGATGATTTAATAAGCAGTACAGAAAAATACAAAAAAAAAACAGTTTTTACATTTCTTCATAATTCCTCAACGGGGCGGAGAATTTTCTCCGAATTCCGAAGTAAGTCTCCCTCGAAGCGCGCCAGCCGGTACAAGCGATGAATCATATATCCTGACATGGTTCATAGTGTTGTGCTTGCAAGTGTGTTTGCGAGTAAGGACAGAGAATCAATCAAGAAAAAAGAAGGAAAAATTGCGCGCGTTTTGGGGCCCATTTTGAAGCTACTGCTCCGGCATGCTGGTATTTATCAGATCAACCTTGAAAGACTGCGGCTCAGAGTTGCCTGCAGCTGGATTTTTCCACCAGATAGACCGGGGAGATGGCTCAGTGCATCAACTGATATCACTGCATTGCGTCTGACCAGGACCTAGATTCTAGTCCCGTCGGTGGCAGGATTTTCGACACTAGCTTCTCGGCTAGATCGAATTCAGTCGCTGTTTGGAGGAGAATTCTAGCGGCCGGCTGCTCTGATGGATAGTGTTCCGTAATTTCTCCGATCAACACTACGCAAATGGGTGGAGCAGTACCCTAAGAAATGGGCCACGGACCGCGCGCAATTTTTTCTTCCTCTTCCTTGCTCATTCCTCATCCCTTACACAGACACACTGCCACCGTCGGGGACTTAGAGCATGTCCCGGCTGGGGCGGTGGCCCGCTGGTGGGAGATACCTGGCTAGGGAAACCCAGCTAGTCGAGGGTAGGTCGGCGCCGGATCTTGCCATCCAGCGGGGAAAGTTCACTGCTACCTTCCGATGAAAAAATCATGCACTACCCTTACAGGACTAATGACGTCAGTGGCTGACGCGCCCGGAATCACTAACAATCAATCAATTCACTCAGCGATTGAATAAGACTCAGCTTTGTAATAGGAAACTCAGTCACCGTCCGTGCTGAATCACTAGCACCGCCCGGCCAAATGTCCTCTGTACTTCGGCCGGGACGAGTCTCCCGTGCAGCGCTCAGTGCATTCGCGCTGCAGCGTGGCAGTGGGCGTCTTATGCAGCTTCGCCGGCACTCGCCCACGATGCCATAAATCACAACTTGCGTTAGCGACAGCAAGCCGGTTGCCGTAGCGCGTCAGCAAATGCCGCCCAGTTATTGCGGGGTGACAAGGAGCATTTCCAGAACGGACTTCTGGCAAATGATGTTACGCTATGTTGTTTCCACATTGAAGGATTTGGCTCTACGCTAATTCAGGTTGACTCTGAAATACAAGAATTACAGGCCTCAAGCCAACGAGCTCGCCACAGAATAAAGAACAAATGGTTTCATATTACAACAATGTTTGCTTAACCAGCATCTCCATATTTACACAAAATGTAATAACCGATATGACGAATGCGTTAGTAGAATTGTTCTAATTTCCACGAATATGAGACTAGTCTATCTAGAGCGGAGCTATTTATTTAGCCTGGCATCTCCTGAAATCATTCGCATATTTTATCACATCAGCGTCATATCGAAACCATTCCTCTCTCCCGAAAAGGATAGAGACATAATAATAATAATAATAATAACAAATTAATTAATTTCGATGATTTTTAAAAGAGATTTCATCTCCTTCAAGTAGTCTTTGGATTTGGTGTCGAGAGATTCCTCCAGATTTATTTAAATTTTTCTTTAGTATCCGCCCCTTACGTGCTCTCACCTGCTTCTACCTTCTCTCTTCCGCCTTTTGCACCCCCAGCGCCCACACTCGTTTCGCCTATTGGCCTCTAACTCTGGTTGCCATGTACCCGCCCTCTGTCCGCCGGTTCGGCTCGCCCTCTATCCATCGTCCCACAGCCCGCCAGCTATCTGCCCACCCTCTGCCCGCCTCCTGCCCCCCCTCTGCCCGCCTCCTGCCAGCCTCTCTGCCCGCCCTCTGGCCATCGTCTGTCCGCCCTCTCTAACCGTCTGTTCGCCCTCTGTCCGCATCTGCCCGCACTCAGCCCTACCTCTGCCCGGCTTCTGTCCACCGTCACCCCGGCCACTGCGCGCCGTCTCCACTGTCTGTCAATCCTCTGATCGCCCTCTGTCCATCCTCTGCTCACCCTCTTCCCGCCCTCTCTCAACCGTCTGTTCGTCCTCTGGCCGCCCTCTGACAGCCATGTGCCCGCCCTCTAGCCGCCTCTGACCCGCACTGTGCTTTTACTCTGACCGCACTCTGCCCACCCTCTGCCCACCTTCTACCCACCCTCCCCTCCCTCTGTCCACCGTCTGCTCACCCTCTTCCGCTCTCTCTCAACCGTCTGTCCGTCCTCTGGCCGCCCTCTGAGAGCCCCGTGCCCGCCTTCTGGCCGCCTCTGGCGCGCACTCTGCTTTTACTCTGCCCACCCTCTGCCCACCCTCCCCACCCTCTGTCCACCGTCTGCCCTGCCCTGACCACCTCTGTCCACCACCCTGCTCACATTCTGCCCGCTCTATGCCCCGCACTGCACCCCCCCCCGCTCGCAATCATTTAGTGAATCGGCCACTCACTGCCTGCACTCTGGGTGCCTGCGGCCCGCTCTCTGCCTGCGGCCCGCTCTCTGCCTGCTCTCTGCTCTCTCTGCCCACTCTCTTCTCCTTCATTGGCAGCACGCTGCCTGCCTAGTGCCTGCCCACTCTCCGCCCACCGCCTGTTTACCACCACCCCACCATCGCAAGTTTCGAAATTGATGTATTAGTCGTATTGTGGGTTTAACATTTGTAGCTCAGTTTCGTAATATTCTGCCGTCTGGGATATTGTTTATTATTTTTACGTCATTATTTTGATAATTTTTATAAAGTTTTATAGTTTCAAATTTTTAAACCTGATTGTAACAATTCTGAATTTTTTTAAAGAATAGTAATGAAAATTCCCAAATCCATGACATGCCTTCTTCAATATATTCAAGGATGTTAACTCACCGTAGGTACTCAATGAGCCTCCTACACTCATTTCGTAGTTAATTTATATATTTGTATTTGTTGTACTTGGTGCGACAGCCCGTTAACGGGCTCAGGCCAACCGGCTACGTCCCTGCCTCGCGGCCATGGTCTAAGGGGGGTACGTGTGGTTAGCACGTAGACATCACCCCTTCGTATTCCGATCGTTCTCAACCTGAGAAGTGAATTGTGATCGTCACACAGCAACACATACTGGGACATTTGCAAAGAAAACGCACATACTGTAGTCTTGCCTCGTAGTACGTCACAACACAGTAAGGACATGTAAGCTCCCATTTGGAGAAAGCCTTCCCTCTCCATTTTTCGTCCGTGACCTTGGTGCGCCAAGAACCAAAAACCCAAGTATATTGTAAAACGGCGTGGTTACTAATAGTTTCCTCTCCCCTCGCTAGTGGCGCAGAGAAGCTCCTGGCATGGCATGGTGCCGCGAGGCGTGCCACTGACACCATTTGGAGACCTCGACACCACTGCTATACAGTACCGCGTGGGCGCAGACGGCTGGCGCCCGCGTAAGCACAATGACGCAGCTCCGCCGCGAAAAGAGCGTCTCAGCAGTAAAGGCCTAAGTAACAGCTTGACCTCTGCTGAGCGCTGGGACGAATGCTACTCGTGAGCTCGTCGCCCGTGTGCACGGACCTTCCACTCCTCCGTCGGTGCAGATCGGCCAAAACTGGCCCTGCTGACATCCTTCCACCACGCCGTCGGTTGAGATCGGCCCCAACTGGCCCTGCCGACGCTCCTCCACCGCTAGTTCAGACCGACCCTCCGGGGTCCTGCTAGCAGCTTCCCGCCCTCCTCTCCTGACCGCCGTGCACTTCGAGTGCCGCCTACCCGTCCGATGGCCGCTACAAGGTCTCTCTTCCGGAGAACAGTTATCACCGAGGCGGGGTCACGTCAGGTGCGTATGTAAGTAGCATCTCCCCAATAAACTGATGTTTGCCATGACTGGGGTCCTCATTGTTTTTATTGCTCCCTCTCATCCGCCTTAGATCTTTAGGAGAATAGGGTACGGCCCGGAGGGCACCTTTTGTCGTACCGTCCTTCCACTCCCCTGTACGTGGTGCCAGACCCATCCCCCACGACAAGAGCCAGAAGAATTCACAAAGCCAAAAATAGCAATTGAGATCGCCAGTAGGAGTGCTTTCCACCCACGCGTCAAAGTCGAGAGGGCGACCACCGGGCGTTCCAGCCATGGAGTGCCTCCGTGCAGAACACGCGACAGCTGAGGCTCACGCGACCAACTCTACATCCAAACACTGCTGTACAGACAAGAAATAAAGATACAACATGGGGCCTTGGTGGGTGAGGGGTTAGTTTAATGACCTTTGAACCCCCCAGTGCGAGGGTTCTATCTCGGCCGCGGTGCCCGAATTTTCGAAGGGCAGAAAATCCACAGTAGCTGTCACACTTCTGGCTTGTAACAGCCCTGGCGGTATGCCCGGCGAAATTAAATCCCTCTGACAACTTCCGTCCTGACGAGATCTCACTTTGTCCCGACCAGACACTTCGGACATAGTTAACTGAGACCGATATCTGGCGGTGAAAGTGAGAGTCAAAACCCAGGCCTATTTGGGGGACCGCCCGCGAGGTGCGCCTTCTCGATAAAGGTCTCCAGACCCGCGTCGGGGGTAGGCTTCCAAGGTAGCCTAGGTTGAAAAAACGCGGGGTGCGCCAGTCTCCCCGCTAATATTCCTATACGATAAATAAATACATATACAATAAACTGCGGTGTCACAGAAGTACATGCTTTCTCGTATTCTTTTAATTATTTATTTTAGGTCGCTTTAAAAACATCGAATGTTATTAGCGACCACTATTGATTTACATTACACTTTTATAAATTATAATAAATAGTAATATTTAGTACAATAAATTTTATAATAATTCAGACCATTTTATCAAGATCAGCAATATTAAAATAATTTAAAATTGACTTGCAACCTTCAATGGAATTAAATATTTCAAAAATTTCATTTTTGATGCCAATAGAGTTTCTTTGATATTGGAGGCTTAAACATTTAAGGATAATGTGAGACATTGATGACATTCCTCCACATTTTGGTCAGATGGCTGGGTCGGTTTTCTTTATAAGATAGTGGGAGCTTGGGAGTGGGTGTTTCATTGTGTTATTTGTATAGGAATTAAATAATTTCGATTTTGAAAGAAAAATGCAATTATTTGTGGTGTTTTTCCTACTCTCATACTGCGCACGCCAACTGAATTCTCAGACTAAGTGCGGCCCTGCTTACGACACAGTTTCACGTCACCTGACGTCATCAAGGATCCAAGGAAGAGGCAGCCGGCTAGTAATTGTTTGTTCTTCATGTGTTGCCTTATGGAACAGAAACTTTTTGAATACTTTTGTCAGCAAAGGATTGTATTGCGTAGCCGTATGTACTACGCTGTGTAATTGTAAGATTCGTAAAGACCGGCGAACGATGACAACACTTTTTTTGGAAAGTGATTTGTTACACCTCCCGGGCGTAGTAAACATGTATTCCCGTGCTCAAAGAACGTGGACTATAGTAAACAAGAAATTGAAAAATAGAGCAGATATAATGTTATTGTATGCATTTGAATTGAATTGATGCCTTATTTTACGTGGCGAGACTCAGGCCTTGAGGCCTGCTCTTCCGTCTGACCACGCAAATTTCACTATACTCCGTTCACCAACTAGCGGAGAAAGAAGGTATTATCTCGGGCGAAGAAACAGGCGATTGCATTTGGTTATGATGAGAAGAATACAAATGCGACTACTGCTTTCGTATCACGTGAATAAACGCCAAGAGTCCTTGCTTATCGCAATTTTGACGCCGCTAGCGCCCACGGCTTCCCCCCCACCTCTGCGTGCGCATCGACCGGGCGCCGGAGTGTGTGTGCTAGGGCGCGCCCTTCCGCAGGCAGCGAGCCCTGGAGGGCGCGGGCGGCGCGGCGGTCGCGGCGAACGGTCCGCTCAAGGGCGTAAAACCACCGCTGCCGCGGCCGCCGCCTCCGCAGAAGCCTAACCGCGAGTGACGACGCTTCAACAGGTGGGTCTCTGAGCCACGCCCCCGCCCCCCTGCCCCCACCCCACCACCGCTTCCCGTGCAGCTCCGGCTGAAGGATGCTGATAACTCCCCTATTAGTGGCGGCACGCTACTAGATGGTAGTCGGCGCAGGTTAGTTGCTGCACACACGGCAGCGGTCTGCGTGTCTGACTCGAGGAGTTTCCCGTTTAGGGAATGGAGGAAAGCAATGATGTGTGAAAAAGAAAAACGTTGAATTCAGTGGCAAACGGAAGTTGAAACTGTTTTCAAGTTATTTTTCCACGTTTTATAAATATATTAAGAGATTTTGTAAAATAACGGAGGTCCAGTTCGGGGGTGGCGGCAGATGATGCAATCCGCGCAGCGGTTTCCGGTTGATGATGCAATATTCGTTACACTTTATTTAACAGAACATGGGATATTTCAAATAATGAAATTTCAAATACGCTAAGCAAATTTAGTAGGAGACATAGGAGACGATAAATAAGAAGCTTTGATCCAAAGTTCTTCTATACATATGCTCTAAGCCCTTCCAGAAGGGAAGAGGGGAAAAAAATACTTCGGTTTTCCTGCCGATATGATGGCATGTAACATCAACGATTTACATTTATCTTCAATGAGTCAATTGCATCGTTATTGAGTTTTAAAGTTTCAGACTCAAACAATCACAGGACCGATTGACACTGGTATGGCGGACACTGGTATGACCGATTCAATACGACCTAAGAAATTGTCTCCTGGTGCGTGTTGTTATTTAATATTTTCTAACCAACATGTCGAAAACTTACAACTTGTGTTCGGTTTGCTGCATCTTTTATCAATATCTTGCCCATATTTTGGGGAGAGATGTGATTTCACTGTTCGGCTATCTCGTTGGTAGTCTCTGTGTATTTGGTCCACCAAATCATCAAGAAGAAGTGGCATTCATCAGAATTATCCTCAAGGTACAAATATATGAACTGTGTGGCCTCGTCAACTTTAGTGCCTAGGCTTCATCACTTCTTGTCGGCCTGTACATTTTTGGCAATAAAGGTGATTTGTTTGCGACAAAATACTAGTTAGCAATGCATGTTATTTTCTAACAGCAAATTTATTTTATTTTATTGAAATGCTTTTGAATATGTGAATCATCTTAGCAGAACTTGTAGGACCACTGCCACAGGCGCGTGCTCCAGGAAGAAACTCCATTTCTAGGCTTATCTATTAAACCTTCCTTTTTTGTTAAACTTTATAAATAAGACATATTTTTCATTTTTTTTATAAAGACAATACAAGGGGCTGAAACTTAATAACAATTTTATTATAAATTTAACACAAATAATTTGATTGGTTTCATTTTAAACAATTTACAGATTTGCTAGATGATTTGGGGAGCTTCTTTCTCAAATGTCGTGTATCAATTCTCAAAAATATTAACTTAAAAAAGGGGGAAATCATAAATTGATTATATTTACAAATACAAAATTATTTACTACGCATGTGTCCGCAGCCCTTTTCAAAATTTCAAGGGGCCTGTGGGCGCCCTTTGTGCGTTCACCAATGCCAACTGCCACTCGACCAGAATTTCCGAAGTTGGATTAACCTCATTAAGTATTAAAAACTTAAGATTTTAATCCCTTTTTATTTATAATGGTCTCAGGAACTAAAAACTTACTACATGAGAGAAATTATAAGACACGCGGAGCAACGGCAGAATAAACGGGAAAATTTAGTGAAAATTTAAAACATTAACTTTTTTTCCACTTGATATGCATACTATTAGCACCGTAGCCTTCTTACTATATGATTAAGGAAAATAATTTAGGAAGCAATTTGTAGAGAACTTTATGACCTTTAAAATTGTAGTACATAAGCATTTTTGCGCTATGACCGTCAATTAAAAGTGCTTTTGCATAAAATATAGCAGAGAATTTAGATTTTTATCTACCGAAACTTTTTGCGAAGTATTTCGAGGTGAAGCAATTAAGGTTTTTGTTACTAATATAAATACAAACAAAATTTGAAAAAAAAATTTCTTTCTTCTTTTCACTGAAACAGCACAGTGTATGTTGTTTTTAGCTTTATTTTGAAAACCTTTTGAACCATTACTGGGCATATTCTGAGTGGTGATATTTCATCGGGCTGGCTATCTAAGATAAACATCAAGTTTAAATGTGCTATTGATTATTGTGACTATGTAGAACTAATTTACATTGATTGGTTGAAATACTAAAAAACAAAAACTTCGTAAGGGGAAGAAGTAAAAACGCCGTTAACTTACATGTTCATCTAATAATTAGAATGGACCAATATTGAGGAATTGTGCAGTGCCTTTTCCGTTGGCTAAATAAAAATGAAATACGTTTGTTCATTCAGGGTGGAAAGTAGATGATTTTCAGCTTCGGTGTTATCAAGGATTCTCATAAGACTGCATTTTAATATATTTAATATATTTCATTAATATGACAGAACAATAAAAACTAGTATGCTTTGAAGGTGTTTCAAAATAAATTCCGCTCTTGCATTGTATTTTCCTATTTCAAAGGCGCTTCATTACCTCAGCACAATGTGTGACTCGGTGAATTTCATGTATTCATTCCACGTACTCTGATTAAACTGAATGGAAAATTTATCTATGCAATGAAAGTGGGAATTCCAACAAATTAAAATTTTCATATTTGATTCCTCTTATTCTGCAAGCAAATGAATTCCCACAAAATATTTAGAACTTATTTTATGTGCATTTTTGTTGCAGTGTACGGACAGTCTGTAAATTATATATGCAAACAAGTAGAAAAATAAAGCAAGATTAAATGATCATAACTGCTTGACTGGGATGTCAATATTCCGAACGTTTAACGCAATTGCGCTATATTGTATTATTACTTCTCTTTTATCCTTCATTCTGTTTCATTTACTGTTATGGGATCTCCGAATCCAATTTTCGAAACTCGTATGATTTAAATTATAGAAAAGTGAATATGATTGCAATCGTGCGTCTCTCTCAAATTAGTAACATATTTATTTTATATTCGTTTGTAATGTTGTTTGATCCGCATTTAAATTTGTTTAGTGTTATGAATCAAATAAATCACAAATTTTCCTGATTTGATTTACTTTTAAGGTTATAATATTAACTACCGTTGTTGCTTTATTTCCACACCTTACTTCGTGAACAGAGAAATGATTTAAATCGAGAGCAGGGAAATGTTGATTTTTTTGAGGAAAAAAGTTTTTTTTCTCAAAAAATCAATATGTGCAAGGCCCTGGTAACGAAAGTGGATAAATATTAGCACGTGTAGTAAATTACTTCCTCTAACTCATGGTGTAGTCAGAGAGTGTCAACTGCTAACATCGGGACTAATATTCCCGTAAGTGTGGTGCATGTTTTTTTCCCGCGGGAGGTGATGGCGTTGGTGATCTTCCCCCGCTGTATGGTGAAATCAGGCGCTGATCTACCTGTCGAATAACGGGGTTTTCCCCAACCAGATATCTCCCATCAGCGGGGCGCCGCCCAAGCTCTAAGCTCCGACGTGTGTCGTAGTGTTGTGCATGTAAGTGTATGTAAAGGAGTGTATAGGACAAGGAAGGGGAAGGAGAGATCGCGCGCGAACCGAGGCGCGTTTGTTAGGGTACTGCTCCGGCGTTCGTCAGGTGTTGATTGGAGAAACCACAAAAATCTATCGATCACAGCAGCCGGTCACAAGAATTCTCCTCCAGACAGCGACTGAATTCGACCTTGCTAACTAGCTCGTGTCGAAAATCCTGCCATCATCGGGACTCGAACGTGAAACCTCCTGGTCAGAGGCACTGCAGTAACATCAGTCGATGCCCTGAGCCACCTCTCCCGATCTCATTATTGGGTTAAAATTCAGCTTCGGATGGCGTAAACAACCCTTAAAAGAATACTGCCATCTGTATATTTGTGTATTGCTATCCCATGACTTTTGTCACCCCATGTATGTGGAAGATGACAATAAAAATATAATTTATTTTATAGTGACCTTTGAATGTATCCTTTAATATGTTGATAAGGTCTGTCTTCTGTATGTACAAGTTATATTGTATAGGGTTGTGTGTGTATGTATGTGTGTGTGTGTGTGTGTGTGTGTGTCTGTGTGTAGTATGTAACAGTGTATATAATATCTTATAGTTTCACATTTTTACACTAATTTTACTATATTGCTTTGGCTACGAGTTGAATTCCGAAAGACGATTCACCATGAATAATATTGTTGATGGCATACAAATGATTGAATAATTACTTTATTTATATTTGTCAATGACCAAGAAAAGTTTAAGACAGAGAAAGCTTTTTGATGACTGCAACTACAAAAAAATGGTACAGCGTAAGAGGATCAAGTCACCACGTTCTGAGTTCACCTCGTAAGGGCGCTGCAGATAGTCAGCGGTAGCCAAATTCCCAGTTACGGTAACACATTCTATCATTGCAGCAAGCAAAAATACACTTCGAAATTTATTTACGCTGATTTCACTTATATTTACTCTATGACTGTAATGTACTATTTACTGTATTTATTCTGATTTTACTTATATATGCTGATATTTTTTACTATATTTCACAGCAGTTTCTGTTCACAATTAAAATATTTGTCTGTGCACTTCGAACGGATGAATGTTCCTTTACCAGTAATTTGAGTGCAAATGAAGCAGGCAATACTTTCCGGTTAGTCTTCCAGAAGGCTGCAGGCGGCAAAGCTTTGCTTCGTTAATTTTGCGCACGCAGAATCTAAGGAGTATTAAAGGAGGGCGCAATATTCCGGGAGCACACTTTTTTGGGGCGTCGCCTCCGCTCCTCGCGCCTCGAGTTAGCACACAGTAAAGGCGCGGGAAATAACGGAGGCGGAAGCCGGAGCCAATGAGCGGTCACGTCCCGGCGCCATAACCTCGGAGCGTCTGGGAACGCTCACACCCCGCTCCCAATCCCCGTTCCCCGCGCCGGCATCCGTGCCCAACTCCCGCCCGATCGCTGTCCCTCCTTGCTCGCTCATCTGCCTTACCGATTTTGCTCTCATTTTGCCCTCCCGGTCTTTGTTCTTCCTTCCGCCCACCTGCCCTTCCGCTCGCGCACCCTCGGCCTGGGGAGCGCAAAGGCTCTCTGTCCCGCTGGCCCTGTCTCCACCCTCTCTTCCTTCTGCTCCACCCGCTCCCCTCGACGCTGTCCCTCCCCACTTGCTTGCATCCCGCCCCTTCCCCTCTCTCCCGATTCTCCCGACGCCGGCCCTCCCCACTCGCTCGCACCCCGCTTCCGCCTTCCCCGATCCTCTCTATGCTAGCCCTTCCCACTCGCTTGCTGCCCCGCCCCCGCCTTCCCCGCTCTCCCGCTCCCTGCTTCCCCCGCTCCCTGCTCCTCCCGACGCTGGCTCTCCCTACTCGCTCGCACCCCGTCCCTGCCTTCCCCGCTACCCTCGGCGCCGTGCCTCCCCACCTGCTTGCACCCCGCCACCGCCTTCCCCGCTCCCTTCGACGCCATGCCTCCCCACTCGCTCGCAGCCCCGCCCTCGCCTAACCTGCTCCCCCGCTCCTCTCGACGCCGGCCCACCTAACTCGCTCGCAGTCCCGCCCCCGCCTTCCCCGCTCCCCTGCTTCCCCGGCGGCCTACTTTCCAGCCCGCGGTGGGCGTCTCCGCCCCCTTTAAAGGGCGGCGTAAAATAACGTGACCGCAGTCGGAGCGCCGGAGTCGGTAAACCTAATCTCCCTGAGTTAGGGGCGCGGGCTGTATGATATCATAAACCATACTTCCAGGGGTTTATGAAAGGCGCGGTGTCGATTCGCGGGGCGGGTCCTCGGCTGGGGGGAGGGGAGGGGGGTTCGCTGCGGCAGCTGCCACGGAGCGTCGGGTGCCACCCAGGGCCAGGGGACTCTTTCCAAGCGAAATAGTTGCTCGACGTGTGCGGGCTACAGTGGAGTGGACTCACAAGTTAGAATTATGATGTATTCGTATGTAAATTCTAAATCCTAAATTAAATTAAAAATTCTTATGTAGCCACACACTTCTTTCCCTTGTAATTACATAATTAATGATGCTGAAGATACTCTTACCCCCCAGGAGACCTGAGAAGTTTGATTGAAATAAAGCAAACATTGTTCTATATATATGATTTAACAATTAAGAAATCTAACTGTATGAATTTATAGTTTATGAAATAGCTTTGTTACAACAGAGGAATCAGTTAGCAACGTTAATGAGAAATTGACGTAGAATTCCTTTACATAATATTGTAAAGCCTTGTCACAGACAGAAGCACTTGAGAATAAAATATGTTAATAACTTGCTGTGAGGGTGAGCAGCTGCAAGTTCCTAGAAACTGCCTGTTTCCAGTTCACATTTTGTAGACTCATTGTACCAATTAAGGTACGTGAAGGCGAGATGCTGATGTTTCGTCACCTTGAGAAAGTCATGGCAAACATGCGAGTAAAGCATGGCTGCTCCTCATATCGCACCAATGTCCATGAAATGCGTTGAGGCTGCTGTTAATAACAATAGCACTCACGTACGTGATCAACAATCTAAGACTTGGATGACAGTATGCAAGCTAATATTGGCCAAGGCCTACCAGCGGCGTCCCGGCCTTCTGGTCATGGGGTTATGGGTTGGTAATTGGATGGGTTGGTAATTGTAATTGCTCATATACATTCCTCTTCAAGTCAGCTTTCTCATCGTCACACAGCAACAGATCCTGGGACATTGCATGGAAAGCGCACTACAATCTGACCCAAACCGGAATCGAACCCGTCGTGAAAAGAGAGCACGTTGACCTGTGAGCTCCTCCTGGAGTTTAACAGCAATTTTAATTTGTGTAGAAAGTCCTAAGAAGTAAATGCCAAGGAAGCTTACTTAATTGCTAATAACTTGTTTGTGATATTCCGGAAAGGATCCACTGCAAAGCATCTACTTATTCGTTTTTGACATTGCTAAATAGTTTGCGAAAATATCTTAGCAAAACACCAAGGCTTTTTATATTCAACACTAGCTGAACCTTTGCGAAAATTTTGCAGATTTTGAAAATTTTGCAGATTTGAACTTAATTCGGTATATTGTAATGGCGTGCAATTGATTACTTCACTTGAGAACACTCTCATTGACCCAGTCTATACCTCTGCAAGCGTTTTCAACGCGCAAAAAAGTTTTCTGTCCTTGGAATTTAACTTGAACATGTTCCACGTGGTAACCACACCACTGCTGCCACCAGTTCATGCAGTGTTAAGTTATTAATTATTATTTTCATTTTTCTAATTGTACTCTAGAATGAGTACGCACGTGTTTTACTGACTTAAGCCATATATATGTTTTTGAGATATTTTGAAGGGCCCGGGAACAAATTTCCACACGCTATTCCATGATAGAAATCTGTTACACGGCAAAATGTGACTATAATATGAGTTGCAAAGAATCTGTAAAATAATTTCCTGTACTATTTTTCTGTTCATGCGGCAATGGGTGCATTAAGATTTTCCTTGATTCATTTTTTTGTAATAATTTCGCGTAGAAAGGAGCAATGTTCATCAAAAATGTTATTTTTCTCAGATTTACCTTGGGGCTGCTTTCATATTCCAAGATAAGCTTTTACTTCTAGAAGTTTTCGAAACCCCATTCAACGTTCTATTCTCTCGAAATTCTTGACGCCGCACCGCCTCTCGTTTTTCGCCCGCTGACGATTTTCTCAAAGTAATTAATGTTCCTGTGCCCCAAAGGAGCTGTCTTCCTCAATCCTTGGTCTCTGGACAGAAGGTCCCAACGGTTCTGGCAAATTTTCTACATTAACTACATAGCGAGGTCGAATTCAGGCACTGTCTGAAGGAAAATTGTAGTTTCCGGACTGTCTGATTGGCAGTTTTCCGTGGTCGATAAATTCAATCATTTCCGACCAATACAAGGAGAATGCTGGAGTAGTGCGTTAAAAAAGCCACGCTGTACGCCCTCAATTCCCTTTCCACATCCTTCTTCCCTTACACACATACACACACTTAGACTTACGTGCACTACCAATTCTCGACACCTTTTCGGAATTGTTGTAACAGAAAAACCATTAAATTTTCTAGCAATTTCATTTGCTCTTCATTAATTGACTATATTTATGTTATATATAATATTTATGTCTCATAGTTTTTTAATTTATGAAAATGAATTGAAAACTTGAATTTTTGGACAACATTCAGATAAATGAGGAACTTCGTCTATGAAAGAGAGACGTATCTACCACGAAACGGAAATTCTGAAATCTTATTCCAAATTTTTTTTTAACACGTTTACTTTAAAATATCAATTTTTTATTTTTTTTTATTATAAAATTGTTTAAATATGTGGAGAGACCAGTCTGGAGCTTAGAGCTTGTCCCAGCTCAAGCGGTACTCTACTAGAGGGGATATCTACAGAGAAACCACGTGCAAACTGACCTGTACATTGGCGTCGAATTTCACAACTCAGCGTGGGAGGGAACCGCCACATCCCTTCTATAACATACACTATTCTTACGGGTTAATGCTGAAAGAAGAGCGCTCAGTAACACAAAGTAGAAACTCGATCACTAATGTTTTTCTCTCTCGGACCGCATCCAGAAATCCAACCGTGACCGGGGATCCATGATCCAGCGGCTGGCGCGATCTTTTATGCCCCGGGGACAGAGCGTTTTTTTTTATCGTTTCGCCATTATTGTTCGCCGCGTAGCTTTAGGTTTTACTTTCCGAACCCTCAGGTGGAGTGTATTCACTTTCAAAATTAGAAACTCTGGGAATGACGGTAGTTTGGCACCTTATGGGTAACTATAATTTTTTTACATGTTTGGAGGTTTGAAATATCCCATTCCTATCGTTGGGAGACGTCCCCGCTCAGTGTTCAATACGTCCTACCGCTCTTGAAGTGAGCAGAGTAAAATTGCCGTGCCTATTGATCCCGCTCTCCCTGTCTTCCACCTCTTTTGGCAAAAACTGAGGAACCAACGGTTGAAATGAGGCGTTCCTACAGATGTGTTCCGTGCAGAATCATGGTGTAGTTGAGTTGCGTGCTTTTGTCCGTGTCCGTCCGTTACGTTTGAAGGACTTCCGGTCAATTAATCAGGGAAGTAATGTATTATTCAAAACTTCTCTGCTGGCTATTTTTTTAGGAATACTTTCAGCACATTTTAAAAATATTCTCAAAAACGAGTTTTGTGTTTTTAAGGCGTTTCCAGGGGTGATCAATTTCTCGTGGCTCATTCCATTCTTCTCCACAATAAGAATAATTGCCATATAGTGTTTCTCTCTTAATTACTGTACGACATTTCCAGAATAATATCAATTGCAACATTATTTATCAGATTGAATGTATTTTAAATTGAATTCAGGACCATAGAGGGCAAGCCAATTATGAGAACAAGATGTTAATTTTTATATTTTACGACGAATTTATTTATATTTTAATTTTTATATATTTCGACGGTGCCTTACGCCCTCAGGTACTGCACTGAACACTCGGGTACTGTACTGCACTGAACATCTTCAGGTACTGCACTGAACATCAGTATTGTAAAATGTAATGAATGATCGAACGTTACAGAACTTCGCAGACAGAGCAACAGAATTACACTAATACGTACCTAAAACCAAATCAATAAGTAAACATCCTAAATTTTTGATTGAAGATAGAAAATTGAAGCATATCCAATCAAATTGACCAAGATGAGCTGATTGAAGATAATTAAACTTAATTATTGTATGAAACAATAATTTTAAAAGTATTTATATCGATGCCTGTTCATGAACTTTGCATCCCTTGAAGATGAAGGAGGTTGACAACTGTATTATGTATAATATTTATGTTTATTGTGAACTTGCTTTGCCCAAATAAATGATCGATCACCGCAAATATTGCTCAGAAAAACATTCCACTGGCTCGTCACATGCACTACACTGCAGGACAAGGACTTTCGTGAGGCAATCATGAGTGAGAAGTAAATGGAAACATTGAAGAAGTTTGGGAAAGAAAAAGGGAAGAAGAGAATGAGAGATCCGGAAGCCACTTTTGCGAGGACGATTGATAAAACATAAGTGGGGATGATTGAAAAGACAAATAGTAAAACCAAAGACCGAAGAATCTATTCTTCTGTCTTTGGTTTTACTATTTGTTCTTTCAATCATCCCCAAACTAGGAGGCGTAATAATCAACGGGCACAGGAATCAAGGAAGGACGAATGTCAAGTCGGAATTATGATATAACTATTATTATATTCGCGTGGTGCAGACGACACAGTTTGAGGTGTAAATCGCAATCAGCTATTTCTTGAAGCTGTTAAATTTACTAAAAGTTATATGAATTGTTCTTACCAAGAAGGAAATGTTTGTATATTTTAAGTTCCATGCGAATTTAACTACTATGTAATATGTTAATGTAAATATGCAATATGTGAAGTAGAATTTTTGAACTATTTGTAAGGAAATAAATTATTTAAATTAAATTAATGTTATCGGTTGAAAGTGAATAATATAATCATGAGAAAGAACAACTATTTATTTACTTTTCTCTTGAAAATATCTAAAAACTGTTGATCTACAACGGTATAAAAATAACACCTATAACCCATGTAGTTGATACGACTATAAATAAATAACTAAAAATAAAAATAACACAAATATAAACGAGGATCTAAATGCATGTTGAAATGGAAGCATATAAAACACACGAAAACAAAACTCATTTGTATTACATTAGCATTGATAATAACCTAACTACATAATGTATTTTCTACTTGAATAGGGGGTGGGCCTTGAAATGTTGGTACGCCGACTCCATTGCTTGATAAAATATTGTACTAAAAATCATTGCCAATGCCTCATTGGGGTTTGTTTATTTAACGTCAAAAACGTAACTATGTACGACGTGCTACGGTGAGAAATGTATTCTGTGCACTTTTTCTTAATTCTGGGATCCCTAAGATAGATAAAAGTTGAATTCAGAATATGAAAGAAATTGAGCGTTTTTGGCAATAAGTGCTTAGAAAAATATTCGCTCCGGTGAATAAATATTATCTGCAAAGGTATTAACTATAGATTTGGGCTCTTATCTCTCACCGTGCCCTTCGTTCGACTTCATGCCGCGACAACATGGAAAACGATAATTTTAATAACTATATTTCCCATTGAACTCTAGAAGACATACACAGATAATGAAGATGCATTTATATCCAGAAGCAAAACAAGGAAACATCTCAGCATTTGCTCAAAGAATCAAGGAAACTGAACGAAAAACTTGGAGTTGGGCGTCATAAGGTTATAAGGATCATAAGGGACGGGATTACTGAACGAAAACCCTCATCGAGATGGAGATCATGAGGTTTCATAACCTTTAGGATTCTGATGTTGGAATGATTCAGCCTACCCCAGGTCTGTAATTCACTTCTTCTTTCTCATATCAGCATTAAAAAGTTTAAGTGTAAGAGTGTGCATCTTTGAGCGTACTCTGAAATATTCCGCAGTGTGAATATTAATGATTTTACTGTTCCTTAATTCAGTGTACAACGTTCTTTGTTATTTAAAGCCACATCAACATCTAGATCATTAGCGACCACTATTGGGTTTAACGTTATAATAACTGTGAAGATGACATGATATGGTGATAGGGGTGAGAGAACGTACACAAGTAAACCAAGCCCGCGGCAGGACTCGAACCCGTGATCCGTCAGAGATCGCTACGACATTACTGTCTTAGCGATCTCGGCCTCCGGGGATCGGCATTGTCCAACTTGTTTCCTTTTAAAAGAATTTAACATTTACTCGTAATGGGCGTCGGGATGTGAAGAGTAGAAGTGGCAGCAGCATGAACAGAAACACGTATACAAACGTGTGGGCAGACACATACGGTCTGGGAAGAGTGCCTTGAATGAAGTGCTTCTCAATGGTTCTCTTTCCTTTCAAATAGTGAACTACAATAGTATATATGTTCTTCAACGAGCACATAAGGATATCTATTATTCACGAGTTGATTTTTAGGACACAAGTGGTAGGAACGAGTGTCGTAATTTCTACAAGTGAATAATAGCCATTATGCGCAAGTGTAAGTCTATACCTTCTCTACAACCTTGAAATACTCGGAATAGATTTTGAACAGATATTGTTTTACTTTAAACTCAGTGCAAGGGTTACGTAGCCGATCCGCGGTGGCCGAGATCGTTAAGGCAGTAGTGTCATAGCGACCTCGGGCCCAAATATGCGGGTTCGAATCTCGCCTCGGGCATGGTTGTACTTGTATTCGCCCTTAACCCCATGTCATCACCATATCATTAAATAACGTTAAAGCCAATAGTGGTCGCTAATGACCTTGATGTTAATGCGACCCTAAAATAACAAAAAAAAGGATTACTTCCGTGTGCTTCTTAACATTGAGTAAGTCTTCCATAAACAAAGGGATTTACTGTTGAGGAAGTTTTGTAAAGTAAACCAAGACAATGTTTTTGCTAAAAGAAGTCACCCTATTATTCTTTCTCCCCTCCATAAATGTTATATATGATTGTTCATAATACCCCCTTGATAAATCTGGCAATAATTGTAGAGTTGCCGAACTCGCTATTTCCTGAGTTTCAGGTGGAGTACAAATTTCATTGTCACTGTGGCTGGCTTCAAGATTAATTTTCTGTTGAATGATCAATGCAAACTGTAACGAGAAATACGAGTATAACAATGTCTAGGGTACGTACATGAAACTACCAAATCGTTCACTCGTCTACCGCGGTTCAAAAGAAGCGCGAATTGCAAAGAGAATGCAATTCTGCCAGTGGATTCCGAAAATTCTAGGAATGTGATTGGTCGACAGGCCGAGGATTCCGAACTGGAATCCACGGGGTTGTGTAATCGATGTCATCGGCGATTGAATACACAGCAGGAATACGTATGTTATTAAATGGTTGTAGAGAAAATATATTACTTGCCTTCTTCCTTGACTTTACGCACAATAAATCGGAAAGTCGAAATGTTGTTCAGTGTAATCTCTTACTAGTTAAACATAATTTCATTCACTAATGATTCTCTTTCATTTATTTTATGAAAGAAGTTGGCAACTGGTAAACGTATAACCCACAGACGCTGCACAGCCGCGTTTCGACGTCGTTAGTAGACACCGAAAGCAGCCCGAAAAGGCCCAGAAATTGAAGTGCAAGGCCACCCTGCTCAACCCTTCTCTTGAATATTTGCAGGAAAAGAAAATGGAAGCGAAAGAGCTGCAAATGAAATTTGCAAAGGAGGGGAAGCGGTAAGGGAAGCTCATTCATTAGAAATGGAGTTAAAAGCAAAAGCTGGGTCAAAAGAATATTAAAACACCATCTCTACTGTGAGCTGCATGTAAAAAAATAAAATAAACGTAAGAATAAATTCATTAAAATTATTGTTTGTGTTTTTTTTATATTGTAATGAAAAAATGAAATAAAATAACGAGTATGGCTTGTTGACAATAGAAAAGAATGCAACATATCAACATTTTTAATATTGTAATTATGAGGCATGAACAGTATTGGCGCTTGAAGTTCCTATCATGTGCAAAAATGTGTCTAGTAGTTGACACTTTTTCTCCAAATCCCGGTCAGCAATATCCAGTTTGTCCGTCGTCACGCAATCTGTTCGAATTACTTGACCGAACAATATTGTACACATTCCAATAGACTTTACCGGTTTTGGCGAGTGTTCACTTGGAGCATGTGTTAAGAAATGGAGAGCGGTACAGATCTTCCGGTGGAGGTAGCTACACACCCTGTCATGTCTTTTAAAGTATTCGGACTTTGCTAGGATTGGACAAGCTGAGACGATACGATCAATGGCTTCTACTTGTTCCTGGCAAAGGTGACATTTATCATCTCGGAAATTTTGAAAGCCGCTTAGTCATAAAGACGTGTTCTCAACGCCAGATCTTGGGCAGCTATTAAAACTGCTCCAGATGCTGGCTTCATTTTCTCATTTTAATCCACATAAAAGATTGATCTTTATTGATCTACACTTTGTCCATTCTTTTTAAATATTGTCCATGAAGTGGTTTGTCTCTTCACGATTATTTAACATTTTTGTGTCTCACATTTCATCACACGTCTTCACATTATGTAGCATCAGAAGTTCAGAATCTTTGTTATTTTGCGTGTCTTGCATAGTTTTCTTTGCAGTGCTTCTAGTTACATTTACAATGTCAGATTTAATGACCTGCCTCATTAGTGGATCATCTTGATGACTGACTACGTACATTCCCATCCTGACTACGCCCTCCGTACTCCTCGTTCCTCCTCGTCCTCCTTTCGTACGCGACACAAAATCTATGTACATCACCCAGAGGGTAGGCGTCTTGTTGCATTGTAAGCAGTTTTCTGGTTCTTTGATCCATGATTCGAAGTTTTTTGCTCAGTTATTATTAAATAAAATTAATTAAAATTATTTATTAAATAAATTTTATTTTATTTGTAAACATCAGACTTATTAGAGAAATACTTGAAAGCAGGTTCAATTCTGAGTAAAAATGCTGATGATGTGGTCAAACAGAAACTCATGACAAAAATCGTTGTAATTAAAAGATCAGTCCATTCTCTTCTGTATCCGTCGAGGTTTCCGCACTGGAGGATATAATTCCGTATCGTCGGTGGAATAATCTTTAAAAGCCATTATTTGCATTCGTAACACTTATAGGAGGTACACACTTATTCCCACACACTGGCCGAGTAAAGTTATTCTCAAATGTCCTCTCGTGTAAAAGTGTTACTGAAACACTCCAAGAAGTACTCCTGAGTAAACTGGAGAGAAATCTCTTATTTTTTTGTTGGAGAGACCGGACCTAAAGACACTAAGGACCATAGCAGTTCACGTACCCGGAAACAATCCATCAACGACCTGTTGAGTCTCCTCGTCGTTGCCGTAATTGATATCTGTTCGTCGTGCGCCACGTTGGTCGTTGTGCCTTTGATGTCTGATGTGTCACGCGCAGCGCCGCCGCTCTGGCTGCTGGAGACAAGCAGCACCAGGCGCGCGTTAGCGGTGCCGCGTCATAGGTCGCGCACTCGAGCGGAACCAAGCACTAGCTGGTGCGACTGCACCTTGCTGGTGACCGCTTAAGGCCCTAAAGTCGCCTAAGACCCTGAAGTCGCCTAAGGCCCTGAAGTCGCCTAAGGCCCTGAAAACACGAAAATAATTCGTACGAGTACAGTAGAGTCTCTATGATTCGAGTCTCGATTGTTCGAGTTTCCTATAAATCCGAGTTAAATTCGACTTACCAAAACAATTAATTAAAATAAATAAATAAAAATATATAAATAAATTTAGAAGGAGGACCTAATTGATTCCACACCGCGTGTGATTCACAACGAGGGTCTTGCTACGCTAAAGGTCGCCATGAAGTACGTAGAGCAACTGAGAATCTGAGCAACTCCAACCGACAATGTGATGTTCAGAAGATGGCGTGATATTGTCACAGGTAAAAGAAACAATGTACTTAAACAAAAACAATCGACATTTATTTTAAGATGTAACTTACTTATCTTCAGCAATTAATGTAATCATTTTATGCAAGTTCTTTTTTATTGAAATTACACATACTTTGAAATGGAAAAGTTGTGTTGATATTTATGTCTTATTGTGTCTATATATCTATAATTAATCATTTTCGATAATTCGATTTTTCATTAATTCATCAACCGCGGAGAGCGGGCAGCGCAGACGGCCGGAGCGGGGCGAGAGGAGGGGATGGCGGGGCGGGATGGAGACAGTCGTGGAGAGCGGGGAGCGCAGAGGGCCGGAGCGGGGCACGAGGGGGAGGGGAGTGGAAGGTTGGGGAGGGGTGGGGACCTCCGCGGTGAGCGAGAGCCCAGCGGGGAGCGGGGCGCGAGGAGGGGATGGCGGGGCGGGATGGTGACAACAGCGGACAGCGGGGAGCGGAGCGGGAAGCGCGGGGCTGCGGTGCCTGCCCTGTTGCAGACGACCCGAGCGATGCCGCGCTGCATCAATAACCCACACGTGGATTATCTCGCCTCGTAAAGCGCCTTAGTGGCGCGCCGCCGTAATTTCACGGACGGCAGTCGGGACAAAATTCAAAGTAGATCTCCCCGGTTCCATGTTGCCGAGTTGCAGCTTCAAAGTTGAAAGTAGCGTGTATTCATATTTTGTAGTGGCTGCTCTGGAACATTAAATACACGGCCATCCCCGTGCAACCCATTTCATCATATAATTATAACTCAAGAATCCTTTACACGTACACACGGTACTCTGGAAAAATACAGAACGATGAGACTGTCTTAACCCGCAAAATTTCTCTCCGTTTTGGAATGTTCTTGCTAATGATGATGCCACTATTTCACTTCATTAACCTATTGCTACTACAGTAGAACTCCAGTTATCAGGATTAATTGAAAACGAACCCGGTCAGCATATTAAATACACCCATAATTGGATAAATCATGAAAGCATTATTTCTTTGCGAACAGCTAAATGTGTGTATACATACTAAGTGTGTAAACACCACACACTACCTCGCATTATCTGTAACGGCTATGCAATATTAAAATACTAAATGAACCTGCAAAATTGTTTCCAACTAGCAAACATTCTCACATTTACATTATTTCACGATCTAGTTTTAAAAACGGATTTATGAAGAGAAAATATCTGAATAAATATTGTAGTTTTACAATGTTTATGTTTTGTTTGTAATTTCTCAAAAATAGACAGGTCTTGGTCATGGGGACCAGCGCCATTTATTTAGCGTAATTTGGTCTCTCTACGAGACCGAGAGAGTGACTCAGAGCATCAAACTGATGTCGCTCCAGTGCCTCTGACCGGAAGGTTCTAGGTTCCAGTCCGATCTATTGTAGGATTTTGACACAAGTTTAACATCTACCTTGAATTCAGTCGCTGCCTGGAGGAAAATTCTTATGGCCGGCTGCTCTGAATCGGTAATTTTCCTTGGTTTCTCCGATCAACACCAGATAAATGCTGGAGCAATACACGAACAAACGGACCACGCGCGATCTTTCCCTTCCTCTTCCTTGTCCAATCCTCACCCCCTTACTTACACACACTTTCACTAACATGCACTACACTACCACACATGCCGGAAGACCGATCGGGAGGTTAGAGCTTGTCCCGGCTAAAGCGGTGCCCCGTTGGTGGGAGATACCTGGTTGGGGAAAACCTGTTAGCTGACGGTAGGCCCGCAACGGATCTCATAATCCAGCGGGGGGAAGACCACCGCCACCTCCCGAGGAAAGACACTCACTACACATACGGGACACATGTGTGTCCTTCCATCCTAGACGCGCCTGGAAACACTAACAACCAATGAATCAATTCTGCACGAGGATTTTTTTTCTAAAAATGAAAGCCCTTATTGAGACTTTTTATAAATTGCCTTTATTTCAACCAAAAATTACGCCAAAACTACTAATTTAAAAAAATTGTACATGACGTTCTTTAAAGATCCAATTTTAGATCAGATTCCATTAACGAACCAAAATCTGTCATCAATACTATACTTTGCAAGGTTAAACTATTGGAATTTTGAAAACACCGAGAATTCGCCGAAAATAGGACTTACGCCATTTAAGCGTCCTAAAGCTCTGTCTGATTTAAAAAATTGAAGAAATTAGTTACTGCCATATTCGAGAAAATATATGTTTAAAATTGCCTCCCTATTCTTCTCATTATAATTGACGATAGGAGGGGGATATCATGATAATGGTAAATAATTATTTTGATAGTAGAACTTTGATTGGAAATCAAATAAAGGGCAGCATGCGCTTTTGGAGCGCGACAACCCTGAGAAGGCAGACACCGCACCGCGGGGACTGTGCGCGTCTCGGCGAGCCAGGGCGGGACGTTGCCCCGAGTAAAGCAGTGCTATTATAATGCAGATAATACACTATTGATTTGTAAAATCGAGTGAGTTATGCAGGTGATGGAATCAGAAACGTCATATAATCTACATAAACTACATGATTACCAATTTTTGAGAGCGGTATTCGATTCGGAAAAATACAGAATGTCCATTCTCTTTCGATGGTTTCTTTGAGCTCTACTGTACTCAGGGACCGCGAGCTGTGGGTGTGGGCAGCTGCTATTTGAGTAGAAAGAGCTATAGTGTCCACGTGAACGGTGCAGTGTTGGGAGGGCTGGTGAAAAACTGTGTTTGGTTTAGGGCAGACCTGCACAGCATTTTGCACTTTCACTGACGTCAGGAGCTGCACGCGAGCAGCTCGGGGATAAATGCGAAAATCGATAATGGGTGGGGATGAGACTTTCTCTACGAGTGGGGACCACCAATTAGAATGCGCTATTCCAACCATAGCGCGTAAATTTAAGAGCAGTAGGCGAGATTGACGGTCACATACAGTTCAAGTAATATTGCCTTTTGTATTATACTGCAAATGTTTGTTGTCGATATATGACAGTGCGAAATATGAAACTACAACGAATTATACATATTAGATTTGAACATCAAGTATTATAATTGCTTGTAAGGGTGAATTTGCTTTGCTGCAATGTAATCACAAATTTAGTATTTTGCTAAACACGAAATTATGATACTGAATAGCATTTGTTTGATGATGGCAGCAATAAACGGGTTTTTCATTAATTATGTTTAATTGAAAAAGTCTGTTCTATTGAAGCAAAACTCATTATTATTTTCTGCTCTAATTTCTGACAAGAGTGCAGTGTCGTTTACGACATCATATAAAATATTAAGCCCTTTGTTTTCTATTTAACAATACCCATGATAATCTTGTGATACCCATAACATATCTCATGAGAGGTTTGCTCGTTGATCTCTTTTATTCAATTTCATAATGCAGAAAAATAGTCACAAATATATGCTGTTAAATATTACTCTTCTTGGAATTGCAACATATTCTATTTTTATGTCAATCTTGATGTGAGAGATTGCTCTCACAATTTGCTTCATTTTGCTATGATTTGGAGATTATAACATTCCTGGTAAACAATCAATGTTTAAATAGTAATTTTTTATTAGTTAGAATTAAATATTTTTTAAAAGCTACTGCTTTAAAATATTGGTTAAAAGTCACAATGAACATGTTATTTTTTTAATTAAAAAAAGAAAATACATACAGTGGTGGATGTATAGCAGTGCACAGAACGTAAACAGTGAATTACGGCCCTTGTAACTTGAAATACTAGACATAATCCATTTAAACAAATGGGCATATAATTTTGCAGCATGGATCATTAGACGCCCAGACATTCTATCTACGCGCCGCGACGTGCTACGCCAGACTTCTTCCCTCCCCACAAAGCTTCCTACTCCCCATTCCTTGCGCTTTCGGCACTGTCGGGTGCAGACGGACGGCTCGCAAGTGCAGAATGCCCGCGGGAGCAGGCGTAGTGCAGGCCTGCTTTAGAGTGAAGCAGGCTAGTACAGCGGCCAAGAAGAGTGGTATGCGATATATCAGTGAGTTCGAGTTGTCTCCGCGTGTAGTACCGCAATCGAACCAATCGAGAACATCTGTGATAAACTGGAGCGACTAGCAGGTCAACAATTATTGCAACTGACGCAAATGCCTCAGAATTTTTCAGCACAGAGCAGGACCCCAGAGGCCTTCACGTACTCAGTATGGAGATTTTGCATGGTTTATGCATAATGAATGAATCATCAATGCTTCAAACAGCCGAAACAGAGAGGTCCCTGAAAGAAATAAAATCAATTCTAGACCTAACTTTGATCAATGAAGCTTCGGTCTTTGGAAATGGCGAGTCAAGGATAACTTAGTCAAAAGTAATCATAAAGCATTCCTGGGAATACTAGTAACCTCTGTAGCAGAAGATACTGATATTACGATTCCTCATAATTACAGAATAAGAAGGGCCAACTGGACAAATTTTCAATAGTATTTAGCAAGTGATTGTGGAATGGGTGTACCCGGAATGCCCCATATCCATTGACGCGGAAGCTGAAACCACCAAGTGTAACACTGAAGCCACAAATAGATCGATTCCACATGATCATTGTATAGATATAAAAGGCAAGCTAAAAGACACCACAGGTCACCACAATGCAATGGTGTAAACAGCAAGAAATCTTAAACGAAGGTACCAAAGGCAAAACGATTTCTCAGAGTGAACACACAGACATCTACCGAATCGAGACAACTAAGTAAAGAAATAAATTAATAAGGAAGATCAGAGAAACCAAGAGTAATCCACAGCAGAGCTATGTCCCTCGAGCCGCAGAGACGGTCCCATGGGTATCCCATACAATCCCATCGGAAACAGCCATTTTTTCTTTTCTTAAGGATGTTGCCTCATCATTGGATCAAAACGAAGCAACTATTGGAATATTTTTAGATCTTTCAAAAGCTTTTGACGTCATTGATCATAACATTTTACTTTCAAAATTACCTTCGTATGGAATCCGTGGTATTGCTCTAGATTGGCTATGTTCGTACCTTAAACAACGATCTCAGAGAGTAGAAATACCTTACTGGAATGATGGAACTTTATGTACACACCTTTCCGGTTCTTTGCCAATTGCGTGGAGTCCCGCAAGGATCGATTTTAGGCCCTATTCTCTTCCTATTATACGTAAATGACATGCCCTTAGCGATTCGAAACGGAAGAACAGTTCTCTTTGCGGATGATACAAATATTCTTTGCAACAAAGAAACCGTAAATAGTACAATATCAGACGTTTCAAATTGGTTCCGTAATAACAAATTAAAAGTAAATGAAAATAAAACTGTTTCAATGCAGTTTTCCATATCAAATAAAAAATTCTGTACTCCATTGAAAATGAACGGTGTGCCATTGACTGATGTTAATGTAACAAAATTTTTAGGTCTATCAATTCAGTCAAACCTCAAATGGAATGCCCACTTAAATGAATTGAACACAAAATTAAGTTCATTATGCTACGCGTTCAGAATTCTTTCAAATTCCGTCAGCCTTCATACAGCTCGTTGTGTATATTTTGCCAATGTTCACTCCCGCCTGAGATATGGCATAATATTTTGGGGAAACACATCTTATAGTTCACAGACTTTCAGATTACAAAAAAGAATTGTACGAATAATAAGCAAATCCAACCCACGTGATTCTTGTAAGTCACTCTTTATTAATCTAGGAATTTTACCATTACCTTGTCTCCTGATTTACGAATCAGTAGTTTTTGTCAAAAATGACTTACTTAAGGACGGGAATATATTTTCAGCAAACGCCGATGTCTATAAGTATAACACACGACGTAGTAATCATATTCACCAGGTGGCAGTATCAACAGCTCACTACAAAAAATTCACATACAATTCATGTACATTACTCTACAACACTTTGCCAGAAGACATTAAACGATTAAATTCGATAGAAAAGTTTAAGTCCCAAGTAAAATCTTTTCTGCTGCATAACTGTTTCTATACAATTCGAGACTATACCGAGCATCAAAAAGGAAAGTAGAATTAATTTTAACAATGATAGTTAATGTAATTATTTATCATTTGGACTGTATAATTCTAAAGAACCTGTAACAAGTATTGTACCACAGTTTCTGGGTTGATGGCCCCCATCTCGATCAGGTTTTTCGTCCAGTTTCCCTGATCCTTGAGCAATGCTGGAGATTGGTCCCTTGTTTTGCTTCTGGACGTAAATGTAACTTCATTATTTGTGCACGTCTTCTGAAATCAGTGGGAAATATAGTTATTCAAATTATCGTTTTTTCATATTATCGCGGCAAAAAGTATTATTCTTTCATGAAGAACATGAGGTTTCAGGCAGAATTTATAGCTAATTTTACCTTGAAAATATATTTTATTATATAGGAGCGAATATTTTGTCAACAAAACTCGAAAAAACCTCTCTTTTCTTATTCAAAATTCGACTAGAATATGGTTTAGAATAGAGACCACAGAATTATGAAAAACGTGCACAAAATTCACATCTCCCCCATAGCTCGTCATACGCAGTTTTTTTAACTGTTTTTTGACGTAAATAATAAATAAATGTGATTAAAGCATCAAAAAACATTACGATTGAGCTAATGATAATTTATTATCTATTATAATAAGAAGTATTTTGCGTTTTACCAAGAATTTTATTTAATATGGTTGAATTTAAGATAATATGGCTCAGTATTTCCAAATAATGTTCACAATCAATGACCCGCAGTGAAATACCTTTCTGATAGTTCCAATGCGTTTTTACAAATGGTACGAGAATTGAGAAAGTTTGTTGTGGTACTAGTTGACATTCATCCATATACGTAGTGGATATTGGTCTAGAACTTTAGGTAGGTTTTGGTCTAGAACTAGACAGAAGAACAATAGAAAAATATGTTGTTAATCAATATTTTGGACACATTATGAATATTTGGATGAGGGACCTAATGAAGAAAAGATTCGTTATTATTTCAATCGGTTGATTTAATTTCGTATGTTAGTTCTTCTTGGGATGAAGATGTTAGTGATTTAGGATATAATTTAATATTATGATGCTAATTAATTTAATGATAACAATTGAACTATTATTGGAGCTATGTGTAGAATAAGAAATGTTCTTGTACGAGCAGCACCAATGTCATTATGGAGGACAAGGATGATTTATTGTGTCATCAGGAAGGTGATAACTATTGCAGTCTTTAACACTCTTAATCACTCACTCACACTTTGCGTTAAAGCTGAGACAATAATGTTTCTAAACCAGAAAATATACTTGCATCTCTGCTTTCTCCAGTTCCTCTCACAATACTAAACTTCTGCGCTGTAGCATCATGTCGAATCAATTTCAAAACATTCTGGTGTAGCTTGGAGCTCGAAGATCGAATTTCTGGAACGAGGATCATGGACTAGCGTCTGATTATTTGACGAGTTCCTCTGTTTCCAGTTGCCCCCATTCGCTTTCTCCGCTCGGACCATCCCACTGGCTGGGCTCCCCGCCTCCTGCCTCCCCCACCTTCACCCCCACCCCACCCCTCCTTCCGCCCCCTCCGCCTTGCGCACCCGTCCGGACGCTGCTAAACCGCTTAGGCGCGATTTGTTTATGCAGCCGCCTCAAAGAGGTTAGCGGCCGGACGTCCCCGCTCCCCCCCCCGCTGCCGCCGCCGCCACCACCCCCGCACCTCTCGCCCCCTTGGAGCCTCCGCCACTTAATTCGCTTCCCATTAGAGCGTTTACCGCGGGCGGTGCCTCGTAAAAATAGTTGACTTTATTCGGGGTATAAAAATAGAAAACGACTCCGCTCAGCTTCTAGTCGTTTACCTCGAATGTTACAGAGAGCACCCCAGTTCTGCGAGACTGTCTCCGTCGCTTCTCCTTGGCTCTTCTTTGGCCACATTTTGGCTCCACTTTGACTCTATTCTGGCTCTCCTTTCGTTCCCTTTTGGCTCCTCTTCGCTCCACTTTGGCTCCATTCTGGCATCCTTTTCGCTCCCTTTTGGATCCTCTTCGCTCCACTTTGCCACCATTCTGGCTCCCTTTTCGTTCCCTTTTGGCTCGTCTTCGCTACCATACTGGCTCCTCTTTGCTCCACTTTGGCTCCATTCTGGCTCCCCTTCGCTCTCCGTTGGATCCTCCAACGCCGTTTTCCTGGTATCCCTGCCAACGCTGTCACAAAATCACACGTTCCTTCATACCATTCACTGCCCGTCGCGTATCAACGTCAGTCCCCAATTCCAAATCGAAATAATTTTCTTATATTTTGTTGTTATTATTCTATTATATGTATAAAATTATTATTGTTTTTCTCGCCTTAATACATTTATGCAATAAAAGGAAAATATTGCGGCGGAAATTGACGATTTTGAAACAGAAACTAATAGTGCTACAACAGCACATAATTTCAAGCATTATTTGTTTCGGCTACGCGATGTTATACAACCGTTACATGAACCAGCGAAAGGGTATCCACTCATGAATTTTTTTCTTCGCAAAGAGATTTGAACGCAGGTTCTTCCAATCGGCAAGCATGTTTCCATTACACCACCTCTCACACGGCTATACTGAGCTACTCCGACGCTTAAGCACACATTATTTCTAACTTAACAATTTTTAAAACAGTGGAAATTCAACTAAAATGAGACCGTTTCTTAAGTCTCATTTACTCTATCCGAGGGCAAAATTTACAGAAAAAATTCGAAGCCGTTTCTAAGTATATATTTTAATAAATGGCATTAATTGAAGCAAAACTACGAGAAACTACGTTTTTTTAAAAAAAATATTGTACATGATCTTTTTTACAGTTCTATTTTTTAAAATCGATTTAATTTAACAAAGGAATATCCATCATCAGTATTGCACAAGTGGAATATTAACGTTTGCAATTTCGAGATGCAGCGTTTGCAGACCAGCACCACGTTTTTGCCATTCCACATAAGATGAAAATTGCAAGAAAAAATTGAATCCGTTTTTGAGAAAATAATTATTTAAATAGCGTCTATTTTACATGCAATATTACACAAATACTACTCGTATTTTCGAAATAGTTATTACGAATAGTTAAAGCGTAATTTTGTTCTCCCTCTTCTCCTGTGGCTGCCCCGTCTTTGTCCTTCGGGCAGTTTCCACATGTCCTCCATGGAACTATCTCCCTGATGATCCGCACAGTGGCGTGCGGAACTGCACGCCACTGTGCTGTGGAATAAATAAAAAGAAGGAGTGACAGCATCTGTTGCCCCTTTTTTATTTATTTTTTCTGAAGGTAAATACATAGGTAGTTATTTCAACTTTAGATATGTAATTTTTGTTACGTATTACTTATTCTACAATGGGGAGGCGTCCCCCTATGAGTACTCTAATCTGGTTCTATGCTTGCGAATTTGATTTGGAATACATGGAATGCGCATTTATTTTGAATTTTGGATTGGAATTTTGTGATTCTGAATTCGGAGTGTGCTGAATTTGCTGGATGTTTACTCGTAGAAATTTGTGGTAAGGTATGTGATGTGATGACCTAATGATTTTATAATGATATCCTTGGGAAGCTGATCATTGGAAATGAACCATGGAGCGTTAATAATGGATCTCTGAAATTGGTTTTGAATGATTTGGAGTTTGCGTATATTTGTCTTCCCAGCATTAATCTATGTGGGACAGGTGTAAATAATTGTGGGTTTTATTATGGTTTTATATAATGCTATGGCAGTATTGCATTGTAGTGAGCTATGTCTGTTTATTATCGGTTTTAAATGATGAAGTTTTGCCTTGGTTTGTTATTGCTCCGTGTTCACCCATCGCTTCCTGACCCCGCTCCTTGCCTCCCCACTCCCTGCCACCCCCACTCCCCCACCCCACCCCCTTCACCCTACTCCGTCCGTCCCTTATTCTCAAATGGGTCAAATGTATGCTGTTGTTACGCTCTTCTGTCTTGAACATTCTCAACACAAAATGAAAGGATTTCAAGCATTAGAAACAGCGTTAACATGCTCCCACTAATTAAAATCGGTCTTTTCTCCCCATGTACGCGAGAGTATGCACGAAGGACTCTACACGACCAAGCACCGCCCAAGCCCCGCCCTCACTTCGCCCTCGCTTTGCTTACAGCGGCCCCACGGGACGATAAATTAACGTCGGCATTACCCGTACGATGTTCCTGTCTTGCAAGGAAACCTCGCGAACGCCAAATGTGGTGCTCGACGCACTTGGGGAGGTTGACTCACGGTGAGAGAACAAATGTCTAGAAAATTGTATGCCTGAACTCAAAGATTCTTGGGGAATGATGAACTGCTTAAAATAGTTCCAAAAATCAACATTCACCTTACAACCGAAATATTTAATATTTCGTCAACGCGAAATGATTCTAGCATAATGTACTATTGATACCAGTTAATGAACAGTAAAAAAATAAACGAGAAATCGAACGTAAAAATGTATGAAACACCGCGTTTAAATGGTTAATGGGCTATAATGTCTTGTGTTAAAACTAGTGGTCTCACAACAGCACACACACTCTCCCATTATTTCTAACTGCTCCGCTATATTATACTACTACATAAATCCGCAAAAGTTTTTTTTAAACCAGCAACATTTTTTTTGCAGTCAGGTCCTCCGAGTTAACTCGGAGGTTAACACGCCTTTCCAAGCTGTCTCTACGATAAATGTGAAAACCAGGTACATATATTAGAGAGTCAGGGAAGTTCGGATTAAGACATGATTCTGTAATTACTACAATATCAGGTCCCCCATAAATTGCTCAAACATTGAAAGAAGAGAGATATTCCGTTCCAAATGTTTGCATTTATATCCAAATCAAATGATCTGCATGTTACTATTTGAATGTGTTAAATGACCATTGGGTGAAAGTGATTTTCTTGTCTGATGTGTCTGATGTGGTTGTGACGGTGTGTTGCAGTGCAATGCAGCGGTGGGCGTCAAAGCGTTCTTCGACATGATGCACGGCGGCCCCCATAAGCTGATGCTGTTCGGCGCGGCGTGCACGCAGGTCACCGACCCCATCGCCAAGGCGTCGCGGCGCTGGCACCTCACGCAGGTACGACGCAGGTCCTACTTCCCCCCCGCTTCGCCCCCGCCTCGTCCCCGCCTCGCCCCCGCCTCCCCCGCCTCCCCGCCTCCCCCGCCTCCCCCCGCCTCCCCCCGCCTCCCCCGCCTCACCCCCGCCTCCCCCCCGCCTCGCTCCCGCCTCGCCCCCGCCTCGTCCCCGCCTCGCCCCCCCTCGCCTCCGCCACGCCTCCGCCTTGTCCCCTCCTCGCCCCCGCCTCGCCTCCGCCTTGTCCCTGCCTCGCCCCCGCACGAAATGGAGGTCCCTGACATTTGAATCCCCGAGTATTCGAGTCCTTGGAATGCTGATAAAGATTCAACATTCGATTAATAACCTGCTTGCTTGGGTAGTAGGAGACAACCTACTAACATCCTAAACCCAAATCGCGGATTCAAACTTGGGTGACGGCTTATATTCGAACGGTGGAAAATTTCTAGTCACGTACCATGTCACATGGAACCATGCGTGGAACCACGCGAGTGGCATGGAAAAGAAACGTTGGATAAATACCTGAGAATTTTGAAGTTTCTGACAATTCCCGTCGTATTCACATCCCATATTCGCCCAACCAGAGAACGATACATGTAATGGATATTACAACTGAGACCATTGTTGCATCAGTTCCTGGCGCTGAACATGGGAGTTAAAAATCTATGAGTTGCTTATGATACCCATGTGATGCAAAATTTAAAATTGGTTAATTGTGTTGCCACGATTCGCCAACGCACTTTCGTGCCCTAAATATGTAATTTTACTCGTTGTCACAGGTATCATTTCTCACTATTACTTCTTTTTTAAAGGAGTAATTCTAGTTCAGGCTCACAGACTTTATATTTACTCATTCTAATACGTCCTGACACATTGTATGATACAGATCTTGCCTTAATGAAATCTATTCACACTCGAACTGCATATCTAAGGTTCATCATTAACCACGTACTTCGTATAACGTAATTAATTTACCTCCGTTTTCTCTAACGACTTCTGCTAGAAAGTGCTCTTCCTTTCCATCCACACGCTCCAGCACCTCCTACAACCCTTTCTTGTCATCCATTAACTTTATTTCTTCCTATAACACGTGCACATTACTTTACTGCTCATTGCCAGAAGTCATTGTACAATTAAAATTGATGGATAAGTTAATATGCCAGAAATAAGCTTTTCTATTGCAAAACATTTATATACAACTAGACTATACTGAGAATAAAAAAGGAAAGTATTATTTATTATAAACAATCCATTAACTAATATATTGCATAATTTTAAAAGTGATTATGTCTTATGTAACGTACTTCGGCTTATCGGTCAATGCCCCCATCTTCATGATGATAATTGATGATGTTTATAAAATGATTTTATTATTGGATAAGCTCAGGGAATTACTCTGGGCCTTCCGTCTAACGACGTTAAATATTTATGTTATATTATCTGCAGTTTAAATATTTTTATTGCCAACTGATATTAATGTCTACCAATGAAGCTTAGAGTATGATTTGAACTTGAATATAAAAGAAATGTTGCTTCATTACTTATGCAAGAAAAAAATCATATGTAATGACAGGTTACTCAATGAATTATGAATCACTAGAATGTCTATATTGTGATGACAACCGCCCTTGTCGGATTATAACCAGGGTATTTAGTTAATACCGGATTTGTGGGTACGTCCCACAAATGGTTGGTTCGTCCACACGTGGGTTTGTCCCACAAGGTTGCGTCATGATCCACTCAGTGGTGGACTACGCGTGAGAGGGGTGAGCACGGGAGCATAACACAGCCCAAGCCAAATATTTGTAATTGTACTCAATATATTCAAAATAATAGTTATAAATATATCGCATCACATCCAAAACAGTATTCCCATTGACAGTATATTCAAACACTTTTTGCTTTCTCCCTACGGAGTAAAGGGGAAAATAATGCGCGAAGAATCGGCGAATTTTGGCAGAAAACTCTTAATACTGGTAACAAAATACCTGGTAACGAAAGAAGTGGATAAATTCAGTTGCTAAATTTAGAAACATCCTCTATCACATGGTGTAGCTATAATCCAAGTTTTGTGGGTCCTTGATACCGTAAAATGACGGCAAAACGTCTGTCAGTCTGTACATAACGCCCATGGCTATACCGTTCAGCCGATTTTCTCCAAAATTGATATTCCCCAATCAATCTGGGTGATGTCGCGACCCCTTGAATTTGAAACCGATGTTTCAAGTTAGGGTGTAATTCACATGAAGCCACAGGATCATTTTCCAAATCTTCAAAAAATGGCTCCAACGTTTTTGATTAAAATTTGTTGTTGGATAATGTGAAGAACGTGTAAGAATGGTGCAGGTTTTATGTTCCTTGAAAACCCTGATCTTTCGAAAATTCCAAAAGTTCAATGTTTTCCTACGAATAAAATATTAAAGAAATAGATTTTCCCTTAATGAAATCTATTTATTTAAGATACATTTTGAAATGAAATCATGTACAATTTTTCGAAAATTTGAGTACTTTCCGGATAATTTTATGTGAAAATACGGAGGAGAAAGTGCGTGCTATTCTAGTACCACTAGTTATTTAAAGCTAACAATTATAAAATATTAGATCAGTTATTTGGGGGTGTCCAAACTTAAATTGCGACCGCCTGAAATATTTTCTGGATTTGCTGTTGCGGGTTCAGCGTCCAGCTCATGAGCGGATTCCAGAGCCCACGAGCATGCGACCAACCTGCGGCCGTCCTCCTTCCACGCGGTCGTGCATGTGACAGTTTCGCCCGTCGGCCCAGCCGATCCCCCGGGACGGGGAGCCACACAGCCAGCTCCTCCTGTCTTTATACGCGTTCCTTGGGTTACGGACACACTGCAACCGATTGATTGGCGATTTCGGACGCGTCAACTACTTAGATCATGAGTTCTGCAAGTGTAGTGCATGTTTTTATTGCGGGAGGCGACGGTGATCTCACATTGCTATACACAGTAAATGACAGAATCATTATAAAACAACATGAAAGGAAGACAGGCAAAGAAGTTGCCTTCTAAACATATTGCTGCCCCTTGGCGAAATGATAATTCGCGGAAGAAATTTAAAAAGAAAATAAACATGAAATAAAGTAATAAGCAATAAATCACCTTGCACGGTACCTTGCTTTAAGCCGTCCAGCCTTCCAGGTGAATTTTGTTTACGTCTCTCATGCATGCAATGCATGTTTACGTCTCTCATGCACGCATTCAGGAATGCGTGTTACCGTTAAACACATGGGTAAAGTTAAGTAAAGCGTCGATAATATAGGATCTACTAGTTTCATGTACTTTTGCATGAAGTTTCGTATACCTATCGTGTTTATATGATTTCTAGAAAAGAAGTACAAATATTACATGTTTTCATAGCAATCTGAAATTTCAGAACATTATCTGTGATGGAAACATATAGGTTAACATTATTTTTAATTTACAAATATTAGCAAATTGAGATTAAGGTAACATTTACAGAATGTATAAATAACACCATTGTACATCAACTAATAATCAGTGACTTTCGATCTAGAAATGTTGATCCTTACGCTTTGTGAAAAATATGTACTACACTATTTAATAAATGAATTAATTGAAAAAAACAATTTCGACTTTACACCACGTAACGTTTGAAATTTCCAGTTTCACACATGATTTGTTTTGCGTGAAAATATAGTTTGCAAAATATTTTGGGTCAACAAACTCAAAAATCGAAGATTACATATTTTGGAAATTTATATTTGAGAAAAAAAGCACTTTTGAATTCAGGAGTAAAAATATTGGTATAAAATGCTCTCTTTGAACTATTTACTATTAGAGGCTCAGTGTAAAAAAACTTTTCTTTGAACTATTTACTATTAGAGGAAACATGTTTCGTATATTAGAAATGATTTTCACAAGAGCTTTTTGCAGAAGTTCGCCCTAAATGTTTTTTATAAAATAATTTTAAGTATAAATAAAAACAAAGGTCAAACATATGCACTAAACATGATGCTTCTAGCCTTTTTACATCATATTCAACAAATCGAAAAAATTGTACACCAGTCGCAAGGGGTAATGCTTTTTTCGACCGATTTCACGTGGAATTACCCTGGATTATTTATTGTTTGTAGTATTATTGTATTATGTTTTTTTAATATATTGCTTCTAATTCACTCTCAGAAAACTTTTATGTTGTTTGAACCCATTGTGTTTTCTTACTTAACACCTTTTGTTCTTGATTTCAAGATCTCATTGAATGAACTATATTAAATCTTGCTGCTGATTTTTAGAAAGCAATTTCGGAAACACATTCCACCTTCATATGACACTTGGTTTGGGAGTGCGTTACTAAATGTAGTGACCGAGAAAATCTGCTGGTGAGTTGCAAGCTGAGTCTCAAAACGAAACGATTGCGTTTCGAGCGCGAGCAAGGGCAGGTCAAGAGACAAAACGGACAGTCTCAGACTGGAACGAGACCAGTTGCATTGCAAACGTTGATACCTCCGTCAAGCTGCAACCCCCACTTGTCTGAAATTCAAAATCAACTAGCCTACAATTTTGAACTAAATATGTACTAATTTTGCTCCAAAATAAAAAAATTTTGCACTCAACTATAAACCACTAAAAACGGCATTCAAAAGTGGGGGTGCGAAGTTGACGTCAATCTACCACCCCCAATTTTCAGAAGTTCAAAATCACCTAGCCCATTGTTTTGTGGTGTAATTTTGTACTAAACTATAAACAATTAAAAAACGGTTGCAAAAGATACACTTTTTGTACAAGTTTTCTATTTTTAAAACAGATTTTGAGCCACATTTCGAAGTTGAAATGTATACAGCGGTTTGTTATTATAGTGAACTATTGGGTGTAATATTTTCAATGTTTTATCTGGTCCCCAAACGGAGATATTGCAATCGAAAAACGCAAAACATTGCGTATGGCATAAAGCAAAAGTGACTGCCATGGCACCACCACTAATCACAAATTCAAAAGCAACTAGCCAATAATTGTCTTCTATTTCTCAACTGATTGCGTATCACAACAAAACAATTCTGTTCTCAACTATAAACAAATAAAAAAACCGTTGCAAAAGAAGCTGTGGAAGAAGCCCTTAGAAATCTTTTTCCACTGTTACACATTGCATAAACATTCAGAGCATCGATTGCAGCAATATTCATGATGTCCGCTTAGGTCAGAAACTGAACCGCGAGTGGCCGCGTGGATTACAATTGTAATCCAAGCTTTTTACGGCGCTTATCGCAAGTGCTGCAGTTATCATTTGAGTGATATTTCGCTATAATTCGATAGCTAAAGCCTTGTACAAAAGGTACTGAAAAGTCCATGCCAAACATTTGTCAACTCTCGCTGTAAACAGCGAATGAATACGACTGGATTACAATAGTAATTCACGCGACCACTGAAGGGTTAAAAAACAGTTTCTCCACAGGAGGACGTAGGCAGCCCGCTATCCACCTGACTGACTGCTCGCACCAAGCAATGACACGACGCGTCGAGTCGTTCAAACATAAAACAGCCCTGGACTTACTTAATGTTATGAATTGCAGAAACACGCGTACGGTCTCAAATGGAAAGATTCTCACGAAATTCTATATTTTGATTTATTTATAAAAACTGGCACTGCTGGAATCTCCCTGAAACAGAGAAGCTTTTTTTCTCAGATATACTAAGTCAGTTGCGAAAACACAGTTCTCCGATAAACACGTACGTTTTTTTGTGAGATTAGGGACCACAGATACCCTTATAACAATATCATTACTATTGTTATTTGCATTTTCTTATTATGCATACTTGCATGTGTAGAAGTGTACTTTAGGTTGTTACAACCAGTATTATTGAAACGTAGAAAATTGACTGTTTCCCGTTTATATTAAAGTTATATATGATGGAAAGAACATGTTTTCCGAATTTCTTCTCGTGACAATCCACGTGAAGGTTTTTCAAGAAAGTGGGAATTATTTTTTAATGATAACGCCGCAAATGTATAGGACAGTGAATAAACTTCCTGGAAGCGCATGCTCAATCTAATGTACCACATGATAAAGAAACTGACTGTCGTAGTTTGTCTTGTTTCTTCTGCTCTCTTCACTACCCTTAGAGACAAAAACAAATTTCTTGTCAGCAGTTTTCTATTCTCTAGTGTAATGTAATTCACAGGCTGCTCTGAATTAATACCTTAGCTAACCTGCAGCTTTTTGTGATGGACTTATGAGAATATAAAGAATTTAAACATCAAAAAATAATTTCTTTTTATGGATGACTGAAACACGACACGAATTTAGTTCACCCTTTTTTGTGTAAACTCATAACTTGAGCCCGAGCGTTTATGACGTGATATTTTTTCTTTGTGTTATTTCCATGGAAAATATGGCTTAAGCATGACTATCTAAATGACTAAAATTATGAAATTTTCACGACTCATATACAGTTACAATTTGGCTTTTTTACCCTTTTGTCATTTTCAGTTAACATTTCATATTCTGGTCATATTTTTCCAGGAATTTTCATATAATTTGTCATATTTTTCTCTTTTTGATTCTATTTTCTCATACTTCTTTGCAGTCTCAAAACGATTTCTCACTTTTAATTGTAATCTAATTTGTGTATTGAGAAATAGGCGGTTAAGCTAGATAGAATAAGAAGAAGAAAGCGTAGGAAACGCCAGATGCGAAGAACGTTTTAGTTTGGTTTCGTTAGCTTTTGTGCCAAATTCAACGACTTTTATAAATAAATTTAGCAGGTAGATTTGTCTTCCCGGGCCTACAAGGAGAAGGAATGAATTGTGAAATGTGATAGATTTTAAAAAGTGTATTTTCAATATAATAATTATTTAAACAGCGGCAATATTTTTCAGGTTTCGAAAATGCAACCAAAAAAGTTTAAAGTCTTACAAAATGGTCTACTCATAACACTTCACAGATAAAATTATGACAGTGTTAATAGACATATTTTTCGGATGTGGTCAGTGCCTAATATTTAAAAAAATGAGTTTATGCTTCCACAATGATGTCTTGAATTTGAGAGTTGGATGGCATTTCTTCTTTTCGCAACGTCTTATGGAAAGGGACCTTGCGACGGAGGGGGTGGATAACTGAAATCTTATCAATAAACTCCAACTTATATTAATTAAGTGGGCCGATGATAATGTGAAGAACATTACCTTTATATTTTTAGCAATTCCGAACTATATTTTGGAAGAGGACCATTGCAATGATATGAAAATTTAAAAAAAGTAGAAGGCACAAAGAAAAAAGTTTTATTTCGTTGTGAATCAGTCAATAAACGATATTCTCGGTAAAGTGAAGTAAAATAAATATATTATAATTAACTATATCACATACATTTTGATAACTTTTTTATTTGAATTTGGTCAGCAGTGAAGGTCAAAAGTATATTTTTGGCGCACAGTACGATGTGAATATTTCTATTTATTGCTCTGTGAAAGTGTACTGGTGGTAATCGTTGACTGGTAATTGGAACGTACTTGGGAGGTGACGCTCTAGCAGCAGCAAAGCGGCAAGTATACATTTCTATTGTATTTAATTTCACAGAATACTCTCAGAGTCGTCCTTTGGAACTTGTCAGGCTTATGTGGAACACATTAGAGAATAAAATGGCATTTTGTTCGAATTTTTAAACTGTGGGTTATGGAAGAAATTTAAAAAAATAAAATAAAATAGGTGAAAATGCATTAAAAATAATGAATTCAATACATACATCAAATGAGAGAGCATCTTTTGTTATTTGATATAGCAAAACACTAAATTTTTGTCATGATTAGAACACAAGTTAAAATGATTAAATTTAGAGGTTTATGATAATCTTTGGGGAAAAAACGTGTTTTATATGCTTGACTATACTCACAAAAAGTTTATAAATTTGGGACATAAATGTCAACTTTTCCTTACAATTGTGCGATTTATCGTGAAATGTGTCATTACGGAGTTATACAGTACATTTTATTTTAGCCTGAATATTAGGCAACTCTGCACGCCCAGGTGTTTGACAGGAATAGAAAATCTCCTTATTAATATTAATTCTCTTCTTCCTTCTGAATGTCTCGATTATTAATTCAATAAAACGAGTTCCTCTATATTATAGACATTCAGTTTTATTTAATCTGTTATGTAGTTATTGATCAGTTATTGCCTTATATGTCTTGTAATAATTTAGTGTTGCTATTGAGACTGTTATTGTTTTTATTCTACACAGAGCTCATGTGCTTTGCACGTGTTTTCGAGTTAAACGTTCCTATCGTGTGGTTTGATTGGAATATGATTTCGGACAAAAACATGTCTCTAAAATTAGGCCCATTTAAAATATGGATATTAACAAAGTTAATAATTATGTACAGCTTTCTGAAGATTTGGGTGTTCTTAAGACTCATTCGTTTTCGATTTTCCTGCGAAGTATTCATCATCAAATGAAAAAAAAATCATTAAAAAACACTTATTAATGTATTCGTATACTTATTTTGACCTGATTCTCAATGAAAATTAAAAGCTTTTTTGTAACTTGTGTTTGTTAAATACGTTTTGTTTACCTACTGACTTGCAAAATTAGCATCAATGCTTAGTGAAGTGTCGTGTATTAAACTTCAAAAACCACATTCAATCTACATTGCATTTAAACATACCAGTACAGTCCTCAAATACGGAATCCATTTAACGTATTATATAGTATGCCTAAAGAAGAAAAATAATCATTCAAACATTCGTGTTTGTGATTTGTGTGTGAAAATTTGTATTTGCTTGTACTCCCCAGCATTACATTTCGCGTTGCGTTGAAGGTCTGTATCCAATCATTACGTCCTGGAAGTTCAAATGGGATTGCCGCGTGTTCGTCAACTCTTGCTGTTTAATTGCAGCAGTTGTTCATTACATTGGACCGTCGAATACTAAACACGCTGCAGCCGCGTGTCGGGTTGAACGAGCGTTGTGTTGTGGTCAGAATTTGCAATTACGACACACGGGAATTTCACATTAATGATGGAATATTTCGAAATATTAATTTCGAAAAAATTATTTATAACGTTATTGTCTGTGTTCTGATTGTTTTTATTGTATCTAAAGCATTTATAATGCCATTTAATGTTAACAATGACTTCGTAATGCAAGCCATTTGATGTCAATTCGCACAAATTGACCTTTTTTGTTTGAATTCTATTCAAAACTATCCTCTCGCTAGAAAAAATGAGTACCACATCACCAAACCAAAGTAGAAAGTGCAGCTAAGAATGCTCATGATGGGTTTTGAGACACATTCATACATTGATCACGATGTTTACGGATAACAATGGTGTACGTGATAAAATCTCTCAATAAATGAATAAATGAAAATGAAAAATTTCAGAGCCCGGTAAAGGAGAAATGAAAAGAAATTTGTAGAAGAGTATGTAGTGACAAATAATGAAGGGGCAAAAAATAAGAAAACAACTATTGATAGTAAAGAAAAAAACATCTAATGGGGATGACATCACATTGGAAGAGATGGCAATCGCTTAAGAGAACTATAAGAATGCTCCCAGACCAAACGGAATCAACAGCAAATTATTCAGTATGGCGGAAAGGCATTGTATGAACAGCTCTTAATGTGTGCCGGAGAGAGTTCGAGTTTCCTGGAGAATGGCTGCAGGTGAAAGTGATTCTCCTGTACAAAAAACGAAATCGAACAACGACAAAAAAATTGAAAATAATCCTGCCCGACACTGCTTACAAATAACACGCAAGAGCTCTGAATCAACGTCTAAAGACCATAGCAGAAGCACTTCCCTTGGAAGAACCGCAGGCATTCAGGAAAGGTTGTTCATGCACTGATGCAATATTTACCTTAAGCGATTGGTAGGAAACCGAAGGCAACTGAAACAAACAAACAGACCTTGCTTTTGTAACTGTAGAAAAAAACATTTCACAATGTTCGACGAAGACTTTTGTGGGAAACTTTTCAGCGGAAAGGCTAACCAAGAAATTTTATTGAAGCGCCAAGTGGTAAAGTGTGTACAGACACTCTTCAGTCATGTTGGGAAAGAACAAAACAAACAAAATTATTTCGCTAGTAAAGAATTCAGACAAGTTTGTTCAATATCATCAACACATTTTAGTATACATTTAGGCGACATATAAAGGATATATATCGTGCAGAACTGAGAGGTTTTATTACATTAATCTATTTTGCGAACTGATGACAAGATGGTGTTGCACGAAACTCTAAAACAAATTATCAAGCTAGAAGACTACTAGGAATCCATTTCAATGAAATGCAGTAATATTCATAGTTCATGTGTATCATTTTAGAAACAATTAAACTACATGTAAAATAATCAATTCAAATACATCAGCACACAATGCACTTCATCACATAGTACGTCATACACTTTTAACTATATGTGGTGCTAATACATTAAATAAATAAAAATAAATCTCTTGTCAAAATTGTTATTTTGCTATGTTCAATCCGGGACAACTTGGGTTCACCTCTTCGGCAGAAATAGCGCACATTTAGGAATTGTTTATAACATTGTTTATTGTTTCAAAAATTATTAATTCGCAGTTTGCGCTTCTGAAATATCAAGGTTTCCTTCCCCTTTAAAATTACAAAAATGGATGTTTTTATAAATTGGCAAATGTTTGCAATTTTTATAGTCTCATCTAAACAGACGAGATGCAAAATACCACAGTCCAAACGGCGCTATCGCCTTTCGTTCTCCAGGTGTGTAATTGTTCATGAAATATCAGCATCTCATGATAACTAGTTTTTGTTATTTAAGGTCGCATCAACTACTAAGTCATTAGCGACCACTATTGGATTTAACGTAATGATATGAGGACTAAATGGCATGGTGATGATAGGGGCTGAAAGGGCGAACACATACAACTATGCCCGAGGCGGGACTCGAACTCGCGACCCTTCGGTCAGAGATCACTACGGCTCTACTGTCTTAGCGATCTCGGCCACGTGGCCTTCTCTCGTTTTTTGACAGCCAATCCTTTGACACCTCTCACACAACTATACTTGTAGTCATACTATGCGAGTATTCTAAGTAGTCATTTAAACAGTATTCCAATATATGTATTGGCTAGAGAGGAAATTGATTATAAACACAGTATCGTGCAAAATATGTTACGCCCAAGGAGTGGCACGCAGGGCAAGACCGCTACTGACATTTTCTCTCAAAAGCAGGTGGTGTCAGAGAGCGGTCGCAAGTTTTAATTTTAAAAATCCCGTTGGTCGCAGCTGCAGAAACCTTAAGTTTCCTTTGTTTAACAATTACCTAATAAATTATAAAAACGGTACTAGGTAATACAAACCTGTTGCCGAGTGAGCAATTGGCTTTCCTAACTTTTGAAAGATAACGTCTGCTCCGAAAACTGTCCCTTATCTTTTCTTTTGAGGTGAAGTAGGCGGAGGTTCATGCGAGCACCAATAATACCTCACCCCCTGGAAATAATAATAATGCTTTTATTGATATGGCGAGGCTCGGGCCATCAGGTTCACTCTTCCGCCTAACCACATGTCAGATATTTACAAATTAGTCAATATAATACAATCTACAAAAGTAACAAATTGAGACGGAAATTGAAAAAAGAATTGGATTGGATAATAATGTTATCCAAGAGAAGTGTGCTCCACTTCTCTACGCGCTACGCGGCAGCCTGGTATTCCTCCCGAGCGTCTATAATCTATTAATACAGAAGCACACCATCTCACCCACCGCTGGACCCTGGAGGAAAACCCACCAGGCAGGCTGCGTCCTAATACAATGGTAAACTAAGCTACAACGAAGTGAGTGGTCCTGGAAATGTTTTCCTCAGCTGCTGTCCATTCTGCACGCGGTTGACTTCTTGTTTAACTCCGCCTCTGCTCCTATGCATGAAATACAGTTCCGGCAGTATCATACAATTCGCAAGAAAGTAAAGTTTCATCGAAAATACATTAATATTTTTCCTAAAACATACGAATCATTTCTTAATACTCCTGGGAAAAAGGTACAACTGTCAAAAGTTTCATTTGATAACCGATAATCTGCAGTTATTAAAATTGTAAACTGATGTAACAGATGTAAACTGACTACTTTGTAAGAAAACGATTCAGGTGTCTTTAAAAGATGTTAATGAGGAGCAGTTTTTAATATTGGAAGGCAATTTATTATACTCTTGGGCTACAGTAATTGTGAACGATTTATTCTGGTAGTTATTTTTACTTTTTGGAATAGAGAGTAACTCGGATTTCTGAAATCTAGAGGATTTAATATGAACGAAATACTTTGATAAATATGATGGGGGAACCTATTTTTAGAATCTTAAAAAAAGACAAAGGCTGTGATACAAACGCCTGTCATGTAGTGTTGATGTTTTGTGCTCTTTATAAACATCGGAGATGTAATCGAATTTTCTTATATTATAAATGAAACGATTACATGCATTTTGAGATTTTTCCGGAGTTTGAGCGAGTTCATCTTTCAAATTACACAATGTAACCGTAGTCTAAATGAGGACACAAGAGAGTTTTTACTAACATTTCCTTCGTATTTGTAGGGAGACATTTTTGATTTATGTAAGGGATTGCAAGATGCGTAAACTTTGCGACAGACATGTCGGATCTAATATTTCCAGCTTAGATGTTCATCAAGTATTAATCCCAAGTTTTTCACTTGTGAATGACGAGGCATATTGGGAGATTGGGAGAGGGAGATTGCCTTCTCCCAACATTTGTTGGTGGTAAATTATTGATACATAATATTGTGTATGCAATTGTGAAAACTAATTTAAATTAAATATGCAAGCAAATAATGGTTTTGCATCAATTACAGTATATTTTTTATATAGACATCACGACACCCAGCTCCAGAATAAACACATTTCAAAAAATAAAAATACATTCTCTCCTCACAATTTTATTCTAATCAGTAATATCTTTTTCATCAATCTTTTCTTACAATGCAGTGAATATCATACTATTATATTTATTTGTGGTAGCTCTGGAAAACAAAAAGAACATACTAATAATAGAAACGCAGCATATTTCATACAAAACGGTTTTAAATGTTACGTTTGAAAAGCAAGAAAGAGCACATTTGGAAAACTGAATGACGGCATCTAGGCAATGCGATACACACGGCGATAAAATATCCTTTTAATATTTGTTTATTATAGAAATTTGTAATTGTGGTATTGGAACATAAATATGTAGTTATTTCATTTCAACAAGAGAGCAATTTGGCAAAGAAAAATAATACGTATGCAAATTATATATTAATAATAAATAATTAATAATAAATAAATTATAAATTTATATTAATTTATAATATGCAAATTTACTCTTATAGTGGAGTATTGACATATGTTTATTTACGAACGTTTCTAATTAAAGGCATCGGAATCTATACAATTATGTAGATTTTTATCAAAGTGCGATTTTCCAATTAAAAGATATGTTTTTAATTTTTCAATAACTCAGATTGATCGCTTTCTTTAGTTGGCTTATATACAAAACACAATGAAATTTTCACATTATTGTTTATTCAATTCTTCACAAAAAACGCTTCGACAACTATCATACGTTGTCAACTTCAGGCTATGGAATAATTTACGTACAACAGTTACTAAAAACAAAGACTAATTACATTCCTTAAATATTAAAACAATTGTGGACAACATTGATACAACTTTTCGTTTCCTTGGATGCTTGATAACTACTTAACAATCTACATAAAAACATTATCATTAATTACCAATATAATAATACCCCTAATTATACTTAAATATATTTAGGCATTCAATTAAACAAGTTAATACTCGCCTTCAAAATCAAATCTTTCTTTCGTTTACAAACCATCTCTGTTACGTTCAAGGGTATGTTAACCCGTTAGTCGTAAATTCTTGATCAACGAAATGTATCGTTAAGTTTGAAATGAAGTGGAGGAATAGAGCAGGATGCTTTCATATCGTGATGAGATTAGGTCACAAGTTAAACAATCGCAAAAAATCCATAATTTCTATTTTTAATTTGTTACCAAACCATTTTTGTGATCATATTTGTTATTAACTTTTAGTGGTTATATCTCTATTTTATTCCAGAAAGAATACAATCTTGCATATTCGTAAACAGGTTGAATTCGAAATTTGTGTTGAATACATCATTTAGCTTAATATTCAGTGTTTCCATTACTCATCTATCAAAATAATTGGGTTCAAAATTCAAAATCTTTGGATTGTCACTAATTGTTTTGTGATTCTCCTTTATCCTGTTCTGGGTTATTAAATTTTATCGGTATGAGTGTTCTTTAATATTACTTATATGTTCTGTTATTCGGTTCTGTTTGATTAATATATTTCACCGAGCATTCAGAACATTCTAGTAGATAACTGAATTTTGTTTTTCTACCAATGGAATAAGGAATTTCACATGTTTTATGAGACTAAAGATTATTTGACTGGGTTTGTTATCAGTAATAATAGACAGGGTTAACACTTGAAGAATTTTTTTCTTGTAACTCACTCTTTAACTTATTAATAAATATTTATTTATAAATTTCAAAGGTTCCAATTTCAATTGTTATTCATTAACAATCTACTTTCTCTATAGTAGTTGACTAAAATTATGACTGACAATATAAGATCTTTGTCAATTAGATTGTTAATGATAGATATTTTCATACATATAGGATGATTTGATTTGAAGTTAATTACTTGTCCACAATATCTACTTTTTTGTACCAGTTGGTGATAACACACGATTCAATGTTGCAATGAATTGCAATGAAATCTAAAAAAATCCATTTGCTATATTTTTGTGTTTTTAATGTAATTTTATAGAAGGGTGATAATTAAGCTGCGAAATTTTGCCTATTTGCATATTTTTCCCTCTAAATTTAGCAACAGGTTTTATCGAATTTTTTTCACCAGACTCCAGCTACAAGAGATTTTCTGGCAAAAATTAGCCGTTTTCCGGCACACGATTACATAACTTTCTCTTCCTACGAGGTATTCGTAAGGCGAGAAAGTAAAAAAGAAAAGGTTTTATATGAAGGCAATCGACAACCTATCTTGCAACCGGGGAAGAGAGGATGTCTAGGAATGGATGGGGAGGGATCTCATCCGCGGGCTACGGGCAGTGCCCCTGGCTCGCGGCTCCCTCGCACCATGGACGTAATTTATTTACTATCTTAAACATCTTGCTTAAGTTACCCGAATCAAGTTCATGACTAGGGAGCAGATTTTTATGCCCTAAAAATCTTGAAATATGCTTTTAAAAATATGCATTTATGACCGAAAAATTCTGAAATATGGCCTTTAATATGCACTTAAAATTAACAATATTTCATATCTTCTGCAAACCTGTCTTGGTGAAATTCTTGGAATAAAATGAAAATTTGCTTGGAATAAAAAGAGATATTTTTGTGCAAACGTAATATAATCTACATTACTTCGCGAGAGGGGTACGGGCCACGGACCGCGCCAATCTTTCCCTTGCCTTCCTTTCACACACACACACACACACACTTAGATACATTACGGTGCCACATATTGCGGGATCTTAGAGTCTGTTATGGCTTGGGCAGTGGGTTGCTTGAGGGTTACTAGAGCTCCCGCAATCCGATGTGAAAGTCGGTGTCGGATCTTCCGATCAAGCAGGGAGGAACACCGCCATATCCAGGATTAAAGCATACGCTAGAATGCGACTAATGAACACAGGTGTTGACGTTCTTAGGAACATGAATCAATGAATACATTCCTCCCAGCGGGAAGCTCCATGGGGATTATACTTGGGTATTTATTTCTTGGCGTGCGAGGGCATTTCTTCCTGATGGAATATCTCACGGCATTTTGCATCTTTCTCGGTCGTACCGCTAGATGTCTCGTGATCGCCAACACTGCTTGATACGGTTGCAATTATGCGACACCTAGTGGCACAACGGATAAACACGCGAAATGCCATGAGATACTCTATCGTGAAAACAGACCCTCACGCGCCAAGAATTGAAAACCCAAGTATACACTGCAATTTCTCTTTGTCCCGCAAGGCCATTCAAAGCCCATCTTCGTGATGGAATATCACACGGAATTTCGCGTCTTTCTCGGTCTTGTCGGTAGAAGTCGCACGATCGGAAGCACTGCTTGATACAATTGCGATCATGCGAGATCTAGCGGAACGACTGAGAAAGATGCGAAATACGGTGACGTATTGCATGGTGAAAATGGGATTTGAGTGGCCTTGAGGGGCAAAGTTAAAAAAATTGCAGTATAGTTTTCGGGATTGCAGGTGCTACTCTCCGAGATTCATGGACGATTGTGGTGCGAACGTTGATACTGTTATGAGTGACGGCTCCTGTGAGATTGGAGGCGGGGACGAATTCATGGATGAACGCACAGACCTGTGACAGAGAGAAATACAGTAGAGACACTTGTGACAAATTAAGCCTATCAAAACCTCCAGTGTATGGTGTAAACAAAAAACTGATATCTCACAATCATCCTGATGAGTGTCGTTCACTTTACGATTGGCATTTTGTTAAGCAAAAATTGTGTCGCTTTCCCTTCAGGACACTCATTTGCGAATAATTAAAAATGCAATCGCGCATTATTGCTTCCAAGATTCACATAATGTATATCCACTTATAAAATGTTAATTTTTTGTAAGCTGTTTTTCTATATTAAGTTTATGAGATATTTCCAGAGCACTTACCAATTGAATATGTTATTGTAGTATTTGTGAAAACGTTTGTTAAAATACTCAATTCAATGCAATATGAAACGAGATTATTTTATTTGATGCTCTTAAGCAGAGTGCGTTCAACTTTTTTGAAAATTATTTTGAGAGGTATTTATTAGCACAATTTTTGTTGTTGCTGGCAACATGTATGATGTAAATTTTCACTGATTATTTGATTACCATTTTTGGACAAATCATGAGAAGCGGTACCTAAAACGTAGAACCAAAGTTCCTACTTGAATATCAATAGAACTAAAATTCTCTCAGTTGCAGGCCAATTAAAATAGAAACAATTCCAAAACCATACAGTGCGGACAATTTATCGGTCGCCGAATAATCAGGTACCGTCGCACGGGTAGTCGAGGTCTGGATGGCCTGCAGGAGCTGACACAACTTCCGCGGTGAGATGCGGGTTAGTTTGCCGCGCTCTATATAACAAGAGAAGCTGAAGGTGCTGCCCATTGGCTCACACGCATTATTTATTTATGTATTTATTTATTTACTTATTTACTTACTTATTTACTTATTTACTTATTTACTTATTTACTTATTTACTTATTTACTTATTTACTTATTTACTTATTTACTTATTTACTTATTTACTTATTTACTTATTTACTTATTTACTTATTTACTTATTTACTTATTTACTTATTTACTTATTTACTTATTTACTTATTTACTTATTTACTTATTTACTTATTTACTTATTTACTTATTTACTTATTTACTTATTTACATATTTACATATTTACATATTTACATATTTACTTATTTACTTATTTACTTATTTACTTATTTACTTATTTACTTATTTACTTATTTACTTATTTACTTATTTACTTATTTACTTATTTACTTATTTACTTATTTACTTATTTACTTATTTACTTATTTATTTATTTATTGGTTTGTTTGTTTAAATTGGTGTCCTGGCAATTACTAAAAAATATCTTACGGCACATACACACATCCGCTACACTACCACGCATGCCGGGAGACCTGTCGGGAGCTTAGAGCTTGTCTCGCCTGGGGCAGTGCTCTGTTGGGGGAAATACCTACTTGGAGAAAACATCGCTAGCAGACGCTACATCGGCCCCAGATCTCCCCATGCAGTGGAGGAAGATCACCGCCATCCCCCAAGGAAAACATGCACTACACATACGGAAATAATGTTCTTAGCATTTGACGCAAATGAAATCACTAATCAATCAATCAAAAAGCGAATGAGGTGTCGTGACAGATCTAATATTTTAATTCTAATGGCTGCAGGGTCACAAAAAACACGTATAATAATATATTTCTTCATTTCAATAAAGTGTGGTGCAACCGACACGAATGTGTCCTGCATTTTCATCTACCAAAATATATGATTGAATGTCGTTCACGTTATCATTTTGTCAGTACATTATGTCGAAAATGAAACCACAATATGGAATGATTAACTTCAATTCACAAAATATATAAAGTACATAAAAACAGGTGTTGAACAGGTGTAGTCTCACTTTCACATATTAGTGGAGCGTTGAATTTTAATCTGTAGCCCAAAGACGGCAGGAGTACGCCGATTTTTCCATGATCATTCCATCTTTCCATGATTTTTCCAAGTGACGGTCGACATAAGAAGGGCCCATATGCAAAGAAGCTATTTTGAGAAAAACGGTGTTCAAAGTTTTGTTTGTGTATATAAAGTTTGTGACTTTTGTTAATGAGATAATAATAACTGGATTATAAAATGTAATTATTAAACCCGTGTTGTACACGTAAAAAAGAAAGGCACAACTCATTCCTTGTATGAAAACAATAATTTTCATGGATGAAGTTTTGTGCCCTTTTTACGCAGAACAAATTTTAGGCAGTAAAAGGGAATAAAAGCGTCAAATACACGGAGTAATATCTTAATACTAAGTGAGTTATAGCTTTTAGAAATATATTAGACCATTCTGCGCAACAAGCTTGAATGTTGTGTTTGCAGCAAAGACAATTTGCTTGACAACAATAAGTACGAGAACACAGAAGAAAAAGGCTCATTCTTTAAACCTTCTTTTAAGAACTTAACTTATTTTATGTAAATTAACATCCTCTTCAACTAGAAATCGGTATAAACATTTTACATCAGCAACTTTCTTACGATTTACATCTGGACGTAGAAATTTTCCAGTAGTAACTACAATTGTATGTCAAATTCTTGTACACCAGGTATATGCTACAAAGTTTGGAGTATTTGCGAAAACACAGAACAGAGCCATTGATAAGGGATTTATGACCATTAATTGGCCGGAATGGAGTTTACTTCTACAAATGGGCTTTCCATAGAAAAATATCACTCTTGAAGCAAAATCCTTGTCCATTACAACATGAAATGGATCTTCTTGACGTAGTATCATGACCAACTCCTATATCATTTGTCACTATTAGCACTCATTTCGTTCTAAACAAAAAAGCGATAATACCTTCACATTTGCACCACCTACCTGCTTCTCATGTACTCCGCACAGCTGATTTCAAACGTGGGTACAAACCTCAGTTTTCAAGATGCCTAAATGAAACCACATCCACTAAAGATTTATTCAATTTTTTGCAATTTCAGCACGCGGGATACTTGCTGCGATACTGCATCCTCATTCGGTAAGATTCCTGAGCTTCTGGTCGTTTCTGGGAATATCGATTTCTGGGAATATCGATTCTGATTGGGGGAGGGTTATTTGTACCTGAGACTAGAAAATTTCTCTCGCTTGAAGTATGCCCAAAGGTGCCACAGGGAGAGGTGGCTCAGCGCATCAACCGATGTCATTGCATTTCCTCTGACGGGGAGGTCCCAGTTTCGAGTCCCGACGACGGCAGGATTTTCGACACTAGCTTGTCAGTTATGTCGAATTTAGTCGCTGTCTGGAGAAAAATTTTAGCGGCAGGCTGCTCTGACCGGTATTTTCTGTAGTTTCTCCGATCAACACCAGGCGAATGCCAGAGCAGTACCCAAACAAATGGGCCACGGACCGCACGAGGATCTTTCCTTCATCTTTCTTGTTCTATCTTCACCCCTTACATATACACACTAACGTGCACTACATTACCACACATGCCGGGAGACCGGTCGGAGGCTAAGAGCTTGTCCCCGCTGGTGGGAGATACTGGTTGAGGGGAAACCCCTCTAGTCGACGGTAGGTCGGCGCCGGAAATCGCCATCCAGCGAGGGAAGATTACTGCCACCTCCCGATGAAAACGCATGCATTACACTTACGGGACTAATGATCTCAGTAGTTGACGCGCCCGTTATCAGTAACAATCAGTCAACCGGACGTACCACTTGAATTTGTGCGGGTGTTAAGCATTCGTGAAATGCGACGACAAGCGCGCGTCTTCGACGGGCGACTCTATTGCGAGTGGGTGAGTGAAAGAGGTCGTTATGCGATGTGCTTGATCCACTGTTAATTGGATGTGAGGCGGTGTAAATCTGTCTCTGTTGGCAGTTCATTTGTCTCGGTGGGGTGATTAGTGGATGAAGTGGGCGGGGTGGCTTTCCGGTGGCAGCTGGTCACTAGGCGCCTTTCCTTCTGACCTCGCAGTGGAAAGAGACAGGGGTTTATGGCCCTTATAAAAAATTCGGCGCAGTGTGACTTGAAATAATGTACAATGTGTGTTGAGACTAGTGTCGACAGCTTGAGGGCCACGGGAATAAGTGCGGTTCGTTTCAATATGCTATTCAACTTTCCATAGGAGAGTATTAAAATTATTAACTTTTAAAAACGTTGAGCTGGACAAATATGTCTAAATACTAAAATATATTCTTATTGTAAATTAAACATCTGTAAACCCGTTATTATGTGAATCTGTGTTAACTAATGGTCAAGTGTTTGAAAAGCCACCTAAAATATCAATCGTGAGTTTCAAATGTGTTTATTCCTTGTAAGTACATGACAATTAACCACAGAGACACGTATGCATGGCTTCCTTTATTTATTTATCAAGAAAACCGAAACTGTACGTTCGGAATAAAGTTGTAACAATTCACGTTATGCCAGAAAGACAGTAATTCACAGCGTTTCTCTAAAGAACGCATTTTTTTCTATAATCTGGAATATTTTTAAAGAATACGGCTAAAATAGTGACAATGGATTCGTTTTGTTAAGAATAATCAAATAAACGATTTGTCGCCCTTGTACATGCCTTAAAACCTCGAAAACACCTGTTTTAAAGGCCTAAAATTCCAAAACACGTTATTGTGCGAATTCTTTAAGAACGTTCCGCAATGATTCAAAAGCGAATGGTGAGATCGCATTCTGTAGACAGAGACGTAATTGTTATGTCCATAAATGAAAGTCGCACGCCAACTCAACAACAATTTATTGATTCCTTAATTACAATAGCTGCCCAGCCTTGGCAATCTCCAATTCCCTGCTTCTCTACACGTCCGGCTCCTGGACGTTTCCCGCCGACTGCTAGCTGAGATCGTCGCCCCACGACGATAGACTCCTGGCTGCTGGTTCTTTGGACTGGACTCGTGGCTCCACTCGGGACTCTCTCTGGACTCTGTCGGGACTGCCCACGGGGTGCCGGCCGGCTCCCTTTAAAGGGCCGATACTAGGCGGTGAGACGCTCTCACGGCTCGAGCCTGCTAGACCGTGCCCAGGGCTTGCCGATGCCGCCGCCGATTCCCGCCAGAGCGCGCTGTCTGCTGCTCGCGCGCCAAATCCAAAAGTTATGCGTGACGTGATAAGCGCGACATAACAGTGATGAATGATGCGGCACTCTCCCTGAAGAAGATCTAAACGGGTATGACAGACAGACCCGTGGACACACGCACGCTATCATTGATTTTTTTTACATTTTATATTTTTTTGGTGAATTGAAGCAGGTTCTTAATCACAATTTTTTTAAGTTAAATAAGAAATTGTAAGTGATGACACCACTGTGAGTTCATGGTTCGAGCGAAACGAACGCTGTTCATCCTAGCTTCATCGAGAAGACTACGTCTCCCGCGAGGGATGACTCTGATGCCCTGGTATTTCCTGTGCCTTTCCGCACCGCATCGCGGAAAGGCGTTCAGGCCATGCGTAGTGGGGGGGATGGCCGCTGCTGTGGTCAGCACATTTTGAGGCTGGCGCTCACGCGCAGTGATACGCCGCGCGCCGCGGAGCTCGCTATACTGCGATTTTCGTAACTTTGTCCCTGACAGGAATCAGCTGTTTCGTTGCCATCCAATCAGAAGATTATTTCGCGACAGTGACGTCACTATGGTAACGTTCAAGATCTCGATTGGATGAAATCGTGAACAGCTGATTTCTGTCAGGGACAAAGTTACGAAATTCGCAGTATAGGGCGGAGCGCAGCCTAGCGAGACGGGGAGCCTCGAGGCGAGGCTACCCTGGGCCGTTTTTCCCCTACTTAGAATAGAATAGAATATTTATTTTGCTACTTAGGAATACCTGGAATACTTCCGATGGTAGCGTTTTCTAAGCAATTACTCAACGCAAAACAAACATCAAACAACTAACACGAATACAACAAATCCATAAACCAAACATCATTAAACAACATTAAAATATTTACATGTTACAAAATAAAATTTTTTAAAGTAATGTATTAACCCTATCTGCCTACTGATGGGGGTGCGGGCGCACAGCTGCAAAGAGAGAGAGATTCCGGAGGGAAGCCACACAGCCTCGAAACGTCCAGGA
>JAHLJT010008446.1:14135876-14147778 GCA_031308135.1 Acheta domesticus | reverse complement strand
AACATTTCTTAATTCTACACATAGCTCCAATAATAGTTTCAATTGTTATCATTAAATTAATTAGCATCATAATATTAAATTATATCCTAAATCACAACATCTTCACCCAAGAAGAACTAACATACGAAATTAAATCAACCGATTGAAAATAATAACGAATCTTTTCTTCATTAGGTCCCTCATCAAATATTCATAATGTTCCAAAATATTGATTAACAACATATTTTTTCTATTGTTCTTCTGTCTAGTTCTAGACCAAAACCTACCTAAAGTTCTAGACCAATATCCACTACGTAATGGATGAATGTCAACTAGTACCACAACAAACTTTCTCAATTCTCGTACCATTTGTAAACGCATTGGAAACTATCAGAAGGTATTTCACTGCGGGTCATTGATTGTGAACATTATTTGGCAATACTGAGCCAATTATCTTAAATTCAACCATATTAAATAAATTCTTGGTTAAAAACCGCAAAAATATTCTTATTAATAATAGAAATAAAAATTATCATTAGCTCAATCGTAATGTTTTTTGATGCTTTAATCACATATTTATTTATTTATTTACGTCAAAAACAGTTAAAAACTGCGTATGACGAGCTATGGGGAGAAGTGAATTTTGTGCACGTTTTCATAATTCTGTGGTCTCTATCCTAAACCATATTCTAGTCGAATTTTGAATACAGAAAAGAGAGGTTTTTTTCGAGTTTTGTTGACAAAATATTCGCTCCTATATAATAAAATATATTTTCAAAGGTAAATTAGCTATAAATTCCTGCCCTGAACCCTCATGTTCTTCATGAAAGAATAATACTTTTTGCCGCGATAATATGAAAAACGATAATTTGAATAACTATATTTCCCACTGAAATTCAGAAGACGTGCACAAATAATGAAGTTACATTTATGTCCAGAAGCAAAACAAGGGACCATCTCAGCATTTGCTCAAGGATCAGGGAAACTGGACGAAAAACCTGATCGAGATGGGGGCCATCAACCCAGAAACAGTGGTACAATACTTGTTACAGTTTCTTTAGAATTATACAGTCGAAATGATAATAATTACATTAACTATCATTGTTAAAATTAATTCTACTTTCCTTTTTGATGCTCGGTATAGTCTCGAATTGATAGAAACAGTTATGCAGCAGAAAAGATTTTACTTGGGACTTAAACTTTTCTATTGAATTTAATCGTTTAATGTCTTCTGGCAATGTGTTGTAGAGTAATGTACGAGTACATGAATTGTATGTGAATTTTTTGTAGTGAGCTGTTGTTACTGCCACCTGGTGAATATGATTACTACGCCGTGTGTTATACTTATAGACATCGACGTTTGCTGAAAATATATTCCCGTCCTTAAGTAAGTCATTTTTCACAAAAACTACTGATTCGTAAATCAGGAGACAAGGTAATGGTAAAATTCCTAGATTAATAAAGAGTGACTTACAAGAATCACGTGGGTTGGATTTGCTTATTATTCGTACAATTCTTTTTTGTAATCTGAAAGTCTGTGAACCATAAGATGTGTTTCCCCAAAATCTTATGCCATATCTCAGGCGGGATGTGAACATTGGCAAAATATACACAACGAGCGGTATGAAGGCTGACGGAATTTGAAAGAATTCTGAACACGTAGCATAATGAGCTTAATTTGTGTTTCACTTCATTTAAGTGGGCATTCCATTTGAGGTTTGACTGAATTGATAGACCTAAAAATTTTGTTACATTAACATCAGTCAATGGCACACCGTTCATTTTCAATGGAGTACAGAATTTTTTATTTGATATGGAAAACTGCATTGAAACTGTTTTATTTTCATTACTTTTAATTTGTTATTACGGAACCAATTTGAAACGTCTGATATTGTACTATTTACGGTTTCTTTGTTGCAAAGAATATTTGTATCATCCGCAAAGAGAACTGTTCTTCCGTTTCGAATCGCTAAGGGCATGTCATTTACGTATAATAGGAAGAGAATAGGGCCTAAAATCGATCCTTGCGGGACTCCACGCACAATTGGCAAAGAACCGGAAAGGTGTGTACATAAAGTTCCATCATTCCAGTAAGGTATTTCTACTCGTTGTTTCGTTTCGATCGTTGTTTAAGGTACGAACATAGCCAATCTAGAGCAATACCACGGATTCCATACGAAGGTAATTTTGAAAGTAAATGTTATGATCAATGACGTCAAAAGCTTTTGAAAGATCTAAAAATATTCCAATAGTTGAGGCAACGAGAGGTTGAGATCGAATGATGAGGCAACATCCTTAAGAAAGAAAAAATGGCTGTTATATTAATATTTAATGTCAACAGAAGAAAATGATTCAGTTTATTTAGTAAAATATTTGAAACCTACCCATTACACGAGACATCGACACAGCTATTGTGTGGGAAATTTTGTGCTATCGTGCTATTGTCCTATCGTGTGGGAAATTTTACATCGGTTTAGTTATGATAAATTAAAATATTTTGCTTAAAAAAGATATTTATATATTTCATTACATTCTTGCTTCATTTACAATTAATTCTGTGAATTATGGCGACATTTAAAATATGAAAGTTCAAATATGAAAGACAATAAATTTCAGCTGAGACATATATTTAGTATATAAAGTATTCAGAATAATGTGCACAACAAGTATAAATAAAAACAGTTCATTGCTTTAACAATATACAGTTAGTACACCTTTACCCAGTTGGCCAGATTCAAACAAATAAAACCTAACTCCAAAGAAAAGCGATAGTATCTGCTGTGTGACCCTAAACCAGGCCTGCACAACGCCTGCTCCCGCGGGCAATCTGCACTTGCGAGCCGATCGTCTTCCCGCGGCAGCGCCGAAAGTGCAAGTAGTGGGGAGTAGGAAGATTTGCGGGGAGGGGAGAAGTCTGATGTAGCACGACAGGGAGCGTAGATTGAATGCCTGATCTAATACAATGATCCAGGCTGCAAAATTATATGCCCACCTGTTAAGTTGGATTATGTGTAGTATTTCAAGTTACAAGGGCCATATTTTCTGTTTAGCGTTCTGTGGCACTGTTATATATCCGCCTTTATATCCACCATTGTATTTAATTTCCTTTCCTTTTTAATAAAAAAAATAACATGCTCCTTGTGACTCTTAAGCAAAAATTTCAAAGCAGGTCGCTTTTTAAAAACATATTATTTATTTATAACTGAAAAAAAATACAATGTATAATTGATTGTTCACCAGGAATGTTATAATCTCCAAATCACAGGAAAATGAAGAAAATCTAAAAAAAAATAAGAGCAATCTCTCACATCAAAAGTGACATAAAAATTAACTATTCGGCAATTCCAAGAAGAGTAGTGTTTAACAGCACATATATTGTGACCATTTTCCCCCATTATGAAGCTGAATAAAGAGATCAACGAGCAAACCTCTGTGACGATATGTTACGGGCATCACAAGATTATCATGGGTATTGTTAAATAGAAAACAAAGGGCTTAATATTTTATATGATGTCGTAAACGACACTGCACTCTTGTCAGAAATTAGAGCAGAAAAATAATAATGAGTTTTGCTTCAATAGAACAGACTTTTTCAATTAAACATAATTAATGAAAAACCCGTTTATTGCTGCCATCATCAAACAAATGCTATTCAGTATCATAATTTCGTGTTTAGCAAAATACTAAATTTGTGATTACATTGCAGCAAAGCAAATTCACCCTTACAAGCAATTATAATACTTGATGTTCAAATCTAATATGTATAATTCGTTGTAGTTTCATATTTCGCACTGTCATATATCGACAATAAACATTTACAGTGTAATACAAAAGGCAATATTACTTGAACTGTATGTGACCGTCAATTCTCGCCTACTGCTCTTTAAATTTACGCGCTATGGTTGGAATAGCGCATTCTAATTGGTGGTCCCCCACTCTTAGAGAAAGTCTCATCCCCACCCATTATCGAATTTTCGCATTTATCCCCGAGCTGCTCGCGTGCAGCTCCTGACGTCAGTGAAAGTGCAAAATGCTGTGCAGGTCTGCCCTAAACCAAACACAGTTTTTCACCAGCCTCCCCAACAACTGCACCGTTCACGTGGACACTAGCTCTTTCTACTCAAATAGCAGCTGCCCACACCCACGCTCGCGGTCCCTGAGTACAGTAGAGCTCAAAGAAACCATCGAAAGAGAATGGACATTCTGTATTTTCCGAATCGAATACGCTCTCAAAAATTGTAATCATGTATTTTATGTAGATTATATGACGTTTCTGATTCCATCACCTGCATAACTCACTCGATTTTTACAAATCAAATAGTGTATTATCTGCATTATAATAGCACTGCTTTACTCGGGGCAACGTCCCGCCCTGGCTCGCCGAGACGCTCACAGTCCCCGCGGTGCGGTGTCTGCCTTCTCAGGGTTGTCGCGCTCCAAAAGCGCATGCTGCCCTTTATTTGATTTCCAATCAAAGTTCTACTATCAAAATAATTATTACCATTATCATGATATCCCCCTCCTATCGTCAATTATAATGAGAAGAATAGGGAGGCAATTTTAAACATATATTTTCTCGAATATGGCAGTAACTAATTTCTTCAATTTTTTAAATCAGACAGAGCTTTAGACGCTTAAATGGCGTAAGTCCTATTTTCGGCGAATTCTCGGTGTTTTTCAAAATTCCAATAGTTTAACCTTGCAAAAGTATAGTATTGATGACAGATTTTGGTTCGTTAATGGAATCTGATCTAAAAAATTGGATCTTTAAAGAACGTCATGTACAATTTTTTTAAATTAGTAGTTTTGGCGTAATTTTTGGTTGAAATAAAGGCAATTATAAAAAGTCTCAATAAGGGCTTTCATTTTAGAAAAAAAATCCTCGTGCAGAATTGATTCATTGGTTGTTAGTGTTTCCAGGCGCGTCTAGGATGGAAGGACACACATGTGTCCCGTATGTGTAGTGAGTGTCTTTCCTCGGGAGGTGGCGGTGGTCTTCCCCGCTGGATTATGAGATCCGTTGCGGGCCTACCGTCAGCTAACAGGTTTTCCCCCAACCAGGTATCTCCCACCAACGGGGCACCGCTTTAGCCGGGACAAGCTCTAACCTCCCGATCGGTCTTCCGGCATGTGTGGTAGTGTAGTGCATGTTAGTGAAAGTGTGTGTAAGTAAGGGGGTGAGGATTGGACAAGGAAGAGGAAGGAAAGATCGCGCGTGGTCCGTTTGTTCGTGTATTGCTCCAGCATTTATCTGGTGTTGATCGGAGAAACCAAGGAAAATTACCGATTCAGAGCAGCCGGCCATAAGAATTTTCCTCCAGGCAGCGACTGAATTCAAGGTAGATGTTAAACTTGTGTCAAAAATCCTACAATAGATCGGACTGGAACCTAGAACCTTCCGGTCAGAGGCACTGGAGCGACATCAGTTGATGCTCTGAGTCACTCTCTCGGTCTCGTAGAGAGACCAAATTACGCTAAATAAATGGCGCTGGTCCCCATGACCAAGACCTGTCTATTTTTGAGAAATTACAAACAAAACATAAACATTGTAAAACTACAATATTTATTCAGATATTTTCTCTTCATAAAATCCGTTTTTTAAAACTAGATCGTGAAATAATGTAAATGTGAGAATGTTTGCTAGTTGGAAACAATTTTGCAGGTTCATTTAGTATTTTAATATTGCATAGCCGTTACAGATAATGCGAGGTAGTGTGTGGTGTTTACACACTTAGTATGTATACACACATTTAGCTGTTCGCAAAGAAATAATCTTTCATGATTTATCCAATTATGGGTGTATTTAATATGCTGACCGGGTTCGTTTTCAATTAATCCTGATAACTGGAGTTCTACTGTAGTAGCAATAGGTTAAATGAAGTGAAATAGTGGCATCATCATTAGCAAGAACATTCCAAAACGGAGAGAAATTTTGCGGGTTAAGACAGTCTCATCGTTCTGTATTTTCCAGAGTACCGTGTGTACGTGTAAAGGATTCTTGAGTTATAATTATATGATGAAATGGGTTGCACGGGATGGCCGTGTATTTAATGTTCCAGAGCAGCCACTACAAAATAATGAATACACGCTACTTTCAACTTTGAAGCTGCAACTCGGCAACATGGAACCGGGGAGATCTACTTTGAATTTTGTCCCGACTGCCGTCCGTGAAATTACGGCGGCGCGCCACTAAGGCGCTTTACGAGGCGAGATAATCCACGTGTGGGTTATTGATTGCAGCGCGGCATCGCTCGGGTCGTCTGCAACAGGGCAGGCACCGCAGCCCCGCGCTTCCCGCTCCGCTCCCCGCTTCCGCTGTTGTCACCATCCCGCCCCGCCATCCCCTCCTCGCGCCCCGCTCCCCGCTGGGCTCTCGCTCACCGCGGAGGTCCCCACCCCTCCCCAACCTTCCACTCCCCTCCCCTCGTGGCCCCGCTCCGGCCCTCTGCGCTCCCCGCTCTCCACGACTGTCTCCATCCCCGCCCCGCCATCCCCTCCTCTCGCCCCGCTCCGGCCGTCTGCGCTGCCCGCTCTCCGCGGTTGATGAATTAATGAAAAATCGAATTATCGAAAATGATTAATTATAGATATATAGACACAATAAGACATAAATATCAACACAACTTTTCCATTTCAAAGTATGTGTATTTCAATAAAAAAAGAACTTGCATAAAAATGATTACATTAATTGCTGAAGATAAGTAAGTTACATCTTAAAATAAATGTCGATTGTTTTTTGTTTAAGTACATTGTTTCTTTTACCTGTGACAATATCACGCCATCTTCTGAACATCACATTGTCGGTTGGAGTTGCTCAGATTCTCAGTTGCTCTACGTACTTCATGGCGACCTTTAGCGTAGCAAGACCCTCGTTGTGAATCACACGCGGTGTGGAATACAATTAGGTCCTCCTTCTAAATTTATTTATATATTTTTATTTATTTATTTTAATTAATTGTTTTGGTAAGTCGAATTTAACTCGGATTTATAGGAAACTCGAACAATCGAGACTCGAATCATAGAGACTCTACTGTACTCGTACGAATTATTTTCGTGTTTTCAGGGCCTTAGGCGACTTCAGGGCCTTAGGCGACTTCAGGGTCTTAGGCGACTTTAGGGCCTTAAGCGGTCACCAGCAAGGTGCAGTCCGCACCAGCTAGTGCTTGGGTTCCGCTCGAGTGCGCGACCTATGACGCGGCACCGCTAACGCGCGCCTGGTGCTGCTTGTCTCCAGCAGCCAGAGCGGCGGCGCTGCGCGTGACACATCAGACATCAAAGGCACAACGACCAACGTGGCGCACGACGAACAGATATACAATTACGGCAACGACGAGAGACTCAACAGGTCGTGATGGATTGTTTCCGGGTACGTGAACTGCTATGTCCTTAGTGTCTTTAGGTCCGGTCTCTCCAACAAAAAAATAAGAGATTTTCTCTCCAGTTTACTCAGGAGTACTTCTTGGAGTGTTCAGTAACACTTTACACGAGAGGACATTTGAGAATAACTTTACTCGGCCAGTGTGTGGGAATAAGTGTGTACCTCCTATAAGTGTTACGAATGCAATAATGGCTTTTAAAGATTATTCCACCGACGATACGGAATTATATCTCCAGTGCGGAAACCTCGACGGATACAGAAGAGAATGGACTGATCTTTTAATTACAACGATTTTTGTCATGAGTTTCTGTTTGCCACATCATCAGTCATTTTTACTCAGAATTGAACCTGCTTTCAAGTATTTCTCTAATAAGTCTGATGTTTACAAATAAAATAAATTTATTTAATAAATAATTTTAATTAATTTATTTAATAATAACTGAGCAAAAACTTCGAATCATGGATCAAAGAACCAGAAAACTGCTTACAATGCAACAAGACGCCTACCCTCTGGTGATGTACATAGATTTTGTGTCGCGTACGAAAGGAGGACGAGGAGGAACGAGGAGTACGGAGGGCGTAGTCAGGATGGGAATGTACGTAGTCAGTCATCAAGATGATCCACTAATGAGGCAGGTCATTAAATCTGACATTGTAAAGTAACTAGAAGCACTGCAAAGAAAACTATGCAAGACACGCAAAATACAAAGATTCTGAACTTCTGATGCTACATAATGTGAAGACGTGTGATGAAATGTGAGACACAAAAATGTTAAATAATCGTGAAGAGACAAACCACTTCATGGACAATATTTAAAAAGAATGGACAAAGTGTAGATCAATAAAGATCAATCTTTTATGTGGATTAAAATGAGAAAAATGAAGCCAGCATCTGGAGCAGTTTTAATAGCTGCCCAAGATCTGGCGTTGAGAACACGTCTTTATGACTAAGCGGCTTTCAAAATTTCCGAGATGATAAATGTCACCTTTGCCAGGAACAAGTAGAAGCCATTGATCGTATCGTCTCAGCTTGTCCAATCCTAGCAAAGTCCGAATACTTTAAAAGACATGACAGGGTGTGTAGCTACCTCCACCGGAAGATCTGTACCGCTCTCCATTTCTTAACACATGCTCCAAGTGAACACTCGCCAAAACCGGTAAAGTCTATTGGAATGTGTACAATATTGTTCGGTCAGTAATTCGAACAGATTGCGTGACGACGGACAAACTGGATATTGCTGACCGGGATTTGGAGAAAAAGTGTCAACTACTAGACACATTTTTGCACATGATAGGAACTTCAAGCGCCAATACTGTTCATGCCTCATAATTACAATATTAAAAATGTTGATATGTTGCATTCTTTTCTATTGTCAACAAGCCATACTCGTTATTTTATTTCATTTTTTCATTACAATATAAAAAAAACACAAACAATAATTTAATGAATTTATTCTTACGTTTATTTTATTTTTTACATGCAGCTCACAGTAGAGATGGTGTTTTAATATTCTTTTGACCCAGCTTTTGCTTTTTAACTCCATTTCTAATGAATGAGCTTCCCTTACCGCTTCCCCTCCTTTGCAAATTTCATTTGCAGCTCTTTCGCTTCCATTTTCTTTTCCTGCAAATATTCAAGAGAAGGGTTGAGCAGGGTGGCCTTGCACTTCAATTTCTGGGCCTTTCGGGCTGCTTTCGGTGTCTACTAACGACGTCGAAACGCGGCTGTGCAGCGTCTGTGGGTTATACGTTTACCAGTTGCCAACTTCTTTCATAAATAAATGAAAGAGAATCATTAGTGAATGAAATTATGTTTAACTAGTAAGAGATTACACTGAACAACATTTCGACTTTCCGATTTATTGTGCGTAAAGTCAAGGAAGAAGGCAAGTAATATATTTTCTCTACAACCATTTAATAACATACGTATTCCTGCTGTGTATTCAATCGCCGATGACATCGATTACACAACCCCGTGGATTCCAGTTCGGAATCCTCGGCCTGTCGACCAATCACATTCCTAGAATTTTCGGAATCCACTGGCAGAATTGCATTCTCTTTGCAATTCGCGCTTCTTTTGAACCGCGGTAGACGAGTGAACGATTTGGTAGTTTCATGTACGTACCCTAGACATTGTTATACTCGTATTTCTCGTTACAGTTTGCATTGATCATTCAACAGAAAATTAATCTTGAAGCCAGCCACAGTGACAATGAAATTTGTACTCCACCTGAAACTCAGGAAATAGCGAGTTCGGCAACTCTACAATTATTGCCAGATTTATCAAGGGGTATTATGAACAATCATATATAACATTTATGGAGGGGAGAAAGAATAATAGGGTGACTTCTTTTAGCAAAAACATTGTCTTGGTTTACTTTACAAAACTTCCTCAACAGTAAAATCCCTTTGTTTATGGAAGACTTACTCAATGTTAAGAAGCACACGGAAGTAATCCTTTTTTTTGTTATTTTAGGTCGCATTAACATCAAGGTCATTAGCGACCACTATTGGCTTTAACGTTATTAATGATATGGTGATGACATGGGGTTAAGGGCGAATACAAGTACAACCATGCCCGAGGCGAGATTCGAACCCGCCATATTTGGGCCCGAGGTCGCTATGACACTACTGCCTTAACGATCTCGGCCACCGCGGATCGGCTACGTAACCCTTGCACTTGAGTTAAAGTAAAACATATCTGTTCAAAATCTATTCCGAGTATTCAAGGTTGTAGAGAAGGTATAGACTTACACTTGCGCATAATGGCTATTATTCACTTGTAGAAATTACGACACTCGTTCCTACCACTTGTGTCCTAAAATCAACTCGTGAATAATAGATATCCTTATGTGCTCGTTGAAGAACATATATACTATTGTAGTTCACTATTTGAAAGGAAAGAGAACCATTGAGAAGCACTTCATTCAAGGCACTCTTCCCAGACCGTATGTGTCTGCCCACACGTTTGTATACGTGTTTCTGTTCATGCTGCTGCCACTTCTACTCTTCACATCCCGACGCCCATTACGAGTAAATGTTAAATTCTTTTAAAAGGAAACAAGTTGGACAATGCCGATCCCCGGAGGCCGAGATCGCTAAGACAGTAATGTCGTAGCGATCTCTGACGGATCACGGGTTCGAGTCCTGCCGCGGGCTTGGTTTACTTGTGTACGTTCTCTCACCCCTATCACCATATCATGTCATCTTCACAGTTATTATAACGTTAAACCCAATAGTGGTCGCTAATGATCTAGATGTTGATGTGGCTTTAAATAACAAAGAACGTTGTACACTGAATTAAGGAACAGTAAAATCATTAATATTCACACTGCGGAATATTTCAGAGTACGCTCAAAGATGCACACTCTTACACTTAAACTTTTAATGCTGATATGAGAAAGAAGAAGTGAATTACAGACCTGGGGTAGGCTGAATCATTCCAACATCAGAATCCTAAAGGTTATGAAACCCTCATGATCTCCATCTCGATGAGGGTTTTCGTTCAGTAATCCCGTCCCTTATGATCCTTATAACCTTATGACGCCAACTCCAAGTTTTTCGTTCAGTTTCCTTGATTCTTTGAGCAAATGCTGAGATGTTTCCTTGTTTTGCTTCTGGATATAAATGCATCTTCATTATCTGTGTATGTCTTCTAGAGTTCAATGGGAAATATAGTTATTAAAATTATCGTTTTCCATGTTGTCGCGGCATGAAGTCGAACGAAGGGCACGGTGAGAGATAAGAGCCCAATCTATAGTTAATACCTTTGCAGATATATTTATTCACCGGAGCGAATATTTTTCTAAGCACTTATTGCCAAAAACGCTCAATTTCTTTCATATTCTGAATTCACTTTTATCTATCTTAGGGATCCCAGAATTAAGAAAAAGTGCACAGAATACATTTCTCACCGTAGCACGTCGTACATAGTTACGTTTTTGACGTTAAATAAACAAACCCCAATGAGGCATTGGCAATGATTTTTAGTACAATATTTTATCAAGCATGGAGTCGGCGTACCAACATTTCAAGGCCCACCCCCTATTCAAGTAGAAAATACATTATGTAGTTAGGTTATTATCCATGCTAATGTAATACAAATGAGTTTTGTTTTCGTGTGTTTATATGCTTCCATTTCAACAGCATTTAGATCCTCGTTTATATTTGTGTTATTTTTATTTTTAGTTATTTATTTATAGTCGTATCAACTACATGGGTTATAGGTGTTATTTTTATACCGTTGTAGATCAACAGTTTTTAGATATTTTCAAGAGAAAAGTAAATAAATAGTTGTTCTTTCTCATGATTATATTATTCACTTTCAACCGATAACATTAATTTAATTTAAATAATTTATTTCCTTACAAATAGTTCAAAAATTCTACTTCACATATTGCATATTTACATTAACATATTACATAGTAGTAAATTCGCATGGAACTTAAAATATACAAACATTTCCTTCTTGGTAAGAACAATTCATATAACTTTTAGTAAATTTAACAGCTTCAAGAAATAGCTGATTGCGATTTACACCTCAAA
>JAHLJT010008446.1:13964237-14134876 GCA_031308135.1 Acheta domesticus | reverse complement strand
AACGGGCCACGGACTCCGGGCCACATTTCCTTCTTCAACCTTGTCTCCATTATCCTTCAAACATCTCACATAGACACACACACGTGCATGCGCTGCCCTACCACGCATCTAGGGAGACCAATCGGGACCTCAGAGCTAGTCTCGGCTTTGGTGAGCCCCCATGGAGGGAGATACATGGAGGGTTTAAATTCCTTCACTCCGACCTGTATGTCGGCACTGTGTCTCACCATCGAGCTGGGAGAAACACGCGATCGTCTACCATAAAGAATACATTCCAACAATACCGGGGTGAATAACATTGCACTCGACGTGCTGCGAAAAAATTACTCATTCAATCAAACAGGGAGAACGGCATGTGTTAGCGCCTTCGACTAAACACGAAACGCGGAAACACGGACTGGTTCAAACGCCAGGTAAGGTAACCGAGCGTTATGGGTCCTTTGGTTGAGTAGTAATATTCCGTTGTTTATTGTATGGACGTGTTGAGAGCAATATCCCGACCGCCTCTGCGAGCAACTTCGGCTCGGGGTATTGATTCCTGGCATTTTCGTTCCGCCGGGGGCGCGGTGTACCCTTTGAGACGGAGCGAGTGCCTCCGCCCCGCCGCTCCCTCTGCCCCCCGCCCCCTCTCCCCCGCCCCCGCCGCCTCCACCTCGCTGTAAAACGCTCGCGCAGCGGCCCGTGATGCTGCATTGTCTCGCGGAGCACTTGTGCGCTGTACATTCAAATAATAATGACGCGGGGAGAGCCGCATTATGATTCGCTGGCGGCATTTCCAGCGCGCGTTTCGCCTGCGCCTCCGCCCCCCTCTCCCCCCCGCCCTCCCCCCGGTCGGCCCTCCCCCCACCGTCCCCCCCCCCTCCCCGACCCAGCCCACCGTCCACGGCCCCTCGCTTCGCATCCTCCGCAGTCTTCCCCTGCCAGACCGCCCGCGGAGCCTCCCTGAGCAAATGCGTTTCCGGCCGCTTGCGCTCGCGGCTTGCGCCTCGCCACTTGCGCCTCGCCACTGGCAGCTTCCTCCGCGACGCAACAACGCGTGGCTCCGCGCGCCGCCAACCGCAAGTCGGGGGGAGGGGGGGAGGATTCGCAACGACGGAATCTTCAAAACGGCCGGCGCACATGCGTAGTGTTGCTGAGAATTTATTGCACTTCGTAGCTTCCTAGTGAAAAACCGTGTCTCAACGTCTCACAGATGTACTTATTTATTTATATATTTATTTATTTATTGTATTCCAAGCATTAAAACGACCTTCCTGTTGCAAGACATCCTTCATAATCGGGCGCTTACGGCACAAATAATGACGTATTAGATTTTACTGCACGAATGTTGCGTCATCATACATTCAGCCAATCGCAGCGTGAGAATCGGTGGGAGATAGAGTAAACGGAACATCCAACACCCTTTCTCACTCGGATGTCAAGTATCCGAGACATCACAGGAAAGTTGTTTCGCAAAATTAAGTTTTGATTCTCTTATAATTTGTAGTGCTGTCATACAAAAAATAGCGTAAGCAACTCGTTATAATGTTGCTTATTGCATTCATGCTACATTATCATATAAATCGCTCCTAAGGTCGCTCTCGTTTTCAGAACGTATTCATGCCAATAAAATTTGACATTATAAAACTAATTGCATAAAGTACTATTTATTAACGTTGAAAACAGGACGTGATATACGGGGAGAATAGAAAGTTAACCATTAGATTTTCCATTATTTTCATCGTTCTGTAACGGGCAAATGATACATTATGTGAATCATGTTTTCTTCAGCCCAGAAAATTGTCAGAATGGCAGGTTTGATTTCGTAGCTTCACAGTCGCATAACAATGTGTGTGTAGGCATCGATGACCCTCAGCGAAGTTTTTTCCTTCTTTGCTATGGAAGGGGGGAACAGTTTCATCATCAGGACTTCCTCTACCTTTCTGAACCTTTACTTGAATCTCGTATTTAACGCTTATCAGATGTTTAAAACAACATTGGAATTCATCTTCATGTGTAATAGCCTCGTGTAATATCCAGGGATTTTTACACGCCAGACCCTAGTCATAAATACATTGCAATCTGATTTTGATATCTGTCGATGTAGAGAGTTGCGCAAACAGAGCAACGTAGTGAACTCTGTTCTACTTCGTAAAAAGGAAATTTTTTCCCTGTGGAAAGGCCATTCTTTTCCCTGCGGAAAGGATATATACATTTACACACCACTTCGCGTGTTGTGGTTTCCCAAAACCAACAATACAAAATTCAAAACCGAACCGGGGATGACACAGTTTACCTGTCAGTAGAAACTAAAAACTTTGCCAAACCGCTCCATCACAAATCATACCAAAATCACGCCACAATATTTACGTATTCAGGACACACCGTCACCAGCGTCGAGAGAGAAATTGAAATGAAAGCGGGGGGAGTAAAGGCCCTCACCCACGACCAATAGCAGCAAGAATTCCAGAATCCTCCTGCTATGTGTTTTTCACTCACCACATACACAAAACAATCATTTTGTTTCGCTCTTTTGCTAAAATAGTGAGACAAATCAAAAAAAATTCAAAGTTCGAGTTAATGAACTATCCAGAATTGCAGATTGGTCTACATTATATCCGTAACACAATAAATGAAAGAAGTGTGCATGAATGAATGAATGATTGCATTTCACTACAAGATCGAAATTTCTGAACTCAATTTTGTCATTTCGAACTCATCATGTTTCAACACCTGATTTTTTTAGTTGTGCCACTGTTGCAGGCCCACGAATGACATGCATTTTTGAAAGGCGTCAGAGAAGCTTGTTACGGATGTTTCGCTAGCTACAATGCGGAGCTTGAGGACTACATTTCTAGAACATTAGTGGTGCTAAAGCAGCATGTACTTTCTCGCGATATTGATAACGGCTATGTAATATTATAATAAGACAGGTCTGTGCGTTAAACAAAATGTACTTCGCAACAATTGGCATTTATTTATAGCTAATCTTCATTTTACACTGTAGTACAAAAATTCTTGTGCACAAATAAAGTTATAGGAAGTAAATAGATTCTAGCGAAAACAATCTTATCAGAAGCGTATCGGAAATATAATGTTTGTATTGTAGCATTGGCATGGTATAATTCACTTTCCTTTCAGAGAGAAATGCACGGAAATATTACTTCAACCCCCCCCCCCAGCTATACTCTACACAAAAACACAAACATTTCCAAGTTGGAGAATTCTCGCGAAAATAAAGAACACATGAAAGTCATTGTAAAAACGGATGTATAATGTAGACAGTTCACTAATTGATAATGTGCTTATTCACAAGGTATCTAACTTGTATCCTTATAGGCGTGATTCTGCCATTTAAAATCACTTTTATTAAAGCCATGGCAATGAACTGGGCAAATTTCGATATGACGAACTTGCGCAGCTTTACGGGTTTCAAATCGCATAACTCTCGAACATCACTATTAGCGAATAAGATTAGACGCTATTAATATATTGGACAATGATAATTTGCAAAAAAATGTTGTTGAATTTACTTTGCAACTAAACAAAATAAGTACAAACGATTTTCGCGGATTCTTTCATAATCTAGGAGGAGGGATGATACCTTATTGGCGGAATACCAACATCCGGCAACATTGAGATCATCCAGTCAGAAACGATTACATCGAAATTATTTAAAACCTATTTGTAATATATGTAAAATTAAAAATTCCTAGCTTTCAGGGAATATCAGATTCGAATTCAGCAATGACAACAATGCCCAATGATGTTGGTACTGTAGAATTGGCATGGTTTAATTCACTTTTTTAAAGGAAAAATAGACGAAAATGGCTGACATAGACCCCACTTCTGCACAAAAGACCTACAATATACAAACATAAATATGCCATATAAATAAAAAAGCAAAATTGGGCTAAAAGTACGCAAATTTACACAATTCACGCAAAATTACGCAAATACTAACAATGCACAATGCGTATTTCAGCCCTAAATAAAACTATTAGTTTATATTAATGCAAAGACAAGCCGTGATTATGGCTTTCTGTTATCAGTGTCGCGTTACAACAATGAGTATAAGCAACAATTACCGCTAATTCGTATGAGATACACATTTTCCCAATTGACATTGTTGATACCGCTAGCAAGAAAAATAATTTTCAGAGCAAGCGACTAACTTTGACGTCCTGTTACTCCAAGAATACTTAAATTTTCGACAAACTCAACGTGACTTTATGTGAAAATATGTTTTTGATGAACACATGTCATTCAGAAAAAAATTGTATCTTCATAATTGTATTTGTAGGAAGACGCCGAACAAATTTTGAATTTTTTCTCGTTTTCGAAAAATCAGGGTTTTCAACCAACATGAGATCTGCACCATTCTCTTAAACGTTCATTATTCTGCGTAAGACTTCAATTTAATAAAAAATGTGCGGTTTTAAAAAAAAATGTTTAAAGAAAACAAAAATTGCCTATGTTTGACACAAACTTTCGCAAAAAAATTCATGTTTTTGAAAAATCGAACATGACCTTATTTGAAGATGTTTTTGATGAACACATTTTATTAAGGAAAATGTATCTTAATAATTGTAGTTGTAGGAAGACGCCGAAACAATTTTGAATTTTTTCAATTTTTCAAAATCTGAGTTTTCAACCAACATGTTGCGCCATTCTCTTAAACGTCCTTTAAACGAGCCAGCAACAAAATTTAATCAATATTTTTGGCTCCATTTTTTTGAAAATTTTGAAAATGTTCCAGGGGCTTCATGTAAAGTACCCTCCAAAATTAAAACATCGATTTCAAATTCAAGGGGCCACGACATCGGCCAGATCGATCAGGTAATAACAATTTTGGAGAAAATCGGCTGAACGGGTTTCTCGCCAGCGTTGTTTACACAGAGAGACGTTTTGCCGTCAATCGATTTTTAAGTATCATGGACCTATAAAACTTGAATTCTGGCTACATCACGTGTTAGAGGATTTTTTTCTAAATTTAGCAACTGGATTTATCCACTTTTTCGTTACCAAGGCCCTGTAATAAGGTTTTTTTTGCAGAAAATTCGCCGTTTTTTCAGCATTACATTCTTTTCTTAAGAAGTTGCTTCTTATGTGCGAGGTAGTAATATTCCGGTTACCTAGAGAAAGGACTTTCTTTAGTAATGTGTCCAATTGGGAAAGCAAGTGTGGGGCAATACCTTCATTCCAATCTATTTTTGCGTTCCCATAATGATTCAAAATCAATATAATATTCTTGTCACTGGAGGGACTAGGACTAGAGAATCACAAAGTGACCCTATACGTACTTCTCTTTTCTTTGGCCAGCAGTAGGGTTCAGCAAAAGACAATGTGTGAAGGTTATGAGACAAGGGCTGGATGCCATTTCAAGTGACGCAGAAAAGGGCAAGCAGTTTACTTGACTGATCAGAAGCTATCGCTACCCGATTGTCACCAAAATATTCTCCAAGTAATGCATTTATCTGAGATGCAGCATTACGTCGGGCTTTTCTTAGTTCAACATGAGCTTCTATAAGGGAATTTGAAAGTGTATAAAATTAGTATTCGTTTAGCTGAATAATATGTGGTGAAGCGACGCCGTCTTGGACGCTTCCGCTTTCACTTCGCCCGGGTCGAACAGGCATGGCCTCCAGATGTGCGGGCTGTCCGCCCGTCCCCCGGCCCCTGTGAGTGACCCGAACGAGGCAATGCCACCCCCGCTGCCGTAGGGGTGGGACTGAACCGGCAGTATATAAAGGCGGCGTACGGCCGCCGAGTTGGTCGCTTGTTTACCGCTCCTCGTGAGCATGGTAGTGATCGCCGGCGTCCCCACTCCACGGTTGCCCTCGGGTTGACCAAGGCGGGAATCGACGCAAGGCTGAGCGACCCACCGCCAGCCTATCTGCGTTTACTACCGTCTTTGCCGCCGCCGCCGCCCTCTGTCCACCACCTCTCTCCCAGCCAAATGGCAACGACCGACTGACTGCTGGACTGCCTAGCCTCTGTTAGGATGTAACAATGTACTTGAAACCAGGGCTTATAATAAACCGCTGTTAATAGCCAACTAAGAGTTCGTCGTTCTCACGTCACATACTCCCTCCCATCCATGTCCTCACGACAAATACATTGACAAACAAATGTTAATAAGAAAACTTGTGACTTTTGTTTCTATTGTTGGAAGCAAGCTATTCAGTAGGACCACTATTAAATTATCTTTCCATTCCCTTGATACTCTTCTCCCTTCCATTGGCGAAGAGTAGCAAAGCTAATTCCAGGTAGCAACATGCATACATTAGATCATAACAAGAACATAAAATATTCGTTAGGAAATAGCTATTTCTTTGTTTACCCATACATGTCACTCTTTGTATTTGTATACTCAAATTACGTACATGGAAAATATTAGAGTTATCTAGGGACTTTGCAATTAAATCAAAACAAAAAAATTGATTCAAGGCTTACCAGTGATTCATATCAAAGTCCGAAAATAGGTTGGACTACAAAGTGAAATGGAATCAATTAATCAATTATTTGTGTATTTTTTGACGAGGAATCTAATGAAAATAATCATTTTATTCCTAAAACGCCTTTAAATTCTAAAAAATCTAAAAAAATAGAGAATGTACAGTTTTCAGTGACAATAGTCTCATTGATTGGTCTTCTGTATCAAAAATATAAGAAATTACTGTTTATCTTAGAAAATTCTCTAAAGAATACAGTTTGTCACGTGACATTTTTAAATATGTAAAATCCGCCGAGATACAGCGTTAAATGTGAGAAGAGGGGGAAAACATATATTTTGATATGTCACCATAGTAACAAAAAATTATAAAATTTGTTTTTCTAGGTTACTTTGAGAGTAGAATAGAATAATACCATCCTCGTCTAGTTTGGTCGTGAGCCAAATTCATCTATCTTATTTGGCTACACCTTTTGAATAATATGGATGTCTTAAATTTGATTTCGGCAATAAATCATTTCCATAAGAGGAATCCCTTATAGATAAGGTATTCTCAGGAAAGGAAGACGTAGTTAACTCATAAACAAGAGCAAATTGTTTTAAGCAAAATGTCTGAAACTGAAGAATCAAGGACATATGTGACCCTCTCTAATTTGTAAGTTTTAGAGAAGAAAAAGAAGAATGCTTTCTCCATAGTATATCCTCATATACAGCATGCTACGACTTTAAGCCAGCCCTCCTCCAAGAAAAAATTGTATCATACGAAATTCTATTCTATGCTTCACAAATGCCGTTACACTTTACAGAGCAATAGTCAGACCCTTAATGCAGAATGCAGAATGCACGCCCCACCTGGACCGACGCATCTATCCCCATCATCAATAAACTTCAGATTTTGCAAAATAGAATTTTTACAATAGTAGCACATGCCCCATGGTTAATTTCAAACGCCCAAGTTCATAAAGAACTAAATATATCACCAATTATCAAACATATCGCCCACCTTTCCAAAATTGTCACTCCAATGTAAATGCAATAAACGAAGCAGTCCACTACCATCTGGCCTCATTAAATGACTTTCTAGAATTAAAAACAGATTTCCTTTAGAAGCCTTCTTACAAATTTTTTCCATTACTGTTCAAAGTAGGGGCTCTTGTAGTTTTGTACACCAAGTGTACAGTAGTTAAGTGTTAAGTTTGGGGTATTTATAATGTAAGCCATCACAACATATGATGGAGTAATTTATTACTGAACTATGTAATTCTCGTCAATCAATAAATAAATTATTTTAAAAAAGGAAATTCTATCTATGCAACTGTCGATGCAATCTTGGACAAACCCTCGAGACGGGGGAGGGAGGCGTTGGCCAATCGTTAGAAGTTGTAACAGTAGTATACATGTGACGAGCAAAATATCTAGGGGTGGGAAAGACGCTCTCACGAGGTGAAACCTCGTTTGTTTTGGTCGAAATAACGCGAAAATGCCAAAAATATCGTCGTGTCTGGCTGTCGAACGAATAGATTTTGCCTGCTTGTGCGCCAAATACGGAAAATGACGGAAAATATTTGTGAGCTGGAGCTTTTTGGTAGGTATTGATGTGAGTAAAACTGTGAATATTTAACATTTTAGCAAAAATAAATTAACTATACAACTATCAATTTGCAACTGTTGTCAAAATTGCTATTTTCATGTGTTCGGCTCAGCCACAATTTGTGGACGCAACCTGGCCGTTTTGAATTGTTTATAAAATTGTTTATAAATTTTTAATTTACTGCTTTTAACTCTGGGGCATCCGGGGAACTCTTCCCAATTTACATTTGGAAATCTTGGGAAAAAGCTTCATCTTGGGAAATTTGCAAATGTTGCAAATTTGCTGTTGTTGTATCCGAATTGTCTTTAAACGAAACACGAAATTCCCCGATCACTTTTTGTTCCCAAAATAAACAATTCTTTTATAAAAATTAGCATTTCACAGCCACTTCCGTTTCTTGCAATGCATTATACCGAAATATGGCACATAGCCCCTTTTACATTCTTACCGTAAGAAGAGACTATTGAATTATTGTACAGAAAAACGGTTCATTTTCGACAGAAATACTCGTGTCGGGCCGTGATTACGGAAAAGTGTCAAATCTTGTTCCTGTATATAGCAAATTAATTCATTTAACATTGTGTAGTCAGAATCCATGTTTTGTGGGTCCTTGATACCGAAAAATCGATTGCCGACAAAAGCCTCTGCCTGTCTGTGGTAAACGCTAGCGCCTAAACCGTTCAAACGTTTTACTCCAAAATTGATATTCCCGACCAATCTAAATGAAGTTCAGGCTTTTGGAGTTTCATCATCAACATTTTTCAAATTTTCTCATCAAACTGGCTTTACAGTTTTGTGAATTAAACTTTTTCTTCAAGTAGCGTGAAAAAACTTAAGAAGGCGCGGGGCTCGTCTTTGTTGAAATACCTGATTTTTTTGAAAATTACAAACGTTCAAACATTGTTCGGCATCTTTCTTCATCTACAATAATGAAGATACACATTTTTATTAATGAAATCTTTTCAAAATATCTTCAAATAAGGTCATGGTCATTTTTTAAAAAAAATTTGAGAAGTTTTGGGGGTAATTTTGCTTGAAACAGAAATTTGGAAACAATTATTTTTTCAAAACAGCTTCAGTTTTTGTTTAAATCTTTCCTCGTATGTAGCAATGAAAAGCAAAGAAATTGGGATTGAATTCTCTGTATTTTCGAAAATTTCAAACGCAACAATAAATTAACATTGCAAAAGTACAATTATTATAATAGAGCTTTTATTGAATGAAATCTGTTTAAAAAAATTATTCTTAAAAACGTTCTAAAAGTGAATTTTTTGAGTAGGAGTAGTTTTGTGTCATTTGCAAATTCTCAAAATAATGTTTTACGAGCGAGTTGTACCAGTGAGAACTTAGGTGTGTTAATACGGATAGAAATTGATATATTTTTATATTACATAACCGCTATTAGGTGAGAAAAAAGTACTTCTGTCGGAGCTCTTCTAGTTCAGGTTTTCTATCAAAGGGATACAAGCTACCAATTACCTGTTGTTGATTTTTTCAAAGGTTCATACTTCAATGGAAAGTCAGAAACTATTTGTTCATTTTGTTTAACCATTACCAATAAATAGGAAATTTAGTACATAATTTTACCAGGTGTTTGTCACAAACTGCATTGTGATTGAATGAATGGAATATTAGGGTTTTCATACAACGAAAAATTCAATTTTGCATGTTGAAAGATCACTTGGGTAGAAATCTACACCACAAAATACTATATTATTTCACATGTATAGAAATTTCTAATCGAACAATAAATTGTAAGTTAATATTTTCAATTTATCATTCAGTAATTCATATTCATCTTGATGTAATGATTTTCTGCCCGGAACGCGGCAGTGTAATTGCAATGGTTTTCGTGCGGTCATAAGCCAGGCAACGCTGACGCTGAATTGGTCCTTTGTGTTTCCTTCTCTTTTTCACCAATGACGCAATTGTTGCACACATGACATATTGAGAGGATATTTTCGATGAATCCCAAGCCGTTGATTTTCACGGCCAATACTGGTTTGGGATTTCCTTGTTTTTGCATTCTGGATATTGGGTGGATTTATTTAAGTTCCTGCAAGATTTCCAGTTCGGAGATGGATTAGTGGACGTTTTTGAGCACCGTTAGGCATTCTTTTGTTGACCTGATCTTCGTAAATGTGAAGTTGCATTTGTGTTTGCATTGCAGTTGTGGTTGCATTGTGTTTGTAAGTGGTTCTGGAATGTTTTAAGGAAATCTGCGGGTGCGTTGGCTATAATCAAGAGTTTAGTATATCTCGTGACAGCTAAGATTTTTTCCTGATATTGATTTTAAATTCAAGAATGAAATGGTTGATACAAGTTATTCATGTCGTTATTATGAATCTTAACTTTTGTAGAGAGAGTTTTTCATCCGTTTCATTCACATACTCGAATTTTTTATTTTCCGGGGTTGCATCTAATTCACTGAGGGTACCAAATCAGTTATTCACTGCAACATTATATGCACGGTTTGCGTCGTGTATGTTAGATGAACTTGCACTGTACGATTCTGTACTGGGCTTTATCACATTGTACTGAGGTTTTTTCTTCAATATTCCTCAATATTGAATGCTGGTTGTTTGTGTCGAAGCTCATTATTACTGGATCGGTAACCTGGATATTCGGTATATCGGTAATCTGGGTCGGTATTACTGGATCGGTATCCGGTTACGAGATCGGGATGCTCAGCGTCTACTCCGGGTTCCATTTTGAGCATTGGGAAGAAATTAACAGTTTGTTGTTAAAATGAGATTGCGATATTTGAAAAATCCGTGATATTGACGGGTAATAATGTCTGATTAATAGCCTGTCCTGCTGATGACTTCACATCAAATAACATTCACTAAGCACTGGGTTAAAAGTACTATTACTCGTGTACTACAGGTCAAAAAACAGTAAAAACTGTATGTGACGTGTGGGGGAGAAGATTATTTGCACAGGTTTTCTTGAGTTTTCAGAATCCCTTCCTAACATTTTAACTATAAATATGATGGTTGAAAGATGAATAAAATATTACAAAACAAATAATAATAATAATAAAATTAAGAAATCGCGAGATAAGCAACATTTCAAAAAACTAGACATTTTCGTTCCCAAGAAAAAGAAAACATATTTGCAACGGTAAACGAACTGCAGATGTGATTTTTATGTATTGCTAACAATTTTTTTCCAAATATTTTTTATTAAATATTTAACAAATTTTTCCAACAAGTTTTCCAAGTATATCTATATTTCTTGGTATAAATGACCCAACATTTGTATTAAAAGCCTTTACATGAATCTACGAGACACACTGAGCACACTTTAAACTCAAAGTAAGTAAAGGATTTGCGCGATCCGTTCCACCCATCCGGGCGAAAACGAACGTCTGTGGTAACATCCCAGCGAAGTTGAATTGTCATGTACACGAAACCTTTCGTCTCCTGATTTTCATCTGGATCCGTGTTGGTGGTTACTCGTCTCCCAAAGGAGTGTGCCGGTAACCATGGTCAGAATGCTGTCCATTAAAGGGTATAGAGCGACGCGCCCTCGCCCAAACAAAAGGGAAGAGGTTTGACCACACAGACACACCGTCGCTATTCCGATAAAACTGAGCAAAATCGGAGGGGCAAACTTGGCCGTCTGTGAACATGTTCAAGGAAGGGTTTAACATGTGACATGCAAACGCGGACGGGTAAAACTCTCCAGTATCCTGATCGCGTGAGGACCCTTGTCACTGTTTAATATGGCGCAAAAAACCTTTATCCATATAATGTAGAAGTTTTGTAATTTATATGCATATATGATTGAGTCAAGAGCGACGAAATCAGAGAATATATAGGCTACTTCCTTTTCGATAAATGAAAATTTTATTAATACTACGATTTCATATTTTTCAGAAATTCACATTTTTATTTGCATGATTAAGAATTCAAAACACACAGTTTCTCATTTTTAAAAAAATATATTTTTGATAAATAATTAGCCAGGCACATGTTCTGAGAATCTTATCTCATCTTCAGTGGCTCCACACAGAAGAAAATTATGGAATAAAAAAAAATACACACCCAAGTGTCATGGATTAAACAGGTGGAACTTAACTTCGCGCCAACTTGTATAGTCTGCGCAGTACTATGACTGAGGGAATAGGGAATGTTGAGGGAGGAAATGAAAAAGTAGGGAAAATAGTCAATGAAATCTTTTAATATAGGGCTACATTTGACTTGAGATTGTCAATAAAGATCTATTAAATCCAGATTCTTGAATAATTTTAAAATAAACACATTTTCTAAACTAATCATTTTATTGTTTGCGTAGGCTTCCGCGGCCGGAATTCATGTTGTCCAGGCTATCCGGGATGAGCCGCGTCGTCGATTTGGTGGCTGACGTTTCGGGCAACATATTGTGGCCTTCCTCAGAGCGTACTACCTAATCATTTTATTACCTTGATTTTATAAATGGAGAGTTTTCAAATTAGTATTAGAGTTGGAAAATGTTTTTCTTCAATTAGGTGGTTAGCAAATTCAGGATTGTCTAATTTTAGTCTCGAGGATCTCAATACCAGTGCCCTAACAAACGGGTCATGGGCCGCGCGCGGTCCTTTCTTACTCTTCCTTGTCCTATACTCACCTCTTACTTACACGTACACTTACTTGCACTACACTTCCAGACACCGGGACACCGCTTGGGAGCTTACGACCGGTTTCACTAAATACTTTTTAACTATTACGTAGTAAAGTCATCATTAAATTTTAAGATTCGTTTTAAGTCGTGCTTTGTTCGTCGTTCCACCACCCTCTTTAAACAATGCTAAGTGAACTTATATGCATCCAATGTTGGACCCTGGTGAACCAGCCAGTGACCATATCCAACCTTGTTTGTTTTGGTTCTGCCTCATTGTGTGGTGCAAAGAGGTTATTTTTATTGATTTTCGGAGAAAAGGGAGAGGATTGCGAAATTTTCATCGTCGGAGAACGAAGGGTTCATTGAATGTATGAGAAAGTACATTTCCATTATAGAAAATAAAGTTACAAATGGAAGAATAAACCGACAAAAAAATTAAGCGTGGGACAACATTTAACACAGTTCCAGAGTAAGGAACTACAAGATAAAATATAACAAACATTAAAAAAGTTGTGGTAATGCTTAAGTTTAGGTAAAAAAGGAAATGCAATAAAAATTACTGAATGTTAAATTTCCAAGTTGAGAGTTGCTACGGGATCGGGATCATGTAAACACAACCTACACAACACTGCTAGTTGTTAGACAAAATTGTTACTTGCTGGGAAGTTATGTACCAAATTATTGAAATGCTCATTTTATTAATAATTAACTAAGAAGTAAACTTGTAAATTCCAATCAGTCTTCAATTAACTCCAAAACATGTATATAGTGTTGTCATCTTGGGTGGGTACTGTTATGTTCAGAAAAACAAGTCGACTTCGTTAAAACCAGTTTTTATTGTACAATCACAACTTTTATACAACAAGTGGGTCTTGCCAGTGATCCAAAAGAAAGTACCGTTTTTACAAGCCAAAATATCCATTAACCCACAAGATGTCCCGAATACTAGCCCAGTCGTCAAAGATACCGTACACAGAATAAAAATCACTCGCCGGGTCGTCTACACAGTCACAATAGCACAGTCTATAACACAGGTACTTCGCGTTCTCTCGCGTTCTCTTCTACTGCCCCGGTGGTGGCGGTGCCGGCTTATGAAGTCCCCGGCGCCGCAGACTCGCTCCAGGGGTGCAGGCTCGCTGACCGTCTGCTGGCTGCCTATTTGCCGGCGTCCTCCATGGTCTGTTGCCTTCGCTGTCCGTTCTGCCCGCTGCCGAGCGCTGCCTGTTTGGCGCGCTTTTGAAAGAGGTGTTTACAACGCAACAGGTACCAAAACCTCTTTCATCGAACTCTTCAGAATATTCGAACCTTTTCCATAACCATCTCGGCCTACGAGAAGGCTTCCCAAAGCTCTCGTTTTCACAATTGTCGCAGCAATTGTGAAATCACTATCAAAAGCAACACTCCACAATACGCTCGCTATTTGGACTGTTTTTGTGCATGATATAAGCACGATTTAAATGTATACGTTCAACTAAATGTATAAGATCATGCCGTAAAACATGATTTAGAGGTTTAAGTTCATCTGAGAGGTGTGCTTAAATTTAAGTCCAACTTATCGTTTAAGTTCGTCTTAAAGGGTATGGTGAAACGGAAACGTTCCCTATGTCTACCTTAAATTCTTAAGACAAATTTCAAGTAATGGTAGTAAAACCGGCCATTGGAGATTGTCTCGGCTAAGGCGGTTAACATTTTAAGTAATGGTGATGAAACCGGCCATTAGAGCGTGTCTCGGCTAAGGCGGTGCCCCTAGAACATACCTGATTGGGGAAGCAAACAGACGCCGAAGCCGAGACGTAGGTCCGCGCCGGATCTTGTCATCCAACGAAGGAGGGTCACCGCTCCCCCGGGATGAGCATGCACTACACTTAAGGGAATGCCGCTGGAAGTCAGGCATATTCGTCTATTTACAAAAGTCCGTACCGAAAGGACTGCAGAAAGAAAGAAACTCCGTTAACATGTTATGTTTTAAAATATCGATGTTTTAAAAAGAAGTTTAGGAACAGACTCGTCGAAATCTGTCTCGAACGGGCGGCTCGTCCAGGAACGCGACAGCTCCGACTGTAACTCAAACATAAATTTAACTGCTACAATATTTACAGCATAATTTACAGAAATGCAAGAATTACCCACAAGCTGAATAATCCCTAAACAGTATTTGAGGTTGTTTTGTTTGATTATTTGGTACAAAATTCGGTAACAACCGAAATCGGTAACAACAAAATGTCGGTAACAACCGAGTGTGCGGATGTGCTATTCCGTCAATCACGGCTAGACCACCGGCACCAATCGAGACACATGCGGTGTCAGTCCACATGTCTCGATCTTCTGATGGGGAACTGATCATTTGTTTTCGGATCCGGTCAGAAGATTCAAACATATTTCAAAAAACGTTTTTTTTGCGTGATTTGGCGCTGCAATTTGCCGGGTATCCAACGCCACGTATATGCGTTTTGTGATGGTGTAGCGGTTAGTGTAACGGACTGCTGTACCCAAGTTCGCGTGTTCAAACCCGATCGGAGCCGTTGATTTTTAAAGGCAAAAAAATCCTTCGTTGGCCTACCCTCGGAGGGGGAGTAAAGCCTGCTGTAGATTTACTTGCATGTAAAAGATCCTCAAACCAAAGTGAAGCCTCTGAGCTAAATTCAAATCTCCTGTTTCGTCGCCCGATATAATACCTTCTTTCTCCGCTATTTGTTGAAAGGAGCGTAACGAAATTTGCGTGGTCAGACGGACGAGAAGGCCTCATGGCCAGAGTCTCGCCACATAAGATAAGGCATCAATTCAATTCGATAAATAGATCCAGTTCCCAAAGGCATTTTTCGCTCAATACGCCGTAATTTTCTTTCACGACATTGGCGGCGGACGTTGTACCATTACCATACTAATTCAACTCATGGATAATAACTTTCCTTCAGCAAATCTGTATAGGAAAAAATTGTTGCAAATTCTAGTCAAATTATTTGTTTTGTTTTCTGTGTGCAAATTTATTTTTTTGGGATTCTCCTTTTCGACCACCTTTTTCGAGGTCTTCATCAGGGCTGATCTGCGCCGGTGCAGTCAGCGGTCGGTTTTATAAATGGGTGAGGGAGGCCGAGTATGATTGGCTGAAACAGACGGCCAATCAGAAGGCCACCCGTCAATTGAGGGGGGGCACGAAGTGCCTTTGGTGGATATTTCCATTTCTTTCGATAGTCAAAATCAATACACATTTCTCGCTTCTCCAAATGAATCAAATATAAATTTAAGGGGGGCAATACCCGCATATTTTTGAGTGCAGAATACCCGCGGAATTAGGCGTTGTGCAGGCGTGCTCTACAATTTGCACATTTGGGTATTGCACTTTGTTTGATGCATTCTGACGTTTCCCTGTGTGTTTTCCGGTACATTTCGCGCAATATTTCCGGATGTGTTCAAATCACTGACATCTTTTACACTGCGGTATTTCTCGTTTTTTATGAATGGGTTCAAATATAATTTTCATATCCAGAATTTCTTGAATGCTGTAAATTTGTTTGTTCATCGGACTGAGTCCAACGTCAGTAAAGAATAATAGTTTCTTTGGTGACTGCTTGATATTACAAATTTGTCGTGTTGATGTCCCGCATGTTGAACTTCTATTTCTATTGTTCTGTTCTCTTTCTATTGTTCGGTGCAGTCCTCTTAGAACTATTCTAAAGGTTTTTTCTTGCTATGGTTGTATGGAAATGTATGTTGTATGCTATGTAGGGTGTTGTGTCTTTGCAATCAGAAAAAGAACTCCGTTTCTCACAACATTTATTTTACACAACATAGAAGTACAATATGGTCGCCGGGAGGCGAACTGGTTGAAGCCGGAGGCTCCGTTGTATCGGCCGACGGCTATGGTGAGTGGCAGTGGGGGCCGTGACCACGGACGCGGCGAGCGGGTAGTGTCGCCGGCTGAGAGTAGTGGCGGCGGCGGAGCCGTCGCCCAGGTGCCGAGAGGCTGGAGCGCGGGGGCCAAGTAGAACCCGCGACAGCGGTGAGGGCTTACCACCACGGGGCGATGCCAGGGGGAAACGTCGCTAGCCGAACGTGGCGACGGCAGCGGTGCCGTCCGCTCGGCAGTGGCGAGGCCGGGGCGTGGTCGCGTCGCTGGCAGAGCGTCGTGGCGGCGGCGGGGCCGGCGCCCGGGGCGGCGAGGCAGTGGCGTTGTGGATTGCCGTTGTCTCGGCGTGACGTGTCGGGAGACACGGTCGGCAGGCTCGTGCTGGCAGTTGCGTGTTCTGGCTCTCCGTTGATCACTGGCAGACTCATGGCTAACTCCTGGCTGACTCGTAGCTGACTGGTAGCTGACTCGAGCCTGACCCGTTGTCCACCGGGTTTTTATACCCTGGCGGGCCAATGAGAAAATGAGTTCTTGGCTACGGGTCAGTGTGCAGCAGGTTCGTGCTGCGCCCTCTTGACGGAGTTTTGAGGTTTGCTGGCGCGCGCTTTTTGGGGGGTCGGCGCGTACACAGCATATGGAAAGCTAGATTTTTATCCTTTAATTCATGGACAAAATCTCGTTATACTCCCGGAGACGAGTGTTAATCTTCATTCCCTCATGAATTTACGTTTGTACGCCTATTAAGGTAATTTGACACATTCCGGTTTCAATTTCTATTTTTTATGAGGCAGCTCAGTCAATTTTTTTAGATCTTTTATACCTGGTTTGAAAAGGCTTTCGGATTTAAGAAAAACTCTCTTTTGTTCTAGTGGTTCAGGGTCTGGAATATCATCAAAATCTTGGAATTTAGTATGGGTTGGTATATTATATTGCTTTTGTTGGCTGGCTTACTTTTATATGAAAGCTGTGATAGCGACAAATGTGTTACGTGCATGTGTTGCCCTTCTTCTTACCTTTAGTACATTTCTTGTAGTTATTGCTGTTGTGGTATAATGGGGTGCAATTTATCAATCTTCTGTTGCATCGTTGTAATTTGCTGGTTTGAAAATGATAGTAACGGTTTCTCTTTGGCGTTCTTCACAGCTAAGTTGTCACATTCCATTGTTCCTTGACAATTTTGCGTTGATTATCTGCTAATCGGGGCAGCTACCGTAGTGTATGGATCACTTTGTTTAACGTATTCACTTCATATGCGCTTATGAGTGAGTTAACTCAACAATATTATCTCTGTAATTGACTAGGTGTGTACTGGGCAAGGTCGCGTACGAACGTTACTGAGCGCCTATTTTGTAAACTTCATCAAACATGTGTTGACGCATACAATAATTATCTTTTTTTTCTATAGCGCAAAAGAAGCTCATAAATATTAATATATGGTAAATGTGAAATTGAGGATGTATGCATAATGTTCAATAATACATTTTTACACCTAGTCTTTCCAAACAAAGAGAGAATGCGATTTACATACTATAGATTGCTTGCACTTTTCAGTTCACGGAATGTTTTGCGATCCACATTTCTAAGTCAAATGACACAACTTGTTTCTTTTGTTTTTTGAACCTATGCTTACTGTAGTTGTTCTAAATTCAAATTGTTATACAACTATCTGAACGCAAAGTAATATTTTATATATCAATTCGGCAAACCTATTAGTATTGACCTCAGTATAGAAGAAGGACGAATATAATGCATATTTCTATCTGCAGTTGTTGTTTCTGGCGATTTCTAAAATATAGTAAACTCTTATTCTCTTGCAAGTTTATCGTGCCTTCTTGAGTTGAGGGTTTTGTGGGCGATGCGCCGGTGGCTTCTGCTTGTGAATGCAAGAGAGCGCGCAGAGACATCCGCGAGATAAAATAAATTTCTGATCGTTGGCAGGCAAGCTGCAAACATGTTACGAGGAAAGGATTGTGCAAATACAAGAATATGGGAAAGGTACTGATAATCACAGGAGTATACAATACTCTCATACAAAAATATAAGGTCAAAATTTTCCCACGCCATTCCTCCCGCGTCTGGGATGCAAGTGCAGTTGGTGAATGCGCCTCTGTCCCAGATCGACGGTTGCCGGAGATTGCGTCTTCGTTTGCGAAGATTTTTTCGTGGGGGAGGGCACTAAGATTTGGAATGCTGGTGGTTTTTAGGTACGTTGAATATGATTGTTTTTGTGGATGGGTTTTCGGAATGTATTGAATTCCTGATGGTACTGTATTAGTGTGATGGGAAGATCAAGAGAGTTTGAAGATATTAATTCGTTTTCTATTTCAGTAGTGTATTTTATGTTGGAATGAAAGAAATTGATGTATTAAAATGTATAGTTTTCTGATTATTCTCACCCGTACTGGAGGATTTTTAGAAGTGAATGTCCAAAAAATGTATTTGGACACTCAAAATTTTTTCCCAATTGATCATGAATATTTCATAAGGTGATGGGGATAAACCTGTAAGTATTACAAATTCTTGGATGTAAAATGTATCATTACATTTTAAATAGTTTGCATCTATTTAACAGGAAATTAGATCCAACAGTTCAGTTTTAATGGGTACAGCACACGGTGATCTGTCAAATAGGTCTTTAAGAACTTCCAGCAGTCTAAGGTTGGCACATTAGTGAAGTGTTAAAACACTTCACTAATGTGCCATCAAGTGACACAAGTTGATCGTTAGTGAGGACTGCGAGATCATTTATTTTATTAATGAGAACACTGCTGTTGAATACTATAGCCTACGGTGTGTAATTAACATGTTGTTGGAAATATTTGTTGAGTTTGCTAGCAATTCTGAATGTAACTGTTTACGTATGGTACAACAGGTCTAATGCATATCGTTAATTTGCGAATTTTTGGACAAACGAAGGCCCTGCAAGTTTGAAAGGAGAAGGTCCAGCGAGTTGGAAATGGGCAGTCTGGAGACATCTTTCCAGACCGCTTCCATACAATCCTCGAGGCAACCCTCCAGTCTGGCCTGCAGACCGCCTGACCACCCACCGCCCGCCCGCCTGACCGCCCGCCAGACCACCCCCCAGACCGCCCGCCTGACGGCCCGCCTGACCGCCCGCCAGACCGCCCGCCAGACCGCCCGCCAGACCGCCCGCCAGACCGCCCGCCAGACCGCCCGCCAGACCGCCCGCCAGACCGCCCGCCAGACCGCCCGCCAGACCGCCCGCCAGACCGCCCGCCAGACCGACCGCCAGACCGCCCGCCAGACCGTCCGTCAGACCGCCCGCCAGACCGCCCGCCAGACCGACCGCCAGACCGCCCGCCAGACCGCCCGCCAGACCGACCGCCAGACCGACCGCCAGACCGCCCGCCAGACCGTCCGTCAGACCGCCCGCCAGACCGCCCGCCAGACCGACCGCCAGACCGACCGCCAGACCGCCCGCCAGACCGCCCGCCAGACCGCCCGCCAGACCGACCGCCAGACCGACCGCCAGACCGACCGCCAGACCGACCGCCAGACCGACCGCCAGACCGACCGCCAGACCGACCGCCAGACCGACCGCCAGACCGACCGCCAGACCGACCGCCGAATTCCTCTCGGCCCACCTCTCGGCGACCGGTTGTGTGCGTTGCGTGGAGAACAGGGGACGGGGAAGGGGATGCAGAATTTCTGTTGGTTGTGCACGCATCATGAATGCATGCGTATGTTGACACACTTGCGTATGCAAATGCTTTCCTCGGATGCAGGACAATGCGTCATGCGTAATGCATTGTTTATAACGACCCGAGGTAATACATTTTCTTCTTACTCCCAATTGGCGAAGCGGCTTCCAAGTATGGAAAGTGGAAAAAGAGGTATTTCAGCGCAATGAGGAGCACAAGTCTTTATTTGCTCTAAAATAAAATGAAATACACTCGGCAATAAAATACTCTGTAAACAAAGTGTATATTTTTCATTTGGTATCACATTTCCGAGAAGAGTACAAAGCAATTTACTGAAGAGCACTTTTTGGGAGTATTTTGTGTACTTTAGAAGCACTCTTGTTAACATTTTGTGAACATGTGCAATGCAAATTAGTTTCCTCTTTTCAAATCGTGTCTGTACTCTTTTAGATTTTAATTGTTTCAGAGTGAGCGGCGATAGTTCAAAATTGATACTCTCATGAATATACAGAAGAGTCATTACCGTTAATTTGCACTTACGACCTTGAGTTAGGTCAATAGGAAGGGGGAATTACTACGAGTTATTCTGCTATTGAATTTATTTGTTAATAAAGAAAATCATATTTATTGAACATAACAGAATAATGCCAGTATTTTGCATGCCTAGAACGCGAGGCAACTATGGAAAACAGACGTGTACCATGAAAGGTATTTTTATTCCTTATTCATTTCGGCAAACTGCAATACCTGTAATTTCGTTCAGTCACCCTTTCTTTTTCAGATATCTGAGTTATTTGTTTTATTGTGTTCTACTTCTTCCCGCGTACATTGTACATACTTTTTTGTATTCACGATTATAAACGACTTTGTACTATTAAAAATAATTTAAAATAACAAGTGTGTTTATTTAAAATAATTATATAAGAAATCTAAATAACAAAGAATAATTACGCACTTGAATTTTTTGAAATATATTACGTTTCATGGAGAAATAACATAAATGCTGGAAATATACGATATTTCCTTACGATATATCAGCCTTAATGAACTGAAGAACGTATTTCCGAAAGTGATGTATCTCTTTGAAACGCAATTACTCAGGAAAGGAAAATATTCCCATTTACATTTTCATCCCCCATGGGATTCAACGATTTTTGTAATACTGTCTAATACAGGAGAAACGCAAATCTTTTAACACAATATTTGACACCATGATAGAGAATCATTCTGAAAATAGTGCATTGTTACGTTATATTATTATTGTTATTGTAATTAATATTAATTTAATGGTAAAACAGGTAAACTGTGTTGCATACTAAATGAAGTAATGTGTGCATGTTTTCTTGAACTCGGGAATCCGTGTTCCTATCCATATCTTATCTCATATATTATGTTTTTGGTAAGAAACTGATAAAAAATGTACGCTCCCGTGTACTAAACTATTTGATAAAGGCATATTATCCACAGATTTCGTCTTTGTTTTATGCATACGCCTTACTGCCGCGAGAACATAAAAAACATTGAAGACCTTGGTGCAATAAATGCTGTGTCGCATTTCTTATGAAATTGAGATATTAATCGTCGCCCTCTATATTAATATATGTTGTTGGGTTTTTATTTTAAAGATTCGCGGAAAAATAACAGTTTAATTCATAAATGAATGTTCTGTATCCCAATGAGTAGAATGCATGTCTAAACTTTACTTTCCTTTTTCTCAAATCTTCCGTATAGTTGCATTGCGCCGAGGTGTTCAATTATTTGTATAACTATATTCCTCACTAAGCTAAAGAAAACGTGCACACAGATGGTGAAGTTACATTAATGTCGAGAAGTGAAACAAGGGGCCATGTGTAGCATGTGACGGGAGTATGAACTTGGCTGTCCGGAAGACGCCACGTCCAAGGCACAGGTGCCAGCGTTTCGGCCGCCATTCTGCGACCTTCCTCAGGGCGTAATGGCGGCCGGTCGCAAAATGGAGGAAGATCGGGGCGTAATGGCGGAAGGTCGCAGAATAGCGGCCGAAACGTTGGCTCCTGTGCCTTGGACGCGGTGTCTTCCGGACAGCCAAGTACGTACTGCCTCCGGCCGCGGAAGCTTACGCTCTCATGTGACGAGAGGCTTTGAGTGTTCTTCATTTCTTATGGTGTAGTGTGAGTGCTGAGGAGACGGCTTGTGTGTGCCCGCAGCTCTCGTACGCCGACACGCACCCCATGTTCACCAGCGACCACTTCCCCAACTTCTTCCGCGTGGTGCCCAGCGAGAACGCCTTCAACGCGCCGCGCCTGCGCCTGCTGCAGGAGTTCAACTGGACGCGCGTCGGCACCATCTACCAGAACGAGCCCCGCTACTCCCTGGTGAGTGCGCCACCACTTTTTACGTGTTTTTTTTAAATAAGGTCCGTTTGTGAATGAGAGTCAGATTGACGCGCGATCGCCGTAGTGTGCATGAGTTTTCTGATTCCAACATACAGTCTTAGCGTATCTCGCAATCCATGACTGGTAGCGCCTGTTCTTGTTTTGGCAATTTGCCAACCGCGTGTCTGCCTCCTTTCAATACTGCCGTGGCTGGCAGGTCGAGACAGCTGAGGAAGTGAGCTGTGCGTCATAATCTGCAGCAACTTTCCTCTTTCTGTGTTTTCCCAATCAAGGGCTTCGGGAGACAGGTACCCGGCTCACACACCAGAATATTTTCGCGCTGCGCAGGGTGGTGTGGTTATGGTGGGGTGGGCTGGGCTGAGGCAGCAAACAAAACATCTCTTCAGGCGATTCTGTCCAGTATGCTTAAGAAACAGAACAGTAACACTGAAGATGGGGAGAGAAGTTATGACTGATTCATCGATTTATTAACAGCAACGTAACAATAATTATTATTTAATGAACGCCGGTTCACAGAGAAATCACAAAGATATCGCGTGAAACGTCACCGCCAAACTGTTCATTATTTATAACAATAATTATTTCTTAGTGAACCTGGAAATTATTTTATTTTGTTATTATTTATTTTATTTTATGTCGCATCAACTACAAAGGTTATTAGCAAGCTGGAAAAAATAGGGAAATCTGAATAAAATTAATAAATATTAATAAAATAAACCTCCTGAATTTCTAGATTTCTAATAATTTCTCCTCCTTTCCTTTCTCCTTTTGTTGGGAACTGGCATTTCTGGAAATTTTTATTGAAACATTTCCTGACTTAGGAAGATTTAGTGCCGAAGTAAACTTCCACCAAAAATGCACGTTGATCCTTCGTCAACATTTTCGAAGCGATTCTTCTTTACTAAACGTAAGTTCCTACGATTATGAATGAAACGTGCATGAATGACTGCCCAAGCACAGAATAAGTGCTTGCTCTTTCTTTCAACTAAAATAGCCCCGTTCTCCTACCCTGAAATCTGTGACGGGGGGTGGGTCGTTAAAAGTGAAAGGGAAGCCAAAGGTATTTCACGAGTTGCCAAATTGCCAAAACAAGAGGTTGTGCTCTCAGATAGGGTTGCGAGTTAGACTAAAGACCCGGTACTTTGCCTTCCTTTACGCCCCCAGCCGTATGGTATGTCTGTGGTCTGTGAGCCGAGCTGTAGAATTTTAAAATGTTTGAGAAAATTGCGTTGCCCGCCGAAGTTTCCATGTGTCTGCACAAACAAAAATGCTAAACAGGTTTTTGAATGGAGACAACTGGATCATCCACCTTACAGTCCAGACCTTGCACCTACTGACTATTTCATATTTAGATGTTTAAAGGATATTTTTGGTTGTCAACCGTTCAGAACAAAGAAACGAGAGCTGCAGTCGGGGATAGAACTTCTTCACAGGTGGCAGATTTCATTGACGTCTGAGTTCAGAAACTTGTTTCACGGTATAACAAATTTTTGAACAAAAATGAAAATACGTAGAAATGAAGATAAAAGTATGTAGATTATTGAAAAAAAATATTTTTATGATATGCTCAATATTTTCCGAATTATTAACAAACGGACCTTACTTAAATATATTTATATAACTTATTTTTTAAACAAATGTTGCGTCTAGATTGACAAACCGCGTCTAAGCCCCTTGTGGGGCGTTGAGCGCTTGGCGCTTAGGAGTCATCCTCCATTAACCAGTGCGCTTAGGACAGGACTGTTCAACTGTCGGTCCGCGGTGCCATTTATTGTGGCATGTCAAAGGTTATTAGACTAACGTCAAAGTTCCTTGTATCCATGTCGGGCGAGAATATTGCGCCTATCGCACGCGCCCCGTCGAAGTCAGTACACCCTTATTGAGAAGATTGGTTAAGTTTCGATTTAAGGCATTTTTTCTAGTAAATTAAGAAATCAAAATCATCCCAATGTGTTTCGCTGCGTCCTGCATTGAAGAGCCTGATATCATGTATGGTTCCATCCCCCCCTCATTCAGAGCAGCGGGGCAGCCAGAGTGCCGATATCAACAAAACGCGGTCACGTGTGGATCGCTCGAGTGAAGAAAATATGGCCCGCAACCATATTAAATGTTTTAGTTGTGGTCCTTGAGACGTTGCAAGTTGGACACCCCTGGATTAGGAGTAATCCTCGATCCACAGTATTTGTCGTTATATGTCGCGTCTCGTCTCAGTCAGTTGTCAAGAGGACCGCCAGGTAGCGTGTGCGTCTCCTACTACGCACTCCTGCGTCACTACCCAGCGGCCAGAATTGGGAAGGAATGAGGATAGGGTAGGGTTTAGGACACTTAAAAGGGTTTGAATTAGCCCTTGTGAAGCTGCCAAAGTAATTTTTGTTGGAACAAACTTCACATGAGATTGTGTGAGCATCGGCAGGAATCGAACCTGGACCTCCTGGGTGTAAGGTGAGCGATTTCAAGTGAAACCTTGCTTAACCCTAGGGGGCCTGTGATGCCGACCGATGATTGTTTCTTTTTTTTGTGTTTCAATGTGTTAAGGAAGGTAACATTATTCGTATCGTGTGTAATGTGTCTTTTGTTAAAAAAGTAATGCAATTAATCTCAAGTCTTGGTTATCATTTGATTTATTGCAGCGATTTTGGCGGTGGGTAAAACGAATTCAAGACTTCTCGCCAAAATTGAACGTTAGCAATACATTTTCGAAACATTTGTAGTCTTTTAAGTCTGAGTATAATGAAATATAATTTAATACATTGCTGTGTTATGAAGATACTTCAGCCTTTTTTGACATAAAATATAATAGGCTTTAAATACCTCATTATTAAATTCAATATATTAAATACAAATATTGATGAGAGAAAGTCCATGACTTTCTGTAGAATAAAATATTCAACAATTATATTTGGTTACATTAATGCACAGGTATGTTATAAGTTATATCAATTTTATTTATTTATAAAAATCGTCGAAAAGCTCAATAAAATTAGAATGTTAGCGGTGCGCATCGGGGGATTCCCATTGGTAATGCACGAAACCTTTTATTCCTTTGTAGCGCTAGGATTAGCCAATGGTAGCCAATAGGTGAGGTTTCAAGATTATTGGAAACTGCGCCTCGCGCGCACCAGTGAGCTCTAGAGTAGACTGGATATAACACTCTGTGCTCAGAAATCGTGACGGACCACCATGATGGTGAACATCTATTCTGTCCTAGTTATCTCAGAACCAAATAGCAGGAAATAGGATCTCATTCCAATTTAAAATTTATTCTCTTTCATGTTCACTAGAACTTCAAAAAAATGAAAGCAATCAATTTAATAATTTTGAAATTTCAATTTACCTATAATACTTAAACAAAATCCAATCTTTCATTTCTTTGAAACTTTTTTAACATTAACGGAGCGGAGTATTCTAGGTTTGTATATCTTCAATAATTTTGTTAGATCGACTTACAGCAAATAATAGTCGTCGAAAACATCAGAAAATTTTATAAAAGTATTACCTAAATATCTCATCTAATAACATTCACATCTAGTTTACAGTTTGTTAACGTTCTTTACAACCGATTGCTTTTCGCATTTTCTTTGATAGAGACGACTGTAAGCAGCGCTAACAACCACAAGACTCATTTCACTCGTAAGAAAGTCTGTAGGAAGACGTTCATCGCAGCCAACCTAACGAAAAACGACCGTCACGATTTTCAGCACTTCAAAGCATTGCAGTTATGCATCCAGTCATTATGTTGAGATCACTAGCGCGCACTGATTTTCGTTTCACTCTACGCAAGCACATTTTTGGAGCTATCTGGTGATCATATTTGCAACTGTTACCGACAAGGTGTTGCAATACTACTTCTAAGAGACCAGTTGTTGGGTACATGAGCAAGGTGTTTGTATAAATTGCTTGTATAAACCGTTGATATTAGGTGCATATGCCCCTAATGTTTGGAGCTGTCCAACTACTAATTGCATTACAATGTACACCCACATTTCATTCCTCCAACTTCCCCACAGGAGCATAGTAGCTAAGAACGGTTTTCGAAGAATACTTAAACCAACACACTGAAATTGCCGGAAGGAGCCCCGGCAGTCACTGGACATCATCAGACACAAACCGCACTGACCGTGCTCGACTGCAAGTGAAACCTAACTTAAGCGGCCACTGGTAGTTGCGGAAACAAAAATAAAGCAATACGTGCATGAGACCTCTTACTGGTGTTCTAAATCATCGAAGCAAACATCGCACTAATTTTGCTGTTTCCAATGAAGTTAAGTATACATTATTCGTTAACACTCTAACGACACGGTGACATACAACTTTTTTAATCACACTTGGTGCGCCAATTTTATGTAATTGGTGGTACAATCAACCATGTTGGGCCGACGATTTTATGCAATGACCCAAATTATATATGAATATTTATAAAATGGGGCAGATACAAGTACATAGCGGGTGGGGTGGGCGTTGTATGGGGTTGGTCCATAATAATGCTAGTTTTTGAGATCTCAGGATAATTGGTGGTCCTAGTTGGGGTAAGATGCAAATTCTAGCTTGTCAGCTAGGTCGAATTCAGTCGCTGTCTAGAGGAGAATTCTAGCGGCCGGCTGCTCTGATTGGTAGTTTTCTGCGGTTTCTTCGATGAACACCTGGCGAATGTCGGAGCAGTACCGTAACAAACGGGCCACGGACCGCGCGCAATCTGTCCTTGCTCTTCCTTGTCCTATTCTCACCCCCTTACACTCACTTACACTGACATACACTACACTACCACACATGCCGGGAGACCGGTCGGGAGCATAGAGATTGTCTAGGCTGGGGCGGTGCCCCGCTGGTGGGAGATACCTGGTTGAGAGGAAAACCCCGCTAGTCGACTGTAGGTCGGCGCCAGATCTTGCCATCCTGCGGGGAAAAGATCATCGCCACCTTCCGATAAAAAAAAAACACGCACTACACTAAACAGACTAATGACCTCTGTAGTTGACGCGCCCGGAATCACGAATCAGTCAATGGAGTACCTCATACGCCTTCCGGCCGTCACAAAACATGGAGTGTATGATTGACAAGTGTCACTAACGGCCGGTTTTACCACCATTACTTAGAATTTGAAGTTTGTCTCAGTAATTTTAAGGTAGACTGAGAAGACGTGCCCGTTTCATCACAGCTTTTAAGGGCGAACTTAAACGATAAGTTCGACTTAAATTTAAGCACACCTCTCAGCAACATTTGTACATTTTAAGCTGTACGTTATGGCGTAAAAACAATCCAAATAACGAGCGTATTGCAGAGTGTTGCTTAGAATTATAAAAACGAGACTTTTCAGAAGCCTTCTCGTAGGCCGAAGTGAATACGGGAACTGTCCGAATATTTTGAAGAGTTCGATGAATAGATTTTGGCACCCGATTTCGCCTATCCAGATGACAACACTACATGTTTTGGAGCTAATTGAAGACCGATTGGAATTTTCAAGTTTACTCCTTAGTTAATTATTAACGAAATGAGCATTTCGATAATTTGATACATTTGCAAGTACCAATATTATCTAACATCTAGTGTTTTGTAGGTTATGTTTACATGATCCCGTAGCTACTCTCAACTTCGAAGTTTTACATTCAGTATTTTTTATTGCATTTCCTTTTTCACTAACCATCTCTACAAGTTTATTTAATATTTGTTGTAGTTTATAGTTGCTTTAAAATTGTGTTAAATGTTATCCCATGCGAAATTTTGTGTCGCTTGTTTTCCATTGGTAACTTTTTTCTATAATAGAAACGTACCTTCTCATACATTCGAAGAGTACTTCTTTCTCCGACGGTGAACATTTCGTAATCCTCTCTCTTTTCCCATTACTAAAAATCAATGAAAATAACCTCTTTGCACCAAAGTGTACGAAGGAGAACCAAAACAAACAATGTTGGTTATGGTCACTAGCTGGTTCACCAGGAACCAGCATTTCCAACCAACTTTTGGATGCATATAAGTCATACTTCACTTTGCTTTTAAGGAGGGTGGTGAACGTCCAATAACAAAGCACGACTTAAAATAAGAATGACTTCACCATAAAAAAACTTTTTTGTGAAACTGGCCGTAAATGTGAGACTTGCTGGCTTTGATTGCGATTGTGAGCACGCATGACCTCACTCAATGATTGCTTGAATCGGAGTCTCCCAGAATCTTCTCTCTAAGACAGAACCTTTCTGTTCACTAGCCTGAATCTTCCTTTTCTAAGCCTCAATCTGTTCTCTCATCTGTATCTTTGCCTTTGTCCCCCGCTTCTATATCGCGGCTCACCGACCACCACGTGGTCTCTAGGCGTTTCGCAGACGCTATTTTTATTTTTTTATGGTGGCTTTCCAACAACTTGGTCATATAGTGACCGCGGCGTTTTTTTAACTGTAAGGAGAACACGTAAAGACCAACACAAACAAACATTCATGTCCGACGCGGGATTCGAACTCGCGACCCTTCGAGCCGAGGCAGGAACGGCCTTCAGCTTTAGTGACCTCGGCTATTCAGGCTGGATATTTACCTTTGAGAGCATTCTATGAAACACGTAGAATTATTGAACATCTGTGTACCACTCTCTTCCTCACCTCAATCCCAGAACATCAATTGGATCTTAATTGTGCTTTCGTTTATTTCTTCATAGTAGAGCATTCCTGCTCTAGTATACAGAAATAACAAACAAATTCAAAAATATAAACTCACACAAATTTTATTAACAAAATGAGATTAGTAGGGGTTTGACACTTACGCATGACAAATTGCCCTTGTAGTATAGAGCTCAGGGGATACTCGTTAGAGTCAGTTACTGTTTGGGGCTTTTCTTGTCGACATTTGTTGAGATGCGGTGATATTGTCCTTTCTTGAGAAGTGGTGGGGGCGGCTGGTGGGCGCGCAATTTTACATTGGTCCCAAAGAGGCTCTCTTAGGCACGAGGATGTGGGTGAGGTTTGGCTCGTAGTGGTTTCTGGAGCAACGCGGAGGACCCAGGGGCGAGGTGTAATGTGAAATGTGGAATGTGTAACGTGTTCACGATTAGTGATGCTTTGCATCAACAATGAATAACGCCCTAAGCTACAAAATAAGAATCATTTTGCACAAGCGAAGTATTTCGCTGGGATCTCGGTTATCCGGGTGACGCCGCGTGCCAGGCTAGAGAGCCAACGTTTTGACCGTCATTTCGCGGTCTTCTTCAGGGCTGGTCTGCCAAGAAGCGGACCAACCCTGAAGAAGACCGCGAAGTGATGGTCGAAACGTCAGCTACACAGCCTGGCACGCGGCGTCACCCGGACAACCGAGATCTCAACTCTGGCCACGGAAGCCTAAGACTTTATTTCGCTGGGAGTTGATAGTATGCTGAATGAAGTCGTGTTCGGCCGTGCATGCGCATATTCTTTCTATAGTTGCGTGGTCATGTTCTGAATTGAAAGAAACGCGTTATCTTTAATGCTGGCAAGATACTTCATTGACTTCCAGAATAATGGGAAACTTTTTTCAATATCGCCGCCTTTATTGCGCCGAACCTGTCGTTTATGTCAAAGCCTGTAATAGACGATTTAAAGAGCATCTTCATGCGACGATGTGAGTGATGAACCTTGCGGAATGACGACTGGCTTATTGAATTCCCTCTTTTCTTGTAATTTCCATCTTATAATGACAGAATTCGACTGAAAATGTACATAAAAAGAGAAGAATTATTGCTTTGCATCCGGAAAATCTTTTCAAATTTGTCATTTTTTGCAAGTATTTAAAAAAAAAATTCATTCCATTTTTTTTGTTTTCACTAGACAATTGCGTTGTAAATGCATCGCAAACCATTTATTTCCGGTTTATATCCCTAGAGCAGTTCTCATCTGTCAAAAGAATGACTTGATCATACCACTTCCCAGTCCCGATTACTTGATAGCCAACTATACGTTCCATTTGATTTACGAGTATTTCGTCAGAAAGTATAAACAACTAAGTGTGACGTATGCAGCGAAGTATGATCTATGCACGTTTTCTTGAATTCCAAAATTCCTGCCTCACCATTTAAATATACTGTGAAAAGCCAGAATGACTCTCATTTATATTAACAAGAACCTCGTAATATTCAGTGAATGTTATGCCAATACGTATGATTTAGGCACACAAAAGGCTAAGTCAAAGGATGGGTCAAAAGGGGGCTAAGTCAAAGAATACAGGTCGGGGCGATCAGCAAATAAGCAAGCCCGGGGAAGTCACGAATATAATCACATGCCGTAAGGGAGAAACATAGACCTTTGTAATATACAAATAATATGCATGGAGGAGGCGTGATGAGGCATAGCAAGACGAATTCGGTCTCTTTCGATCGCTAGCAGTGGACCGAGACACATTAGCTGGTACGATTTGATAGCCATCAGATGAGACGCGCAATTCTGGGATTGTGACTATTACTTTAGGCATAGGGAAGTGTGTATGACGGAATTCTGTTCAATATTCTCTGAATCCTAATATCAGAAACTTGAGAAACATTAAAATTATTTTAAACATTAATTGAAATTGGAATAGATTAATATTCGAGAGCGAAAATAAAATAGGGAAGAATCGCAGATCTCTCTGGCATTCAACAAATCTTACTGAGGATTAGGTAGTCCCGAAAGATACCCACATGTGTTATAGAATACGGAGGTTTTGGGGACACGTGATAATTAGAACAATTATTCCGCGAACAGGTGATGAATTAACATAATCACAGGTGACATTTTAATTAGAATTTGGCATTGGGAAATATTTTGCAGCTCAAAGATGGGCTCCAATTTTTTTATCTTCCTATGAGGGAAAAAGTTGAAAGAGGATTTGGAGCCGTTTATGAGAAAATATTTGTTTAAAAATTGCCTACATTTTTCAAATATTTCGCAAAATTATGCGAAAACTATTCACATTATAGAAAAATTGTGCATGATCTTCTTTCAAGATTTTTGATCAACAGATTTTATTCAGACGTTCTCTATCTTCAACTTTGTAGTTTTAGGAAGACGCCGAAAAAATCATTGAAACTCGCACCGTAGTTGATGAGATGTTTACAATATCCTAGAACAAAGTTTAAAGGAAAAAAATGGATCTGTGAGAAAATGTTGAAAATATGGTTGAGGCTTCATGTAAAAAATAAAATCTCCGTTTCAATTTCCCAAGGCTTAGAGTTCGTTCAGATCGATCGGAATACATCAATTTTGGAGAAAATCGTGTGAACAGTTTAGGTGCTAATGATGGCGACCGACAGACAGACAGACAGGCAGACGAGCAGACAGACGAACGGACGGACGGCCGGACGGCCGGACGGACGGACGGACGGAAGGACGGACGGACGGAAGGACGGACGGACGGACGGACGGAAGGACGGACGGACGGACGGAAGGACGGACGGACGGAAGGACGGACGGACGGAAGGACGGACGGACGGACGGACAGACGGACCGATGGACAGACGGACCGAGGGACAGAGGGACAGACGGACTGAGGGACAGAGGGACAGACGGACAGAGGGACAGACGGACAGAGGGACAGACGGACAGAGGGACAGACGGACAGAGGGACAGAGGGACAGACGGACAGAGGGACAGACGGACAGAGGGACAGACGGACAGAGGGACAGACGGACAGAGGGACAGACGGACAGAGGGACAGACGGACAGAGGGACAGACGGACAGAGGGACAGACGGACAGAGGGACAGACGGACAGAGGGACAGACGGACAGAGGGACAGACGGACAGATGGACAGACGGACAGAGGGACAGACGGACAGAGGGACAGAGGGACAGACGGACAGAGGGACAGACGGACAGAGGGACAGACGGACAGACGGACAGAGGGACAGAGGGACAGACGGACAGACGGACAGAGGGACAGACGGACGGACGCAGGACGGACGGACGAACGGTCTCAGAGACAGACACGGATTTTTTGCTACTTTTCGTTACGAGAGCCCGGCAATAAGAGTTTTTCTGTCGAAACGTCGCTGATTTCCGGCGCACGATTGCAATACTTTCTCTTGTTACGAAGCGAGGCAAAAAGTGCCTTCGCTGGGCGGCGCTGGGCGTGGGTTCCGAGTGGATTCAGTCGGCGAGAGAGCACGTCCCTTACCTTGAACTAAAGGGCCACATTTCTCATGATATCACTCCACAAACTATCTTCGTTTGCAGGATATCGCTATTATATACAACACTATCTGAAGTAAATCTACATCAATTTATTTAGTATTTATTTATCTATCCAAAATATTTATTTATTTATACAAGTATTAACTTATCTATCACCTTTCTGCGAAAAAATGAATACCTACAGATTTCTAGTCGATGAGTGCTCAAAAAGAGGGTTGACCTGGCAAAATATCATACAAACGTTTTCTTTGGATATGTTGTATGTATCCATGTTTTCAACCTTCCTGCCCCTATAAGAGTTCCGTCGGGCCCCTAAAAGCCGATGTTATTTGTATTTTGTTGATTTTCCTGATAACTCTTTCAGTGCTCTCAAAATCCTTCAACCCCATTTAAAGAGGAAAAAATGCCTACATATTTACGTTTTTTTCTGAAATATAACTAATTGAACTTGATCCCTTACAAAACAGCTTTAGTGTTTCCATTTTGGTATGCGATGTGGCGACCAGCTGGCCACCTGCTTTAATGAGGTTGCTCCTTCTACTGCAATTTATATTCTCAGTGTTTCTCTCAAATATTTTTGTATACTTAGTGTAGAATGCTTGTTTATATTCTAGTTTTATGAAACTAGATTTTACCATTGTATATTATATAGGTCGCCTAAATTGTAATACAAGTAACTATGTGGTTGGTTTGTGCCTACCTTCTGCCCTAACACAGTGTGTGTATCAATGTCTGGTGTCATATTATCGTAGTTTTCGTTGAGGATCAATGCTTATAATGCCAAAGGACTTCGGTAGAAGGTGAAGTTATTGTGAATACGAATGGAGTTTCGACGACTTTCGAACGACTCTTAGTTCACAAGTAGATTCTTGAAGAAGAATCTACTTGTGAACTTACAAGAGTCGACTTGTGAACTTACATGTGAATGTCCAAGAAGTCAAAGTTGATCGTACGATAACACCAATCAAAAAGGATATTGCTATACGATAGGATACGAAAAAAGTGATTTTTTGGATAGTATTGGAAAGAGTCATGCCTATCTACTAGTACATGTTGCTGCGCCTGTGGTTTGAACGTCGTGACAAAGAAGAAGAAGGCAGAGAAATGTCTTAACTACAAGAGTTTGGAAATCAAGATCAGCTATTTGTGGGGTAGAAAAACAGATCTTCCCGGTAGTTATTCGGAACTGGATTTGTTCTGTAAAATTCCTGTACGAACTTGACCGAATTCAAAAGCCTGGAAGTGCAAAATATCATGTGGTATTGAATAAAATAAACATTTAATAAAAATGCTTTACACGTATGTCGCATATGTGATACAAAAATTAATATCGCTTCTCAAAAGACCTCAATTATCACTGTTTTAAATTTCTCAGATTTGTACAAAGTAATATCACAACAATTTCCCCCTAGACGTTTTGTGTGAATTAGGTAGATTTGGAGAACTCATGTGCCATATAACCTGACAACCGGTAACACATAGAACAGGCAATAAAAGTGGGTAGAGGGCCTAGAGTTGTTACCCATTTTTTACCACGGTCCTAGTTATGAAAGGGCACTTTGCATTTTTTTTTGCTCCTCCTAATTTTGTATATTTTTCATCAATAGTCGATGTGAACCGTTTTTAACAATTTTATCTGCTGACTAAATTGTTATTGGTTGCATATTTTTAGCATTCTTAATGAATAATTATATCTGAATCTTCCGTTTTTCCTTACCTAAGGTACGCTTTCATAGAACTTTATAGAATAAAATAAAAAACCAGCGCACTACATCATCCAAATGATGAATCAAGAAACAATTACTGTAGTTTTTCGAATATATTCCTACAGTTATTACCAAATATTTTATTTCATCTAAGAGAAATTTGGAAGAAAAAGTAGGTGTACTGTAAATGCGACATTGCTAAAAACCAGTATCAATGGCGACGACATGGTTGTAAGCACTTTCAAGTTATTATGGTGGTGACAATTCCACACTGGCACCGACATCATCATAAGAAAATTTGGAATCATTCTAAATCATTTGTATCGAACTATTGCACCAGAATCTTCATTTGTACCGAAGAAATGAATTAAAATACAGCCATTACAATGTGGTGGTGCCAACTTCGCGCACTGCCACCAGAATAAAAAGATAGGAACGTTCCTAATTCGTTTGTAGCAGAATGTTCCACCAGAGTGTTTGTTTGTAGCAAAAGTAATTGATATATAGCCATTTTAAAGTGGAAATGAGAGCCTCAGGCTAACCCTAATACCAGTCCCGTCACCACCCCTTCAAAACATTGGAACTATTCTAAATTATTTATGCCTCGTTTGTATCGGAATGTTCCATCAGAATTTTTGTTTGTATCAAAAAAATTATTAATATCGTACATCATTCGAGAAAACGAATAAATGAACATTTGACAGTAATTTTTATGCAAAACCTATTTTTTAAGTTATAAAAACATGACATGTCTAATGGTGTCAGTTTTCCCGTCGTCCTATTTATAGATCAGCAAACATTTCTAATTTGTTAATATAAATATGTTTTAATGTTTATGAATTTTATCAAAAGAGACTATTTTATGGCATTGCAATGAAAAAGAACCATTTAAAATAGAAAAAATTTGGTAAAAATGGGTTAAAATCTCTGCGGATAGTGAGAGTGTATTTTACGATTTGTAATATCAACAAGAGTTTATTATTTCAGTTGCGCACGAACGATCGCATACATTGTGGAGCCTGAGCTTTTCGCACATGCGAAGCCGGCTACGCAGCCATATTTTACAAATATGGCCGTATGCCGTTGCCACTGTTTTGAATATGCATTTAGTTCCCTCTGTTCGTAATCACACCAATGTAATTAATCTATTCCTCTGGGTAAACATGGGAGCAGTGCGAATGCAGATCTGCTTGCTTTGCAATGATATTTGTTGAGAGATTTACAAGGTCAATCTAAATAGAATATTCAAAAAAAAGTTATTATTTCTTGTCATTGGAGTATTCTTCTTGCTTCATTACGTAAATGTAGAGAACAATACTTGCAATAGTGGTCGATTTGGTTTTGGTGAAATGGAAAATATTTTATTTCTCTTAGGAGGATAGTTAATATTTAACTTTCATTTCTTCTGAATATGTTTCGTTGAACAGCAAGATGACATTTTCGCCTCTTACTTCAATAAACGAGACTCTGTCCCCGGTAACCGCCCCTTGAGATTTCGTGCCAAACATACTGATACTAATGTTTTAAGTGCCCGCGATTGGTCAACACGTCTTTCTGAACGGGTCGAGGTTGTCCAACATTGCCTCCACGGTTGCGAATTTCATACAAATTGTTTTCTTGAGGAAAGTGTAAATAGAAAGATTTTTAATTGGGTTAACAGTTTTGTCAATATTTTTCGAACTTTTGACTTGAAGCCACTTTCGATTCATCAAGACGTTTGCCAATATCTTGCTTGGACATGCTAAACGAGTGGAAAACATACTAACAAAAATACAGGATTTATTTCAAGCATGATCGAAATTTCAACGTATTTTCACAGGGTTATTAGAAGAGAATACATTTTAACGCTGGCGTATACTCGTTGGATACACGGAAGTTTAAAAAACTGAATGAAATAAAACAGGCAGTACAAAGGTTTTTTCGTGAACTATGAGATCTACGACCATTACCAAGTTCCGTAAATTATAAAACATCGAACATAAGAAAAATATTGGTAATTTTCGCTCGTGCGTATTTTCAGTTTTCTGCCCCTTTAGAGTTGCAGTCACCACGGGGAGGTGACGGTGGAGACGGAGCTGTGGCACATTGCTTATCGGCGCTTCGGCCGCTCCCAGCTTCTGATCGCCGCCGCCCCCGCCATCCCACCCACGCCGCCCGCCGTCGGCGCGCACATGCTCGCTGAATATTCATAAGACTTTACCGAGCCCGCGCCCCGAATATGGACTTTCCGAGCCCCGAATCTATGCACAACCAGATCATTCCCACCCACCCCGCCCCGCCCCGCCCCGCCCCGCCCCGCCCCGCCCCGCCCCGGCATTGACAAAGAACGCCAACGTGTTCGTTCAGAATTTACAATTTCCTGCTGCTATTTGAAGAACAAAGGAAAATGAGGATGTAACAGAATTCCGTTGATGTTTCCACGCAACAGTATCGCCAGGACTGTGCAGTGCGTCGCCGCCCTGCTGCGCTCCGCTCCGCCCCGCCCCGCTCCACCTTCCTCCCTGCTCCGTCCTACCCCGCCCCGCCCTACTCCGCCCCGCCCTGCTCCACCCCGCCCCGTCCTGCTCCGCCTCGTTCCGCCCAACCCCGCCCCCTACCCCGCACGTCTCCTCACCGTCCCGCCCCACCCTTCTCCGCACCGTCCCGTCCTGCCCCGCCCCTCTCCGCCCCGTCCTGCTCCTCCCCGCCCTGTTCCTCCTCACCCTACTCCTCCTCACCCTACTCCTCCTCACCCTACTCCTCCTCCCCCTACTCCTCCTCCCCCTACTCCTCCTCACCCTACTCCTCCTCACCCTACTCCTCCCCGCCCTCCCCCGCCCTCCCCCGCCCTGTTGCGCCCAGCCCCACCACATGCATGTCGCCTCTTGTCTCCGAGAGGAACTCGCCGAATTGCGGGCGAATGCACTGGCGGCGGAGATCAAAGGGCCAGCCTCCGGCGCGATGCCCCCCGTCCCGCCCCTGGCCCGTCCTACTCACTCCATTCCATTGTACTATGTTCTTCCGACTCCTCTCCCGGCCGTTATTCCTTCTCTTTACCATTTTCTTCGGCGTCCTTCTCTCTTTTCATCCTCCCTTTCACTCGTTTGGCCTATTCGTATCGAAGATTTCCTATCCTTCCTTTAATTTTTGCTGTTTAACATCCCTACACACTTATTATTTTCAAATAATATCAATATCTGATGATGTATCCCACTTGATTTGACTATTCTTCATACCGTTATTCCAAAGTAATTGCAGATTTCATAAAGAAACTAGTGGTGTTACAGAATGGCACAGACTTTCCCGTATTAGTTTTCTATTTCCTTTGGTCTCGGCTAGCTATTCGGACCTACGACATACTCTTGCCAACTGCCATCTATCGCCGCCCAAAGTACATTTTTTTAAACATTTTCTTAATTTTTCCGTTTCCTAACAGAAGAATGTCCGTTCGTTCTAATAACTTCTAATGAAGAGTTTCGAAAACTCAAAAATTTTGTGTGAAAAGAGCTTCAAATTTCGAATTTATGGTAGCGCTTCAACGCAATTTTCTTCAAAACGGCTGCAAATTTTTCAAAGAAAATTGCCATTTAGGACGAGACTTTACTGTTTTTTTAATATTCTTAAAATAATATTTCGGTTCTTCTATTAGGAAACGGAAAAATTAAGAAATGGTTTTAAAAAATATACTTCGGGCGGCGATAGATGGCAGCTGGCAAGAGTATGTCGTAGGTCCGAATAGCTAGCCGAGACCAAAGGAAATAGAAACGAATACGGGAAAGTTTGTGCCGTTCTGTAGCACCAATAGTTGTAGGTTATTCTGACATACGTTTTTTTATTGATTTTAGTTAAGGAGTGTTTTACATGTTAGAAATGTAACAATAGTTGTAAGTGTTATATATTATTATATTGTGGTGTTAGGTAAAAATGTGTATCCATATTTGTCTGAATATGATTATGAGCGAATAGGTGCAGGTTTGTATGTGTTCGACGGTTCCTAGATCAGTGTGTGTTTGTAAGCGTGTATGTTTGTATACTATGTAACTAATGTGCTATTGTATGTATACTAACGTTATAGTGTATTTATCTAAATGTTAGTACAAATGCGTTTTCATTAGTATTATATACATGTAATTCTCCCTGCGCATGCTAGGTAATGACAAATATTTCTTTTTCATATTTGTAATTGTAATTGTATTTTCGTGTTTCTGAATTCTGCCACCTGGCAACATCTGCCGAATTTTAGAATGAAGCTTGTATCCACCTATAACTATAATCTGTCAAAATTTAGAGAAATGTTTCTTTGGCGTACGATGTGTAACATATGTGTGTGTATAGGGTTGCGTAACTTTAAATCATTAGTTTCATGAAATGTAGATAAAACGAAGAAATTGTCAAAATGTTTACGAAAGGTGCGTAATAAGTAAACTACAATATTTCCATCAGTATTAAATCTTTTTCAAGGGTACTCAAGACTTCTTATTATTCCTAAACTTTTGTGCCGTCACCTTTTGCCATTTTAAAGTATAAAATTGTAAGTCATTGCTTTATTGTGAATGAACATTGCGTAAGTTTCTGTTATCGAAAAACAAAAGCGGATACAGATGAATTGTTTTCTGTTGTTTGAAATTAGTAATTACTGATATCTTTGGAAGTTTGTTTATCCCGAATCTCGTTTAGATCACAAAAGAAACGAATCTATTAAAAGAAAAATTGTATTGTATAAAATTTAAAAGAATATTCGTCTTTGCAGAAATTGAACAAAAGATGAAGTAACATAATAAAGAGAAATCTTATAAAAGAATTCTTTCCAACCAATTGAAATCCTTGACCTCCGAAAATTAACCTCTTTACTTAACAGTGATTTTTATTTCGAATCATTAAAATTATAGGAGTCAAGATAAAATAAGCGTAAGTTTATGGCCATAGGGTATAAAGCAAGCGGTTTTTAAGAGCACTTGCATAAGGGAATTGATACAGAAGGCTAAAAGCATTTCCTTATATTAATATTTCTGTATATGATGAGGATTGAATTGTTTATCTTAGTTTGTGCGATTCTTTTCGCCAATAACTGTTCCAGTACCAAGTGGAAGCATGTGCGACGGCAATTGCCCGCGTAAGTACAATGCATATTAATATTTATATTCTGTCCTGTCATTTAGTTATTCTAATTCCTTTAAGTGACCTTTACGCTATCCGAGGACAAAGTTCAATCAAACCCTTGGGAGCAATTTGTGAGAAAATTTTGAAACAGATTCCTCGGCTTAATGTAAATACCCCAAAAAATGTAAATATCTGTTTCAAACGCCGATGACATTGAGTTTATTTGAGTCAATCAGGGAATATCAATTTCGGCGAAAATCGGCTGAAGTGTTTTGGTGCTAGTGTTGACCACAGACGGACGGACAGACTGATAGACGTTTTGTCAACAATCGATTTCTCGTTATCAACGACCCACGAACACGGTTTCTCACTATACAACGTCTTACAGAAAGTAATTTACAACATATGGGAAACAAGATTTATTCACTCATTCGTTACTAGAGCCTGGCATTAAAAGTTTTTTCTATCGAAAAATCGCAGTTTTCTGGCGCACGATTACAATACTATCTTCTTACGAATATAGGTGGAGAAAACAAATAAGCTGTAAAAGTTAAAAGGGAGTAGATTGCTGACTCGTACTTCTTTGATTATAACCTTGATTTGAACGATTATATAATAGTTAAAGTCGAACAATAATACCCTGATGCGAACTTGCAATGACACGTAGTTAGTAACATTAATTCTGAATTCCCTGCATTTAGAAAAAGAAATAATAAATGTAATTCTGTATTTATGGTTCGTAAACATAAATGTCAGAAAAATATACTATTTTTCTTATGGGTATAATTATCTGATCTTTATAATCTGTTATACCTGAAAACTTGATCGTATTATTCGGTTTTTCTGTTTCAGTGGTACCAAGCGTTTTATATCTGTGCCAATAATTATGTTGCACATTTTGTTGCGGTTGCCAGAAACCATTCTCTGCTGCGTGTGCAGGGATAATGTGTACCTCCGCATTGTCACCAAAATGTAATAAAGAAATATTTCAGAAATATTTCAAATCAGAAAGATAATAAAGAAATGTTATGATCATTATTTTTTCTATTCATTGAAAATTTCCTAATTATTTTCTGTAAATAAACTTCCTTACAATATTAATCTCAGTTCGTACACATGTTAATGCTAGCAGTTTGTTGTGTTAGAGACTTCGGCAAATAGTTATTTCAGTTGATTGGACTACCAATTAGTGAAGTTGTATAACATTAAAAGTCTTGTTTTTTTATCATCGCCAGCCAATGCAGTTTAAATTGTCCAGCACTGATCGCTCGACTATCTTAAATAAATCAAATTTTGTACATAAACTTTCTTATATTTTATTGTATAATATTGTTTTATTTAATTGTAAATTGTGAAATTGTAAATTGGTTCTCAAACGGCAGCCTACATTATTTTAATCCCTTCATCGTTTTCCGGGTTTGTAAACATTTACGGTTTTCATCGGAAGTGGCGTACTCCGAAAATAGACACGCGCGCAAGGTTACGTGTATTTCACTAGTTATTCACACATGAAGGTACCTAGATTTTCAGAAACGGGGAGTGTCAGAAACGGGGGTGGGGAAAGCTTTCGGCACTAGTTGCTTCGTCTGACAGACGACACCTTTGTAATCTACAGTTAGAAGCGTATGCTTGTTGTGCCGTACTGATTACAGCTAATTAAGAAGGAAAATATACAGGTGTAGTGGAGATGAAGTAAATAACTATAATGAGCGAAATTCGAAAGTTCGTAAAACTACTATCTTATTGCAAACTTTTCCACTTTACAAAATCGCACAAGTAAAATCAGTTATACAAGTGTCCGGGAGATGTGCCAAAACTTGCTAGGTTAGGGTACATCAAGGAGAAGTCCAAAACACTTGCAGAATTACTGTATACTGAGAAGTCCAGAAAACACAGTCCAAAACCTTCCTGCAGGAAAAATCATTACCATGTACTAACTAGCCAGACCGTAATACTCGCCAGACGAACTTGCCCCTCGCCAGTTTCTGTGCAGCTTTGAGAACGCACCAAGTGCAATGCACTTTCACGCCACTGCGGTGCAACCATTCCTACCATTATGGGCATCTTTGGCCAATCCTGCAACATAAAAAGAACTAGTGGTATATATACAGAGTATCCGGGGAGAAAACGTCGAAACTTGGCAAATACGTTCTTAAGACAATTCTAAGCATATTTTGTCTAATAAACTACGTGCATATTCCGAAAGGTTGAGTCGCTATAAGCACTCAAAAGTTGGTTTGAAAAATTGATTTATAGGCAAAAATTTGCATTATAGAAGCATAGAAACACCTTAGAAACATGTTAACTGTTTATTATTTACAAATGAAATGAATATATTTGCTCAGACAGAAAAAATAAGCGAGAAATAAAAAAACAGTCGAATTGTGTAAATTGGATGCTTTTTTATTTCTCGCTTAATTTTTCTCTCTGAGCAAATATATTCATTTCTTGTGTAAATAATACACAATTAACATGTTTCTGGAGTGTTTGTATGCTTACAAAATGCAAATTTTTGCATAGAAATCATTTTTTCAAACCAAATTGTGAGTGCTCATTGCAGCCCAACCATTCGGAATATCCACATAGTTTAGTGGACAAAATATGCTTAGAAATGTCTTAAGAGCTTATTTTCGAAGTTTCGACGTTTCCTCTTCGGACATCCTGTATATATATATATATATATATATATATATATATATATATATATATATATATATAGAATATAGAATATAGAATATAGAATATACAGGGTGGAACAGCTAAGTGTTAACACCCCTTGTATCTCCTCAACCGCGCAAGATACGAAGGTGCCGATTGAACAGGATTGATTGAACAGGGCCTACTTGATTACTGCACACTTCGTCTTTGCGCTATTTTTTATTATGAAGATATAAGGTCAACTTTGTTTTTTTAAATGGAACCCTATGCTAAATTTTAGCGTATCGTAATGTGCTTAAAAAGACTATTTCAAATATGTGTATATCTTTGTATTTTAGCGAATAGTTTTTTAGCAATTGATGTGCTTTTGTAACATATTTTTGTACTGAAATGGCACTTTTCCACTCGACCTTCCGTGCTCTCCGCTGAGAAACTAAAGGAAAATGTCTCGTGAATGGTTTTGCCTAATTTCCGAAAACGATCGAAGGCCATGTACCACGTAGATAACAGGGCGGAGGCCAGAAGTATAAAATGCGCCGCTGGAGTTACGATAGCGCACTTCTACCAGTTTCTTAGAGCAGTGCACCAATGAAGAGAAGTTAGATATGCTACTAGTGTATGGTGAATACGGAAGAAATGCCGTTAGAGCAGTGCAACGATATGGAGAGCTGTATCCTGATCGTCAGCTTCCTTCACGCTAGCTTTTTGCATGTATATGCACTATTGGAATCGGGAAGTTGGAACACCAAACAGAGGACAAGACAGAAAACTGCAACTGACGAAAAGCATGATGAGGATATTCTGGCATTGACGCAGTGCAATCCACATGCTAGTTCGCGACATGTAGCCCAGGAATGTGGTGTGAGTCACATGAGTGTCCTTCGCATATTCCGTAGAAACAAATCCCATCCGTATCGGTTGTCATTGCATCAAGCACTCGGAGGTCGGGATTTCGAACAGCGCATGCAATTTTGTCGGTTTGCCTTGCAACAACTGAAAGATGATCCATTTTTTTAAACGAGTGCTGTTTACGGATGAAGTGACTTTCACTAACCACGGTAATGTGAATTTACGAAATATGCATTACTGGGCATTAGAGAATCCTCACTGGATTCGGCAAGTACAACACCAGAAACTTTGGCGTGTTAACGTGTGGTGTGGCATCGTGGGAAATTTCATTGTGGGACCTTACTTCATTCCAGACATGTTAAATGGAATTATGTACGAACGTTTTCTTCGAAATGTTCTACCCACATTATTAGAAGAGATACCACTGGATACGCGTCAGTGCATGTGGTTTCAACATGACGGCTGTCCAGCTCACTCTTCACGTGTGGCAACAGAAGTATTAAATGAGAAGTTCTTGAAATGTTGGATAGGACGGCGTGCTGAAGTAAAGTGGCCTGCCCGGTCTCCTGATTTGACTCCTCTTGATTTTTTTCTTTGGGGGCAGTCAAAAATAAGTTTATGCAGATGTTCCAACAACGCCAGAGGATATGAAGCGACGTATCACCGAAGCTCTTTCGAGTATATCAAGTGACACCCTCACATCTGTTCATTTGTCCTTCGAACGGTGACTGCAAATGTGCATTGCAGCAGATGGACAACACTTCGAGCACATGCTTAAGTAAAGCATTGTTCTGTAACAATGTATTTGGTATGTTTTTATTTCTATTTTGATCAATGTGTATTCTTTGTACGTGACTGTTAGTTACGAATAAATTATGATTAATAAGATATTGTTCATTTATTTTTGTATTATTTACTCCCAATTGATAATAGAATGTGTTGTCACAGTTTTCAAAACAACAGAATAGTAATTGCGTGGCAAAACAAAAAGTTTCCTGAATCTTGAATGCAGCATTTGAGTCTCCTTTGTACGAAGTCATCTTTCGGCAAAATTAGTATCGAAGAAAGTAGTTGCTACTGTGCTGAAGTAAATGAGCGCCTTTGTCTGAAGGACGGACTCGCGAAGTTCCCCATTTAGTTAGCAGGAAGGTCGAACAGAAAATCGCCGCCTCAGTGGTAAAATATGTTACAAAAGCACATCAATTGCTAAAAAACTATTCGCTAAAATACAAAGATATACGCATATTTGAAATCGTCTTTTTAAGCGCATTACGATACGCTAAAATTTACCATAGGGTTCCATTTAAAAAAACAAAGTTGACCTTATATCTTCATAATAAAAAATAGCGCAAAGACGAAGTGTGCTGTAATCAAGTAGCCCCTGTTCAATCAATCGACTGTCCAATCGGCATCATCGTATCTTGCGCGGTTGAGGAGATACAAGGGGTGTTAACACTTAGCTGTTCCACCCTGTATAGAATATGAATTGAAGTGATGAAACCCAAAAACGATAGAAAACGTTGTACATTTTGGCGATCATTCAAATAACATAGAAGATGCTATTCTGATAAATGAATATCTTTTATTTTAAATTTATTATTGAAGTCGCATAGACAACTGAGGTCATTAGCGACTACGAATATCTCTTTTATTTCAGCTTTTTTTTCTTTTGGTTCTTAAACTTCTGGATTGTCTTTCGTCTTGGAAAAAAAATTACGTACTTCATGGCCTCGGGAATACATCTGGAAATGTATCTGAGGCATACGCCAGTTGTTATCTCCTGTACATGTAGACAAGAAATGGAATAATTACTGGACTATGCTGGACTGATTACTACGCACTTCAACGAACGCAATCGGAGGAGTCTGCTTAGCTACGTTCAATCGGCATTTACTTCAAGGTGGAATAACGCGACCTTGGAACTGCGCAGCTGGCGGTGACTGCAGCGGAAGATCGGGAAAACGAGTGGCGAGAGTCTCTACGATTCCCATGCTTTTGGTATAACTATATTGATGCCATGCTTTTGGTATAACTATATTGAGCCGAAAGTGCACAAAAGTACCTCGTGAGATTGAAGGAGAGCAATTCATATTTCTTAGATTTTTAACGTTTTGTTATTCACTCGTAAATTAAATCCAGATAATAGACATTAATTTATGCATGTAAACCCATTTGTCTTCTGTGCAGTAGTGTATAAGTATAAGTACAAATTAATGGACATATAACGAAGTATGAGAATTATCAAATAGGATAATTCAGCATTTCAACCAAACGTTACAAGTAGTAATGGATTTTGATTTATTGCTTGGTTGAAATGGTCAGAATTAAAGTACAGTTGTAACGATTTATTCATTTCTGTTAAATCAGTCAAATTCACATTGCACCGATGCCAGTAGACTATTAGATGTGTAAATATTCGATTATCATTTATTGTACTGAAGGGTATTGGTGTTTTGGTATCATTTTCTTTGTGTGTTAAGTGTTTATTGTAGTATGCAATTTTTTTCAGTTATGAATATGTGAACTGTATTTTTCGTTTCTTTGTAAAGTGAGTGTAACTTGTGTTCGTGAGTGTATCAGTGCAATTTCTTATTGTGATAGGTTGCGAACATAGATTGTTTGTTTAATCAGTACCAGTTGATCTGAACTTAATGTAACTTTCATTTAGAATATATTGCCTAATTATTTAACAGCGGTTACTCGATTTGTTGTTTAATTATATATATCAAAGACTTACCCACTCCCAGATTGATTACGGAATTAATTTTTTTTAACAATTAGCTATTCCCTGAATTGCGTGACGATATGACCACACGTCACGAATACGAGTGACACCGAACAATCACTCGGGTCGCCCGTTGAGCTCTCTTGCAAGATAGAATTTGGGAGAGTGAGCCGCGACAGTAAAAAGAGTAATTTTGTCAACAAGTGAAAGTAGTACGACAAAACTAGTACATACTTAACCTGATTTCTATAACCAAATCTCGAATTCGAGCCTATATAATTTCTGCCCATATAGTTTGAACCTGAACGTTTAGCCAAGTACATTTTAGTAAAGTACGCTTGTCTTAAATTACATCTGACATTAATTTGCGTCAAAATTTGAACAAACTTTGTTTCAAAACATGGTAATTTGTAGCAAAATTCTAATACTCTCCTTAAGAAATGCGTAGCTCTATATACGAGTAATTTGGATTTATTTATGCACATTAATGGATGAGACTGCTACGGAGAAGTTACGTAAAGTGTTATATTAAAATCGTGACTTCAAATTTCTCCAAAACGTTAAACATTATTTGTGGGGGAAAATCAGAAAATGCAGAATTTGACCTTATATTGGCTTAGATTTCGTCCTTCAATTATTCTCCAATTACCAGTTGTTCACTGTTCACGTTTACAAAAGGCAACATAAATAAAAACGTAAGGAAAATAAAATTTGATTTTGTATGTTTTGTCCATTTTTACCCTACATCGGGCATATTTGGTTATTTAATAGTGCATGTTTGCATGCGTATTTTAGCATTTGATAGTGCATGGAAATCTACTCATTATAATGCCGCCTCGTCAAATTATGTGAAGAGACCTGAGAGTCACCACTAACAAGTGAGGATTACCGTCACGGATAAGGTGCGTCGGTGACTTTCAGATAGCAGGGTGCACGCTAAATGATATAGCGGAATAAGATAGGTAAAATTGGACCACAACCAAACTAGAAAAAGATGATGCTATCGTATTCTACACCAAAAATAACCTACAAAAACAAATTTTTATAATTGTTTATCTTACTATAGTGACATAATATCGAAAAAGGGGTTTCTCACCTTCTCACTTTTGACGCTGAATCAAGGCGGAATTTAGATTTTTTTAACATACAACGTAACGAATTGTATTCTTTAGGCAATTGTGTAAGATATAAACTAATTTATTTTGATATTTAAGACCAACATAATGGACGATTTTCAGTGAAAACCTTACTTTTTACAATTTTTTACACGTATTTTTAGAATTTTATGTCGAATGCTTGATTTAGGAACAAAATGACTTTTCACTGGATTTCTCGTCAAAAACTATATAAATAATCGACTGAATGATCGAATTTTACCTATTTTATTCTGCTATACCGTTTGTTTACAGGGCGCCAAGCGTGTCACTTATCTGCCATCCGGCTACCGGTATTGAGCATCTTAGGAGTGAGCGCTGTGGGTCGAAGGATTGCATTTTATTCACGAATTAAATAATAATAATAATAATAATAATAACAATAATAATAATGATAATAATAATATTAATATTAATACACAGAGACGGAATTTTATAAAGTGCAACCCGTCGAAATGGCGAGAACAAGTTTATTGCAAAAAGAAAATGTTTTTTCATACAATTTGTCTTCTCATTACTGTTAAACTGTCTTTAATCCAACTGATTACTTATGAAAATGGGAATGATCATACAGAATGGTGACAGTGGTGTCGCTTCCTCACTTCGAGTGAATTATACGTCCGTTACCGTTCGGTCCCGCGCGAAAATGGTCGGCCAAGGAGTCACCGTTGAAAAGGCCCCGTAGACGGCAGGAAAAGCTCCGGGCGTCCGATGCCTGCACCAGATAGGCCGGCACTGCCGTCCGCAGCCCCCCGCGAAGTGACGAGTTGAAAGTTCGTTGCGCGAGTCGCAGATCGTCAAACGTCGCCTTGACCGCGTTGATGCACCCGAATGGTCGGACTGCACACCCTTACAAATATTATGGGTATCGCTCTAGTTATTTGGTCGGATGCTGGTCGGATCATTTATGTAGGCAGATGTAGGCCAGTCGCAAGCTGGTGAAAGATTATTAGTAGTTGCCTAAGCTTTGTCAAGTCAATTCCGTCTTATACACTTGTTGTCAATTTCAATCTTAGAAACTGCACTCTGTCGTCAAATACTTTCGTTACTGTGATATTGCTAAGCGCGTCGTACTGAATTTTGAGTGAAGATCTTTCGGTAAGTGCTCAACACCGAGGATTCTCGTCAAGCGCCATTTTTCTCCCGCCGTGGCTCGCTTCCAAATCCCCCACCCCTTCCTCAAAATGCGTGGGCTCTGTCACGTGCATATCGCGGTGCCTCTGGATGGCTCGGTCGATTCGTTTCTCGAACCTTCTATAAGCCGAAATCGTTGATTGGGTCGAGGTGATCCACTCCTTATCAACCTACATTTGCCCCATCTCTAATTGGTTTTCTAGGACGCGTGGACCTGGCGCACAGCTGCGCTCTGTTTGCCGTCCTCCGTGATGATTTTATTGCTTCCTTAGGCATTAGCTGGCGAGCTACTACCGAATTACGTAATGTGACTGTTTCGGCGTCAATCTGCCCATTCCCGAAGACAAGGGACGATGCAGGGTGGTTGGAAAGTTTTTTTTTTCCCGCCCACGAAAGGCACCGCTCGAAGTGGACCCCAGAGACGCGCCCCGTAGACGACGGGTTGGAGGGGAGCGCAGGCTCCTGCGCGCTGAAACGCACGTGGACGTAGCGAAATACGAAGAATTGCGCTTTGTGCACCTGAGGTTTAATTAGCGTACCGAGCGAAGTGGCTCAGTGCGTAGCGCACTGACTTCGCAATCGGGAGATCTGGGTTCGATCCTCGGGCCGGCCATCCTGACTGGGGTTTTCGTGGTTTCCCTTGGTCATAAGGCGAACGAGAATGATACCTGAAATGGTTCAAAAAGTCCACTTTCACCAACATCCTATCACCTCCCAATTCATTAATAATAATAATAATAATAATAATAATAATAATAATAATAATAATAATAATTCACTGCGGGGACAAAGTTGCTCGCGTCCGTGGTCTACTACACGTGTCCCCTGCGTGCGGATCCCTACAAGCTGAGGGGAAAATCTGCACGTCTATACTGGTCGGCGCGTCACCAAATGGCTAACATGCCAAGGGTGGGCGTTGCCTAACAGCAACAAGTTTAATTGGCGTGACAGAGGGGTCTGTCGCGCCATGTTGGAGTCGAGGAGACGCACTGAAATAATGATGTATGTTTTGAGAAAATCACCAAAACTTTACATAATTATTGGTTTATTTAACGTTGCGGTTCATTGTCAGGGGGACAGCAGGATTGCCTGGTTTTTGTTTTGTGGACCAGTAAGGAAGACACGTGGAGTTGGAAGGGGGAAGGAAGGGACGGTGGGAAGAGGGGGAAGAAGGGGAAGAAGGCGAGATAGGAAGTTAGGAATGGAAGAGTTTAGTTTTGAAATTGTTGCTTGTATTGGAATCTGGTTAAAATGTCATATTATTTGTAATATTAGTGAATTCTACCATACTATTCATTGTTTTGTTAAAGTTTAACATTTAAAGTTTCGGAAAGAATACAAGAATGATACCTGCGTTCTTTATCTAGAATCTCAAACTCATCAAAATTGATCTGATATAAGTCGAAGTTTTAGCGTGTTATGGAGTTCCATTTGCTGGGGAGGGGGTGCTCATGTATTTCTTGTACTCTTTATTCTCATAGAAAGTTTTCACTTGCTTTTACCTACATAACAAACGTCACTGTCATTACATTTTATGTTATAAACGACATTGTGAGAGTCCCCTCTCTGAGTTGATTAGATTTTGTTAATTGGTTATTTTAAATCTGATTGATACATTTTTCTCGTTGAATGATTTAAATCATTTATTGCAGATATTGTGAATATATAGTGAGATTATGTTGAGTCCATCTACATTATTGTCCATTCTGTTAGCTCTCTAATTTCTCGCCCGTACGAAGGTAATTCGCAAGAAGAGGAAGTTATGTTAGGTATTTTTTTAATAAACTTTGTACTCGGATAATTTAAAGTACGTTTAAAACATGACGCAAAAATACTTTTCGTCGAAATGATTGGATTTTCTAAAATTGCTAACGTCCAAAATAAGAGCATGTGTAATTTTTATCAAAAACGAGTTTTCGAATAATTTTTCATGAAAGGCTCCAAGTACCGGAGTACTGGAATCTCAGCGCGGGGAAAAAAATTGTTGGTTGAAAACACTTTTGGAGGTTTATGTTACAAATAAAGCGAGAAATTATTTGCTGTTGTAGCACCACTAGTTTTGGTATTGTTTTGAGCACCACTAGTTTTGGTATTGTTTTGGCTCTGTGTGCGTCTTCTTTTCTTGAAATGTCTCAGAGTAAATTCCCAACACGGTTTCCTTCTTTTCACTCCCTGATGAACGGTTAATCTTTTGCATTTCTCCCACTTCCTCCCAAACTCGTTATTAACCTCTTGACCTCCTCTATGGCTCAGGTGACCATTGAAACTTGGGTAACATTAAACATCTAAAATATGAAACAAAATAAAAAGAAACGACTTTTCAAAACAGTACTAGCAATTAAAATTGGCATTCAGTCTTTTTAATTCACAAAACACGATGTCAAGAATTCAACGAATTCTGCTGAGAAAGTTTTTCATTTATCAGTTTCAAAAAGCTCCTTTCTAAACAGAGTATTTAATAGTTCGTGAAAAGGCAGATATCAAATTCGTGGAACATGATGAAACGTTATGATTTTAAAAATCGTACAAAATAATTTTATAATATAATATAATATTGAATGTAATATTATGTTTCATGATTTTAATTGTATTTAAAAGCTGACATGCAAATGTGAGACAATTGAGAAAGTCAACTATTTCAAATACTTAGGAATAATAATTGATAATGAAATGGCTTGGAAAAATTATACAATGAGTATACAAAATGTTCAAGGGTTAATGTAAGCAATTTCTATTATCTACGAAATTTTTGCAATTACATACACATAGAATTCTATATTATGCACTAATGAATTCAAAACTCCAAAATGGAATTAAATATGGGAAGGCACATTCAAGACCTATATTAAGAAAATAAGAATAACTCAAAACAAATTTATCCGTATTATCCATAAAAAAATAACACTGATTCTTCACTTTGTCAAAAGCGGAAATAATTTAACTGATAAAATATTTCACAATTACAGTACTCGTAGCAAAGCTACTAATCAAATTTAAAAAAAACAAAATTCATAAGTCTCTAATAGCAACAACCTAAGTCTTCATTGGGTCTCAAATGGGGGTAACTTTGTAAAATAATAAGTCTTTGAATATTTTCAAACACAAGATAAAGATTTGGATTTTAAAACATGATGATAGTGATATAAACAAGTTAACGGAAATATTGCATTAAAATTGTTTGCTGTTTTAAATGAACTATGAATTTATTTACGGAGCTATATATTTGTCTGTGGAAATATATATATTGCATCTCTGAAAATTTTTCCTTATTTTATGTTTTAAGGCTAGGTTTTTTATTTTTTGTATGTTCACAAAAACTTTGATTGTAAATTGAAAAAAAGTATATTATTAAAAAACCACCACACACAAAACATATTAGATAAATAATACATAATAAACCCAGTGTTGCTAACTGGCATAACTAGTTATCAATGTTTGGTCATTTTATGAAACTACAATGTTCATTATCTCTGTAAACCAAGATGGGAATAATAATAATCATAATAATAATAATGATAATAATAATGATAATAATAATAATGATAATAATAATAATGATAATAATAATAATAATAATAATAATAATAATAATAATAATAATATACGTAGGTAAGTCCATCAGTATCTGCAATTTTGCTCTAATTGTCTTTAGTTTGGTTCTACGGCTTTGTGTGATCCCTTACCATTACATTCCACTCCGCTCCCCGCCCCGCTCCGTCCCTCGCCCCTCCGCTCCCAGCCCCGCGCCGTCCCTCGCCACTGCGCTCCCCGCCCCGCGCCATCCCTCGCCACTCCGCTCCACGTCCCGCGCCGTCGCATGCCACTCCGCTCCCCGCCCCGCTCCGTCACTCGCCACTCCGCTCCCCGCCCCGCGCCGTCCCTCCCCTCTCCGCTCGGGCCGTTGACGCCTCGCGCCTAGCCGCTGGGCCTCCTTCAAGCGCGTGTTCTGCGGCGGTGCGGAGCGCCCACGCGCCCTCCAACAGAAGCAGAGGTGGCAGGCTTAGCGCTGCGATCCCTTTGCGCCGTGTGCTGATGGAACCGCCGCGCGAGCCGTCTATTCAGCTGAGGAGTGCGTGGGCCGCGCCTCGCGCCACGCCTCGGGCGATTCGCCCCGCCCCCTGCCCCGCCCCGCCCCCCGCCCTGTCCATCGCCCCGCCCTACGCCTCGCCCTTCACCCCACCCCCGCCACGCCCCCGCCACGCCCCCGCCACGCCCCCGCCACGCCCCCGCCACGCCCCCGCCACGCCCCCGCCACGCCCCCGCCACGCCCCCGCCACGCCCCCGCCACGCCCCCGCCACGCCCCCGCCACGCCCCCGCCACGCCCCCGCCACGCCCACTGTCACCCAGCGCCTCCACGGCACACAGCGCGACGCGAGACGCGCGCCTAAGTCAAACGGAGGAAAAGCGCCGCGGGGAAGCACTCTATTGGCACAGCCTCGCACGCGAGAAATAAGCGTGTGGGGAGCTATTTATACACTGGGCATAGAGAGGGTCGTTAGCGCAGTGGCGTGTCGGCAAGTACATTCGCTAACGGGGCGCTTTGTACACTTGGTGGCCCTGGGTCTGAATCGCGACGGAGGCTGATTTTGGACATCAGCCGTTGCGGTAGAGGCGTCAGATGTCCTGCATGAAAACCTCAAGACCGCCAGCCCAGCTGCCCTGATACGTCGTGCCTTTGACTTCCCGCACCCCATGACGCTTTTCCGGCGAATGGTCGACCCACCAGCCGCATGCCATTCCATAACGACCTTGGAGTCTCAGGAAAAAAGTTACTTCCCCCCAAGAAACTTTTCACATTCGAGGGGCCGCGACATCTTGAAAACCTACATGGGAAAATCCATTTTGGTGAAAATTGTGCGTGCGGTTTAGACGCTAGTGTTGTTCACAGACGCAGATAGCTTTTCAGAAAAATGTCTTTGGGAATGTCAATGTTCCACAAGAGGTGGTTCTTGATTATACTACATGTATGAGGAGATAATATGCTATGTACACTAGAAATTAATATCCTATGTCAGAACATGAAAAGAACATTTGTTCTGAATTAGGTACGTATTGTTTATTGTTTTCAAAAGAAATGGCATTTTTTCCGCAGCATTACGATACTTTGAATATGAGCTATTAAAAATCGGATGTAAAAATAATTTGATGCACCCGGACTATTTTTCGACATTGTGAATGTCTCTTACTGTCCATACCTCCTTTATGTATTGGACCCCTCGGATGAGCCTGGGCAGGGAATGGGGGAAGAGAAGAATTTGAGTTTACTCACACTACAAAAACAAATGTCTCATTTGATGACGATTCTGTAGGATACACTCAAAATGTGTCTTCTAAAATAAAGTTTTCATTAAAAAATTAGAGTTCAGGAAGTAGACGATTTTTAGTACGAAATGATGTGAAGATATGTGCGTCGCTAGCTCGGACAATTAGGGGTGCATCATAGGAAGTGTGTTCCTACGCGGAATATTATTTAATAACAGCATTTCTCAGTTGTTTATGGAAGTTATAAATGTGTCGGTGGTATATTAAATAAAGGCGAATTTATGGAACAGCTTCACGCTGCATCATCCCCGCATCGTTTGTACCCCTTACTTTCCCCTTTCTCCCAAGCGCTTTTCTGTGTTGCCGTCTCCAGCCCTGTCTCTTCTTGCAGCCCCATCGCACACGTTAATCGCTTCCGTTGAAAAGTGAGCGACACTATTTCCCCTGTCGGTCCAGAGAAATGTGCGTGAGCGACGTCTGAGGATAGACACAAAATGTCTTCTAAAATAATGTTTTCATTGAAAAAGTAGAGTTCAGGAAGTAGACGATTTTTAGTACGAACTGATGTGAATACATATGGGTCGCTAGCTCGGAGAATTAAGGGACATAGCTCGGACAATTATTTTCAATGAAAACTTTATTTTAGAAGACACATTTTGTGTCTCTCGTACAGAATTGTCATCAAATGAGATTTGTTTTTGTAGCGTGGGTACACTCAAATTCTTCTCTTCCCCCGTTCCATGCCCAGGCACTTCTGAGTATGACCTGTATCCCTCCACGCATGAACGTATTCGCTTGAGCCTTCAGGACCGTTAACTGGCTGCAGTCTGCAACATCAATTGATTGCTTCTGCTATGCACCAACATCTCGTAGTGCGTAGAGGATGGAGGAGATCGACATCGCCCGTGCCACTTTCACGGACTCTTACGGAACCTTTCTCCACCGTACGTCATATACAGTTTCATTACCTTTGACCAAATAAATAAAACGTCATATACAGTTTTCACTGGTTTTTGACCAAATAAATCAAATCAAAGTTCAAGTCGTCACAATGATCGACTCCCTAATTACGCCTCTAGTGTATAAAGGAGGTTTCCTGACCCACATTATTTTCCGTTATTTTAACTTCATTTTTACCCCCCCCCCATTTTTAGTTCTATTCTCTCCCTTCAATTCCTCTATTTCACTAACATGCAAACAATTATTACTTTTGGAGGTTGAGATACTTTTTAAGCTACTATAAATTTGGATATTGTAGCGGCTAGGCTACTGAATTTAAGAGAAAAGACCGAAACCTGGTTGGCCAAAGAGAAACACTTATTGCGTATAACTGGTTTATTAATAACCAGGAACTTATACAACAATCAATAAAACGATAAATCTTAGAACAAAATCTGACTCTCTGGAGAAACAATAACTATGAATGAAAAAAAACATGAAATGCACAATTTAATAACATACAAGATTTAAGATTCAACCAAAAATTTATCAAAATAAATTTGAATGCAAAAATGTAATTCCTATACAGTTCAATCATTTTTCTTCCAGATTAAAAAAAATTGTTGCGTCTTCATCGTCTCCTAACTCTTGTTGGGCGTTGAGCGCTTTTGGAGTAATCCCCTGTTACTTTATGTATTTATTCCAAATTGGAGTGATCTTTCGTTACGGTATACATTTATTCTTAATTTGGAGTAATCCTCCGTTACTTTATACACTTATTCTTAATTTGGAGTAATCCTCCTTTACTATTATATAGGTGTCCGGGGAAGAAACGTCGAAATTTCGAAAATAAGCTCTTAAGACAATTCTAAGCACATTTTGTCTGATAAACTACGTGGATATTCCGAATGGTTGAGCCACAATAAGCACTCAAAAGTTGTTTTGAAAAATTGATTTCCAGGCAAAAAATTGCATTAGAGAAGCATAGACACACTCCAGAAACATATGTAGTTTATTATTTACAAAAGAAATGAATATATTTGTTCAGAAAGAAAAAATTAACCAAGAAATAAAAAAGCACCCAATTAACACAATTCGGCAGCTTCTATATTTCTCGCCTAATTTTTCTGTCTAAGCAAATATATTCATTTCTTTTGTAAATAATGAACAATTTACATGTTTTTGGAGTGTTTCTATGCTTTCACAATACAAAGTTTTGCCTAGAAATAATTTTTTCAAACCAAATTTTGAGTGCTCATTGCGGCCCAACCATTCGGAATATCCACGTAGTTTATAAGACAAAATATGGTTAGAATTTTCTTAAGAACGTTCTTTCGAAGTTTCGACGTTTCCTCCCCGGACAGCCTGTATATAACGTCTACATTAGTCTTAGTAGTCCGTACGTCGATGTCAAGAGGACTGCCAGGTAGCATTGCCGCGTACGCGCCTCCCACACGTGTTCCTGCAACACTATCCAGCGGCCGGAATTAGGAAGGAATAAGGATTAGGGTTTAGGCCACTTCACAGGGGTTGGACTAGCCTCTGTCAAGCTGGCGAACTCGTTTTGTCAGAAAAAATTCCACGTGAAATTGCCACGGAATCAAACTTGGACCTCCTTGGTGAAAAGCTAGCCACCTTCTTTTTACTACTAATATTGATAGTAATTTCATACTAATATTAATTTGCTGACACGTCCTCAAACATATTTATTATACTTATCTAAATATATTTGAAAGCAAAATTGTAATTAATATACAGTTCAATAAATTTGCTACCAGATTTAATATTAATATTAATTTGCGGACACAACGTCCTCAAACATATTTACAATACTTACCTAAATATATTTGAAAGCAAAATTGTAATTATTATACAGTTCAATCATTTTGCTTCCAGATTTAATATTAATATTTATTTGCGGACACAAATGTAATAACACAGTTTATACAACAATTAGTCTGTCGATTGCACACAGACCAGATTCTGTTACAGAATTAGTCGTTGCATTCACAAACCTTAAAAAAAGAAGGACCGGGAAAGGTGGCTCAGTGCATCAACTGATATCACTGCAGTCTCTCTAACAGGGAGTTCCTAGGTTCCAGTCTCGACGGCAGTATGATTTTCGACACTAGCTTGTTAGCTAGGTCGAATTCAGTCGCCGTCTGGAGGAAAATTCTTGCGGCCGGCTGCTCTGTTCAGAAGTTTTCCGTGGTTTCTCCGATCAACACCGGGCAAATTCCGAAGCAGTACCCTAACAAACGGGCCACGGACCATGCGCGATATTTCCTTCCTCTTCCTTGTCCTATCTTCACCCCTTACACACACACACACACATTAACATGCACTACACTACAACATGCCAGGAGAACGGTCGGGGCTTGGAGCTTGTCCCAACTGGAACGGTGCCTCGCTGTTGGGAGATATCTGTGTGGCGCCGGATCTCCCCATCCAGCGGGGGAAGGTCACCGCCACCTCCTGATGAAAACATGCACTATTCTTTCGAGACAAATGACCCTCGTAGGTGACGCACCCGGAATCACTAACAATCAATCAATCGATCTTATAACAAGGAAATCTTCAGGACGACGAATATGAATGTGTGCTGCCATGCACATCCATTGGAACATAAATGAAGACTAAAGGGATCACCGAGCACTCCAGTGTCTCTTAGCCACGACTTGCAGGGGTGGCGGGGTATTGAATTGTCACTGAAGCAGACTGTGGAATCTTTAACTACACACGTTTGAAAATTGTATACAGAAAAATGCCCTGACCATAAACACGTGCACCCAAACGCCTGTTGCGGTGAACTAGTCTCTGTCAAAAACTGATAAGAGACTACCATAGACTACCGGCGCGGAACAAAGGGAAGTGGAAAGGTTCACACGACCGCTTGGACGAAGCGACTCTAGCACTATCATGTGAAGTAGCCGAGAACAGCAGGACTTTTCTGGAAAGAGGTTTGAACTATCCTGTTACTGTTCTCTGGCTCGACAGCCCGCTGCGGGCTTTGGCTTACCATCGGTGACCCAGCCTCTCGGACACGGGTTAAGTGGTCGTGTGGTTAGCACGAAGGCATCGCTGCACCGTATATACTGATCTTCATTACCTTAAGGTGGGATTTCTCATCGTCATACACCAATAGATACTGGGACATTTGTAAAGGAAGCGCACGGGTATAATTTGCGTTGACCGAGAATCGAACTCGTGGTTGCGCTGTGGAAACCGAGGGAGGCTGAATTATCCTGTACCCTGCTGTCATTAGCAATAAAAATTAACGATTTGCCCAAGTTTTCTACAACTCGAGGGCGAAAATGTCCAGTTGCTGTATAGTTGCAGAGAAGGTATTCTGAAGCTCAAGAAAACTTGCTCAGATTATACTTCTTCCATATGCCTCGTACCCAGTTAGATGTCTCGGGGCATCAATTAATGCCACTGCCCGCCCGTTCTCCTATCCCCTGTCCCCCACCCCTCCTCCCACTTCACGGTTTCAACATCTCACTTAACTTCACCCGACGTTCAGCACCGCAACATATCTAACGGAATCCTCCCAGGCAAACGTAACTACTTGGCCCTCCGGGAGACACCGCGTCCTGGACACAGTTGCCAACATTTCGGCCGCCATATTGCGACCAGGCAAATACTTTCACCTCGTGAGAGCTTAGGCTTCCGCGGCCGGAGTCAGTAACCTTGTCATACTGGAGACGCCGCGTCCTAGGTGTCCGGGATACGTCGCTAGGTGTAGTAATGTCAGCAGTGCTATAAGTGGTCGCTGCCTGCCGAACAGCTTGGTTGGCAGCTTTAACACTGTATTCTCTAGCTCGAAATGTGCCGTTGAGGACTGCCATTTCTCATTCTAAGGATTCCCCACAAGTCGTTTCTCAAATGGCCTGAATTTTCAAAGCCTCCCGTTTAGTTGGCGTTGAGGTAGCGGTTGGTATGAATCGTTTTCCTGTAAATACGAATACTATGCCCTAGACTGCCGTTAGCTTTTCGGCTCTCCAGCACGTCGAGGAAAGGCAGTTTATCTTCATTTTCCGCCTCCATACTGAACTTTATTTTGGAGCTGGATGTAGCCAGCTAAGGAATAAGGGACGTGGGCTATACAAATAATGTATCGTCCACATACCGGAGTCATGGTGTTAGTTTAGGTGGGGCACTCTCTAGGGCTTCCGTTACGAAAGCTTTAATGAACATGTTCACCGCTACAAGATAGAGAGGAAACCATGGTCCCTTCTACTTCAGCATACGTGAAAACCTCTTTGCTCAACGCTCCAGACCCGCCGCCCATCTGACGACATTCTCTGTGCAGCTCACAGGCAAACCCTTTCACTTCGCCAGTTCCCGCCTAGCGCCTCTCCCCGCATTTCCACATCTAACCGCCCTTCCCCTTCATGTGCTCCTTCTGACGGCCCCCGCTGTGCAGCTCCCAGGCAAACGCTTTCACCCCGCCACTTCCGCCTATCCCCGCCTCCCCCTGCCTCTCCCTCTCTGAATCAACTTCATTCGGCACTCTCCCTTTCAATCACTTCACACGACGCTCCAGCACTGCTGCCCGTCTGGCGGTATCCCTATGCAGCCCCCAGGCAATAGCTTTCACCTCGCCACTTTCCGTCTTTCCCCGCTTCCCACGCTTTCACCTCCCCCGCCCTTACCCTGCCCCTCTCTCTTTCTCTCTCTCTCAATCTACGTCACTCGACGCTTCAGCACCACCGCCTATCTCACGGCATCCCCGCTCTGTAGCTCGCAGGCAAACGCTTTCACCTCGCCACTACACTCCCCCTGCCTCTTCATCCTTCCCCGCCCCTCACCGTTTCTATCAACTTCAGTTCGCGCTCTAGCACCGCCGCCCTTCTGACGGCATCCTCTGTACCTTTCGCAGGCAAACGCCCTCACCTCGCCACCGTCCGCAGCATCCTTCCCCTCCAGGATCCTCTACTTCTCCCGACCCCCTCCCCGGCTTCAATCAACTTCAGCCGACACTCCAGCACCGCAGCCCATCTGACGGCATCCCCTGTGCTGCTCCCAGGCAAACGCTTTCACCTCGCCCCTGCCCTCCCCTCCCTTTCCCTCCCCGGGTGACACGCGAGGCGCTTGCTCCTTACAAAGCGCTCCAATTACGCTCCTCGTTATCGGTTATTTACATTCCGAGTGCGTCAGCTCTTCACCGAGGAGTTGGTGCGGCGGCGGGGCCGGGGCCGTGGCGAGGCAGGGGCGGATGCAGAGGCGGGGGCAGGGGCAGGGGCGGGGGCAGGGGCGGGCGCAGGAGCGGGCGCAGGGGCAGGGGCGGGGGCAGGGGCGGAGACGGGGATAGGGGCTGTGGCGGGGCCCGGGCCGAGAGCGCTGGATTCGCTTACCGCGGCAAAAGACGATCTCCTCTGCCACCCGCGCCCGTCCCATTCTTCAGCGGCCGCTTCCATCGCCCCGGGCGGCTGGCAATGGGCGGGCGGGGGCGGGGAGCGGGAGCGGGCGGGATTGGATCGGCGCGGAGCCACCGTCCGGGCGCGCTGTCTTCTCCTCTCCTCGCCAACTACCACCACCTACCTGCCACCACCATGCCCTCTCTCACCTCGTGTCATCTCTGTAAAGGCAGCTGTTCCCAAAATTTTCATTTGCATGAAATTTATGGAGTACCCTTTTCTTTCTTCTTCTCCTTCTTCTTCCGCGCCTACTTCTTCTCCTTCTGCTTTTGCTTCTTCTTCCCCTTCTCCTGCTCTTTCTTCTCCTCCTCGTTCTTCTCCTTCTTGTTCTACTCCTTCTCCTTCTTTCCCTCCTTCTTCTTCTCCTCCATCCCCTTCTTCTTCCCCTCCTTCTTCTTCTTCTTCGCCTTCTTCTTCAAGCACTGGACCGTTACGCACTCATTGATTTCTCCATCTTGTTTTCGGGCAACAGACCTTTTTCCTTGAGGGTAGAAATGTGGAACTTCTTTAGGTGTTCTAGAATAATTTCATTCTCTTACGTGATTTGTCCATGCAGTCCTTATTCTTTTATATTTTCGTTTAAATTAAATATCCGTAACTTATTTCTTGCATCCTCATTTATTATTCTGTGCTCAAAGCCCAGTAGTGATCTCACAAATCTTATTTCGGAAGCCTGAATTCTACTGCGTAATTTGGTATTCTGTGCTCACGTTTCGTTTCCACAGAGACCAGTTGGTTCAGCTAATGTTTCATAAAATTTTAGAGGTTGTCTTTCTTTGCGTTATTTTTTAAAGTTCTTTTAATCATTCCGGAAATACGATTAAAACAACCTTTAAAATAATTTTATAATAGAAGGGGGAAATGAAATAATCTTCTACAAACAAATTTACTAACTCTTAACTTCTCTTGTATTTATCAAATTTATTAACTCTTAATAACTTATTATTAATCTCTTCACAAAATGAGGGTTTAGAAAACCTCGAAATATTTCTGCTGTATCTGACAAATAGTTTATTAATAAATTTGTTCGTGGAAGATTATTTCAGTTCCTTTAAAATAACTTTGGTGTTATTTTAAAACGAAAATATACACCAACAAAAGTATTTTCTACTCCTCAAGATCACTTGCCCTTTCCTAGTTCTCAAGATGAGATGAAAATATATGAAATATATTTAGTTCTGTAGTAGTACTTGTGAAAGTTTCTGCAATAAAAGAATTAATTTTTTTGTCAATGATCATTAAAATATTCGGTTTCAAATGATGTTTCGTAAGCTAACAGGGCTAGGGCCAGTTAACGCATCGATTTAGCCATAACGCTACGCATAATTGCCAAAGCATTTTGCAAACTTATGCATTGCGCCAACATAATTTATTCCCCGACCACGTGTCACATCGTTTGGTTCAGGGGTCAGCTCGCGAAGAAATTTTCGAAACGTCTATTTTGAGGCACCTCGAGTTGACATAATCACCGTAAGAAGCCTCGTAGAGACAAATGAGCTCTCCCTACTGACACCAATCTCGACTAGTGGACTGTGGATTGATTGATTGATTTGTGTTTGCGGGCGCGTCAACTACTTAGGTCATTAGTCCCGTAAGTTTAGTGCGTGTTTTTTCTCGGGAAGTGGCGATGATCATTTTCACCGCTGGGTGGCGAGATCTAGCGACGACCTACCGTCGACTAGCGGGGTTTTCCCCTCCACCTGGTATGTCCCACCAGCGGGGCACCGCCCCAGCCGGGACAAGCTGTACGCTCCCGACCGGTCTCCTGGCATGTGTGGTAATGTAGTGCATGTTAGTGTGTGTGTAAAAGGAGAGGATAGGACAAGGAAGATGAAGGAAATATCGCGCGTGGCCCGTTTGTTAGGATTGCCCGTTTGTCCGGCATTCGCCTGGTGTTGATCGGAGAAACCAAAAAAAACTACCGATCAGAGCAGTCGGCCGCTAGAATTCTCCTCCAGACAGCGACTGAATTCGACCTAACTGACAAGCTAGTGTCGAAAATCCTCCCGCCATCGGGACTCAAACCTAGGACCTCCCGCTCAGAGGGACTGCAGTGACATCACGTTGATGTACTGAGCCATCTCTCCCGGTGGGGGACTGTGGAGGGGAAAAAGGGAAGGTGTGTCTGCAAGCGCGCCTTGTTGCTCTGTTTAGCGCCTGGGCTCGTGGCCGCCTCAGTTCGATCAGCGCAGGAGGCCCTCGGCGGTTCCCTGGGGGCGGGGGCGGGCGACCTCTGTCCACACTCGAGGCGGGCACCCGAGGCCCGGCCGCGCCGGCCGCCACTTGGGTGGACGCCTTGGTGGCGGAGGACAGCGACTCGAGCCGTATGGGACCATCCCATTCGTTTAAAACAGCCGGCCTTCAATTCGGGAAATATTGATGGTCACACAAACTCGAAATTTTGTGATATCTTACGTATAATGATTTCATTTGATTTGATTTTTCTTAAAAAACACAGTGAAACATCTAGGTGATGAAAAGAGGAAATGTAAAATCAGCGAGCCTTGCTTTACTTTACCAAAATAGCAAAAAGAGAGCTCAACAACACACGCGACGATATTTTGACGTAATGCCCGTTTAAAGTCCGTCTCAGCATGTATTCAAAAGACCAGAGGAAACTGTACGAAAAATCTGATCTATTGGAGTTCACCCAGATGCCTGTACAATTCTTCTACTTCAACCTCTGGGTCAATGACTTCCATATCATTCGGTTATTCGTCCAGTTTACCCTGATCATTCAAGTAAATGCTGAGATGGCTCCTTGTTTTGCTATAGGATATAAATGTAACTTCACTGTCCTCACGTTTGTAGAGCTCTCCGTTTTTTAGATGTTTAGCAATAGAATACGAGTTGGGAATTTACTATTTAGTTACCAGTGACAAGCACTAAAATCTGTAGTCTCTGATGCGAAGACTTTTTCTACTATTCAGAAGTGAAATTTTAATTGTCAGATGTTGCTAACCTCACGTTTTTGGTTCTTTAATCCTTCATTTAACTGCCAGTACGTGTAGTAAAAGAGCAGTGAAAGGGTTTTGAAAGTCAAGAAAACATGGGCAGATTATAGTTCTGCAATGTATTTAGTATACGTTACTCCAATATACAATACTAGCTAGATTGCTAACTGGAATTCAGCCTGTGTCTAGAGGAAACTTCTAGCAGCCGGCTGTTTTCGTCGGTACTTTTCCGAGATTTCTCCAATTTAAACAGGCGTATGCCGGAGCAGTACCTTAAAAATCGAGCCACGGATTGCGCGTGTTCTTTCTTTCCTCTTCCTTGTACTCTCCTCAGCCCTTACTTACACACACTTCCACTATTCTACATATGTCGAGCGACATGTGGCATCCCAGCTACGTTGTTTTGGGCTTAAATGGTGAAGGGTTGCGGAGACGTCCCAGCTACGACCCTGAACTGTGGTTTGGAGGCGCACTACCTACACTGTGCTCCCAATGCGGGCACTGCAATGCAAGTGCACCGAAGCAGAGCGCCGAGGAGGTCGCTTATCCTACGCCGAGGGCCTCGCGACCCTCCACCAGCGTTTGGTGCCCGGACGGGCTTTCCATATTCCTTCTAGGCCGTTGACCAGAGGCCGCGGGACTTCCCTTCGGTTGAGTGATTACGCGCGGTTGCCCGCATATCTTGTTCAAGACCATCTATGCGGTTAGTCTGCCCCGATCGTGTATCTCTTCCTTGAAACAATAAGTTCATTTCCGGCAGTTGTCGCTACTCACTTATTGCATTCAACCAAACGTATGCCTAAACTTATAACTATGGCTCAGTGCTCTCAAAGTCGATGTCAGGAGTGGGAGTCCGTGGCACGAGTGCCACGACGAAATCGCCTCTCCACGCAATTCATAATCCCGCCGCAAGAGACAACGCCACCGCTACTGTAAAACGGCGGGGTTACTAATAGTTTCCTCTTCCGACGCTAGTGGAGCAGAAAAGATCGTGGCATGGCAATATGCCGCGAGGCGTGCCACTACCACCAGTTGAAGACCTAGACACCACTGCTGTAGCTCGACAACTTAGAAAAATCTGAACTGCGCATGCGCGAAATGTCCCTTTGTGCGCGGCCCAACTTCCCCGTCTGAGGAGACGCCACCGCCTTGGCCCGAGCGGGCAGGAACAAGACAGCCTGAACTTGATGCGACGGTCCCTAACCCTGGAGAGTTGAAGGTTCTTATCTCTGAGTGTGAGAACGAAACGGGACAGAGAAGTTGCAATAGCATATCAGTTATCGTTGTAGGCGGTCCTTGAGTTACACTGAATTCCCCCTCGGATGTAGAGGGGGGTAGCTTTGCCACGCCGCCTGAGGTCAGCGACGCCATGGTAGTTATTCTACGTTGTCGAGCTATAGTAGTCATGTGGATACACGGAGAGAACGCCCCGTGGTCTCGCTTTCCGCATGCGCGTCTTCTGGTGCCGGTCCAGTAATCCTAAGTCCAATCGTAAGGTAGTCTTGTGTATGCTTTGTGTGTATCATCCTCCCCAGTGCTTCATCCACCCCCTGCTCATAGTTAGGGTACGCCGGAAGCTCGGGGGCGTGCGGTCGCGTCAAGTCTGCTCAGCTCGAGACTGTCCTACGCTCGACACTTCCTGGCGTCGGTCCGAGGACCGCCAGGCGAGTGTCTAACCAAGAAAACTGTAACGATGCGGGCACAAGGGCTACTGGGGTCGGGTGCTTGAATTCAAGTCTCCCCTTGCGATTTCGCCAGGTAGCATGCGCTGCGCCAACTAGCCATTTGCTCGCGACCGCAACAACACGCTACGTCGAATGGGGCCTTCCACGGTCACAGAGGTGTCAGGCGTCTTCTGCGCTTGTGTGAAGCTCCGCATGTGAACCTGTCTCCAAGGTGCATTGCGCACTTGCCGACGCGGGACGCCTTCGCCCACTGGCGACTCTTGCGAGTTTGCCCTTTGCACCCTGCCGAGGCGGGCTGGTGTGACCTCAGTGAAGTCACAAAAAACTGGGGTCACACCAGCGCCATCAGTCAGTAAAACTAGGGTCACAGGTAGAGCCATCAATCCTTTCTCTAAGAAGCGGTTAAATACTTTCCCAAAGACCTTCCGATAGGGATCTTGACACTGTCGAACGGTCGGCTTTAATCGACTTGGGTGGCACCGTGAACTGAGGACAGGTGGATGTGCCGTCATCACCGAGGGTTGGCCCGCATCCCACCCCCGCCTTGCGCTCGGCAGGCACGCCTACCTAACCTTGCCTCTTTCGGGGCTTTCGATGTGATCCCGAGAACAGGCATCGATTTAATCCAAGGAGATTGTCTTCCATCTTCCGGCCCATGGGGCCTCTATAAACCTGGGTACCTGAGACCTCGTGGCAGTCAGTTTCGCAGACACCTCTTCCAGGCAGTTACGCCCTTCAGGGGACACGGCGTGGGTCGCGCTGGAAATCGAGGCATTTGGATGTTATCGGGTGACATCAATTGCCCTCGTCGGACTTTAGTGTGTGGCTCCACGGCCTGTCAACACTCCCTGTAACGGCGGCGTACCGCTTACTCACTTCCTTCCTTGGTCTGAGTGAAGTCGGGAAATTCGGATACGGGTAGACGTTACCAGTTTCCACCAATATCCTGTGACCTCCCGCGTTTCTGGCCGCGCCCTGTCCGAATATCCGCGTGGCGGTCTTGTGGACTTCCGTCTTGCAGTCCTCCGCGTTGCGGTCCGCGACTTGTAGACTATTGTCCCGTTGCCTGCCGTGTTATGGCCTCGCCGCGGCTCGCCTATGTAGCTGGCGAGCGAGCCTCTGTGCGAGTTTATCTGGCGGAGTTCGCTGTCCCGGCAGGCAGCTTCTTTTGCGCTCCCTAGGGTCGAGTTGACGGGGCGCGGCCCTATTGGCCGCCAAAGCTTCTTGCTGGTGCCGCTCGCACTGCCTCTGGCGGCGCGGCGCGGAAGCTGCCAGAGGAGCTGAGGGAGCTGAGAGGCGCGAATGCAGCGTCGTGGCTCCGGTGGCCCCATGGGCCTTACGCTCTAGGCGTCGTCCATCACGGAAAACATTTTGTTTAATAAATATTTATTTCCCTCTGAGAACAAGCTTTATTAAACAGAAAGTGCACAGGTTTCACGAACATAACATAAGCGTTATTGAAATAAGTTAAATAAATAAATAACGTTAAAAAGGACTTACAAAAGAAGTGCAGTTATAAAGCAACATCATCAGGGCTCGGATTGTGATGACCTAAAATTCTTGGAAAATGACCAATAAAATGACTTAAAAATAAGGGGAAAATTATCTAATTTTTTAAAAAGTACGGAAAAATCTGTATTAAAATGTTTATTTATTCAATGAATTTTACATTTTAAATAATGTATTTATAAAAAATAATACATACAATCTTTGTTTTAGGCGTAAATATAATGCTTAGCTCTGATCTTCCAACCTCCAGCTTCGAAAGGTCTAGGAAGTTTTTGAAGATTCGTGTATTTTTGAGAGTTCGAAAAATCAGAGTCCACTGCAGTAGTGAATATTGTCATGAACTGATGATTCAATAAAACCTTTTAGTCTGCCATCCTAAATTCAGGAAACATTCACTAACAAAAAGGGCGAAGAGGAAACAAAATGCGTAAAAATGACAATGATGCAAAGGTCCAAAAAAGACCTAAAAATGACAAATGGCAAAAAATGACAAAAATATCCCAATAGCTATACATTTCTATCTCCTATATATTGTGATAAACATTGATTTACACGTTAGCTACATCTAGAGTGCACCAACAAAAAGATGACATATCAGAATCCGAGACCTGAACATAATGCATTTAACTCCTCATGCCACAATCGCAACTGAATTCATCAATTCCGTACGCGTGCTTCGAACCCACATTCCTGCTGTTCGCGACCTTGGTCGCCTCTACTTCTGCTCGTGCCCCTAAACGAGTTGGTGAAAAAGCGGGTGGAGGTGCCGGGATTCATGTGGATGGCTGCTCATGAACTACTGTGCAGGTTAGAAAGTCAAGGAAATGTCAGAGTTTTGGCAACTTGTTATACCGTTGGCGAGGAATCGATGGCTCCCCTGCAAGCTTTGGCACGCGATGGAATTTTCGTGACACGCGACAGAAATGTCAGATGGATATATTTTATAGCAGTGTTTTCTTATTCTTTCCTTAATGTGTGGTATTAAGCTAACATACGTATTAGTAGCTAGCGAACATTCATTTGACTTATAGTTCAACAGGTTTTCGTGACTTTAAAAAATAACGTTTGTATTGAGCTAACACTTTATTTGTCGCATCCGTGATAGAATGAAGATATTAGAGTGTTCGGGAAGATTTAAATATGACTATCGATCTATCGTACTCGAAATATTTAATAATTATCTACATTACTTCATTCTGTAGCCTTTATTGAAATATAATGTTCATTTTCTTTTTATATAATTTATAAAGTTAATATATTAGTTCACAGAATTTTTAATTTTTTATGCAATAATAATTATTATTTTCGCAACTTAGCCCCTATATATCAGTTGCAACTTATATCGTTTGGTCTGATGGATGATCTGAATAGTGACGTTGCTATGTCTCTCACTACACTTTACACTACTCACTACAAGTTACAAAAAGATCTGAATGTTTTCTGACAAGTTGCGAATTTTTATAAAAAAATTCTATTTTCAGAAATTCCGTGGTGGCAGCGGAGATATTGGGATAATCTATAATGATTAATAAGGATCCAAAAGATTCCAACCAAGCTTTTATTAATATATTTAATATTATATATAGACGTGACATATTCCGAGAATCTTATTCCAGCATCAATGACACTGCAGAGAAGAAAGTTGTCAAATCAAATTTAATTAATAAATGAAATCAAACTAAGTTAAGTATACTAATAGAAATAAACGAAATACAAAAACTGAACATTGTAAAATCAAAGAGGAAATAGAAAGTGGAGGAGCTAGTCAATAAGAGTTTTAATATGAGGTTGCATTTACGTTGAGCTTATTCATGACCTACTAAAACAGAAATTTTTAATAATATTAGAATTTCCAAACTTTCTAAAATATTCATTTTATTATTTTAATTTTCTGAATTGAGGATTTTGAAATTTGTAGTAGGGTCGAACGAGTGAGTTTCTCGAATTAGATGGTTAGCAAATGTAGAATTGTCTACTTTTTGTCACCAGGATCTCATCGTTTCTCCAGTTTCATCATCGTTTACCAGGAAACATTTCCTACCTGTTTGACTTCCATAGGTGGAAATGCAATTATTACACTTTAGTAAATAAATACTACTATGCAGAGTATTGGGTATATATTGACAAGTGTTTGGGGGATAATAGGAATTTTATATACTACATTGATATTGTATTCATTGAAAACTTGCCTATCTTTTTAGATATAGTTTCCTAAATATTTTATACTTTTGAACTTCTTTTCTAAAAGGCCTTTTTAGTTGAAAACGATCTTTTTAGTTATTATTTTAATTTCTTTTTGGATAATAAATTTCTTAATGATAAAAGGAATGTAAAGTATTGGAATATAAACCGTTGTGTCAGTAAGAAACTGCGATTAGCGACCGTTCGCTGACAATTATTAGTCGATTGCAGGGAAATGGTTAATTTATTTGAAGCACGATACTTAAAGTAGAGATGTCAAGTTTTAAATTTTATATACATTAAGAACACTTTGTACACAAATTCCCAAAGCTGTGTTATTCGGAAAAGTGTGTTTTTTTAGATTTTAACGTAAAATTATTACGACTGTATTCCAATGGAGAAATTACATTGATTTGATTTCCAGTCAATGAAATGTATTAGATTGGACTTTCACTTTTTCTTGTAAGGTATTAAAATTATTAGCGTGTAATTATACGTTTAAAAATAGTTTCCGATAGTGTTTTTACTTTCTTGACGCCTCCCTTCTACTTCTTACTTAGTAGGTATTCTATTGAGAAGTATTGTGTGTTACGAGAGAAGTTATTGTAATAGTTCTCTGGTAAACGAGCGATTCCTTGACAAAAAATCTCTTATTACCAGACCTTGGTAACGAAAATATGGATAAAACCTTGTTTCTTTAATGGGTCCTCCATACCGAAAAATCGATTGACGGCAAAACATCTGTCTGCCTGCCTGCCTGTTTGCCTACCTTTCTGCCTCTCCATCTTTCTGTGTGCCTGCCTGTCGATCTTTCTGTCTGTATGCGTGTCTGCTTGTTAATGTTAATGCAATTTATAAAAGCAACATTTTCTCAAAAACCGCTCCAATTTTTTTCTCTCGATAGAAACAAGGGACGCTTGAGGTTAATGGCGTAGATCTCATTGTCGTAGAACTCTCAGAATGTTCGAAAATATCACAAGTTAGAAGTAACGCGAGATATGTGTGCTGCTGAAGCCACCAGCTCCACCAGGTTTCTACAGGCGCACCGAAAGCTTCTTCCACAACGGCCCCTGTGAAGTGCTGCGTATTATTGGCTGCACCGCCGCCTACTTCCAGGCGCCTTCGTTCCCGGAGGCGAAGGCGAAGCGCAGACAACTGCGGAACTGTCGGTTATAGGAAGTTTCTGCCTCCACTTTGAGGGATGGAACTTTTTTCTCCTTTCCCTCCAGCCAGACAGCGAGACTTGTTCATTTTTCGACGTAACTTTCGTTTAAATTTAGAAGTTATATTGAGAGTGCATCGCGTTTACAGTCAATTTTTGTGGGTAAATGCTACATGAGAAAGTGATGTTCAAAATTCAGCATTTCTTTTATCCACTACGCGGTAGCTCTGGTACTATTATGTCGCGAAAAATTCCAGACATAATAAAAAGGGAAGTTTAAGAAGAATGCGGAATGAGTTGCCAGGCTGCAAGTGGGCCATCGTAATGACTGAAGCTCAAAGAGGAAATTTTCTATCATATAGCAGCTCAATGGGACGGTTCGCACACCGGATAAAAAGTTCATCATAGGATATTCCGAAAGAACCTTGTAAACTTTTTATGGATTATTACTTCAAGCCCGCAGATCTTTCCCTTTGGCTTATCATACTGAAAAGACACATTCTGTACAGTATTCTGTACCTTCTGCAAAAATTCAGATGTAGTAATAAACGGTAACATGTGCATGTCATCTTAAAAAAACTTCTCATATTCGTGTTCTCTAAGACGTTTTAACACATTCCTTAACAATTGCCTTAACAATTTATTAATTCTTTGAAAAAGACGTTCAGAAGTTTCTTCAACGATGTGCTAGGCTTCTTTTCTTGCAAAAAATCAAGAGAATTATTAACATAACCAACAAGTTTCTGAGAGAAAATATACTGAAAATTAAGGGCAGAACAATTGCAAACAATATGAAATATAAATACTATTTTTGAAATCTAATGAAATTTGTTCTTTAAAGTACATTATCTTTAAAAGATGACATGTAAAGTTTTTTTAGGTGAGTAGTGTAAGCTTAATTTTAATTTTTTTAAATTTTTTTAAATATTTTTTTTATTCGGGCCCTCAAGAAAATGTACGCAGGTAAATCTCTTTCCCCCACACGTCATATACAGTTTTACTGTTTTTTGACAAATAAATAAATGAATTTATCAAGGGAAAACTCATATAAAACACATATATAAGAATATATCAAACGTGTCTATTATTTTCCTTTTAATGTTGTGTAAGGATAAAACAAATTATATTTTATGGCATGTACCATTTTCTTTTAGCCTTCCGAATTTTCAAAAAAATAATGCTATAATTTTTTTACATTCCTGTGTTTTGCTTGATTGGGAATATTTTAAAGAGATGGCTGAAGTATTAGGATGTAGTAGGATTGAAATATTATAATAGAGTATATAAGAACCTTTACAAATAATATGAAAACGTACATGATGTACAGCAGTTTGTTATTGTAACAATACCGAGCCCTGAGTTCATGAAATAAGAATTTGTCTGCGATATCACAAAGGGTTAAGAATATTTTCGGCATCTAATGTGCTGAACGACGCGTCGGCTGGGGAGACGCGAGCATTTGGAGGGAAACTGTCTGTAGTGGGCGCAATTGAGTTCAAAGGGGCGGTTTCTGACATGTTCCTGGGAGATAGCGCCGCGCGAAGAAGGATAAAATTGAATCGGTTATTTTTAAAACCTCGCAAGTCAGGAATTGTGAAGTCGTCGGAAAAGAAGAAAAACTGAATAATTAAGTACATAGAGAACATTTCTTCTTTTTTTGCTTATTTCTGATGCATAAATCTTGATTGAGAGTGCCATGCTGACATGTAATGTACTTGTATCAAAAGTACAATAGTCACTGGGTTTATTTAAAAAGTTTATGACTTACAAGATTTCAAAAACAAATAAGAAATATTTTACCTAAACATCTAAATAAATACATATTGCAGGTTGAGATTGTAATTTGACACATTTATTACAATATTGTACGTGAAATTTCAATGTGCATCTACATCAAACATGATTCATTAGCAGAAACAGGTTGCTTAAAATATGTTGCTATGATAGTACATAAGAATAACTTCGGTATTGAACGTCCGTTTTATCGAATATCTCAGTGAAATCCAGGCATACACACTGTATGCTTACATACATACACACATACATACAGTCATACATACCTCGCAACTCAATGAATTACCTAATTTCAAAAATGAAACCAAAATTTTGCAATGTCCTCACGGCCATTCTATTCATCTGATTCACGGGATTTACACATGGAACAATGTATCCAACCTACAGCTTCTATTTACTCACAAAAACGAAAATGCAAAAGAGAGTAACTTATGGCATTTTAAAAATAACTGATTCATTTGCACTCGGCGTCGCAAAGCCCGTTAGGGGGCGGATGTGTTTTAAGGCGAAAATGAGGTGCAGGGCTCGCAGAGCGAGGTCAACATTTGGCACCCCTTGCATTCGGCCGTCGAGAAACGAATCTTTCCGAATAATTAGGCAGCCATCGTACGGAAACAAATCGTTGGCGCCATCAAGAAGCGGCCTTCATGTGCAGCCACCAGCGACCTCCCTGACTGGAACTTTGTGCAGTTTTGGGAACGCACGAAAGTGTAATGCACGTTCACACCCTTACGGGCATATATTGCAACATAATGAAAAACAGAGGGTGAGAACGACTTAAGCAAAATGGCGCGCGCATTGCGTGTGTACTAATACAGTGTTTGTTTCAAGTCTCATTTCGCTTTACTTAACTCATTTCGCTTTCAGATTACTCTTACTCCAGCAATTGTTTATGTCGCTTATACTTCCCCCGTTTATCGTGTTAGTACGAAGAGATCTAGGAAATGAGTATGTTTTCCGAGTCTAGCAGCGTTTTCAAAGAAGTTAGTAGCAATATTTTTGATACGATTAAGCAGCAGTGGCATTGAAGTATCGCGATGTACAATATATCCGCAATAGGAATGTAGATGGGGGCGTAGAGGGCGGCCCCTGAGGCATTCATTTTGAACTACATGCAGTTGGTTTAATTGCCAACGACTACTGGCCGGGAAAAAGGAACGGTTCGTGAGCTACACTGCTGTGGACGCCGGTCGGCCGAAAGGGAATCTTCACGTAAAAACCTGTTTGGTGGCGCATCAGAGTAATCTAGTGTGAAGGCTGCCAATTAGAGCTATTCTGCCACTATTCTGGAGTTACGTGACGTAACTCCAGATTGGACAGTTTTGCAATCGAAAGAATAAACGTAGCCGGGAATCAGAATTTTGGTTTCTTTTCTCTTTGAACTTATCAGTACTGGGAGTTCAATTATTTAAGATGCTTTATTTGTTATTTACTTTTTATTCCTCTTCTTGATAATTGTATTTTATTATGAAGTTATCACATTTATCGCCTGTAGTCAAACTTCTTTACAAGCTCCGAGTACTCACGGAAGTCAGGCAGCTCGTGACAACGCGTGCCCCTGGATGGGTGACCATCTTTCCGTCTGCCATTTAGAACTATTCTGTTGGTGGTGGCGTGGAGGCGCATCTGCGCTGCTGGTAGCAGACGTCGTAGTTCGCCACCAGACGCAACAGCAGCGCCACGCCCCTCGTGTGGATACCTCCCTTTAACTCAGGCATGGCAAACCGCACCCGCAAGAGCTACTTGCCCGGCTGGGGAGCCCGGCGCTCCTACGGGCAACTTCCCCCCGACTCCGAACTCATTTCCCCTTTAAAATCCAGAAAGGGCTGTATTACTCGTTCACTTTACATTTGCAGACGGAGCACTGCGATCTGTTTACATGAGGTCACCGCCGACTGAATAAGAAACGCGCGTCTGCAGTAGATACTGACCGTTTAATATGGTATAGATGGCGGTGAGCAACACACAGAACCCCGGCGGGGCAAGAACATAACCATTAAGCAGTAGATAAGTGCAAGAAGAAATAAGCATATTGTACGTGAATGTTGTGAATAGCGTGTGGTGTGATCTATTTTATTGTATATTACCTTAATTATTAAAGGGCGCGACTCCAACACTGTCAGAAACGCATACGCCCGTATTCTCAATACCGTGTAATACGAGAATTATCGTCGAGTTGAGATAATTCGTGAATCAAGGCAAAAATCCTTATTCACGAGGCCGGATCAGTTGCGATTCGCGGTTTACACACCCAGAAAGCCTCACGATTTCGATCCGCGGGTTATACCTCCGATTTCGGCGTATAATTCCCGAATTGGCTACTCTGTTAAACAATACAGACGACTCCGCCAAGTACAATTTGTTTGCTCTTGAATTTATGGAATGCGTTTGAAATAAAGAGACCCCTCTATTTGCTTCATTTTCGTCATCAGTAATATAAATCATCTGCGTAGTCAGTTACGTGCTGAATAATTTTGAATAATAATATTGTTTCTAGTAAAGGGGTTCAGTAATTATCATATTTAATATTATATAATTTGGACTTATCATTCTACCAGTGCAGGTTATTTTTTAATAAAATCACATTATTAGCTTTTGCTTTCAATTAAAGGTATGGTCACAGTTACCTTACTTTCATCTATTAGAATGTCTTTTTTAATTTTTACAGTTTTTACAATTTCACTATAGGAGATCATCAGAAATATAAACTTGCAACACCCAAAAACAATGTAGATATTGTTAACATAATCAGGCAAATAAATGGTCAAGGAATTTCAAATTAAATATTTGAATAAACCATAAATTCAAAAAATTGAAATGGATTACAAGGGTTGAAAGAAAGAATACAATAACAAATAGACAAAAATACTACTAAGTAGATCCTTGGTTAAATTGAATTTATAAGTTTTTTTATTTGAAGTAAATAAATAAAAACTGAATGCAATTAACAAATATTTTTATTTATTTCATTAACGTACAATATTGAAACAGAAACATTTCTGGTAAATAAATGATACTTTTGAATTGAATGATACTTATTGATAAATTTAATGTCCAAATACAGGAATATTACTGAATCCTAAGTTATAAACACAAGAAACAAAATAAACTAGTGGTGCTACAGAATGGCACAGACTTTCCCGTATTAGTTTTTCTATTTTCCTGGGTCTTCGCTAGCTATTCGGAATTGCCACATACTCTTTCTTGCCAGCTACCATCTATCATCGCCAAAAGTACATTTTTTGTCATTTTCTTAATTTTTCGGTTTCCTATTGGTAGAACAGAAACATTAATTTTAGAATATTAAAAAACACAAAAACCTAGCCGTAAATGGCAATTTTCTTTTAAAAATTATGTGCCATTTAAGAGAAAATGGCGTTTTAGCACTACTAAAAATGCGAAATTTGAAGCTCATTTTCACAGAAAATTTTTGAGTTTTCAAAATACTTTATTTGAAGTTATTTGAAGCACTTACACTCACAAATATAATCATCTTTACAAATTGCGGATAATGTGCATATTAAAGATGTGAGAGATCTTTCAAAAAATTTACATTTATATAATTTTTGAAAAAAAACAAAAAAAATCAAAATAAACTTCACGCTATACTAATGAGTGTAATTAGCACTATCCGTTACAAAAGTTTCAGGAAAAAAATTGCAGCCATATACGAGAAAATGACGTTTGAGCATTTCTGAAAATGCCGAAATTTGAGCTACTTTTCACAGAAAACTGTAGTGTTTCCGGGAAACTTTACTTGACATTATTTAAAGCATATATACTCGTAAATATAATAATGTGAAAAAATCGCCGATAATGTAAATATTAACGACGTGAGAGACAAGTAAAAAATTTACATTTTTGTAATTTTTGAAAAAACCAACCGATAGACCAAAATGGCTTTTATGTCATTGATAGAGTACATTTACCACTATCCCTACCAAAAGTTTAAAGAAAAAATTTGGAGCCGTTTTTGAGAAAATTTTGTTTTTGTAATTTTTAAAATTGCACATATTGCACGCAATATTGCACGAAAACTACCAAAATTGTGAAAAACATTTACATGACCTTTATTAAAGAACTCAATATGCAGAACAAATTTTATTTGAAGAAAAAATCTCTATCTTCAATTTTGTAGTTGGAGAAAGACGCCGAAAAAAATTCAAACTTTCACAATTTTCGAAAATTCAGAGCTGTACGTGAAAATCGGACCTATGCCATGTTAAGAAGTGTATTTTCCTCTATTCATACAAGAAATTTAAAGAAAAAATTTGGAGCCGTTTTTGAGAAAATGTTGAAAATCCCCGGGGGGCTTCAAATAAAGTACCCCCAAATTTTAAAGAATCTTTTTCAAAATCACAAAGCTTCGACTAGAATCAGATCGACTGGGGAATATCAATTTTGAAGAAAATCGACCGAACGGTTTACGTGCTAGCGTTGACCACAGACGGACAGACGGACGGAATGCCGTCAATGGATTTTTAAGTATAAAGAAGCAACAAATCATGGATTTTGACCACACCACGAGATAGAGGATTTTTTTTTCTTAATTTAGCAACTGGTTTTATCCACTTATTCGTTTTCACGGCCCGGCAATTAATTTTTTTCCGCCGAAAATTGGCCATTTTTTCGCGCAGCATTACATAACTTTCCCTATACTACGTATATCACTCCGTGTATACGTACGTATACGGGAAAGTAAAAAGAAGAGACATAGCAAAATATGCTGAAGGGTTTCAATGTAATGAATATTTTATTCCTTTGCTAACTATTTGGAGAACAAATATAAAAAATCAAATTGCTAAAAACAAACAAATAAAGGATGTAGTCCATATTTGAGTCCATCACTAATTTAACGTGTAGACAAAATTTAATTTTTTTAAAGAATGAATTGTTCGTGCATCATATCTTGATAATATTCAAATTTTAGGTAGATAAACATTGCATCCTCAACTCATGTTCCTTCATAAACTCAAATTCTTCTTTGTGGTTTAAGAATGTAGAATCCTTGGGGTAATGTTTGCATTCCTGGGAAGTAGATACCATTCTCATAATTTCTGGTCCCTCTCGCAGCTGCTGGTACTGGTTATCTATCTCTGACATTTCCTATTTGGAAATAAAATATTCATTTTGAAGGATATCTTTATGAGTCGCTTTTTCTAAATATGAATATTATTGCATAAAGAAAGGTTCCATTCATTATAGACAATCAGGTGATAATAAAATATATTTCATACAAGGTTGAAGTTTGTACATAAAAAAGTTGGAGTTTTTACAATGTTCAGAGATCATTTGTCTTCATCGCCAGGCACTTTTTGGCTTATATTGGATATAAGTTTTAAGTTTGTGAATGGTAAGTAAGTAACTTACTTACCTAATGTACAAACCAACATTGTATGAAATATATTTTATTATCACCTGATTGTCTATAATGAATGGAAACTTTCTTTATGAAATGAAGAAAGACAATCAATAAAAACTTATGAATATTATTGACATAAATATGATTGTAGTAATTGTAAAATAATTGTTTTCATCACTGCCAACAAAAGCTTGCTGATAATAAAGAAACTTGTTTCATTTATCTACAATGTCAACGATATGTCACAAATCCATCCACGTTATAGTAAAGATCACCAAAGATGAACTTCAGGAAAATTTCAGTGTTTTAATTCATTTACAAATGAGAGTGTAGAATTAGATTAAAAAAAGAATAAATGAAAAAATAAATTATGCACTCTACAAATACTTTAAAGGATGGTTCGGTTGTTAAAAAAATTGATAATAAAATTACTAGAATTAAACAAATTGAAAAACCAAAACAATTTTGTTTTTTACTTCCCTTATGCAACAGATAATTTTTTTACAATTCTAAGTTCAGAAATCCAACCCTGCAATCAGTCCAAACATAAATGATATTCTAAAAGAATTTTTGATACTGGAATCCCAATGTAATTTAGACTATGCACATTAACAATATGCACAACCTATTTACAGAAGTAGTGGTATCATATATTATAAGGCAGATATATAATCAATATTGATTCTTGACATTTAATTAATCTTACTTTGAATTCAATGATATTATAAAATGTAACTGAATTTTAAAATTCAATATTTTTTATATTTAGCCTATATTACATTTTCAATAACAAAGTAACAATAGCTTCCAGAAATAGAAGGATATTTTTCATTATAGAAGTATATATTACTATGGATTCAGAGAAGCACAAAACATAAATATGAATTAGTACATTTAACAATAAGAGTTCGTGAAAATGTGCGAATAATATTTTTGGAATTATGTGAAAACCAAAGAATGTTTTATATACTATTTCACATTTATTCCAGTATGTCACACCAAAACGAAAATAAAATTTTATTTTGTATCTTCTGAAGAAGACAAAATAACTTTGACATCTGGGCAGGATTATTTCCAATCTTTGAATTTTATGACCATTATCCTGAATTTGTTTTTGTTTTATTAAAAGACATGGTTTATCATAACGTTTTATTATATACATTTCATTTTAAAAAATTGTGCAAGTATTACTTGCATTTGAAAGTTCCATGACATCAGATTTGATTTGATTTGATTTTGGTTGGTAAAATCATGGTTTAGGATGGCACGATTCCTTTGAAGATAGTCTTGACTTCCAATGAAGTGAGATTATTTTATTAGTTGCACTAAAAACTACTGAAATAACTTTTGCATGTAGCCCTTCACCAGAATATAAGTATCAATCAAAAATATTTGTAAAACTCTGGGTAGAGCCCCAATACTGTTGTTTTGAAAATTAAATACACAACTTGCAAGGTAAATAAAACCAAAAAGACTTACTTTGAGTCATATTAACTGCCTTATCATATCCCAAATCATAGTCACATGCAGTACGTTCTTCGGGCGGATGAATGCAGTAATTTTCCCATCCAATTAAGTTCACAGCTTTGTAGCTGCTTCTATCATTGTAAATAGGAACTTTATTATCACGCCTGCTTTTTAAACAATTCTTTTCACGCCTTTATAGTTGTTCTTAAACTGCTGAACAATACTTACTTCGTTGAAATTCTTTTGCAGGTTATGTGATGCTTCTTTTTTGCTGTTGTAACTTTGCTTACAATAGTTCTAGTATTTGTCAATGACAATTGTGAAAATATCAATTTCTTAAATAGAAATATTGATTGGTTGGCCCTGGATACATTACTCAGTACGCGAAGTGATGACATTGGAGATCGCGTTTGAAGTGGCGCTATTACTAATGTTTACAAACAGAACCACGACATCGAGGTACTCCACAGCCAATCATATTTACTGTAACATTCTGGCCAAGGATAACTCTCGAATCGGTCAATTCTCTGATGACCGCGGTTTGTGAATAAGAACAGAGCGTTATCCGAATGTTAACCTAATCCGCGAATTCCTCGATTCACAGATTATTTTGGAAGTAATCCATGATTGAGAATACGGGCGTAAATCTGTCAGCCGTCTCTGGTAGCGCTTGTGCTGCCTTCGGAGACAGCTGATTGGTCAGATGCTGATTGACATCGGGACCATTCGAGTATTCTCGGTTGTGTGTTCGGGCCTTCACTTTCAAAACAATATTATTTCCTAATTCTGCCGTCTGCAAATGTAAAGTGAACGAGTAATACATGCGCAAGCTGAAGTGGCTTGAGACAGTGAATAGAGGCTTCATAAGAAAATATGTTTGCCATATTTTTTTCTATCAAGTAACCGAAATGGTATTATGTTTATATTCTTCACTACTTACAACTATTTAATATTTATTTTCTTATTAAATTCTCAGTTACATAAACATCTTTGCTAAGTGACAGGAATACATTTCTATGGCGAATTGTTTCCTTGTTTTCGTTTTGTGGTCTGTTATGAAATCATTCAGTTATTTGTTATATTTAGCAGTAATGTGAAATAAATTAACAAGTTTCTTGTAAGTTAACAATTCTCGCTTACGGACGGAAAGCGCTTTTAACAGACAAGAATAATAGACTGCTAAATCTTTCAACCTGAAGCAGAAAGTTCAGGTTTTTATACCACTTTTAAGTAAACAGGATTACAAAATTAAGACACTTTTCAATTTTTTAGGTTTTACTCACGAGAATTTGAAATCGGACTGATGTATTTTTTCATTTTAATGGGTCATTTTTTGCCTTAAAGAGAAAATGGGTATTAATGTAGCGAAATTTGTGATAGTAACTGTCAAGTAGCTTCTCCCAAAGACTGTCATGGGCCGTGTATCCAGTGACGTACCGTCACTCTGTATCCATTTGTACAATCCTTATTTTTAAATCTCGTGCCAATTGCTCTGGACGCAATTACCGCGGGCTCTAGTAAGCTTGTTACCTTGCACTCGACCTTGACATGCCTGATTTGAACCTTTATTGCAGTGATGTCAAGGTCTTCTAATGATGGCAGTGGCACGCGTCGTGGCACCGTAGCATGCCAAGAGTTTCTCTGCGCAACTAAGGAAAGGAAACTATTAGTAACGCCGCCGTTTACAATAGGGATGGCGATGTCTCTGGTGGTGGGGTAATGAGCTGCATGGAGGGGCGATTTCGTCGTGGCACTTGTGCCACGGACTCCCGCTCGTGGCATCGACCTTCACAACACTGCTTTCATTATTTGCGAGCAGACGCACCACTCGGAAGCGCTGCTGAGTGACGCCGTGTAAATGGACCATTAGCAAGGACGGTGGGAACAGAACGTTTTGGGAATCTAGAAGGAAATTCGAACCAAGATTCAGAATAGGCAGAAGGCCCCGACAAGGCGTGTGGGAATGGCATGCCTCGGACAATCCTGGCGAAGCTGGAATTTTACGTTCAAGCCGAGTTTTTTTCTTTTTGCGAGAAACGATGGAATGTTCGCCTGCTATCAGATCTGGAGCAGGAACAAGGCTCCTCGCTCAGAGGCCAGCGGGGGAGCCGCCTCGAGACTTCCATCACAATTCCCGCGAGAGCAACGCGTTCCTGCTTCAGCCCAGGGCCCCGGCGGGACTCGGTCTCCTGCTCGCACAGAGGAGCCCGTGTAGTGCCGAGTGAAACATAGCTCATTGCCGCGTGCTGGAGAGCCACTCCATTGAGCTCCTCGGAGTCGCTCGCGTTTGATAACAGGTAATGCGCTAATTACCGCAATTGTGTGGCTTTGACTGCGGTCGTGAACTCTGTGGCGGTGCGCTAATTGCACAAGGATACGACCGTCGACTCGCTGGTGGAGTGGGTCGCGCGCAGGGACGGTCGTCCGTGGCGAAAGTTTAAGTGGACGACCCCGCCCTCGCCCCTCCCTAAGCGGACGGTCTGGCACTCAAGAGGCAAGCCTGTGGACAGTCACGTGAGAAAGTACTTGTGCCGCCCCTCGCCGGCAGATGAGGCATTGCCAGACGCGAGGGGCGAGGGGCGGACCGGAGGAACGTGATGTGCGGAGGAGCTACCGTCCAAAAAGAGCATGATAATAGGAGCCAGGGCCGTTTTAACAGCACTGGGGTCCTTTGGGCCTAGGTTAATTTTGGGGGACCCTATTCTTACTTTCACCGATCAATGCTGAAATTCTTATATTCTTACTATCACCCCTCAATTTCGATTCTCAAATGTAAAGAAAGTCCTATCAATTCATATTGTATTTGGTATTTTTTTTTTCAATATTTTGAAAGCATTCCTTGGTGTTTCAATTATACATTATTCAAACAAACTAAAATTAAACTTGTAAGTAAAAGTAGGGAAGAATAAAAGATTTATAATTTCATAGAAATTTTTAATTTTCATTGAATTGTACAATATAAAATTGAAACGCATCAACCAGCGACATTCCATATTACGAATATAAATATTATCCAATGATGCACGACACATCACTGCGTTATGCCAATTTTTTGCGTGAAGTTTAACCATATATCACATTTTTATACGTTTCTTTACTTTATTTTTCATACATTTAGTATTAAATATTTTGTTTGAAATATTGGGGGCCCTTGAACATTGGGAGCGCTGGTCCCGGGCCCTTCGGCTCGTGCGTTAACACGGCACTGATTCGAGCTGCACCTTCACGTCTCACGTGCGATCCACCGCATCCTGGTTATGTTAATGTCATTAATGTTATTTTATAAGGTCATGTGCGAATCATACATCACGATCATTATCGCACATTTCATTACCTTCATGATTTCGGTCATTAAATGGGTTTTTCTGTTTCCAATGAATATTGTGTTATCGTTGTGACCCGTTCCATCCCGTTAAGAGTAGAGCATGAATACATGTAAAAAATGTTGTGAAGGGGGGTAGTTTATATTGTACTAGGTATGTCTATGACGAATCGACAGACTAAATGTTTGATTTTTTATTGAAGTGCATTTTCGTATTTTAGTTCTATCGGTTCTAAATATTCTTCAATCTAATTGTTATTTTTAGCGTTTCGGCAAGTTCGGTAGAAAATAAAATGTATATCCTGTTCCGAACGTTTTTCCCGAGATGGATCGTGCATACTTTGGTATTTTTAACAAAAATTAAGTTTTAATAAAAATGCCTAAACCATATTAATTAGTGCGTTGTTGTCTATCCGACCAAATCAGTTTGAAGTCAATATGTGGTCCCGGTTTTGAGTAAACTTTCTTTTGCTCATTTTTTAAAGTTTAATTTAAAACTACATGAATAGTATTCTTTTGAAGAAATATGTAAATGAAACCATTTTAAATTCTTATATTAGGAGATACTCTGAATGAACAAAATTTATTTAACTTTAATAATGGTATACAAAAGGTTTAAACATTTCAACCTTCATATTTTCAAATATTAAGATATTTTAACAAAAACACGAGATTTGCCATTGTTGTAAGCGCTTTGAGATATTTGAGCAAGTCGTTTAGGAAAAATCAAAAGCAATTTCTCATAAAATGTTTTAAATGTTTTAAAAGTTTTTGATGCCTGTCAGCCTGAGGAATACCATTGTATTGAATTCGCAAAATAATAGTTTTGTAAATCTTTTACGTTCCTCAAACCATTCCCTCCATTATTTGTCTACGGATAAATGAATCTTGAAATTATTCTTAAAATAATGTATCGTAATACTGATTAGCATACCTCGTAACTCCATATTGGACAGTTTTGCAATGGAAAGAATAAACATAGCCGGGAAGCAGAATTTTAGTTTCCTTTCTCTTTGAACTTATCAATACTGGGAATTCAATTATTTAAGATGCTTCATTTGTTATTTACTTTTATTTATTACTCTTCTTTCATAATTATATTTTATCATGAAGTAAACCGAAAATACAGAAGTGAATATGGAGTTACGATATTTTCTAATTAGCATGATTGTATGCGGTAATAAATTGTCCATTGTGCACCATTAGACAATGTGCATTTTAATTACATAATTTAGAAAAGTATTAGGAAAAACAGATTAGAAGCCTACTCACTAATAAAGATTATAAGCATTTCTTGTTGACAGCTCATGCTAGTTTTGCACCGCTGGTGCCCGGGTTCAATTCCATGCAGTTCCCAGTGGCATTTGTGGTGGACGAAGTAAGTTCGCGGCCTGCTTTCTCGGGGTACTCCCGTTTTCTCAACCAACATGCATTCCACCGGTGTGGTACCTTATCCTATCATTAACCATCGCTCAGCTAAGAATCCAAGGATCACAGTGGCGTCTAGGTTGTAACCTAGTATTATGGACAGATTCTTGAGTGTAGGTCATTAAACAACACCATTTTTAACTGCCAACGTTTCGGCTTTTTTTAAGCCTTCGTCAGGGAATATTTTAGTATCTCTCGGGTCTAACCACGATTCTCGCATCTCCTCCTCCCACATTATCCTCCTTACACTTCGTGGTTTTTCACTACACATCCATTCCTTCCATCACGCCACCAAGGTGGAGGACAGAAATTCAGTGATTGGAGCAATTGATAATTCTCGATGTATTTGACTATCGCAAATTAATTCATTTTCCTAAGAGGAACGGAAAATACATCTACGAGTTCTGGAAACAGCTACACGTCGCCCCGCGTCGCAACGATCCGTTTCCCTCCTCTACCCCGCACCACTCGCGCCGCACGAGTGTTCCGCTCTCGGCTGCCCCGACGTTCCTCACCACTGCCCTTCGCCCTTTCCTGCCTTATCACAGCGCGCCTACTACGTCACTATGACGTCACAACGGGAGGCGGGGCGTAGTGGATCGTGAGTTAGTTGGCCGGTCATCACTCCTCGTCCTCCCGGCTGCGGGCGCGCGCGGCGCTGATGCCGGCTGTGGAATGCGACATCACCATAACAGCGGCGTAGCTAGGGGGAGGCAGGGGGGCGGCGCGCCGGACACCATTCTAGGGGTGACACCAATTCAATTATTTCATATTGGAATTATATAATTTATATCATTTACTTAAAAATTTTATATATTAGTACTTAGTTTTCTTACTTTTAGTAGTTTGAAAATTTTGTTTTTGGAATTATATAATTTTTATGGTTTATTTTAAAATTGTTTATATTGATTTAATAAGTATACACTTAAATCATAACCATAGATTATTACTTAATTGCAATTATATTGCAATTATTCCTAATTACAGAGTTATTTATAATGTATTAAAAAATTCTATCATGTGCAAGTATTTTTAATAAAATAATATACAATCAATTCAGCAATAGATATTTTTATACTTAATTTATGGAGGGTAACACCAGTTACTTTGCCCCAGGTTAAACAAACTGCAGGTACGCCACTGCACCATAATAAGAAGTATGTTAGAATAATTTGATTCAGCACGCCAACTTTTCTAGTAAATAATTTAATATATGGCTGCTTGCCAGTTGTAAGTTTCCTGTGTTTGTACTTTACTGAAATTCGTCATTTGCTATATAAAAATTTCGTTTAGCGCATTTAGAAATTGTTCGTTTGTGTATTCTATTTCATGTAACATGGTTGAAGCCTCTCCTCCACTTTTTCTCTAAATACCTCACAACGGTCAGCTAGTTGTTTACATGGCGGGGGTGAAAGGACGAAATACAACCCTGCCCGAGGCGGGACTCGAACCCGCTATCTTTGGGTCCGAGATCGCCATGACACTACTGCCTTAACGATCTCGGCCACCGCGGATCAGTTCTAAGCACTTTGTAACTGCCGTACTAGACGTGCGTTTGTACGCTCTGTTGAAAATATTTGTTTATTTGTTTTACTTTATTTTTATATTGATCTTTGGTCGTTTTAAATAGGCGAGTCTCCATGTTAAACTATATCGAGTGCTGTGTTTCTTTTTCATAAATTTTATTAGTATCATCTCATTAATTTCTTATTAATATTCTTTTTAACATATTTAGTAATAATTTTCTCGTTTACCCAGTTTAGCCTGAGGATGTGGAAAAATGTTGCCCAAAACGTCGCTCTGCAATTTCTAAGAAACTCTTTATGACGTGATTGTATTAAAAATAGTTTGTTTCGTATGAAGCAGTCTATCGAAGAAAATCTTGTGGCTACATTCATTGAATTACAGAATAACTTGATCATGTGTGTTGCGCTTACAAGACCACCCGACGAGAATCAACTTAAAGTGTGAAGAAAGAGAGAACTGCACATTTGTAGGTCACGCGCATTTTCAAGAAAGTTTATTTGCTGCGCACCTGGTACGATACAGCACTATCTTAGAAATTTAACTCTATGAAAGTGTCGTTGGTTTCAAAAACTAAACACAGTAAACTAAGGTACACAAACGCGCAAAGATACATCTTTAATCTAGAGAAAACCTACTGAAAAAATAAATAATCTGGATATCGTTGGGTAGAAGATAAAATGGTCATGATGTAGAAGCATTATTATTTATTATTATTTATTTGTCAAAAAACAGTAAAAACTGTATATGACGTGTGGGGAAAAAGATTGAGGACCTATATATATATATATATACAGGGTGAGTCACGTAACTTTAGCACCTCCTGTAACTTTTGAACGGTTGAAGTAATTGCAATGCAGTTTTCACGAAAGTGCATGAGGTAAAGGGGCTAATTGATACGTGCATTAATTTCTATTTTATCACTTGTATTTTACGAGATTTTTTAGGTAACTTTGTTTTTTTAAATGGAACTATACATATTTTTTCAGTCCACCATGACGAGCGTAAAAAGACGAATCCAATGATGTACATATTGTTATATGTTAGATAAGCATTTTTTGATTAATTTTGATTTTTGCGACCGGGGTTTAACGGACGTTTTGAATAGTCCACCACACAAGGTCATGCAGCGCTCCACCAGCACACGTGCGCCCGGCGAAGGGAAGGGAAGGGGAGGGATCTTATTTGAAAATACGAAACATAGTATTCCAAGTATTCACAAAACCATTGCAGTTTTTTCCTGAACTGTGCTTTCCATCCTTCTGCATTTTCACATTTTCGTCTTTCTTTGATTGAAGGAATTAAAGGATGGAAAATAAGGATTTGTCATAAGTTTGTATTGTAATAAAATTGTTTATAACTTCAACTCCATTTAATGGGATTTCATAAGATACGTAGTAATGGGATCTTGAAACAAAGCACAATAAGAATAAATAATTAAAACTGTACAAAAATATATTGTATATTTTGAGCAAACAATTTCAATGTTAATACGAATATAATAATAACTTAGGGATAGAATAATCTTATTTCAATAAATACTACTTAAAATAAATCCGTATTTTCAATCCCTAAGAAACCCAAATTACTGAAAATGGATTAAGATGAAAAGGAGAGTTCAGGAAAAAGTGCAAAAGTTTTGTGAATATTTTCGTATCCTCAAGTACTTAAATCCCTTCCCTTCCCTGACCCCGCGTTTGCTGGGGGAGCGCTGCGTGACCTTGTGGGGCTGACAGTTACAATGAAAATATCCGTTAAACACTAGTCGCAAAAAAATCACAATTACTCAAAAAATGCTTATCTAACATATGACAATATTTATATCTTTGTATTCGTCTTTTTACGCTTGTCATGATAGACTGAAAAAATATATGCATATTTTTTCAGTCTATCATGACAAGCGTAAAAAGACGAATCCAAAGATATAAATATAGTCATATGTTAGATAAGCATTTTTTTGAGTAATTGTGATTTTTTTGCGACTAGTGTTTAACGGATATTTTCATTGTAACTGTCAGACCCACAAGGTCACGCAGCGCTCCCCCAGCAAACGGAGGGTCGGGGAAGGGAAGGGATTTTAGTACTTGAAGATACGAAAAATATTCACAAAACTGTTGCTTTTTTTCCCCTGAACTCTCCTTTCCATCCTGATCCATTTTCAGATATAGGGATTGAAAATACAGATTTGTCTTAAGTAGTATTTATTGAAATAAGAGTATTTCTATCCCTAAGTTAGTATTATATTCATATTAACATTGAAATTGTTTGCTCAAAATATGCAATATTTTGTACAGTTTTAATTATTTATTCTTATTGTGCTTTGTTTCAAGATCCCATTAATACTTACCTTATGAAACCCCATTAAATGGAGTTGAAGTTATAAACAATTTTATTACGATACAAACTTATGACAAATTCTTATTTTCCATCCTTTAATTCCTTCAATCAAAGAAAGACGAAAATCTGAAAATGCGGAAGAATGGAAAGCACAGTTCAGGAAAAAACTGCAATGGTTTTGTGAATATTTGGAATACTGTGTTTCGTATTTTCAAATAAGATCCCTTTCCTTCCCTTCCTTTCCCCGGGCGCACGTGTGCTGGTGGAGCGCTACGTGACCTTGTGTAGTGGACTATTCAAAATGTCCGTTAAACCCCAGTCGCAAAAATCAAAATTAATCAAAAAAACTGATTATCTAACATATGACAATATGTACATCATTGGATTTGTCTTTTTACGCTCGTCATGGTGGACTGAAAAAATATGTATAGTTCCATTTGAAAAAACAAAGTTACCTAAAAAATCTCGTAAAATACAAGTGATAAAATAGAAATTAATGCACGTATCAATTAGCCCCTTTCCCTCACGCGCTTCCGTGAAAACTGCATTGCAATAACGTCAACCGTTCAAAAGTTACAGGAGGTGCTAAAGTTACGTGACTCACCCTGTATATATAAAACACGAAAAAAAGAATTTACAAAATAATTATTTTAGAAAAATAAAAATATTTGAAAAATGTTTGCAGCATTGAAATCGCTACTCCAAGTTTTGTAGGATCTTGTATTTAAGTGGTCTACTGTTATGTCTTTCAATAGTTGATTACGAGTTTTTATTTATGGTAAACAAAATTTAAATTAAATTCAATGCATGTATGAGAAAAGAATTTCTATCAATAAATAAATGAGTGTTATTTAAGAACTACATGTCTGAAGTTATGATTAATAAGAAAATGTCACCTAATCAACATTAGAATTTATTTTGAAATTTGTTTAACTGTTCACAATATGATAAATAAATATAATAATAAATAAAACGTTGATATTATAAATAAACTGTATTTTTAAATGCAATCCATGTTCTTGACAAACCACACATCACAATATTTACACTACTGTCATAGAATACTTGATGTTCTTCCTCATCATTCTTGATTATCTTATCACCACTCTGCACGTTTCCTCTAATATATTTTTTTATTTATTTCACATTAAAAGACAAAAATGTGTATGTTATTCGTAGTAAAGCAGAAAATTTTAATACGCGCGAACGCCGGAATTCTTACTTTTTGAGATTCCTATTTTCCCTACGCTAAGATGAATTGAGAAACGAACTACTCGTATAACACATAGTTGAAGCTTTCACGTGTAGCCGAACTTCTTTACAAGCTCCGAGTAGTCACACAAGTCAGGCAGCTCGAGACAACACGGGTCCCTGGATGGGTGACCATCTGAGAAGGAAATATATTTTCAGCGAGAATTACTCCAGGTTCGAAGCCAAAAAAGGTTTGGACCGTTGTTACGCGAGTAAACGTTTTATAAGGTCAGTAACGAGCGAGGTTGGCAACACCTGAACGCCACAAACATATCTAAGGAAAAAAACTAACTGTAGATTCTACTTGGCAGTCGGTGGCGTGTATTCTGCTGCAGGTGCGAAACCCAAAGACAACCAGAAAAGAAAAACGTATGTAAAAAGAATTTCCGAATTTCTTCCTAAACTGCATTAATCTTATATAATTTATCAATTATAATCTAAAAATATGAAAAAACAAGGTAAGTCTCTCTTTCAGTACAGTGCATCCGTAATAAAATAACAAAGATCGTAAATTCAGGTAGACCACACTTGACAGTACCCACAAAACAAAACATCCCTCTATGCGTACGACGCACTATGGTACGGATTGGCAAAAAAGCGGACAAAAATAGTTTTACTCAATAAAATGGAATTATTTTAATCTAGAACTTTACTTTCAGTGTTTATTTGAAGCTAATTTGCTATTAACGTAAATCACACTACTTACTGCACAATTATTATGCATCTTCAGTGACGGTAGTGTCAGCTTCTTCCGAGTCGCCTTCCTCTTCCTCTCCAGTTTGGTCTCCCGGTATCAATAATAAATTATGGACTTCTTGAGGAAGTATTTTTCGGTTTTTTTCTTGGGAAGACCACCAATAGTGGAAATCAAGGGGCCAGAGCTCAATAACAATCGATGGAATAAGTCACAATTAGTGGAAACTCTTGAAATTTTTCTGACGTGATGCTCTCTGAATTTTCTGATGTCTTGACAAGGCAAAGAGGCACGACTGATGACATAAATAAGTTCTCATCACTGCATTCAGCTTCAGTCTAAGTTTGTTTATACTGGGAGTGTCCGGAGCTGCCATCAAAACCCCACTTGTAATGTAATATGTAAGTAGTAGTTGCAGAATTATTTGTATCATTGTCAGGTAAAAGCTTTAAAATTCTGGCGACAATATGATCAAGCAAATCCTGTAATTTCACTTCACATTCAGTTTCTTTAATAGAGATATTTTGGGAGTAAGCATCTTTTTTAGCATTTAGAATGGCATAATAGCTCGGGTACAGATAATGATTATTTTGCAAAACTAATCTTCTCATTGTCATGTTTTGATATTTTGATAATTTTGCATTGATCACGAACGACAGGGCTTCTTCCACTGACATTCTCGTTAATGGTGTGCCCCTTTGCTTTCATGCTTCTCTTATTCTTTTTGCCCTAGTTGTTGTTGTTGTTGTTGCTTTTAACATTTTAGCTGACGGATCATCTCCTTCTGTCCTTAAATTCATAGAGGTTGCATATACAATTTCTGATGTCCTAGCAGAATCCCTAAGAGGTTTGACTTTCCTTCTTTTACTTCTTTCTGATAGATCTCCATAGTATTTTGATGGCCGACCTCTACTTTCTGCATGTGAGCGACCAGGTATGACTGGAATAGATATTTGCACGTTTTTCATTAACCAATCTGCATTCTTCTTTTCGAAAAAATCTTCCCTACGGTGACACTTTCTCCAACGATTGAAATAAGGTAGAAAAAAACGTGATCTTACGCACTGATACAGAGTTTTCTTGACATCTTCAGACGCGTTTAAGTCAAATTTGTTCATGAGATGTGCTAGCACAAATTGTTCTTGTTTTGCGCGACAATCATTTTTCTTTTCTCTAATTTTTGATGAAGCTCACTGCGATTTACTGTAAAACCCATTTTTCACTTCTAACACTGCACCACACTGCACATGCAACGCTAGTGAAGAACACGACGAGACTACAGTCTACACTAAAAGCTAGCGACTGTGTGTGGCCAAATGCGTAAGCAATAAGCAGAACGAGTTTCCTGATCGAAAAGATTCAGTCGAGCAAATGGTGATGTTTAGATAACAATATTACATTATAAACATTGCAAGGTACCTCTTTGTTCCGAAATATCTGAGCGAGAGTGTCCCTAGGTCATAAATATGCCAAAGCAACCCTCACCCTCCGGCTTCTGTTTATCGTCACAGCGCCCTGCCGCGGCGGCGCGGCCCGGCCGGCCACGCGGAACAACCTTCTCTTTCTTCTCCTGTCCAGAGTTGCAGGTAGTTGCAGATGAAACCTACACGAACGTGTTCCCTAGTCTTTCCTGTAATATTACTGCAAGTTTCATGACAAACATAAGTGTACATTTTTTTGTAAGTCAAGTAACGTAAACGGAATGTTGCTTCTCTGAGGCATGATTTCAATAATTTATTTACGACTAATGTGAAAGTGAAAAATATGGTTTTTATAAGAAATATAATTACAAAGTATTGAAGAGTAACGAGGAAAAAAATTAATATCATAACTTTAAAAGTATGCGAGATATGTGCATCTCAAAACGGGATGAATTTATGGCCATCCGGTTTCTTAAAAATCTCTCATGTTTGTGCGCTTTCTACACAATAATGGACAAGTAAATAACAAAATATAGTATACTACATGAAGCATTGGACATTTTTCTTTTCATATGTGCTTAAATGAAGCAAATTGGACAATTTTGAAAAATTGATTTTTGTCCGCTTTTTTCGCCTTTCAAACCACCGTGCGACGCCTTCGTACGTGGTACTTCAACAAAACTTTAGGACCACTACTCAGTATCACACTGGATTTGAATTACCACTATTATTTGAATCTTCTGAAATCTGACTTTTGAGATTTTTTATTCACCTTTGCATCATGTCGAAGTGGCCAAAATTCCGAATAAATTCACCTGGAAAGGCGTCGCTAGGAATCAAATAGTAAATACGTACCAAATTATCTTAATAATTTAAAATTAAAAGTATTAACTCAAGAAATATAAAAAATAAATAATGAAATATAATATTAATACATTCGTTTATATACATAATAAATAACATGAAATTTTTTTTATGTTTATGAGAATAAATTATTTTTTCAATGATCTAAATAAGCTTGCATGATATATTATTTATTTACTATATACTATTTATTTACACGTTCATTGTTATATTATTAAGATATTGTAGTTTAAATTTGTAAAAAATTAAATATATTTATTACAAAAAGTAAGTATAAGAATTGTAATGGTAGTTTATGCAATTAGCTATGTTGACCTTTATTGGATGAGTACTTGTTTTGAAAACGAGCGTCGTTGGGAGCGAGTTTTCAAATTTGTACGAATGCAATAAAACAATGTTATAAACGAGTTGCATACCCTATTTTTTTTGTATGACAGCATTATACATTTATAAAAGAATCAAACTTAACTATGCAAAACAACTTTCCGGTGATGTCTCGGGTATTTGACATCTGAAAACCAACATCCGACAACAGAAAACGGTGGTCGGCTGTTCCGTTTACCTCTACCTCCCCCCGATTCTCTCGCTGCGATTGGCTGAATGTGTGATGACGCAATCATTCGTGACGTAAAATTTAATACGTCATCATTTGTGCCGTAAAACTCCCGACAACGAACGATTTCTTGCAACAGAAAAGGTCGTTTATAATGCTGGAATACAAAACATAGTTTTAGCAAAGTGTAATGCGTGAAGCCAAGGCGCCTCCTGCAAGTCCGTCGACAGCTTCTCCGCTCGCCACCAGCTACGTCGCGCCTCGTCCGCCTCGCGACGCCCCCGCCGCCGTCACAGGACAAGATGGTGACGGCTTCTGAGTCGTCTGCCGCACTGTCGCCATCTTGTCCTGTGATAAGAGGAATACACGATAATATGGCGATGGTGCAGTGTGCGGCTCGTAGCGACGGAACGAGAATCTTCTGGTCGACCAGCAGCCCAACTCAGATTCACCAGCACTGGAGGCTGAGCTCCAGCAACGGGCGGTGCATGAAGACAAGCTGATCCCTCGCTTTCAGGTTGAAATATGCACTTGAGATTGTCCGGTGACGGAATATTCTGTCTGTCGAAATGTCCAATGAGGACGACAATTGCAAAACTGTTTGAGACAGAAACGTACACAAACAAAAACTTTCAATTAAAATGCCCCACGAACAAGAATGTGAAACAGTGTTACTGTGCTAGTAAAATTACACAAGGCGTACACACTCAGAAACAATAAATGAGCGCACCTTTACAATGTCATTACAGACAACACGATAAAGTAATCATTGTGGCTCAAGTAAAAGTAGGACATTGTAACCATTTACCGTCACATAAATAAATAAAAAATATTTTATAAACTGACGAAAAATAGAAAATATAGTGCTGACATTCGATATAGAAAACAATAATATTGAAAGTTACCTACGAAGTATCTTTGATAACTTAAAACAAGCCATCAGGAAAAATGTGACTTAAAAATTACGATGAACCTTCTATATCGAAACATTTTGTAATAAAATTAATTATCATTTTAAGATAATTGCAATCTTTTACACTTGACCAGAGGTTTCCATCCGGCGGTCCACGAAAGCTTTGTGAAAAAAAATTTTAATAAAAAGTACGAAAAAATATTTATAAGCCAGTTGTTTCTGTAGAAGTCACGTGGAAACCCATGCGGATGGGTAAACAGAAATAATCTTCCATAATGAAATATGTATTTGACGCTAAATTCACATTTCATAATCCAACATACAACATATTTAGAGGAATTTTGCCTTATCTTATGTTCCTCGCAAGTGGCCCCATTCTGAAAATTTTGAACATGACGGGGACAAATGTGCATGTTTATATCTTGATTTGCACCACGTCACTGGTAGACCCTTTGTTGCTGCAAATTTTGATATCAGGAAGAACAGAACTAAAAGTGAACTTTCAATCATTGACAGTAGCACAGTACTCAGAGAAAATTGATATTTTAAAAGTTTTGTTTCGTCCAATTTATTAATTTCAGTGTCTCTAGGCTATTTTTTTATTTTGCCATTGGCCAAATATTAATTCAAAAGAACATCGTTGAGTGGAGTGTAATTCAAAAATTGTTTTGGATATAATAATTTTTGTTCATTTTTAATTTCACTCTGGCCATTCATTTATGCAATTGTTAAAGTACTAAATAACATGATTAAACATTTTTTTAAATTAAACTATTCATATTATTTTATACTAGTACCACTTTTCTATTTGCAGAAAATTACGAAAAATGTCCTAATTAGTACTGTACGCTTTAAGCATTTATACCTATTAGACCCTAGTATGCAATAAATAAAAATTAAAAATTATGTAGTATCATATAAGTAGTAACATGCTTTTGGACACTTCTGTATGTAGTAAATTTCTTTATGTAGTCAGAATCTAAGTGTTGTGGGTCTTTAATATCGAAAAATAGATTGACAGCGTAAAGTCTGTGCGTGTGTTCGTTCATGTGTGTAGTCGACACCAACGTCTGAACTGTTCACACGATTTTCTCCAAAATTCACTCTCTGACCTATTTCAAGGAGCTCAATGCCCTGAGAGTTTGAAACGGGTATTTTGATGTTTATAAAATATATGATGATATTATAAAATAATATGTAAAATATTTTCGAAAAGTATGAGTAGTTTTTACATGATTTGCATGTAATTTTGCATTAAATATAGATAAGTTTTAAACAATTATTGTCTCAAAAACGGATACAAATATGTTCTTTAAATAAAATTATAAAAAAAAAACATTTTCTTGAAAACTGCTCCAAATTTTGTTCTTTAAATTTTTTCCACAGATAAATTAGAGATTCTTAAAATAATGACCCAAATATTATTTTTGTTGAACTGTAAATTTTCCAAAATCGTGAAAGTTAGAAAAAGGTAATAAATATAATGAGTGTGTGCTGTTGTAGCACCACAAATGTCCTGTTTGTTTCGGTGCGTCCAAGAATGCCCGTGTCATCATACATCATGGAAGTAAATGACCGCCATCTCGATCAAGTTTTTATCCAGTTTCCCTAATCCATTGAGCAAATGCTGTGACGTGACTGCCCCATGTTTTGCTTTTAGGCGCAAATGTAGCTTCACTATGCACACGTTTTGTTGAGCACTCGTTTTGCTTGTAGTAGTAGGAGTAGAACTGAGGGTGAGTGACTATTTTGTTAGCAATGCAGAAAGATCAAATCGTTAGTTCATTTACGATTGCAATGAATTTTCTATAACTTGGGAACGAAAATGTCTTGTTTTTGAAATGTTGCTAATATCGCGCATATTACGTACAGTTTTTACTGTTTTTTGACCAAATAAATCAAATCAAATAATACCCAGCCGCCCACCCAGCGCCGCCTGGTCTCGCACCGGTGAAAACAATCTATGGTCCAATTAAAATAAGTTGGTGATTGACGGTTGCAAATGGAAGGGAGCGACGTTGACAGTTAGCGTACCACTGATCACGTGCTCCCGGGACACGAAAATAAACATTTGAGATAAATACTTATTAAAGTAACCAAATTACACACTCATATTGTACGAAGCTACAGCTTCAGAAGCACAATTGTCGATCACCAACTTATTTTAATCGGACCATAGGGCACCCTCATTCATCCATTCCGAATGGCCAGCCTTCTCATTTTTCCATCTTTCTTCTTTCACGATAAAGAAAACCTCCAGAGTTTTGCAATGGCCCTAGCATTTGAGGAAAATCATTCAACTGTGGAGATGCCTAGATCAAGATATAAAATCATTGATCCTTTTTTCAACACAGCTTGTTTTTTACATTCTGTGAAAATCCTTCTGTCAGTGACGATCAACCGGTTTTAGAATTGATGCGTTGAATGAAATCTTAGAGAGTAGAAGAAAATCATGCTGGAAACCTAACTTTTTGAGTACCAATATTAAATTTTGAAGCTGCCAATTACACAGAGTTGATGTAGTGATAATACCATCACCGATCCATCTACCTCGCCGCAAATACCAGAAAATCAATTGAGAAGAATAGTTGTTGAAGGTTATATGATATTAAAAATTCAGTTAATGATCCTTTGTCATAGAAAGGCCGTTGAGCGCCATGTCTAAGTTGTCCCTGACGCCTCACAATGAATCTGCGGTAATAAGTTTGTTAAAATCAAGAAAATACATGGCCAATTTTGAATCTAAAACATATTACGTGATATCTGATAAACGAAATAGTACCATTCTTGTTTACAAAGTTCAAATAAAAATAATATAGTTTGTTGTGCATTTTTAATCAAATATAGTATTTTTAAATATGTTACCTAAAAAGTGTGTTGTTTATAAACCTGCTTTCATGCTACAACTCATTCATGCGGTTCAGTCATTTTGCGACAAATACGAATTTTTTTTCATTTAAATGTTTCAGTAACACGTTTATTTCATTTTCCTGAAACTTAAAAATCAGTAATCGGATTTAATTATTAATTTTAATTAGACATTCTATTTTCATTCATTTAATTTTTGACGAAAGTAGGCACCTCAATGCCGTGGAATCTGAATTTGCAATTGGTGTATGATTGAAAAATGCGTCATTCAGTGTCATTTTATTAGCGCCCGACATAGGTTTGGCTGCCATCGCGCTGTGCAGTCGGCCATGGCCGGGCTACCCTGTGCCTGTGCTGATAATTTTTCCATGAGCGTGATGCTTGCGAATGGAAATGTTAATAAACAAGACGTTGAAATAGTATCTGACAAAAACAAAACTTTTTCGGAGAAGCAACAAACGCATTTATTAACACATTGTCGCCAACATTATTATTGCAACACATAAATTCCTCAGATTGGAAGGTGTTTACTCACGTTTTGGGTTAGATATGATATTTAATACGTCTGGCATCCATTTGTCTAAAAATCCTATTTTCTCAAAATGTAACATAGAAATCATTCCTTGACGAAAGTCAGTATTAATGTTATTTATTCATTATGTTCACATTTTCCGGTAAAATGCATTATACTTTTCATCAAGAAAGCCCAACATAATTAACAATTCATATACTTTCAAGGGGTTGAATGCACTGCAAGTTAGTGTTCTTATTTAAATGACTGTTCTTTCTTAACTCTTCAGTGGTCGCGCTCAGAATTGAAACGCGAGTAGTCATGTGGATTACAATTGTAATTCATATTTTTAAAATTCTTCTTAACAATGTTTTACAAACAAATCGTCTTTTAATTCAAATATGGGCGAGTAATGGCATCTAAAACACTGACCACTAAAAGAATACTAAATATTTTATTAGAATGTTGACATATTACAAATTCTTTGGCATTCTACACAAAATTGAATGTATTATGCCTGAAACAAATATACTAAAATATATGCGAGTAGATATTTGTTTTTGAAAACTCTTGCGCTCTATATGAGTTGTGCAATCGTTATAGTTTGCATTAGATTATTAAATAAGCAATTTGACAAAATTGTTTAAACATCTGGAGCCTCTATTGTGAATGTGTTTCAATGTCAAAATCAAATGAATATATCGTATATTTTCTGAATGTGGCAACCTCACCAGGACACAATTTTTGCAGTAATTTCGAGTGATCTTGTTTCGTTGACGTCCAGGGAGATAAAAACATTCCTCGGTACCTTCTCGGATTCCCAGAAGAAGTCTTCCGCTTGTTCTTATTGCTTTCGGCACAGATATTCTCTCTACCTTTCTTTTTATTACTGGTTTCTTTAAAAATCCTGTTCTCCTTCCATGTTTTCATGGAATTAAACGTCTCTCGAAGAGGAGAAAAAATAGCACCGGGATTTTGAAACGCTCTAAAGTCTGGTAATTTCCGAACCCGTCTGATGGCGCATGCATACCCAAGATACATAGATCCCGACATGCATACCCAAGCTTGATTTTTCGCAAAGAAGTTTTGTACACGCAATGCAGCGGAACAGTGATATACTGATGTCAAATTTGCTCCCTCACTTGCAATATAAACGATTATCACAATTTTTGGGACGAATTAACAGCATAAGACATACTTTTCAAATATCGCGCACCTGAGTTAATTTTCCCTCAAAAACCGACGAAAGCGTTACAGACAGAAAGAAGTTGAGTTTTCGTAGAAAACGCTTTGAACTGTTTTCAAAGATGGCCGTGAGAGCGCGCACATCCCAAACGCCGGTGGCTAGCGTGCCTATGCAACGTTGTACGTGTACTTTGTCTATATTTCGGAGAAACCAGCTCCTTCCAGTTAAGACGAGACAAAACCACATTGTTTGAAATTGGGCACTGAAACCCAGTTCACGATATTCCTTTTAAACAGGAAACACATCACTCTGCAGCTGAAGTACCTGCAGTATTCCAACACGGTTTTTTGAATAATCTCGCATATACATTCACAGTCACTGATGTGGAAACTGTTTTTGATAAAATATTTAATTTATTGCCGTGTTATACGGGAGTATTTTCTTTGTAGTTCTTGAGCACTGCGCATGCTACTTGTTGAAACCATTTTTTTTGTATTTTCAGCAACATGTTTGCTTCTAAAGACCGCTAGTAAATTAAATACATTTCATCAAATGTATTTTACAATCCGAAAAAATTAATGTATTTTACAGCCCCTTTTTGCTCGCTTTTTTTCGAGTTTACAACCCACGTGGTGTAGCATGTATTCCCATACAGTCTCAAGCCCTATTCTATCAGGCCGCCACAACATGTTAAAACTTGTTAATATAATTTTAATAAATCAATTATAATCTTCAAATCATTTATAATAAAACATCGTAGTATTAAAATTCTCGGACACGCATATCATTGGTATTTGATTTTGTTGTGTATTTAGCAAGTATTGTATGGAACGAAGTTTCATTTTCTGTATTCAAAATTCGACTAGAATATGGTTTAGGATAGAGACCACAGAATTATGAAAACGTGCACAAAATTCACTTCTCCCCATAGCTCGTCATACGCAGTTTTTAACTGTTTTTGACGTAAATAAATAAATAAGTATTGCAGCGTCCCCGAACGGTAAACGATTGACTCGACTTGACTCGCCGGCGCCTTTTCCACAGTGAGGTTCCCATTCAAAATTCCCGAACAGGCGCCGGCCCAGAGAAGTACATTGTACTTTGAGTTACTTAGCAAGGAGACGGGATGTAGTGAGAAAGAATGAAACCTTCCCGTTTTGCGCCGCTGATCCGTTCCTTTGATCTTCTTCTCCCATTTTAACCAGATTCTTTTCCGCTTCAAGACAAGACCAGCACAACGTGCGCCGCCTGATGGTGTTTCTTTGGCCGAAGAGGAACTGTGATCAGTCCTGCTCTTTGCTCCGGGAGGGAAAAAAAAAAAGCAAGCGGGGAAGAGCAGATCGCGCGCGCGTCTGTCGCGACTTTTTTTGTGCGCTCTAAGACGTTCGTTGGAAGATATTCCCTGCACAGAAACGCGAAATCCATGAAACCTTTGAGACAGATTGCTGTCCACGCCAAACGCCCGAATCACGCTTCCTCGACTCGTTTTAACGAAGACATTCAATTTCGAAAGACGTTTGCAGAACGAGCGAATGAGTGCCTTTGTGCAGAAAATTAAAATACGCTTTCCCGGAGACAGGTTTCTGACATAAGTAAAGGAACGCTGAAGCTTGAAAATGCCTCGGAAACTATATTATTTCTTTCTTACATTTCTAATTTCATAATAACAGTGTTCCTCTTTCATTTTTAATATTTCACTTTGACAAAGGGGAAAACGAAAAATGGAATATAGTTATTTGAATTATTATTGGTATTACTGTGGAAGGCGAATTGCGTACATATTTTCATTATAAACATGAGAGCTAATGAATAATTGCTTTAGAAAATACATATAATATTTTTGCATCGTTGCTATGGCATACTACAGCATTTAATTCAACCAGTGAAATTTGAATGTAACATTTATTATCAGGCGTTCAATAACCTGTTTAGAATTGTTTCAGTACGTAAGGAAAACACATACATAACAAACAATATAATTCGCTTTAGAAATTCCAAACGATCTACCAGCAAAAAAGGCAGCGGCTTGACAAATATCTCTACTTGAACACGGCTTGAAAAATGAAAATTTTCGACATTTGATACATTACACGTAGTTGGTGCATTGCACACAAGAGTTCTATTATTTTTCACAAAATATAGTTTTTATGCGTTTCCATTTTTAACACACTGTAAATAAATAAGAGTAAATGAAAATCACGGAACCGCAAGATGCTGTGAATGAAAGCATAAAAGTTGCAAGTAATTATATATAAAGAGAGCCAGGAGACGAAATGAAGCCGCAGACCTCTCTCCAAGAAAGGAAACAAGGACGAAATTCAAAATTATCAGCCAATTCATCTTTTGTCTGTTCTTCAAAATTAGTAATTATTTTTACATACAAATGGAAACGTTTCTCAGTAACTGAGAAGCGTTTTCAAATTGCCAAAATGTATTAAGAGAATCAAAACCTACAACCATATATTGTTTCTTAAGAATGTCGCTTTATCCGTGGATCAAAATGAAGCACCTATTGAAATATATTTAGATCTTTAAATTCTTTTAAGATCATAACATTTTGCGTTCAAACTTACCTTCGTGTGACACTCGTGTTATTGCTCTCGATTGTTTAAAATGTAAGATGGTGAAAATTTCCCCTAAACTAAATGACATATGAGTAGTTGTACCATAATCCTAACATAAATATAATATTTTTGAAAGGTTTTTAACCCTGTCCCACCACCCACATCCATCTACAGCCAAAACCGTGTTTTCTAATTTTCATTTTTTTCATTAACTTAACACTATTTTATCTGATTGAAAAAATATGAAAAAAAATATACTATCAGAAAATAATTTTTAATATTTTCTCAGCGCCAAATTCAAACACGAAAAATTGTTTTGAAAAAAATAACAAAAAAATGTTTACTATGCTTTTGAACCCTGGAACAGGCTCCAAAATATTTCAAAAGTTCCTCTCAAATTACAAATTGTTATGAATTTAAAGTCAAGGTAATTTAATGGCGGGAAAATGGTTTTTATTTTTTTAATTACAGCTCACCTATCCAAAAAAATGGAAAAAACGTTCCTAACAATGTGTTTTGAGAGGAAATTCTGAGATTTTTCGTGTTTCTTCCAGGGTTCTAAGACACAATAAAAATTATTATTTTTGTTTTCTCAAACATTTTTACTTTCTCGCCTTACGAATACTTCGTAAGAAGAGAAAGTTATGTAATCGTGCGGCGGAAAACGGGGAATTTTCGCCAGAAAATCTCTTATAGCAGGGGTCTGGTGACAAAAAAGTGGATAAAACCTGTTGCTAAATTTAGAAAAAAATTCCTCTATCTCGTGGTGTAGTCAAAATCCATGATTTGTTGCATCTTCATACTTCAAAATCGATTGACGGCATTCCGTCCGTCTGTCCGTCTGCGGTCAACGCTAGCACCTAAACCGTTCGGTCGATTTTCTTCAAAATTGATATTCCCCGATGGTTTGTACTCGTCTCAAGGCCTCTTGAATTTGAAACCGATATCTAAGTATTTGAGGATACTTTACATGAAGCCCATTTTGAGATTTTGTAAATTAAAAAAAAATAGCTCCAAATTTTTTGATTATATTTTGTTGTTGAATAGTGCAAAGAACGCCTATAAACGAAAATGAAGCCTACGTCATTCCCTTCAGAATGACGTAGGCTTCATTTTCGTTTATAGGCTCTATTTTTCGAAAATTGCAAAAAACTGTTTAAAAACTGGAAAATTGAAGATAGAGATTTTCGTTTCACACAAAGTCGGTTGTACAAAATTAGCCCTTCAAATAAGGTCATGTACCATTTTTTGGAAAAAACGAATAGTTTTTGAGTAAATTGCGATTCAAATTGACAAAAAAAATTTCTCATAAACCGCTCCAAATTTTTTCTTTAAATTTTCTGCACGTGTGTAAGAAGGGAAGGTAAATATATAAATAAACTAGTGGTGCTATAGAATGGCACATACTTTCTCGCAGTAGTTATTTTCCAAATGCCGTTCATCCGATAAATTATGTGGAGTAAACCGTTCAATGCTGCCTTTCTTGGTCACGTGTTTTGAAAGATATCTTTTTCGCATGTTGACAATTACCGGCTTCTTAATAAGAGAACTGATACAAGATCGGTATGACTGCAATATTAGCAGAAGTTTTGCAAGTCGTTCTCGTAGCGCTGTTGGTTAATGCTCCTACGGCTTGAGACCTTCAGTAAGGAAGGTACCGAGTTCGATCCCCCGTGGGGAATTTTAATTTGATGAATGTGATGTTGCAGGAAAAAAACACTGAAGAGTGTAGATACTTTATTGAATATCATTCGAAGTACTTCTACTCACGAATAGATTCAATATAGATAAATAGACAGGACTTGTCTGTGTTTTCCCTAACTGCGTCTTTTAAACAATTTTTCAACTCTGTTATTCGATTTCTGAAGCGTATGACATGTGAAATCAACCGTTGTCTAGTATATATCTGTATGAACCAATTTAAGTAAAATTATGAGCATTTTAACGTTAAATTGTAATACAATATAACCAGAAGGCATGCGATGAACTTTGATATCCCTAACGGTTCCAAAAAATTCTTATTACTTTCTCGCCTTACGAATACTTCGTTAAGCGATTCACCGCTGTCTTTCTTGGTCATGTTTGAAAGACATGTTTTTCACATGTTGGTAATTACCGGCTTCTAATGATAAAACCCATACAGTTACGTTTGACAAAAATATAACTAATTGCGAGAAATGTACTGGAAATGTCTGAATATATTTGTTCAAATTTTTAACCTTTAACAATTTTTTACTTGTCTTCTTGGATTTGTAAAGCGTATGTACCATCGTATCGATTGTTTCTTTATAATGCTTTTGCCATTTTATAGGTCGGTTCTATTCTTTCGTGGCTCTGTTCGACATAGGCGGTGTTGATGTGGCGTAGTGTTATAATTGCTGGTTCGTTGACTTTGAGTCGTGCCTCGGTACGGAAAACGTTTGCTGGTATAATACACTTTTGCTGGTTTATGAAGTAGTGGAATAGCAATAAGGACCGTATAGAGGCATAGCGAGAAAGTATGTGCGTTGGAAGCACCACTAGTTTTGTTTGGATTTGGCGCTGAGAAAATATCAAAAAAATATTTTCTGATATATAAATTATCTTTTTATTTTAATATTTTTCTCAATCAGATAAAACAGTGTTAAGTTGACGAACAAAATAAAATTTAAAAAAAACATGGATTTGGCTGTAGAGGGGTGTGGGTGGTGGGACAGGGGTTAAGAAACTTTTCAACAATTTTATTTTTATATTACAGCTATAGTGTAATTACTCATATGTCATTTGGTTTACACGAACTTTTGATCATTTATCCGGGGGTAACCGTTGCTATTTAATCATGGAGATCAGAATAGATATGTTATACCGGGACAGTGATGAGATGTTGTTCCTCAAACTTTCTATTAACTGCAAACGCACACGGATCCCGTAGAGTTCGATATTACACTCTATTCTCTTGCTATTATACGTAAACCGTAAGCCCTCTATTATTTCAAATATCAATTTCAACTATCAAATATTAATTTGGTTTGGTAATTACAAATTAATAGTAAAAGAAAGGAAAGCAGTTTCAATAGTCTTCAATTTCTAATAAACAATTGTATCCGCCATTGAAAATTAACGATTTACAATTCAAGGTAACATAATATATTTTTGTCTCTCAGTTTAGTCAAACCGTTAACAGAATCCATTTATCATTCAAATCAATTTATCAAACCGTCAATTTATATGAATTTAGCACAAAATTAAAATAATTATCCTTCGTGTTCAGAAATCTTTAAATATCAGCTTTTATATTGCTTATTATGTATATTTTATCTAGCCCCCAGACATTTTGACTAGAGGAAAGAATTGTACGAATAATAAGCAAATCGCACTCACGCGATTCTTGTAATCATCTCTTCATTAAGATAGGTATTCCGTTATTGCCTTGGCTCTTGATTTACGAATCAGTAGGTTTTGCCCAAAAAGATTTTGCTCAAGTTTGGGAAGATATTTTTGTCAAATACAGATGTCTATAGCTATGTCGAATGCATTACTAAGTATTTAATGTATTAGTTATTATTTGGACTGTATAATTCTAAGTGAACAAATAAGTCACTAGCTTGCTTTGTCTCAGCATTTCGGTCAATGATGCAATCTGGATGAGGTTTTTCTTCCAGTTTACCTGATTCATTGAGCAAATGCTTAGATGGGCCCTTGTTTTGCTTCTGAACATAAATGTAGATTCACTCTCTGCGCACATTTTGTAGAGTTCAATGGCTAATATGGATATTGACGTTATCGTTCTCCATGTAATAAAAACTATTTGCCTTTATAAGTGTTGGTGGGTAAGTAAGCGTTTATAAGCGTGGGTGAATATTTTTGTATCAATATTTACCAAAATCGCTCGTTTCTATCTGCATTCAGAATTCGAAAATATGTGTTAGGGAAGCGATCCCAGAATTTAGGAAGATGTGCTGAAACTCGATCTTCCCCATTGAATGTCACACACATGTTTTGACGTTAATAAATAAATAAACAAATAAATAAAGTAAATAAATAAAAATATGCCACTCATCTAAACAGTGGACTCTCAGTGAATGACTGAGTCAATAATATCTATGTGAATCTCCACGTCGATCAGAGCACTAACATCTTGCTTCATCGTTTCCTTTCTTGCGACGCCCCAACCCCAACGTGATTGCAAGACAGGTTCGCATTTGCTATTTCAACTGTTTTCTAGAACATTCTGTAAGGCTCGTAAAATGGTTGGACAGCTCTGCCCCTCTCTCTTCCTGCCCCGATACCAGAGCATCTTATTGGATTACTGATCGTTTTTTTTGTTCACTTCTGGGCAATGAGTAAGGGATTTGTCGGGGTCGCACACTTGCGCGTAACAAATTGCTTACAAATGTGGAACTCGGGAGTGTTCTGGCTACTGTCGGCTACCGTGTGAATGGACCTCTTTGTCAAGCATTGTTTCTCGACGGGTTCATGTCGTTCATTGTGTGAAGTAAGACACGTGTGAGTGGAGGCGTGTGGAGGGCCCGGAGGGAGGGATTTGCGATGAGGGGCCTGAAGGGGCTTAGTCTTTTTTGGAACTCGGAGAGACAGGGGTCTCCGAGGGACTTCGAGGTGAAACGAATGCAGAACGGGGAACGCGATGGCGGGCGCGTCTGCGAGTGCAGTGTGTCGACAAAGAGAGATTCGTATATCTCGACCAAGTTGAGAATGATGTTTACTGGAGCGGGCCACCGTCTGTGTTTTCAGCCGAAACGATAGAGACAGAGATATAAGGATACTCAATTCAAAATTAAAATGGGACCGTGCCAAACTATAGCGGAAAAAAGCGCGATTTATTTCGTTTGCCAATCTAGTATCGTCCCAATTATTATTTTAACTGTATTTGGACATATCTGCGTTTCATATTGGAATAAATAAAAGTATACTCTTCTCTGCAAAACGATTCAAAATTTTGAAACTAATTCTTTCGATATGCAGTAACATTCATATAAAACGTTCGTTTTAACTTAAATTGTTTCTCAGAATATTATACCAAATAAAATTATTTTTTATGTAAGAAGAAACTACCACCAAATGAAGAATTCTGTAGATACTGACAGCAGTAAAGTTAATGTTTTCGTAGTTTATTGCATACCTAACAAACCACCTAAAGCGTATGGGAAAAAAGATGAATGAAGAAGATAAAATGTTTAAATTCAATGAATAAGTATTAAAAATTCAATATAAATTGAATTTTTTTATTACATTCTTGTACTAGAACGGCGAAAAGTAAAAAAAAAGCAACTTAAAAGGACAGAAATAAAACAGTCAGTGCAAATCGTGTTTGATGTGTCTCTGAAGTAATATTTTATCATCTGATTCACAACCTCTATGAATGGTGATTCCGCAGGTGCAGTCTCTGAACTTGCATACGCTCCTGACGACTTTTGTTAGCGAAACTGACTGTACAGATCCGTGTTTACACTGTTAGTTCCATGAAGTGCCGCAATTGCATTCTTCTTTCTTCGCTTGGTCGATTTATAGCAATATGCACTATAGAGAATGTATCATAATGCTGTGGTGGTATTAAAATAAGTGGCGATTTTTCAACAGAAAAACTCCTTTTCTGTACGTGATGCCGAAAAATGTAATAATTCTTGCACATGTAGATAGTATATTAGTTCTTCTAATACATTGTGTAGTCTGGTGTTTTGTAAGTCTTCGATACCGAAAAATTGGTTTAAACGTGCCTTAGCGACTGGATGTGAAAAACGCTAGGCTTTAAACCGTTCACAAAATTTTCACCAAAATTTATGTACCCCAAATGATGTGGCTGACGTCCACTTTATTTTAAATTTCGATTGTTACTGATATTTTACATCATGTTTTAACATTAACTAAAATCTTAAAAAGAGGCTCAAAATATCTTCTGTAACTTTTTCTGGAAAAGAAGAGTAAAATGGCACAGATCCGAATATTTCTGAATTCTACTTTCGACTCCATTTTCTAAAATTGCAAAAAGTTAACATTTTCGGCGTTTTTTTAGAACTACAGTAGTAAAGGTCGAGATTTTTCTTAATGAAATGTATTCTCCAAAATTAGATCTTTAGGTCCGATATTCATTAAAACCTCTGAATTTTCGAAAGTTGCAGATGTCCAACTTTATTTTTGAAGCGTCGGGAACGTACTACATACGTGCAACTACCAACAATGATCAGAAAAATGTCGAGGCGGTCGGTAGCCGAACTGCTTAATAAATTTCCTTGAAATCGGTTCGAGACACCGAGGAGTTCGGAGGTAAGCACTTCGAGATACCGGGGACCCTAAATTGGTGACCTCGGTTACTAATGGCGCCGATTCCGGAACCGTTAGGGATAAAAGGTAACTACATTATGGCTAAGTGACCACATTCAAGGAGACTCATTTCATGTTTCATGACTTATGAATACGTTCAAAGTCAATTACTCCACTGATTGACTGATTAGTGATTGCGGACTTGATTGTCCACTGATAAGGTCATTAGATCCGTCGGTGTAGTGTTTTTGTATAGTGGGAGATGGCAGTGACCTTCCCTCGCTGTCTGGAGACATCCTGCGCCGTGCCCCCAGTATGGGTTTTGAGGAGAATACCTTCGAACAACAACTTGAAACATTGTTAAGAGAGTTACAGGATTTCAAAAACTCAGGACTTCGCGGGTAGCGGACAAGTCAGGTACATTCTTTTCTGTTTGGAAAGCCTTCCTCAGTTTCAAGTAGTATCAAATTACGTGACCATTAGAAGTAATGCGAGTACGTACGTGCTGTTGTTGTACCATTAGTTAATTATTTACTCTGACATGGTGTTCTTAGATATCTTCTACAGCCGTTTAGTACAAAAAAGAAATTTTCAGAGCAGGACTAACGCATATGCTGGCTAAAAGACAGTCGTAGATCGCAATTATTGGTTTTGACTTCATTTTAAATCATATGTCGCCATTTAAAAATGGACATCAAAACTGTCATGTCGCGCTTGTCAGTTCGCTCATGACAGTTACATTCGGCGCGCGAGCGGCAAAGGCAGCGCGCGCTGTCGGGGATAGGCGGCGGTAGCGGCAAGCCGTGGTCACGGCCTATCAGGCTCGAGCTCGAGTGCGAGTCTCACTGCCCACCATCGACCCTTTAAAGGGAGCGAGCCGCCCACCCTGGGAGTAGTGCCGTCAGTCCAGATTCCACAGTCGGGAGACCAGCCCCGCTCCGCCAGCATGAAGTGCACAGTGAGGTCTACGGGTCGTGCATGGTGAGCGCGGAGTCTATGCACTGGGGTACCGTGCGTTGGAAGCACGTACTGATAGGCGCTTCGCGCCGGGAAAGCTTTCATTTCGACATGTTTTGTTTAGTTGAAAATGTATGGACGTTGTATTGGAATTGTTAATAAACAATTTGTTAATTTGTTCTGAACTATGTTATTCTGGTGGACATAACAAAAATATTCGAGCGACTTTCATTTACTGACACCGAACAATCCTTGGTTAAAAGCATTTAGGTTATCAGGTAGGTAGGAGTATCCATGTTGACGTTGTGTGAAAAGGTAGGGATGAATGTAGGAGGCTGTTAAATCCATTTAAAATAATGTCTTTCTTTCTGTCAGATATATCATTATCTTACGTCTTACTATTTTTGCGACTACCTTTAAGTCTAGAAGGCTATCTTTAAATCTACCGGAACGTTTTGTTTCCTTAATTGTCCTATTCTCGCCCCTCCTTTCTGGTCATTCACTTTAGTTTTACTGTTTTCAAGGTGCCCATTTTTCCTTGTCTTGCTTGTTCAACCACAACAAAAAAGTTACTTTAATTTACAACTGCAATCTCTATTTTCATTGCAATGTAAAAGCTTAAGTGACACAAGCATTGGCGGCTTTGTAAAGTTTTAATGTTTGTGGGGAAATATTTTTCATATACACTCGATAAAGTAAATTTTCCCGAGTTCGCAATATATTTCACTACAAGACCCTGGTAAAAATAGTCCACAAAGAAAAATTTCAGCATCAAAAGAGCTGCACATAAACTCAGACCTTTGCGTGTCGTAAAAGGCACCCAGATGGTAATTTTAGCATCGTTTGCTGGACAAACGTGAAGGTAACTTCGACAATATCTCTCTTACTAATAGCGTAATATCGTGAACATTCGTTCGAGGAAAAGTGCGGCTTGATTTTAAAACGGAAGTTCATTTAAATATCTGATTGATAAAAATATTTTAACATACACCAAAATACAAAACGGAAAGGAATTGCTGTTCCGTTTCACTTTCATCTAATAATATTTCAATCAATAAACTATAAATAATGAATAGATGAGAAAGTTTTCATGTGTGCTGTTTCACCACTTCCTCCTCTTACGCACCTTTCCGTGGGCTGCGGGAAGGGAATGATTGAATAGCTAGATTAATATCTTAAAAACTATTCGACAAGGGAGTGTGTACGTCTTTTATCATGTCTATTTGCTATAAAAAAGGAAGTCGAGTTATCTGAATTTTAAATAAAATGGCAAAATTATATTCAATCTTGAAAGTACAAAACTAATACAAATTCAGCTCGTGCAATTCCTAAGTTTTTTCTATGCTTTTTGGAAATTTAGTACCTGTATCGATACCTGACCTATACCTGAATTCAGTATACGACTTGGAACATACAATTAAAACATCACACGCAAACACTGTTAGATAATAAAAATACACTTTACATACATTTGACATAGAACAATAATGCTGAAAAAGAGAAAACATAGCAAAATCCTTTACATCTTTCTATTGTAAAAAAATGTACCATTTACAAAACTTTATTGACTTATAATTTTCACTTTTGGACAAATTTAAATAAGCTTGTGAATTCTTTTATCTTTAACTGACTTGTTTCTCTCTCACAAGATTTCACTCAAGGATAATGTTTTTTAATTCTTGAATTTATCATTTGAATGTTAAATGTACAAAAACACTGTTTAAACTTGTAAAATTGTGATACAAATTTTATACATTATAATACCTTTCAATTTTATCTGCGTCCAACTTACGACCGCATGGATATTTAATGAAATCAAAAATTATATCCAATATTCAAGAACTTTTGAAATAAACGGGCTAGCAAAAGAATTACTTGTTCTTTCAACGAACGTCTGCGTTACAAATGTAGGTCGTGGATCGAAAATTGCACGTAACGGCATGTAACCAGACTCTAGTGGTTACAGCTGATATTTTATATTGTGTGGGATACGATTAAAGAAATGTGTACTTTCATATCTGAAGAAACCGAGATGCTATTTTCTGATTAATGCAACGTCTTCATTTGAACACTCTAAAGGCATGCATATTTAAATATCAGTACCAATGTTCCGATTTCGTTCGCAGGAAAACCATATTGCCCCAAATCTACTCTTCTCTTGCTTTCTGGGACGGGTTGCTTAAGGGGCTCTTGTGTTGACAGCAGGGTAAATCTGCTCGCACCAAATTTCGTGGAAAGGGATCCATTAACGTTGGGATTTGAGGTTATGCTACACAATTCTGCCTTTGTGTCAGCCTTTGTGGCAAGATGTAAGAGAAGCTTGGCATATCTTGCAAATACTGACAATAACGTATACGACAATGAGTAGTGAAGGACAAGGTGGTTGTAAATGGTTAGACGCATCATTCTAGTAACCTAATGATGAATCCAAACATTTTACAGTGCAATAAAAGAACGAACGATGTCATCGCTGAAAAACATTTAAAGTTGTAGGAGAGTATATAATATAAGGAGCTATAACTATAGCTTTTAACAGAGAAGGGACGTTGGTTTTCCTTTGTTGCATACATAATATAAAGTTATCAAATATTACAAAAACAGGACATAATACATATCTATAAGCGGACAAATACTATAACGTAACGTACTCTTTCGGCACCAAAGGCCGCTGTGGGTAATGCGACCAAAAATAAGTACCCGATCAATTAATGTTTGGACACTAGCTACATCAATGAATCGAATTCAACCACTGGCTAGAGGAGAATTTTTGCTTTCTATGCTTTCTCGATCAATACCCACCGCACGAGGTATCTACTTGCCCCCTCCTCTCATTTTACTCGCACATTTGGGAAGATTGATTGATTGATTGATTGATCCGTGTTTCCGGGCGCGTCAACTACTTAGGTCATTAGTTCTGTAAGTGTAGTGTGTGTTTTTCTCGGGAGGTGGCGATGATCTTTTCCCCGCTGGATGGCGAGACCTGGCGCCGATCTACCATCGACTAGCGGGGGTTTCCCCTCAACCACTTATCTCCCACCAGTGGGGCACCGCCCCAGCCGGGACAAGCTGTAAGCTCCCCGGTCTCCAGGCATGTGTGGTAGTGTAGTGCATGTATGTGTGTAAGAGGAGAGGATAGGCCAAGGACCTATGTGTGTAAGAGGAGAGGATAGGTCCGTGGCCGGTTTGATAGGGTACTGCTCCGGGTGTTGCCGGGTGTTGAGCGGAGAAACCTCGGAAAACTACCGATCGGAGCAGCCGGCCGCTAGAATTCGCCTCCAGTCAGCGACTGAATTCAACCTCGCTGACAAGCTAGTGTCGAAAATCCTGCCGCTGTCGGGACTCGAACCTAGGACCTCCCGGTCAGAGGGACTACAGTGACATCAAGTTGATGCACTGAGCCATCTCTCCCGGTCATTTGGGAAGATCAGTCAGTCGTTTAGAGCTTTTCCTAAATGGAGTGATATTCTCTGGGGGAATATGTTGAGGGGGAAACGTCTGAGCGTGTAGGTACGCTCCGAATCTCACGTTTCAGGGGCAGAGGAACGCCTCCACTTCCCGGGATAAAACGTTTTCTACACTTACCGGATTATTGACCTAACGAGTTGGCGCGTCGGGAAACAACACTTACTGACGAATAATATAGGGAAACCAGAAAAAGTGATTGTATATGAGCTGTGACCGGCGATTGTCACAAGAAAAATAAAATGACACAGTAATGTAACACAGATGCAGATGCTCATATTTTCTAAGGTGGCTCAGAGCAACATCTGTAGGAGAATTCTAGCGGACGGCTACTCTGATCGTTAGTTTTCAATGCTCCTATCTTCACCAGGCGAATGACGGAGCAGTGCCCGAGCAAACGGGACGCGGACCGCGCGCTGTCTTTCTTTCTTCTTCCTTGTCCCATCATCAACTCTTACTTACACACGTACAACACTTACTTACACACCACACTACCACATACATAGCGGGAGACCACTCGGGAGCTTACGGTTTGTTTCGGCTGGGGCGGTGCACCACTGGTGGGAGATATCTGGATGAAGAAAACCCCACAAGTGTAGGTGTTGGTCGGCGCCGGATCGCAACATTCATCGAAGGAAGAACGCCGTCCCCACTCGTCATAAAACTTGCATTAGCACCTACGGGACTAAGACCACAGCAGTTGACGCAGCCGGAAATACAAAGTAATCAAACAAATCCACGTATTCTGCTATTATCCCTTACAATGAAATTCCTTACAATGAAATTCCTCATATTTCCATTTTATATTTATTCGTGAAATTTCAGCCAATGGCGTGCAAGAACTGGGACCCTAACAGCCAAGTAGAGACGACTTTACCATGCATATTTATCCGTTATTGTTTATCACCTCCTAGGAGGTGATACATTTTGCGCCTTGTTTTGTCTACAGATAGAGGTTATGTAATTTTGCTATTATTTTTATTCCTTGGTCGGGTGTGTATCTTTTGTTTGAAATTGTTTGAGCGCAAAGTGTTGCAGCAAAGGTTTGGTTCGACGTCGAATGACGAAATAGAGGAAATTATTTGTAAATCCAAGCCAAATAGCACACTCAACAACAGGAAATATATTTGGAATCAGTTTGAGAAATTGTGTGAGGAAAGGAAATACAAATCAAGCGCAAGTAATACAAATCAATGATATATGATATATGAAATATCAAATATCTTAAAAGATGATGAATATGAGAAAAGTGAATGGTGAAGAATATAAATAATATTCCGTGAAAAGTATATGGAAAGTGACTGCGAAAATGATACAAGAGAAATTTTTCAAAGAATTCAATAGAAATATTAACCCCTTTACAGATATGGAATTTCAAGTCGCTAGAGAGGCTAGAAATGCAAAAAGAAAGTTACTACAAAACAATCCGGAGAAACGAAAGGTTACTGCAGTAGCTCTGAAATCTCAAGAGTACCAATTAATGATTGATACGTGTGAAAAAAATACGCCAGAAGGGTTGCAAAAAAAGTTCTTTCCTGCCTCCTCACTAGTACTGGCGTAGCGTGGTGGAGAAGCGGCAAAATGTTTAGTCTATTATTTCCAAATGGAATTAGGTCATGATGGTAAAGAAACCGGTAGAATAGCCTATAATCCCGTATTTTCCAAGACTTGTCAAGGATGTCAAGGCGATGGAAAGCTTACAGACACGAAATGGTTCACACCAAATGAGGAAAAATTGATCGATTTTTTGTCACACCTAACCCTTCATACCAAAAGTCAGGCATTTGCTACAAGAACTGCCATGTTGGGGAAAATCAGTTGTCTACGTGGACGAAAACGTTTGCAGCTAAAGTTGGATTTGACACAAAAAAAAACAAACAGAAAATAACTAATCGTTCTTGTCGTTCTACTGCAGTTTCTGAAATGCCCCAAGTTGGTATACAAGAGCAAGAAATAATAAAATTACAGGACACTCCAACACATCGTCACTCAAGACATATCTCCAAATGAATGTGGAACACCATTCTTCAAGTATCAATAAATTAAGATATAGTAGCGCTTCAAATTCAAGTAATTTCGCTCTTAGTTTGTCTTCTGTTTATTTGTTGTTTATAATTGCCCTTATGTATATATTTTTGTTCGATGTAAAAATATTTGAGTAAAACAATGTTAATTATTAATGAACATTGTATTTATGAAATTTCATTCGTGAAATAGTCTTAGTCAATTTCCAAACCACTCCTGGAACCTATGATAAATCTATGTAAACTATTTGTTCTGACTGGCCAACATTCAAAGACAATTGTATGTATCTTCTTTCTTTCCTTCCTTATAACATTTTTATTACATGTTTAAATTGTTAAATGAAGTTTTTTGTAATAAATATGTTATAACAAAGGAAACAAAGAAGATAAATACTATTGTTTTTGAAGTTAGCTAGAGACAACATGTAGCCCCATATTTTTATGAGCCCCATATTATAACATATCTAATATGTTATTGACCTATAATTTTATTACCGGTGCCTTCTTTAAGTTTTGAAAAACGAGCTCAATCCAACAACCTGCTTTAAAATTATATTCCAAGTAATCTCATTTAACTCAAAAGTTTCATATATAGTCATCAAGTTTAATGGAAAAGTACAAATCAAGAAATCTGGATAAACATAATCAGCGTAACATTCAAACCCTTGAATATTTAAAGAAATATTCCATTTTATTCTCCTCTTCATTGTTGTGAGAATGGCGGGTAACGGGTAAATCCGTGCGCTGGCTGCTAAACGAGGTGTGCGTCGTCCTACCCCCGCGCCAACGTGCTTGGCGCCGCTCAGTGGGAGCCGTCGTGTGTGGTGAGCGGGCGGGTGGGGGGGGGAGGAGCAACCCGCCTAAGCCCAGATTGCGAGTCGCCGCGCGCAAACCCCAGGGGGCCTCCGGGACAGGTGAGGCTGACGCGCCCCTCACACGGCAGAGGCTGGACTGAGGCGATACTGTTTTTTTAAATTTAACGTGGGTTTTATTTCCGACAAATCACGTAGTCAGAAGCCGTTCAGCAAACTACCGATACCCAGAGGTGTGAACCAGCAGCCCATCATACCAGCAGCCCCGATACCCAGAGGTGTGAACCTCTGGGTATCGGGGTAATAACTGTGTGAACCGCTCATGTGGAATTTGTGATAATTGAACGTAGACAGAAGCCTTGGTATCCGTTCAGCATCACGCCTCTGGGTACCGGGAGGAAAACTGTGAACCACTCATGTGGAATTTGTGACAATTGAACGTAGACACAATGTAGACAGAAGCTTGGCATCCGTTCAGCATCACATCTCTGTGTACCGGAGTGAAAACTGTGTGAACCACTCATGTGGAATTTGTGACAATTGAACGTACTCAGAAGCTTGGCATCCGTTCAGCATCACATCTCTGGGTAAAATATTATAATATAGAATTATAAAATATTGTATTATAATATTGTAAAAATATAATTTCTTGCAACATTTTTAGTGATTTGCAACGTCTCTAAAGTTCATCAGCTGTATTCCGAAAGTGATGTACTAGTAAAATTACAACGCAACGTGAAATAATTCGAAGAGATTAAAGAAAACATTAATTTATTCGAAGAGATTCGAAGAGCGTATTTTATTCGAAGACAAATTTGGGGTTCCACCAATTCGATCAAGGAATATAAATTTTTGAGTAAATCAAGTGATCGGTTAGGTGCTAGCATTCACGACAGGCGGACTGACAGACTGATCGACAAACGTTTTGGGATCAATATATTTTTTGGTATCGATGTCCTACAAAACTACATCCGCGTTAGAAGAAGTAATTGAATATGTAAGAAGACGTCTGCTGTTTTTCATTACCATCTGTAAAGAATTCCTTTTGCGTGGTTCACGGGTTTTTGTCCGAAATAATGATTCTCAGGGCTTGCTGTGCGTGGGAAGTTAAATAAATATCATGAAAACTCACATTCTGAGAAACAGCCAAACAAGATAGCATGACCATTCATAGTGACTACATGTTCATGATATTTATTTAACTTCCCACGCACAGCAATTTCAGAGAATGGAGTAATAAAAACTCCGAAACGTCGGCAATCTGACATATCTTATCATAACAAGATTTACCCCTCTTTCACAAGTTGATGAACCGAGACTCATACCACAAGGGTGTGTCACATCTGACACTGGAATTCAGAATTGGGGGCAATCGGGAACGATACTGTAGGTAACTCACACTTACATAACAGGAACAAAGTCAGAATTGCTCAATAAGATTTAAAATTAAACCATTCTTTATTTACAAAAACATCATGATATTAAATTCATTATCAGGCAAAAAAAGGAGACTAGGCACGAATTAATTCGAATGGGTTTGTTTTTGTAAAGACACACCTCAGTGCAGGTTCGAAAATTGGAGAAAGCATATCAGTCAATGTCAATCCTGAATTTATTGAGACTCCCTAGAAACATAGTAGCCTTACTAGTGTTTTTATTTTAATGGCATTCTTCATACTTAAAAACCATTGTTTGGATTAAAATTTTGTTTCTGTCAATTTCTTCATTAGTATGTAAGACTATGAGATCAATCATTTCATCAGTGATTAGTAATGAAAATACATCAAACTCTCTGGCCAGCGACGTAGCCCTTCCCTTTGGTCCAGGAAAGTAGCTGATAATGTTTTTATTTGGGATTATATAATATACATCGGTAATGGAATGTATATTCAAATAGTTTCTCAATCATTTCCTTATTTGAAATTTCAATCAACATCCATATCCTGCAATTCGACGCCAACAATGTAATCAGCATCATTTTCTTCCAAATAGCTGAAAGCGATGCATCATTATCATTTTCAGAATCATCATTTGACAAGATGGTGTCATTATCTTCACTACAAGTGTCGCTGATATCTTTTTCATCATCACTTGCATTTTCAAACTTCAACAGTTTGTTTTGATTTCCTCAGAACTGAGAAAAGGTGAATCGGAAATCATGAGAAAAAAATTAGTTCCGTCCCACAAGAATAGTACCAGATACGACACCGAAATGCGAATAATTCTTAAATGTTTAAATAACGGAAAGACACTTTGAATGATCAGTCCCTTTACACTGTCGAATAATAGTCAAATATTGGCAATTAGGGTAAACAATCGTGAAATTGCTCTCCGTTCCATCTACATTAGCGCAGATATATGCAAAAGTCGCGCATGTCATATTTGACACCGTACTTGTGGTTTATGTGTTTCAGTTTTTTCGTTACCAGGATCCGGCAATAAAAGTTTCCTCTAAAAATCGCCGCTTTCCGGCGCGTTTACTATACTTTACGAAAACCGCCACGTTTACAATACTTCTCTTCTAAATAAGGCGAGAAAGTAAAAAAAACAACAACAAAAAGTTTGCAACGAATAATGTGCGCTCGTTTTTTTTTTATCTGCAGAACTCCCCCCTTTTATTGAAGTTGAACGATGAATTAATGTAGCAACAAAGCGAGCTTAGCAACACTTGAAAAATAGAAATATTTCCTAACAAGTAAATGAAAAGTTATTTGCTTCGATTAATAATTCTTTTGATTTCCTTCCATTCCTAAGAAAATAGCAACCCACATTCCCAATTCACTTTGATTACAATTATCAGAAGGAGAGCTAAAAATCGTGTGCATAATGAAGCTACATTTATATCAAAAAGCAAAACAAGGGGCCATCTTAGTATCAATCAAGGGAAACTGGACAGAAAACCTGACCGAGATCAGTGATGGTGAGAGCCTTCGCGTGATTGATTGATTGTTAGTGATTCCGAGCGCGTGAACTACCGAGGTCATTGATCCCGTAAGTGTAGTGCATCTGTTTCGTCAGGCAATGGCGGTGATATTCCTCCGCTGGATGGCGAGATCCGGCACCGACCTACCGTGGACTAGCAGGATTTCCCCGAACCAGGTATCTCCCACCAGCGTTGCACTCCCCATCCGGGCCAAGCTCTAAGCCCCCACCGGTCTCCCAGCATGTTAGTGTAAATGTGTGTAAGGGGTGAGGGTAGGACAATGGACATGAAGGAAAGACCGCGCGCGGTTCGTGGTTCCTTTGCTTTGGTGTTGATCGGGGAAACCACGGAAAACTACCGATCAGAGCAGCCGGCCGCTGGAAATCTCCTCCACAAAGCGACTGAATTCGACCTAGCTGAGAAGCTAGTGTCGAAAACCCTACCAGCGTTGGGACTCGAACCTAGGACCTCCCGATCAGAGGCACTGCAGTGACATCCGTTGATGCCCTGAGCCACCTCTCGCGGTGAGAGCGCACGCCTTGGTGTGGGATGGAAGTGTCGTCCGGGAGCCGGAGGGCGAGCGAGGTGGCGATGCGTGAGCAAGGTGGGGTGAGGCGGGGTGGGCGAAGCGGGGCGTCGGGGCTGCGGGGGCTTAGCGGGGCTCATGCGGCGCACCCCATTTGCGACGCCGGCCTCCCGCCTCCGACGTCGCTCGTGACTCCTGTCCAGCAGGCGGCGTACGGGCACAGGGCGGCGGCGGCCGTCAGCCCATCCATTAGGCTCTTAAGGCCGCTCCCCTCCCCTCCCCTTCCGCCCCGTCCCCCGCACCCGCACTCGCACTTCATCCCCCGCTGACTGCTGTGATTCGCCCACTCCCTCGCTCCCTCCCGCCCCCGGAAGGCAACGGCCGACAGCATGACACGAGACACGCGTCTGCATCAAGCAACACGAGGAAATCGTCGCCAAAATGATATCTCTACCTCTGGCGTTCTGAGTGTTCACTATATACCATCTATTGGCTGCAACTCTGAATTTTAAGTTGCACTCGTTATTTTATAACAATTTAGAATATTTGAATTTACAAAACGATATGAATCCATGAGGGTATTTAATTTAATTTTTTTTCTGTTGTTTCGCCCAGTCATGCTCGGCTTCTTTGTGACAGTAGCCTGTGGCGTCATGTACGGTAAACGTGAAAGTCTCTAGTGATCGGGTACTTGCTATGGGATGGTTCTGTGTGTATTGCTGAGCCCCTTATTGGGCACATCTATGCCGTTATTTCAGATCTTTGTCTTTCGTACATGTAGGAATGCTTTCCACATTTACTGAATATTATTGAAGGTCTCGGGGCAATAACATGCTATGCCACTTTACGTACGTTTTGAGAAAAAGACAAGTAAAGGTTTAGACATTGCATTCTACACATTGGGATAAAGAACGTTAATTTAAGAAGTACGCTGCCATCTTGCGGCAAATATTTAAAATAAAAACCCAACATCTCCATACATCTATGGGGCGTCTAAATACACTAATATCTCAATTTCATCAGAAATGTGGCCTAGCATGTTATTGCCCTAAGGTCTTCAGTTCACAAATGTGTGTCGCAATTGAAGTAAACCTTCCTGAATAGGACGGATACCGAAAGATCGGACCGTGTATAATATAATCAAACCAATTAGATTACTAATTTCGAGTCTTAGCAATAATTGACGAAAACGTGAGTAGCCTCGGACCACAAGAGAGTTTTCAGTGATTTTGTTGGGTACTCATGAAGATTGAAAAATACAAGAACAATGAAACAGATTCGCTTTTAACTGAATAATTTCAACTGAATTTATTATGTTAATCCGTTGCTCGTACCGAATGTTCCCACCATTTTCTCATAATTAATGCGTCACTGCTTACGATACAACGATGCGACGAGGAAGAAGGAATATTCAGGATCCACGTGCAGCATTTTAGTAAAGCTTATTTATGCTGCTCGAGGCCCTCATTTTGAACTCCTCCAGCAGCATTTTGCAGCTGCTCGCCACTAGTTCTTTAATAATTTTATGAAATGCGTGTTAAGTCCTTAATGTTAATTCCTTAATGTTTTGACAGCTGGAAACAGACAGGAAAAAAATGAGAGTTGTTTCAAAGGCCCATACTCTGTCTTCAGGCAGGTAACAGGTGATAAACAATGGGCTGATGGTCGAAGGGATCAACGAACAATAATCTGAAAATACAAAACAGCAAACGAGGAACAATGTCTTTTATTCGTTGCTATCCTCACGCCCATCACAATAACAAAGAGATGGCAAGATGTAAAGACTTTAACGAGTGTCAGGACCATTTTCTCCAACTCCGTTTAAACGAAGTTTCAATTAAGTGTGGTTTTTGCTTGAGTTTAAAGTGCGAAAACGTTTTTTCCAAATTAGTTTAACTTTTAAATAGTGTTTAAATGCGAGGAAAGTTAAACGTTCATTTATGGGCGTTAGATTTATGATATTTTATGATATTTATGGGCTAGTTATGTTTACGGCTAGTGTGATTACTAATATTATACCTATTTTAAAAGGAAAGGCTCAAAGATTGATGAGATTTTTGCACAATGCAAATAGAGGACGTTGACTGTAATAAAATCTTACGTCTGCAAAAGCGCAGAACCATTCGCACAAATGAATTGACGCATGTGAATCCTTTCGAAAAATGGGACGAGATAAAATTCTTCAATAGGTTCAAATTTACAAACTGACTGCAAACATTGTTTAGCATCAGATTGAAGATATAGACACTAAAACAACAAAAAAATCATGCGATTTCGCCTGCAGATAGGTTTCTTGTTTCTTTACAGTATTATGCTTCTGGTAGTTTTCTTATCGACGTGAGGATTCATAGTAGGGTCCATGTGTCTCCTACCAGTAAAATAGTAGAAAGAGTTTCTAGGGAACTAGCGAATTTATGTCGCCAGTATATAAGATTGCCACAACTGCATAAATGACACAAGTGAAACATGGATTTTGCGAGATAGCTCTGTTCCAGAACTATAGTGGCGCAATAGATCATTGCTGTGTTAAGTACGTACTACTAGTAAAATTTTGGAAAATGTTTCTAGGGAACTAAAGAATTAATTGCGGCAGTATATAAGTTTGCCAACAAAACAGTGATATGGCCCAAGTGAATGCAGAAATGGCACAAGTGATACATGGATTGTGTACGATTGCTCGTCTCCCAAACTGTATTGGGGCATCAAAGTATTCATTATGTTCATTATCTTACTCATTGTTTGTCATGTTCAATGGGAAAAGTTGACAAACCGATAATAAATTGGATGTCCAATCACAACCAATTTCTTGGACATATCGTAATATTTTTTTCACTTTCAGATCAGTGGGAGTTATTAAATATGATGGACTTGGCCTGAACCTGTGCCAAATGTGTGCTTTCTTTCCGTTAATAATGTAATAAAGAGATCAATTTCATCTTTTTTGTAGTGTTTACTTCTTTTAATTGTTGTGTCGTCAGAATTTGTGTTTCTATTTCCCAAAAAAAGTGTTAAAATGTTCTAACACAGAAATTTAAAATAACTATTTTTCACTCTAGGTTCGCGCTGTTGGACGGTGATGGGACTTGGCCTCCGATTTTCAAGGAAATTTAAGCTGGTCAGTACAAAACACTGACGAATGTAAACAATCCGAATAACCAACGTCGTGAGTGTTAGAACGAAACTCGTTTAACGTAAACATCGCCCAGTCATTCATTGAGGAAATGAATGAAAGTTTACATTTTGGATGAAACTCAAATAGTTCTACTCAAACGAGACTAATTTGATTTGGAGAAACGGGCTCTAAGAATATTTTATTTATTTTATTTTTATTTTACCCATTACATGTCGCATAAGGGCCATTGGCTTCCTGCAAAGAGGGTTATGAGCTGCAGAATAGTTTTTCTCATACAGTTGGATTGGCAGTCCTAATGAAAAAAAATATAATTTACACGCTTAGGGTTTTTCACGTTTTTACAATGTTAATATATTTACTTTTAATCTTTAGATTATTTGAAAATTTCAGAATTGTTTGTGCATATAAAGTTACAATTTGTATTAATTTTCTTTGTCTTAATTAAATGTTTTAACAATTGTACATAATTTTCATTTTATGCACAATTTCCATTCTCAGATATTCAGACCTACTCGTGTCCACTTGGGGCTTATTGTTTCTTTAAAACTGCCCTGCCATCTTTTGTATTGTCCTCCGTTCGTCTCCAGCCTGACTTTGGATACCATATCTACCATGGTTGCATGTTTCCATCGATATTTGTTTGCTTGATGACTTCGTTGGGTATACGATCTTTATGTGTAATGATCATGACTTTTCTTTCTATTTTCCGTCGGCATTTTGTTATTTTCATTTTGTGTGCTGATGTTAAAGACCAGATATTGCTATATAAAATTTCTATATTGTCTGTATTATGCATGAGTTGATTTCATAGATACCACACACACTGCATGTCATTGATGCATGCAATTGATTTCTTTAGTTTCATCTCTGATTTACTGTTCAGTAGTATAAATGCAAGACTCAAAAACTTTTTTAAGTGAGGATATTCTCCGTCTGATTTCTTTGCCGTCTTATTGTCAAACATTATTAGATGCCCTAAGTATACATATTCTATTTGGCGATTTTCAATTGATATTGGGAATTTATTATGACTAATCATAATCTTTGTTGTCTTTTTTAATTTATGTAATTGGAGTCCAACCTTCTGTGTGGATTTCTGGGAGCATTTGCTGTAATTTACTATGGGAGGTGACAAACATTGCAATATCATCAGCAAATCTCAGATTAGTTGTTTCTTCCGTTTATTGATATACCATTGGTTTTATTCCAATCAATTAGTATGCAGACTTCTGCTAATAAACTTGTATAAAGTTTTGGCGAGGTGGGATCTCTTTGTCTAATTTCTAGCCTGATTGTAAATACTTCTCCTTCTATCTCCATGCGTACTTTTGTAGAGCTATGCTTGTAAATTTCCGTTGGTCTCCTGATGTTTTTGTTTGGGATCCCTTGGCTTCAAAGTATGGGTAGTTTAACGTATACTTAACTGTTTTCTCTATAAATTGATTCATCGCCTGTAGGCGATCTATGATGCTTTATCCTGCTCTGAAACCTGACTGCTCCTGCTGAGGTTCTTGTTCATTAGTATTCTTTCTATTCTTCTTGGACCTTACATTATTAGTGTTAGCACATTTTCCCGGCGCGGATAAAGTTGCAGTGACTTTGCACAGCTGGGCGCTCTTTGTGGTCTTCCCGCCAATTATGGGAGTTCCATGGTGCACCAGTGTGTTATGGGGGCGCGAACGTAAATTTCGCGCGTCCGACTTAAAAAAATTAATTAAAAATAAATCATCGTTTCCCCTGCGCCTCTACACATGGAGCTACTGCCTTGTGCATCGGGAGGCGCGTGGCTGATGCCAGGCCACCTCACGCTGCCGGCACCGCCACCACCGCCGCCGCCGCCGCCACCGTCGCCGTCCCTCTCTCCCCACCGCCCGGCCCCACCTTCCACTCGCCCGGAGAGACCTCGGGGTATGGTCGGGAGAGGCGGGGCCGGCGGGGCAGAGTGTGCTAAAAGGCGGAGAAAGAGAATGTGCATGGAGTGACACGCTGGACTATAGACCGCTGACCACGAAGAGCGAATCCAGCCCGTGGACATTTGCCGTCAGCGAAGGATATTTTGTGTGTGCATTTAGACCCCGTACTAGACAGATGTGTAAAAAGGAGGATCAGTTTTACTAAGAGTGTAGTCTGGTTTGTAAAGTCTAGACATGTCTTTATAATAATTATTCATTTGTACAATACATTCTGCAATGTTTAAACTAATTTCATTTTCTATACTGTATCAGTCATGCAGCCTTGCCTAGTAAGTGTGCTTTTCATTTAGTGTTATCGCAGCATTGCAAGAGTTTTGAGAAATTGTTCAAGTTTTTTCTATTCTTTGACATTAATCTAAAATAATTGAAGTTATCTCTTGCTATTTTCTTATGAAGTAAGAGTTTTGTGTTCGCTGTCCATAGATTTGGTATTTTTCAGATGTATTTCATTAAAAAAATCAGTGACTGTCTTTGTATATTTGGAGTGCACAGTTAGTAGTTCATTAGTGATTACATCACCTCCCCATGACCTGTTCTTGAAGCTTAAGGTTGCTGATTGTTCTTGTATAATTCTCGAAAATAATTTGTTAGTGTATTTTTTGCTTTGTTTGTTGTCTCTCTTAAAGATTTTTGTCTCCTTTTTTGTTGTGAATTTCTATGATTATATTTTTTGTCCGGAAATAGTACGCTTTTTAAATTATTTTGACTGGCATGGAATCTTCAATGATAGTTTGTATTGATTTTGTATTATATTCTCTTAAATCTCTTCAGATTGGTCGTTTCACTTTCTTATTTAATACTGCCTATTCATGTTGCATTGGTATGGTATCTGTAGGGCAGTATTTTTTTCCTTTCCTACAATAATTTTAGAGGCTCTACGCTTTATTTGTTTTCTTTGTGTGTGTGTGTGTGTGTCGATGTTCGTTATTTCTTCAGCTGTGAGTATTTCTTGAACCTCAAGGTATCTCCTCTAGGGGGCACCGCTCCAACCGGATTAAGCTCCGAGCTCTCAAAAGCTCTCCTGACATGTGTCGTAGTGTATTACATGAAGATGAATGAGAGGAGAAGAGGAAAACAGTTGTCGCTCATTCGCCAGGTAATATTCGCAGAACCCGCGGGAAACTTCCTATTACAGTAGCACGCCGCTAGAATTCTTCACCAGTCATTAGCTAAACTTCCCCTAGGTGCATAGCTAGTGTCAAAACCCCGCTCTTGTGGGAACGCATGCCCATGGACTTTCCGGTCAGCGATGCTGCAAAGGCAACATCAATGCAGTCATTAAGAAATCGCCGACGCTAGATAAACTGCTTCCATGAAATTATTGTTTAAATATTTAACAAAAGACCTTAAGAATCATATTTTTGTGTTTGTAAATATGATGTTTTGTAAATAGTATTCTTGACCATTATATTAAAAAACAATAACCAGAGAGTTTCAATATGCTGATTTTAGTATTTAAATAATTCTTTTTATTTCAGTGTATTGCATTGTTTGGTAGTAATGTAGTACAACATATTACCATAGGAAAGCTTCATGGACGGCAAACTATGTTGAATGAATAACACAATAAAAATTAAAATACAAACCATTCCATTTCATTGAATATTCATGCACAAATAGGTCGCTGTCGACTACCTCTCGAGGTTTCATAAAGCAGTGAATCGCCAACCGGGATATGCATTATTCTGTAATAATGCCCAGTAATTCTCGGTATCGGTGTCCGTTGGGCGAATCACAGCTGAAAGCGTCTCTATAATCGACGACTAAAAGTTTCGTAATACATATGCAATATGTTCGTTTTAAATTTGCAATGGAATTAAATTAATTTTTGTCATGTTATTTTTGATATTATTGTTTCACCAAACGAAGGAATAAGAATATACTTCATCGATTAATGACATAATGTACGAAAATTATACTTCTGAAATAATTTTCACGAATGAAACCTAATCGCATGCCAAAATGGTTAAAAACGCATTCAGTTATTGTGAAAACTCTATAGTACTAAGATATTACACTTGAATATTTTAATTGTTTATGTTGACATCTTAATTATCTTAATTCAATTATTTTCTGGATTTATTAAATTATTGGGAATTTCGAAAATGTAACCCAAGTTTTATTACTGCGAAAAGTTGATTATAATAATGTTGTAAAGTGATTTTGTATTTCAAACATTTTTACGTTACTTACACTCTTTCTGTCATTATTATGTAAACCTCTCTTTTGCGAAGAAATTTGAAATTTGCGCATTCCTTTAATATTGATTTTTTTGCCCGCGAATCGTTCGCCTTGGACCACGCGTGCATGCACCCTGCATTTACCAGGGCTCAATTTCATTACCTCGGTAGCAGGTGCATGTAATTTTATTAAGGGACTAGCATTTTGCTGGATCCTATTTTTATTCCCCAGGGTTGTAGCCCTGGGGGTATGCAAGGTGAAATTATGATAGAATAGAATATTTATTTTGCTACTTAGGAATACGTAGAATATTTCCGGTGGTAGCGTTTTTTAAGATGATACTATAAATATAAAAAAAACATTACAATAATTACTTATTACCTAATTTAATGATACAAAATTAATGTTTTAATTCTATCATACTAAAGCTGACCTAATATACAATAAGAATAAGAATACAAAAATTTAATTTTAATGTTAACAGATTTAAAAAAATACTATTTATTTCAACTAATTTTAAAAGTTTGACATTCTGAGTATGTTTCCAGCACTGTTCAATGTAATTGGTTCCAATTTTGTTTTGTTTTGTTCTGTTTAAAAATGAGTATTTACCTACATTCGTTCTGTTATCTTTGTCGAATTTTGCAGCAATGATCCTTCCGCGGAACGTATGTTCGTTTCGATATTCTACCCGCACTATTCCCCACGGACGAACACATCTTACTGATTTTAATAACGCACAAAGACCTGATTTCTCTCTGTTTTTTTCCAAAGGTTCCTACGATATAAATTCAGAATTAGAACGTCCTCTCCTAACACATTTCGAGGCATATTTTTGTACTTTTTCGAGAGATTTTATTTGCCCCAAACGCGGTGGGTCCGAACGTAAGGAGCCATATTCCAATATCGGTCATATTCCGTATCGGCGATGTATACCCTAATTGCATTGATTTTCCACTGCCTTTCCTATGTACTCTAATCGTAGCCGACCTTTCCTCGATTAGTAGGATTCTCCCCAACCAGGCATCTCCCACCAGGGAATCGCCCCAACTGGGACAAACTCTAAGCCCCCGACGGGTCTCCCGGCATGTGTGGTAGTATAGTGCATGTTAATATAAGTGTGTGTGTTAGGGGTGAGGATAGAACAAGAGGAAGGAAATATCGCGCGCGGTCCGTGGCCCGTTTGTTTGGGTACTGCTCCGGCATCACCTGGTGTTGATCGGAGAAAACACAGAAAACTACCGATCAGATTGGTCCTTGGCGAAGTGGCAAGCAGGGCGACTGGGGGTCCCGGATTTCTCAAATTCCGGGTAGCTGGTGATTTAAATCAAATCTAGTGTTGTGTATATCTTTGGGTTACATTTCAGGGCACACATTCCATTGATCTGTTATCTATATCGTTATCAACACAATGGGTGACACTGTGGGGTTGACTGATGCTGAAGCCAAGCAATGTTGTAAAGAACGAGACAGCCACCGCTAGGTTTCTCCTCCAGACAGCGACTGAATTCGACTTAGCTATCAAGCTAGTGTCGAAAATCCTGCTGCCGTCGGGACTGGAACCTAGAATCTCCCGGTCAGAAGCACAGCAGTGACATTAGTTGATGCACTGAGCCACCTCCCCCGGTCAGTGGTATAGCGTATTTCCCAGCACAATTTGTGAAGAGATTCTCCTGGTGGAGGTAGGAAATGCCGGTACACGCCGACTCGGGAGAGTGTCCTCCGCCATCGAACGTGGCCGGGGGTTGTTGGACGGGGCGGAGCGGGACGGGAGGGACGGGGCGGCGCGGGGCGAGGGCGGTGCCGGAGCCGGGATCAGGGGCGAGCACGAAAGCGCCAAGTCCGCCGGTAGGTCCCTCTAGCGCACATAATTATGTTGACGTGCGGCTGCCCCTCTGGAGGCGTCACTCGCATGCGGGCGGGGGGCAGCGGGTCGGGTTGTGGGTAGGGTGAGGCGGGTAGAACTGACGCTTGCGGGAAAGGAGGTGGGGCAGGAATTGAGGAAGGGGTGGGGAGCGGGAAGCGGGAATTTTTCGATGTATTGAGGTAACATTTTTTTCAATGGAACTATACATATTTTTAGTCTATCACGAGGAGCGCAAAAGGCCGAACCCAATGATATTCATATTGTCACATGTTAAATAAACATTTTTTTAGAATTTTTGATTTCTTTGCGTCTCGTTGTTAAAAGATATTTTGAATGTAACAATCTGCCACATAAGGTCACGCTGCTAACGCGCGCTCTGGGAAGGGTAGCTGAACAAAATATTTTAAGATTCAAAACGTATTTTAAATCTTCACAAAACTGTTGCAAATGTTTCCTAAACTCTCCTTTCCATCCTTCCCCATTTTTATATTTTTGACTTTCTTTAATTGAAGGAATCGAAGGATTGAAAATAATGATTTATCGTAAGTACATAGGTTGGAGAGGTAGTAATGTGAATATTACTGTAAATTAAAGCCGGTGAGTCAGCATGCTGCCATCTGTTCTGAGAAAAGGAAGGACTGTTAGATGAGCGGCAAGTGGGAATAGTACTCTGTCACTCTACTACAGTGTGTAAATCGTTGAACTTCATAGCAATAATGCAAGCGCCCTAACGCCGTGTTTACAAAAGTAGAGCAACGTTCGTGTCTCAAAATTGAAGTGGCACATCGTCTGAGTAAGCAAGGATGTTTCAGGGACTGCGTCATGCATTTGGTGTTGCGATGCTCCACTGTCGCACGAAGGGTTAAAGCGCTCCGATTAGGGAGAGATAATGTGAAGGATAACCCCCGAAGAGGAGGACCCTACGAGGAGAACTCTTGCGCCGCTGGCAACGGGAGACTGAGGAACATCCACCTTTCTCATCCGATACGTGTCATCCAATGTGAGTGATTATCACCTCTTCAGCATTATGAAAGAACCACTGCGAAGAACCAGGTACAATACAAGAGATAAAGCTATTCATGTTTTAGGGACATGACCAGAAATATACGAGCGTATGCTATACGGCGCCTTCCCCACATTTAGCAAAAGGTTATTAATAACGGAGGAAATTGAATTGAAGGTGTGTAAATGTAACTACCTCTGTCAGTACCGTCATTTCAGAGAAAAATAACATTTCTCATCACTTTGCATCAAACTCTTGTATGTGTTGAAATAAAATTGTTAGTTCAAGTCCATTTAATGGGGATTCGTACATCAGGATATTAAAGGGATCTGGAAAATAAAAAAATGCTAACATACTAATGACAATATGCATATCATTAGATTAATCTTTTTACGCTCGTCATGGTAGACTAAAAACTATAGTTCCATTAAAAAAAACAAAGTTACCTCTGTATCTCAAAAATACAAATGAATATACACACATCAATTAGCCCCATTCCCTCATGAACTCCCGTGAGAAGAGCGTTGCAATAACTTCAGCCGTTCAAAAACTGCAGGAGATGTTGAATTTGCGTGACTCGCTCTGTATAAAATTTCTCAAATGTAAGTTATTTCCATGAATAATTATGTAGAAAGAATAGATGTTTCTTCTACATACATTTAATTAATTGATATTATTTTTAACGATATATTAACTACCTGACTCCGTTGGAACATTTTCTTTAAAGAACTATCAGGCCTTAATTCATAAGTGTCTGGTAATGCGCGAGAGTCGCAATTTTTTCAATGAGTGTTTGTATACAATTGAAGAAGGAAATGTATAGATAACCCTCAAATTCTATTTTTTGTACCTTTTAATGTTAGTACAATTGTAACCCATCAATTACATTTGTTCTTCTAAATGTTCAGGTTTATAGCCACAAATAATCTTAGTTGCATTCTACTCATATATATGGCAACCTACAGTAAATGCCAGATAAAGACACACTCTCCACTTTACATCTTAATTAACAGTCAATGTAGGTTACCATGATATTCTATACCCTTCAGTTAGTTTGTAAGACCCGCGCAATTAAATTGCACTGAATACCCAGTAGTAAATTTAATTTTACACAGAATTCAAAATGTTGTTTTTCCTACTGTTTTGGTAATTATCTATTTAGCAGTAGCAAATTTACAATTTTTGTTCCTAGTTTATGATAAATACACAAACCGACATATTTCCTGATAGATTTAATGTATTTTGTCATCTTACATATTTGTCTGTAGACAAGATATAAGCATCTTAAAACGTTCTGCAGTTTTTTGTTAAGTTCTTCAAAGATGATGAACCATTTGATAAAATGTCATTTTGATAAATATTTAAAATGTTAAAATTCCGCATTATCTTGTTTGACGTACTCACTCCCGACGCAACACGAAGAGTTAAACATTAGCACACAGATTCGAAAGTGGCGCGTATCATGGAGCCCATCCGTAACATTAACGCGATAACCTCTACCATTATTTTTTCCTTTAAGGGAAATCTGTGACTCTAAAACAGCCAATTGATCATAATTAGGTATAAAAGTTCAAGCCATGACCCATGGGTTTCATGGGTACGACCAGGTGATGGAATTGGTTCTCTTCCTTGGGCCTGAAATGTTGTTCCAGCTGGCTGTTATGCCTCGAAAAGTCCGTAGAGACAGTTCAACATATTGAGTACAGAATTTCAGAATAGCTTCTACTGTTTAAGCCCATTTCCAAACAAAGAACCATTATTGTTAGGTCCATCAAAGAACACGAAAACAAGAAAAAACGCGTTCCATTTACGTATCATAGTAGCGAAACGTGTGAATTGAGCGCTATGTGTCCTGCGGTCTATGCAACATAGTGAGATCTATGAACAAGCACGAGTCACACTCCGTAGACACCAAGCAGATTACTAGAATACAATATACTAGCGTACCCGTGCGATAACTCTCGCATGTTAAACCGCATCCTTTCCCTATCCATTTGTCCATCATTTCCATAAAGGAGAGGGAAGCAGAGGAACTACTAATGTACACAGAATATCGAACAAAAATAACAATGCAATTGATGTTGGAAACAAATTTTCAATAAAAGTTTACTTATCGCTATAGAGAGATGTTCTTGGAACAATTCATACTTCTTTAAATACAACATTTGAAGAAATTATTCAATATTCCTTGAGAGTTAGCTTTTCGCTTACCTTGATAGTCACAAAAATAATAGAAAAGGTTTTACTCTTGAGAAAGCCAAGTAAAGTAGTGCGAAAACACCGGATCGGGGAAGCATAGACCTACTCTTTGCAATATTATTTAACTTTTCTTGATTTTTTATGAGGAACCGAGGGGATTTTGGAGAGTCAAGGTGCCAGTTTCCTGGGATACGAAAATTGAAAAATTGTTTGTATACTAAAAAGTATTGGATTATTTTCTGCGTTCTTACGTACCTCAAGAAAAGCAATTCCGAGTCAAAAAATAATCAAACTAATTTAACTAATTAACTAAAAGGGGAAAATTCACCTTTTAGTACTAAATACCATTTGTTGCCCTTAGAAACAATTTAGTAGGCTTAGACTTTACTTCGGTACATGGGAATGTTGCTCAAACGATGTTTGCATATTAAATATCTTAATTAACCGACACATTGAGTTTAATATCAAACGGTGTATTATTTACAATATGAGTTTGCAGCTAGGCGTTGATATACATACTTCCAGATAACGCGAACATTTAAATCGTACGTTTGGACTGCGATCGTTAGCAATTGTTGAGTGACTTACACTTGTGTTTTTATTTCTTGGCGTGTGGGGGGCTTGTCTTCACTATGGAATATCACACGGCCTTTCGTGTCTTGTTGTAAGCCTCATTCCTCCCTAACTTGTAAGCCCCAGTGTCGACGATTGCCCGTCAGAGGGGAAGAGAAACCGCAAGGGCCGGAGCGAAGCGTTAAGGAAACAGAGGGGATCGGAGAGTGAGTGGAAGGTAGCGGAGCGGAACGGGAGCGGGAGAAGGGGGAATCGGAGCGGGGAGGGAGCGGGAGGGGGCGGGGCATCGCTGAGGGGCGTGGTCGTACAGAACAGCCGCGTGGAGCTGACACCCCGCGCAAATTATCTCGTTAGGGTAAATTAAAGGAGAAGCAAGCAATTAATGCTGGCGAAATTAACTTTAAAAGGAAATTAAAACCTCAATGGAGAGAGTTGCGTTTAAAATTAAATTTGAAATTGGCATTCAGGAACAATTTTGAGCATAAAGGGAGAACAATAGAGGCTTTCATTTCGTTTATGGAAATATGAATAACTCCTTACCCCAGTCTGCGTTTCTCGAGAGGACGTGAGAATGTGAGAGGGCCTTGCAAGGCTAGCGTTTAGGAAGGCACGAGGCGGCTCCTGCACGCTGCTGGTGCTCGGTCACGCCCACTCGCTTGAGGTTGCAGCATCTGTTCATTTCAAATGCTGGCACGGGTGCCCAGGGTAACGCAAGCTTCCAATACAGAGGATTTTATCTCAGGGAAAATGTGTTCCTTTTTTAACTGAAGTCGGTCTTGCACAAATAACTTATCTTTTCTCACTGTTCAATTTGGATAATTTAGAACGTTTTTATTGCGGGAACAAATGGAAATATACCTGTAACAAATATTGTACCTCAGTTTCTGGTTCGTCCAATTTTAGGTGGTTCATTCAGTTTTCTTAAACATTGGATCAAATGGTGAGATGAATCCTTTTGCTTTCTCGCTATGGGGTAGAAAGAAAGTAATGTAATGCTGCGCGAAAAAAAGGCGAATTTTTGGCAGAAAAACATATTACAGAACCCTGGTAACTAAAATGTGAATAAATCCAGTTGCTAAATTTAGAAAAAAATACTGTCGTGTGGTATACTTAGAATCCATGTTTTGTGGCTCTTTGACACCGAAGAATCATGTGATGGTAAAACGACTCTCTGTCTGCCAGTCTGTCTGTTTGTCTGCCTGCCTGTCTCCCTGCCTGCCTGTCTGTCTGTCTGCCTGCCTGTCTGTCTGCATGTCTGCCTGTCTGCCTGCCTGCCTGCCTGCCTGCCTGTCTGTCTGTCTGTCTGTCTCTGTCTGTCTGTCTGTCTGTCCGTCCGTTCGTCTGTGAACAACGCTAGCGGCTAAACCTTTCAGCCGATTTTCTCTAAAATTGATACTCCCCAGTCGATCTGGGTGATGTCGCGGCCCCTTTAATTTGAAACCAATATTTTAATTTTAAGGGGCACTTTACGTGAGGCCCCTAAGACATTTTAAGAATTTTCAAAAACATGTCTCTGTCGTTCTTGATTAAATTTTGTTGTTGGATAGTGTGAAGACCGTTTAAGACAGTGATGCAGGTCTCATGTTCGACAAAAACCCTAATTTTTTGAAAATTGCAAAAGTTCAAAATGTTTTCGGAGTCTTCCTATAACTAAAATATTAAAGATAAAGTTTTTCCCGTAATGAAATCTGTTCCTATTCTAAAATAAGGTCAAGTACGTTTTTTCAAAAATTTAAGTACTTTTCGCGGAATTTTGCTTGAAAATACGGGCGAGAAAGTACATGCTGTATTAGCGCCACTAGTTTTTTTCTAGACATAAATGTAGTTCAACTATTGGTGCACATTTTCCTGAGATCTATTGGGAATGAAGTTATTCAAGTAATCGCTCTCTCATTCTGTCGTCGCCCGACGTACAGTGTAGCTCCGCGCCGTGCAGCACAACTACTGCCGACCAGACAAGTTTTCATTCACTTAGTTAAGTTCTTGCGCTCTCGCGGTTTAGCGCATTTTTTATTTTTTTTATTTTTTATTTTCGTCACAAACAGTTAAAAACTGCGTGTGGCGAGCTATGTAAATTTTGGGAGAAGTGAATTTTGTGCACGTTTTCATAATTCTGTGGTCTCTATCCTAAACCATATTCTAGTTGAATTTTGAATATAGAAAAGAGAGGTTTTTTTCGAGTTTTGTTGACAAAATATTCGCTCCTATACAATAAAATATATTTTCAAAGGTAAATTAGCTATAAATTCCTGCCCTGAACCCTCATGTTCTTCATGAAAGAATAATACTTTTTGCCGCGATAATATGAAAAACGATAATTTGAATAACTATATTTCCCATTGAAATTTAGAAGACGTGCACAAATAATGAAGTTACATTTATGTCCAGAAGCAAAACAAGGGTCCATCTCAGCATTTGCTCAAGGATTAGGGAAACTGGACGAAAAACCTGATCGAGATTGGGACCATCAACCCAGAAACTGTGGTACAATACTTGTTACAGGTTCTTTAGAATTATACAGTCCAAATGATAAATAATTACATTAACTATCATTGTTAAAATTAATGCTACTTTCCTTTTTGATGCTCGGTATAGTCTCGAATTGTATAGAAACAGTTATGCAGCAGAAAAGATTTTACTTGGGACTTAAACTTTCTATCGAATTTAATCGTTTAATGTCTTCTGGCAAAGTGTTGTAGAGTAATGTACATGAATTGTATGTGAATTTTTTGTAGTGAGCTGTTGATACTGCCACCTGGTGAATATGATTACTACGTCGTGTGTTATACTTATAGACATCGGCGTTTGCTGAAAATATATTCCCGCCCTTAAGTAAGTCATTTTTGACAAAAACTACTGATTCGTAAATCAGGAGACAAGGTAATGGTAAAATTCCTAGATTAATAAAGAGTGACTTACAACAATCACGTGGGTTGGATTGGTCAGCGTGCTCGTTTTCCATACGCCAACCCGGGTTCGATTCCCGGTTGAGCAAGATTATAATGTGCGCGTTCCTTGCAATATTTTAGTATACTTTGCTGTGTGACGAGAAAACTCACTTAGGTTGAGGAGACCAGAATACGGCGTGGGGATGTCTTCATGCTAATCACACGTACTCATTAACCCATGGCCGCATAGCTGCTACTAAGCCATGGCCCGTACGCGGGCTGTCACGCCAAATACAGACAGACAGTTACGTTCTTGCGCCGACTGCAGAGGTGTTCGCACCCGAGCAGTGGGTCATTGTCGATTTCGCCCCAATTTTAATTGAATTTTGTTTTACAATGTCAGTACAGCATTCAACCGTGACGCTCTTGTGTTGATTGTCCGAATATTTTGTTTACAAGCAAAGTGTGAAGGATTTAACTTGTTGTCACATCTTTGATAGTAATTTCGTTAGCTGAAACTTGCAACCAAGGTTACTAAGTGCATAATTTCGGAAATATAGTGTTATTATGGAGTGTCTTATTGTTCACAGACCAGGGGGATTTTACTGTTATTCTTAAGATTTTGTTTTGAAAGATTTGTAAGGAAGTTGAGGCAACTGAAATCCATAAGGGGTACGTGTAAATTCATATCAGACGAAGTATTGATTTGTATAGAGTTAAAGTGGAATGGATTTTTAAAAAAGAGTTGGGAATCGGACGTAAAATAGAAAATCGTCTATTGGCTTCATTTACGTTGGATGACTCAACCCAACTTTGTTAGTGCCGTGGGAAATATTACTCACGCTCAAAAATGATCATGGTGCTACACAGTGCTCAAATCCAAAGCCTCCTAAGGGACAGCCAGTCCCAGTTGTGTCCGCAGCGCATCATCATGCACACTTCCACGAGTCAACCGTTAACAGCAGCGCTAAGGCACTACAAACAGACCCGAGAAAAAGGAGTCTCAGCAACCTTCAGGTAGACGACGCCAAACGCAAGGCTAATATCCCCCTACAAAATGAGTATACCAATCAAGAACAGATTTGCCCCGTTCGGGCATTAGGCGGGCGTTTTGCATTCGGACATAAATATAGTTTCACTATCAGTGCATGATTGCTTGAACTCTCATTCAAATGTAATCTCTCTCCATGTTACCATCGCAGTAAGTCGATTCTCTCTCGTAGGTCACGACAAGAAAGAATAGCCAAAATCTGTTTCTGATTTGCCTTTGCAAATAGTAATTACACGAGAGCGAACATTTTCGAGAGATGGGGACAGATGGAAAATCTATCTTCACGATTGTTTGTAGGGAAGTCTGGGGATTATTGATACACGAGGCTGGTTGGCACTATGTGCGGCGGAATAGGCGGAGAGGAACGGGCATGAATTAAGTGTGGCGGAATAGAAGGGTAGGAACGGGTACGAATTAAGTACGGCGGAATAGAAGGGGAGGAACGGGTGGGGAAGAACGGGCAAGAGCGGCGAGAGCGGGTAAAATCTCGTCTGCTGAGTCCGCATGACTACCGAAATGAAGCGAATCCCCACCCCCACCCCCACCCCACTCCCTCTGACACGCCGCGCAGCATCCGGCCGCCCCCGCCACTAATATGCGAGGTTTACACTTCCTATCGATAATCCCGCAATATGATATTCCAATCATTTGGCGCCGGCTAATTGCGACTTTGAAACAGTTAGGGCGGAGGCGGAGCGGGGGCGGAGCGGGGGCGGAGCGGGGGCGGAGCGGGGGCGGAGCGGGGGCGGTGCGGGGAACGGGGAGCGATCGGGAAAGCCCTCTTTATATTGACGAGCGCGTTCGATCAGAGCATCCCCGACTTCTCCCACACCCCCGCGCACCCTCTGACGTCGGGCAGACAGACCAGGACGTCGATAGCAGGGTGCGTAATAGCAGATGTAACATTTGGTAAAATTTCTGCTGCAGTCAACGCGCTTTGACCTTTGACCTGAAACAAAACATAAAAATGTTGGCTCATTTGGTTTTACCTCACGATTCCACGAAGTGCATTATTCGAGTTGCGAATTTGAGGGTACGCAACACTAAGTGTTAATTAGATGATTTTTTTGTTTTGAAATTGCAAATTTAGCCATACGGTAGATTGATATATCATACTTCCCTCCGCTTCATTGTCCTAATCTCTCCTCCTAGACATACAATTACATGAATAACACTACTACACATGTTGGGAAATCAGTCGGTTGCTTAGAACTCGTCCCGGCTCGGACGGTGCCACTCTGGTGGGAGATACCAGGTTGGGGAAAACCGCGCTAGTCGACGGAAGGTCGGTGCCGTATCTCGTCATCCAGCGGGGTAAGATCACCGCCACCCGATGACAAAGCATGTACTACACTTACTGGACGAATGACTTTAGTAGTTGCGAGCGGAATCACTAACAATCAATCAATCAATCAATAGATTAATCAATCGGCGCCGAATCTCATCAGTGTAGACGAACGCCGCTTCCTCTCATGATATAAGCATTCTCTACCTAACGGGACTAATGGCCACAGCAGTTAATCCGCCCGGAAATATTCAATTAATTGATGAATCCAACTGCCAATTACCGGACTAGAACGTAGGGACACAACGGCTGCGTGTGTGCGTAACACACAGATTATACAGGCCCATGGGCCACTTGCATCTGTGGTGGGCATCACGGTAGAGGCCATGGTGTGTTTCAGACAGTGTCGGCTGGCGGGAGAATGTGTATAAGAGATCAAAAAATGGTATGTTTTTTTGGGCTAGTGAATGATTACTTTGTCAGATTGTAAAGCAGCTGAGCATCGCAGTGTGGCATTCTTGGTGTGAATTCATTGCATTATTCAACTTAATATTCAATGTCTTTGAAACAATTCATGTAAACATTCGATTCGTTACCAAGTATGTAAACATTTTTAAAATCAAATTTGATGGTCACAGGGAAAAACTTGATAAATCGAAATTTTGTGGAAAATCGGGTAAATATATTTTATGGAAGATAATCAAAATTAGCGATGAGAATGGAAGAGAATCATAATTATGGAAGAGAACCATAATTATAAAAGGGAATCATAATTATGGGAGAGAATCATAATTTATAGAAGAGAATCATAATTTTGACTTATCAAGTTTTCCCCGTAGCCATCGAATTATATCCAGTATTTATACTGAATTTTGTCTATTGGTTGCTTCCCTAATGTTATTGATATGATCCTTAATTCTAATAGCCAACTTACGTTTAGTTTGACTTATATAACTTTTGTTGCAATTTTGACGAGTTATCTTGTAAACTAAATATAGGACACAATTTAGATTTTTAAAATATTTACATATTTCGTAACGAATCAAGAAACTTTACAAAAATTGTTTCGGAAACATTGAATATGAAGTTGAATAATGCCATGAATTCTCACCATGAATGCAACATTTTTACTAATGCATATGAAAATATAGTTCATAGAATTGGAAATATACAATAAATATTTTCCTTGACTCATTGAATTTCTTACGTCTAAAACTGATATTTTGTGATAATTTGAACAACATAACAACAATCTTAGCAAGGAATAAAATTGTTTATATCAGATGAAATAGGAAATTAATATACAAATAATCGTGTGTTTTGTACATATATTCTCTTCTTATATCAGTGTAAGTTTTTTAATATTTTATGTAATTAAAATAAAAGGTAAGGTCCCAATTCTTATGTTTCCATTATTGCCCTTCATTAATTTACGTTAACATTTTGTATATAATATAATGTTGAATTTATTATAGCTGCCAACTTTATTTATCTGTACCTGATGATGGAGTCAAATTATATCTCCGAAACAAAAAAAAATAAAACAAAAATTCCAGATTGCCTAACAAAACTGATTACCTAAAAATTGAAAAGAAACATTTATTATATATATATATATATATATATATATATATATATATATATAATACAGACTATCATCGAATAATATATATTTCAATTTTTTCAATTTCATATTTCTTCTTCTTCATCTTCCATTAGCAGTGTAACTCTTTGTTTTTCTTCGCTTTTAGGACTATAGCCTTTCTTTTTCTTCTGTCCATTACAGTCACTCTCCACATTCTTTCATTAAGCACCCGGAGATCCTGGCACACGTCATCCATTCACAGAGTTCTTGGTGTTCCTTTCTTCCGTCGACCTGTTACTGACCATTCTATATTTTTTTCTACTACCTACTGCTATGCATTCTTTGTCCATTCAAAATTCACATCCATTTTATTCGCCGGGCTTTAATTAATTGTAGCATATCCTCATCATTTATTACATTTTCAAATTTCATGCTTGTATCTTATTTTCCATATCCCTGGAGACACTTGGATTGGACGTATATTCTATGTAATATTTGGCTCTCAAATATCGTAAGCTGGTTAATATCTTTTCATTGCGGGTGCAGGCTTTTAAGGTATACGTTACAATTGGACTATTAGGGTCTTAATAATTCTCACATAATGCGACCCCCGCAGTGCGTGTGCACTTACGTCCATGCTTTCGGTGCAGCCTCTTGCAACAAGTCGGCTCTTGCGAGGTCTGCATCCACTGCATGCGGTTGGGACATCCCACCACACACAATGGTTTACTATTAACGAGGGTTTAGCATCCCCTCATAGGTTTATGGCCTAAGATTTTAACTTGACTACAAAAAGGTAAAATCCTTGAAAATAATAATAATCTCAGGGAACGTATGATTTTGAAAGGTGTGAAAGGCGAAAACAAAATACCTTGACTCGATTGAAATGATTTCAGATAAAATATAATTCTACTCACTTGAATACACGTTCATAAAAAATATACAAAAATATGCAATACACAAAAATATACAAATGCAATGGTACACAAAAAATATTATACCCTCCCAAAAATATACTTTTATACACAAGATCTGAAATATTTTCAGCCTCTAAAGGTCCTTTCTGTAGTTTACAGCACTTTCTAGAATTGCTTTTTGTAAAATTTATCATGTGAGGTTGTCAAAAAATGCTCCTAATAAACTTTATTTTTTTACCTTATAACACAAGCTGTTTTTCCTTTATAAATTGCATAGACATTAAAATAGTATCCTTTCCTTTTATAAGCTCAAAGAAAAAGAAAAAAACAAACAAACGACATTTACACAATCTAATGTTCAATGACGTTAATTTGAAAGATATTATAAGAGTTTATCTAAAAAACATGAAATCATGAACATCACATTCTTTGCCCTAATCAGGATTAATTATTCGTAATATAATGCATAACTATTTTCTCAATCTAGTAAATCCAGTGTCTCTTTTTGAAATATACTAAATTTTACCGTTCAAAGTCCAAGTGCCCTTCGGTCTACTCCTTGGGTCTCCGAAGTATGCAACTCGCGACGTGACCTAGGCCTCGTTCTCGACGAGGGTAGTGAAATTCTCCCCTACTTCGAATATTTCGGAATGACATTTTGGAGACATATTTCATCATTGAGCGAAACGAATTGCGACGCTATCTTTCACTGCCTTTGCAATTTTCGTGGGCCCTGACCCGTTGAAAAATACCTCCGCACGAAACAAAAATTTAAGAACATTTCCACCTTACTTTACGTGAATCCAGGGGGCGATTGGCGGGGGTTTTGATTTCCGGGCGCGTCAACTACTTTGGCCATTAGTTCTGTAAGTGTAGTGCGTGTTTTTTCTCGGGCGGGGGCGATGATATTTTCCCAGCTGGATGGCGAAATCTGGCGCCGACCTACCGTCGACTTGTGGGGTTTTCCCCTCAACCAGGTAACTCCCACCAGCGGGGCACCGCCCCATCCGGGACAAGCTGTAAGCTCCCGACCGGTCTACCGGTATGTGTGGTAGTGTAATGCATGTTAGTGTAAGTGCGTGTGTAAGAGGAGAGGATAGGACAAGGAAGAGGAAGGAAAGATCGCGCGCGGTCCGTGGCCCGTTTGTTAGGGTACTGCTTCGGCATTCGCCTGGTGTTGATCGGGGAAACCACGGAAAACTACCGATCAGAGCAGCCGGCCGCTAAAATTCTCCTCCAGACAGCGACTGAATTCAACCTAGCTGACCTAGCTAGTGTCGAAAATCCTGCCACCGTCGGGATTGGCGTGGGTGACGAATGCTTCCGTGAAGAATCCTTACTGGCCATCGGCCGCATCTTGTCAAATTTCACATTTCTCGGGCGTCGTTGCTTCCAATTTCTCCTCGGAGTGGGGTTATTCAGTTTCGTTTGCTCTCAATGCGTCGGGCTCCAGTCACGAATTTGCTCCAATGTTATTTTATGCAAGTACAATTTCCATTTCCGTTTAATTATATAAATGGAAATTATGGCATTCCGTTCAGGTTATACAACAAAAAAAGCGTGAAGAAGAAAATATGGTATGAGAATGCGTTGTTACACGTGCTTGCACTTTTCACACTGCAACTTTCATATATTTCTTCTCACAATTCCACGAATGATTAATCAAATGAAATCGTGTTGTATGCAGAATATTTACCTCACCGAATGAGCCTTTTTGATGCAATATTACATTAAATGGAACTTGATTCCCGATGCGTCGTCTCCGCTGCTAGCTAAGAAATTTTCTTCTCGTTTACTCGCATAGAATGGGGCCGTTCAACGCTTGCGAATCATTTAGGTGACGAGTCTAAGTCGATCGAGATAACCTTCGAACCTACTGCTCTAATCTTTTCCTAGCTAAACGCTGTGCTTATTGGGTCGATCAGTGCGCTAGTCAGTTTCTGTCTCGGTTCTGGCGAGAAGTGAAATATCTGGCGTATGTAAACACGTAATCAGTCAAAATATTTTTTGTTATTAGCTTTAAGCTATTAACAATTTTAAATTAGCAACTAATTAATATTATACTTTAGCTAATATTATACTTAAGCTATTAACATTTTTAAATTAGCATAATATGCCTTCTGTCCTTCACTAATTCTTTGATTAATTAACTTGATTTTTCTCATTTAATGTAGTTGTCTCTCTCTCTCTCAAATTATACAAAACAAAGTCCTACACTGAATAATAAACAATCCATGGGTGATAGCGAATCGCGAAATTCATAGATAACGGCAACTTCACCCTCTCAAGAAATAGAAGAGTCTTTCTGACTCTCAGAACGTTTTTTTTGACAATCCTACCATCATGTTCCAGCAATGGAATAATCAGTCTCTAAGCATCTTCCTTAGCATTCACTCGATTAAGATCCCAATGCCCTAAACATCTTTAACCTTCTTGATTCACATTCAAAATAATTCCCTAAAAAAGTCATACTGTAGGAACATCTGTGCGTAACATTAATAAAGCATGAAAACATCATGAACATAGTGTGTCCACCAGGCTGCGAAATTGTCACGAGGTCCCGTAAAAGGTATCTCTCGACTATTTTCAACTGGTTATGTTGTTGCGTTGCTCATTAATATTTATGAACTCATTAATGAATTCATTAACCTGATTATTATTCCGTTTCTCATAAACCTCTGTACTTGCATCCTCATTCTGTGTAAAACCAATAGATTTTCAATTGTTTCCAACGTTTATGTAAAAAAAGGCATCGTTTTAAACCAAATGGAAATTGGAAACAATAGTAACACCATCACCACCACCACCATCAACAACAACAAGACAGCTGTAACGAAAAATCTGAAAAGACAATACATGCAGACACAGCTGACGTCATGCGACAGCAAGTCTCTAAGTGTCGCGTGGCCGCAGACGGCTGGCGCCCGCGTAAGCATAATGACGTAGCTCCGCCGCGGAAAGAGCGTCTCAGCAGAAAAGGCCTATATAACAGCGTAACCTCCGCTTAGCGGGGGGACGAATGCTACTCGTGAGCTCGTCGCCCGTGTGCATGGACCTTCCACTCCACGTCGGTTCAGATCGGCCCAAACTGGCCCTGCCGACTTCCCTTCACCCCTAGTCGGTTCAGATCGGCCCAAACTGGCCCTGCCGACTTCCCTTCACCCCCCAATCGGTTCAGATCGGCCCGAACAGGCTCTGCCGACCTCCCTTCACCTCTCCGTCGGTTCAGATCGGACCTAACTGGCCCTGCCGATACTCCTCAATCCCGCTAGTCCAGACAGACCCTCCGGGGTCCTGCTAGCAGCTTCCGGCCTTGTCCCTGATCGCCGTGCACTTCGAGTGGCGCCATGGCCGCTGCAAAGTCGCTCTTCCGGAGAACCGTTCTCGCCGAGGCTGGGCTACGTCAGGTGCCAATGTAAGTTACATCTCTCCAATAAACTGCTGTTTGCCATGACTGGGGTCATCCCTGTTCTTATTGCTCCCTCTCATCCGCCTTAGGCCATTAATAGAATAGGGAATGGCCCAGAGGGCACCTTCTGCCCTTACCGTCCATTCCACTCCCCTGCACGTGGTGCCAGACCCCTTCCCCCACGACACTAAGGAAGAGATCGCCAGCAATTAAATATTTGCTATTCATATGTATTACGCTACAGCAAAGTTTTCGGTATTCTGCTAAGTAAAAAGCACTTGATCTGTATAGTACTGTATACTATGTTATTGCTACATTCCTGAAAACTGGTTTTGTTAAAATATTTAATTTTGTGCAATGGTATGCGGGAGTATTGTATTTGAACGTGAGCAGTGCACATGCTACATTGTGAAAACCATTTTTGTTGCTATTGTTCAGCAGTATTTTTGCAACTGCACGACACTGGTAGTCTGTATATGTGTAGAAAGCTTTTTGCATAAGAAATGTTTTACTTGCATTTAAAGTAGTTAATCGATTTGCCTTGCCTCCCCTGACACGCCGCTCTGGCGACCTTGCCGTCCCGTCCACCCTTTGTCTCCACGGCTAACGCCCCCACCTTCGCCGCCGCCCCCGCCGCCGCCCCCGCCCGCCGCCCCCGCCGCCGCCCCCGCCGCCGCCCCCGCCCCCGCCGCCGCCCCCGCCGCCGTCACGCCTCCGACCACCCACGAACTGCGCGGCTCCATTTTTAATGTTCATTAGAAACTCGATTATCCGCATCGCTGGAGCTTCCGAGAGCGAGGAATATCGAAAACGCCGATAAGGCAGAGACATAAATTCAAGTGCTAAATTGCACTGCCAATAGTTTAATCAATACACTTTGTATGCGTAATGTTTCAGCGCGCAAATTATTTACTTACCAGGAAGGATATTTCGCAAATCCGACCCTGAATTATGGGCGCAAATACACTTCCAATTATGATTGTGAAACAACTCACTCCGCCACGCACTCGTGCTATTTCTCTCCCTTTTGATTAGATGCAATAAGTCAAATTGGGTTGCACATGCTCTCTAGTTTCTTCCTATTTTAATGCTTAATGCCATGATGAAGTTGAACACCTCTTCGTGAAAGTATTGACATCATCAAGAGAATTTGTAAACTTGCGAAATACTTTTGTATTTTATTGAAACGAAACGATTGTTACTTAACGGATAAAGCGAAAAGTATGTGACTATACTTCCGTACAATAAACAGTACGGTTAATTTTATCCACACCGAAAGAGATTGCAAGAAATTGGTCATATATTTTAGTGACTGTGCTTAGAAATAATTACATAAGTAGACAATCACATCTCAGGTGGACTTTTCTTATGTATTGAAAATATTACAATAAAAGTACCCGTTATTTTTATGAACAACCACTGACACAAGGCTGTAGTTCATTTGGCGGGTAAATAAGAAAATTACCCTAGTGCTTCGCCTTTTATCTAATAAATAACATTGAGTAATAACGTAGAACTAATAATGACATAATATACTATATTGCTTGTTGCATGTTTGTTGTAACGAGCAAAAATAATATATTTTCATCTTGCTTATTCCACATGCATGTACGTGGTTGATATTAATTAAGAATTTAATCATTACATAATGCAATAACAAAGAGGAAAAGATGGCTAAATTCTAGTCTTGTTTCAACACCACAATTAATCTTGTTCTCATCATTATTGCTTATTAAATTTGCGGCTATACTAAGATGTTGGGGTGTTGATACCTTTGTATAATTAACGGTATTCGTACTAGGGTTTTCTAGGTAGAAACGGGTAAAAGTGTGTACTTATGTGACGTGCGTGTAGGTCTGTTTTGTCTATATTGTACTTGTTTCACGATGAAAAGAAAGGTTGAGTATACTTATTTCTACCAAGGAACGTAGACCCTACCTAGATGCGATAACCATGCTTAAGAGCGAACAATAGAACATTAACGATTTCGCTGCTACTATGAATGAAATTTATTTATGTGGGGTGTAAGTGATACCCGTGTTGTTGTTTTTTGTTTTGTTTTTTTCAATGAACACGCGTGATAGAATTCAGTTCGTCGTGCTACGAACTGTTTAAAATCGATTCTCTCGCACGGGAGAAGAAAGAGACCTCTTTTGCCAGCTCACTCCCCCTTGGCTTTTGTGTTGTACACGTCTTCTACCACTTTAAGGCATAGATCAGAAACTTCCATCTTGCTGGCGCAACAGGGCCAGCTCTGCATAAGTAATGTGGCAAGGTAGTTATGATTTTCTGCCCCTACCTCGTCTGAAATACCTTCCTAACATGCAATGCAGGGAACGTATTTTTTCCGTGTTTACCGTTTCTTTGCTGACTTCCTAGTGTTTATAATCACGCTTATATCATCGTGTTTTCTACCTTTACTTTCACTTTCCCGCGTTGTAAGACTTGTTAGGAGGAGTTAGTGAATGCAGGAGATATTGGTGTTTTTTGTGTGTTTTTTGCATTTTGTGCATTTTGTGTGTTTAAGTGCTTTTATTACTTGTTGCAGATTAGCTGGAAATATAATTTTGGCTGGTTTTTTGCTCTAACCAAGACTAACCAACGGCTAACGAATTTTAAATATTACACGAACCTTAACGAACTTCAGAATTACAAGTTGGTGATCAAGTGTCAAAATCTATAAACAGATCAGTTTATTTTCGATTTTATATCACTGTTTTAACTTAATTACTGAAATATTTATTCTATTTTTGTGACGAGTGACTATTCAGTTTATTTTATTTTTGTGGCGAGTGATTATTCAGTTAATTTGAACGTTACGAGGACGGTGTATCGAGTTGTTTTGAATTTGTTTAAAATCTTATTCAATATTTTGAAGACAAATTTCATCTAATATCTTTATCTATTTACGGTAAAGTATAGTCGACATTGTATTAAACAGTTGCAGCTTAATGTGAACGGAAATACACAACCGCATTGCCAAATTTCGTAAGTACTAGTTTTCAATAGATTTTGTAGTTAGCATACCTTCTCTTTCTTGTATCGAATCTTAATTTTTAATTTATCGAATACACATAAATCTTACACTTTTAAAATATTAAGCTAGGTGACTGTTGCTTTTATCTGAGTTTTTCTTGTATTTATTCCAATTTTATCACGTACTTTAACACGCATTCGTGACATGGCTACTGTTCGTTCTACTCTTTTTACTCTCTACACCCTCAAAGCCGACCTTCTGAAAGCCTTCACACACGTAAACAGTAATTTAGATAAACATATCCGAAGGCTGGAAGAGGTCTTTCTCTACAATGACGGTTGGGCACAAGTAGGCAACACTGCGAATTTCCCCAACCGTGCACCCGTGACGGCACATAAGACACAGACACCACATCCAGTCGCAATTCAAAACAGATTTAGTGTTTTAGATTATGAAACAGATTTTCCTCGCCTTCCTGATCCTCACAACCCCTTCCCTTCCATCGACAAATACATGCACAAACCAACGCAAACAGGCTAGGAAGCGTGTCAAAACCAAAACACGTAAAGCTTCGCATCCTAGCCCACTTGAAAACAAAGCCATTCCTACTGAGCCTAAAAAACAGGTACTTATTTTAGCTGACAAGCCTGGTCGCCATCTTTCCTCCATTCTCAGTAGGAAGTTACCCCCCAAACTACTCAGTCTCGTCTATTTTTAAACCTAACGGGAGGTTTGCAGACGTGACTGCAGAGTTGGACACTCACACGAAGACAATGACCAATCAGGACACAGTCCTTTATTATCGGAGGGCAGAATGACATTAATTTGGGCGTAACTTTACACCTGAGCAACATGTAAACAAATTACAATGTGCCGCCCAAAATACTAACATTGTAGTCTCGACTCTGCCCTTCTGGTACAACAGGCCAACACTCTGCAGCGAGATTAAGCACGCAACCAACAACTAAAACTGCAACTGAGAGAAACAGATGTAACACTTTTTGAAATGAATTTCCTCTCAGTAAAACACTTCACCCGGCACCGGTCTCCACATGAACCTTGCTGGAAAACATGCAGTCGGTGAAAAGCTTGCACAATACATCATCAACTCCAGTCCTACGCAGCCTCCTGCCAAAAATCCATCCCTTTCACCTTCCTTACGTTCCCCACCCCCCACCCTTATTCTGAACCCTCTTACCCCCTCCTGAGAACCTACTCCCGTTTCTTCCATTCCCACTACCAATGACGCCTCTATTTCCTCACAACCTGTGACTGCTGGGACACATTACAACCTTCGACCACGCACTCGAGGTAAAAATGGAGTAAATATATAGCAACTACAGTCAGATGCAGCAGAAAAACATTCGTGTAGGTACTTGCAAAAAATAAAGATATTGCACCATAATGTTCAATCCCTTTCAAAATAAAACTGAGTTTATCGAGGCAGCTCTACAGAGCGATTTAAATCAAATGGATGTTCTTTGCTTTACAGAACATTGGTTATCTCCTAATGAACTTAGCATTTTCCAAATTCCAAACTTTTACCTCGCAGGCTATTATTGTAGAAAAAAGAGAATCTCATAAAAGTCCGGCATATGGAGGTTCTTGTATTTACGTTAAAAATAATATTGATTCTATTCCTTGACGGAATTCAATGAGTATGCCGTTGAAAATGTTTTTGAAATTTCTGTTGTACATCTCCTGTGCTAAAAATGATATTGCTTTGCATCTACAGGCCTCCAACAAAGAGAGCTGCAGATTACATTTTGTTCTTAGAAAAACTAGAGATAACACTTATCAAAGTCATCAATCGCTCTTTTGAATCCATTGTTGTATGTGGAGATTTTAACATTGATTTCTGGGTCGAATCTTGCGAGAAAAGAGCAGTTTCTTAACTTAATTAATTCCTTCAATTTAGATATTACAATAAAAGTACCTACACGGATCACAGTAAATTCAAAGAAGGCAATCGATCAAATTATAATTAACAAAACCACTACTCGACATGAAATTGAAACAAAAGATTTTAGGATACAGTGACCACGATGCACAAATTCTTACCATTATACGAAATGCGAACAATGACACAATAAATAATACACGTATGAGTAGAGTGTTTTCTAAAAGTAAAAATAAAATTATTCATTGATTACTTGCTGCAGGAGTCATGGGACGCAGTTTATAATACTATTGATACAAACGATAAATATTATTCTTTTTTTTCAACGCTTTCATTTCATTTTTAACACTTGCTTTCCTCTTCAGAAAATAAAATTAACTATTTCACGCAAAAACAATTCTTGGATAACACAAGGGATTAGAACATCATGTAAAAACAAACGAATTCTATCTTTCATTTCTAAGCATCATAACGTATCTCAAGATTTCCTCCTGTACTTTAAAAATACAAATCATTGTTAAGAAAAGTCATAAGGCAGGCTAAAATCATGAAACACGATCAGGATATTTTGAACTCAAATAACAAAACAAAATCAATGTGGGATATAGTAAAAAATGCGACCAAACCAACTAGAAACCTTGTAGAGAATGTTGTTTTAAAAGATAACGATAGAGATGTGAACGATCCGGCAACAGTGGCTAGTCTCTTTAACCAATACTTTTCGAGAATTGCTGTCGATCTCACTAAGGGTTTTCAGCCACAAAATTCAACATCTGACGTTTCCCTAAAAGTCTTAGACACTATGTTCGTTTCCGAAACCTCTTCCTATGAAATTCTCAAAATAATCGGTAAATTAAAAAATAAATATTCGGCCGGTTTAGATGAATTTCCGGATTGTTTGTTAAAGACGTGCGCGCCAGCCATTATACACCCGTTAACTCACATATTTAATGCATCCTTATGCACCGGAATTTTTCCAGATATTTTTAAAACAGCTAAGATTAAGCCGCTCTTCAAAAAAGGCAACAAAAATGAAGTTCAAAATTATCGGCCAATTTCTCTTTTGTCAGTTTTTTCAAAAATATTAGAGAGACTTTTTTATGTGCGAATGGAAACCTTTCTCAATAAACACGACGCGTTTTCAAATTGCCAACATGGATTCCGGAAATCAAAATCTACGGAAACAGCCATTTTTTCTTTTCTTAAGGATGTTGCCTCATCATTGGATCAAAACGAAGCAACTATTGGAATATTTTTAGATCTTTCAAAAGCTTTTGACGTCATTGATCATAACATTTTACTTTCAAAATTACCTTCGTATGGAATCCGTGGTATTGCTCTAGATTGGCTATGTTCGTACCTTAAACAACGATCTCAGAGAGTAGAAATACCTTACTGGAATGATGGAACTTTATGTACACACCTTTCCGGTTCTTTGCCAATTGTACGTGGAGTCCCGCAAGGATCGATTTTAGGCCCTATTCTCTTCCTATTATACGTAAATGACATGCCCTTAGCGATTCGAAACGGAAAGAACAGTTCTCTTTGCGGATGATACAAATATTCTTGCAACAAAGAAACCGTAAATAGTACAATATCAGACGTTTCAAATTGGTTCCGTAATAACAAATTAAAAGTAAATGAAAATAAACAGTTTTCAATGCAGTTTTCCATATCAAATAAAAAATTCTGTACTCCATTGAAAATGAACGATGTGCCATTGACTGATGTTAATGTAACAAAATTTTTAGGTCTATCAATTCAGTCAACCTCAAATGGAATGCCCACTTAAATGAATTGAACACAAAATTAAGCTCATTATGCTACGCGTTCAGATTCTTTCAAATTCCGTCAGCCTTCATACAGCTCGTTGTGTATATTTTGCCAATGTTCACTCCCGCCTGAGATATGGCATAATATTTTGGGAACACATCTTATAGTTCACAGACTTTCAGATTACAAAAAGAATTGTACGAATAATAAGCAAATCCAACCCACGTGATTCTTGTAAGTCACTCTTTATTAATCTAGGAATTTTACCATTACCTTGTCTCCTGATTTACGAATCAGTAGTTTTTGTCAAAAATGACTTACTTAAGGACGGGAATATATTTTCAGCAAACGCCGATGTCTATAAGTATAACACACGACGTAGTAATCATATTCACCAGGTGGCAGTATCAACAGCTCACTACAAAAAATTCACATACAATTCATGTACATTACTCTACAACACTTTGCCAGAAGACATTAAACGATTAAATTCCATAGAAAAGTTTAAGTCCCAAGTAAAATCTTTTCTGCTGCATAACTGTTCTATACAATTCGAGACTATACCGAGCATCAAAAAGGAAAGTAGAATTAATTTTAACAATGATAGTTAATGTAATTATTTATCATTTGGACTGTATAATTCTAAAGAACCTGTAACAAGTATTGTACCACAGTTTCTGGGTTGATGGCCCCCATCTCGATCAGGTTTTTCGTCCAGTTTCCCTGATCCTTGAGCAAATGCTGAGATGGTCCCTTGTTTTGCTTCTGGACATAAATGTAACTTCATTATTTGTGCACGTCTTCTGAATTTCAGTGGGAAATATAGTTATTCAAATTATCGTTTTTCATATTATCGCGGCAAAAAGTATTATTCTTTCATGAAGAACATGAGGGTTCAGGGTATAAATTTATAGCTAATTTACCTTTGAAAATATATTTTATTATATAGGAGCGAATATTTTGTCAACAAAACTCGAAAAAAACTCTCTTTTCTGTATTCAAAATTCGACTAGAATATGGTTTAGGATAGAGACCACAGAATTATGAAAACGTGCACAAAATTCACTTCTCCCCATAGCTCGTCATACGCAGTTTTTAACTGTTTTTGACGTAAATAAATAAATAAAATAAATAAATAAAATAAATAGATGATGTGAAGACCCAGTAGCAATAACAGTGTTTGGCCACTTACGGTGTTTATGTATGAACCAAATTTTCAAAATCCCTGGATCTCTGCTACACGGAAATCTTATTCTTAGTTTCACACAATATAACTACGGCTCAGAAACGACCACAATCCAATTTCATACGCGACAACCTTATTGCGTGGTTTACTTTAAAGAAACTTCAGGGTTGCTGGGTACACGGATTCATACGCGAAGCTGCTTATACATTTGTATTACACGACAGTAAAATGGAAAAAGTGATGGTTGTTGTAGTGATTGAGATTTGGATCAAAATGAAGAAAGAAATTACTTTCCATACCTGCATGCATGTCTGGGTGTCTTGTAAGCGATCGGAAGTTGACTCTCAAAACTAATGTTTTCTGATAGTATTGTTCGCAAAAGGGTACAAATATACGAACCAGGAATTTGTGAAACTGCATTATAAATATTGCATCCAAAAACTTGTAACTGTGTGTGTTCACTTTCTTTTAGAAAAATACTGAAATATTTGGTCAAAAGGAACTAAAATTAAATTATGTGCAACATCAAGGCGAGAAAGCACACAAATCAGCATATAAACTTTAATTTTCAAGATTCTTAAAACTTGAAAATAATAAGTAGTATGCAAAAGACTTATCACGCGAATCAGTTTCTTTAAAAATGAATTTAATAAGGTATATTGTAGTATAAAGTACTCTGTAATGTTCAGAATGTTACTAATTAAATAAACAATCTATTCCATCCAAATCCCATAACACTTTCTAGTAAGCATTAGCTAAATTTGTTTCTTTTGTATCTTGTTACTGTAACCTTCATTCTATGCAACAACGTATAATAAATTATTGTAATTAAACATTTCTCAACAACCGTGATGAATATTAACAGTAATTCTACACAATTTATGTTGTAACCGCTCATTCAAATCCATGGTGAAACTGCCCTCCCCGGACATCAGGGGAAAGGCAACTGATTAATGTCAATCGCCTTTCTCAAGCAGTACCATGAATGAACGCTGTCCTGTGACTAGAGGGGTACCGAAATCGATTCGTCGAAAAGCAGCGACCTAGCGCCCTGCCGGTAAGCAACGTACTATATTTTATTTTACTGGTTGTCACTGGAGAGTATTGGCATTCTCACGAGGCTAGTGATGCTCAGATTCCGAACGTTGAATTGGATTACATACATGGTATGTCCTTAAAATAGACTGATTTTTACTTTCTCGCTACTGAGTCAAAACGCGGAAAAAATCTGATCACGGGGCCTTGGTAAAGAAAAAGTGGTGGATAAACCTACTTCCTAAATTTAGAAAAAAATTCTCTAACGCGTGGTGTAGCAAGAATTCATGTTTTCTGGATCCTTGATACCGAAAAATCGAATGATGGCAAAACGTCTATTTGTCTGTCCGTCAGTCTGCCTGTTTGTCTGTCTGTCTGCTCCAAACTGACAAAAATGTGGCGAGAGTGAAGAATTTGCTGGACACTGACCATAGATTGGCATCATTGCTGATGAACTTGGGATCGACAAATTCCAAGTGCACGAAATTATAAACGAAAAATTGCAAATGAAGATCTGGAGAAGTTGGTGCCGTGAGTGCTGAGAAGCGAGCCATGCAGCCTTCCGCTTGGCGGCGTACCTAGCCCAAAATAGTACAAAATGCCTGAGACCCTGCCTCAGCCACCCCTCAGTCAAGACATTGCCCCACCAGACTTTTTCCTTTTCCCGTCTGAAAACCGCCCTGAAAGGGCATCATCACGGTTGGATGGAAGCGTTAGAACGGGCCGTGACGAGAGACCTCAACACTCTCCGGCTGCCGCCTTCCAGGAAGCGTATGATAGCTCGAAATCCCGATTGCAACGGTATGTGGACAGAGAAGGGATTTACTTTGAAGACTGTTGAGCGCTTGTATTATTTCTGTCAATAAACGTTTTGTAATTGAGTCAGTCCGACTACTTTAAGGACAAAACTATACTCATTAAAAAAATCCCAAGGTGCACCACGTGAAGCATGTATTTGTCTATACATTCTATTTCATGGAGAGTTTATTTGGAATTACGAAGAATTTTTTCTTCACTATTTCGGCATGTAATATTGGCACGTGCTAGATGACCATGCTAATGTTGAATTAGCTTCTTCTTTACAGATTTATTTTTTATTTGCTTGATTTTTATCTTAGAGTTGTCTTGATTATTTTGAATTCTCATCTTATTTCATTGGAGAAGGGCACAAATAGTAAGATGGGTACATGTATATGTAAGTACATGGGTCTAAGATGGCACCCGAGAAATAGTAACTGGTGCTTGCTGCTACCACAAATTCGTTACTGTAAGCAAAAGACTGCTAGTCTGTATTGTGATCTGGAGTGTCTCAACCACGAACGGGAGGAAAATTGGAGGCGCTGAAATATTGCCCTCTGTCAAGGAAAGGGAGAACTAACAGTTTTCAAAAATATTTAATGTAAGGAGGGAAACACAATAGCATAGGGACATTATTTCCAAATAGAAAAAAAGGACCTTTATTTCTAGAAGAACCATTCCATCAGCTGAGCCACAAAAACGAAAACTGATACTCTTTTGCCTCCACCCTCCAAAGAATAATTTACAACTTCCCAGGTAACGCATTACAATTCAATTCAAACTCCTTTCCTATGGCCACTCTTAGCTATAGTAGTAGTTGAGGGGTCGAAACATGTACATGGAAAAATAGTGCGATTTTTCGTAATTAATGCCAGGGCAGCGACTCGCCCCTCGCCGTTATGCTGGTCCATTTCAGCGAATGGCAGATCAGTGATAGTCGTCCACCAAGGCTGCGGGCATTCCCATCTTCGCGACACACCACACCACGCCACTCCCCAACACGCCACGCCAAGCCACACAGACCGCAGGACGTACACACGGCGCTGGTCCACTCAAAAAGTGCCTCCCTCCAGCTGAATACTCCCGGGCGGGCGCACGTTATTAGCGTCTTCCCTCTCCGCCGCTGAGGGTTGTGGAGAGGGGGGAGGAGGCGGCGTGGTGATGTCTGGCTTGCTGGCTGGCTGGCTCGCCGCAAGAGGCCAGCAGCGACTGAGGTTCCTTGTCTTTGTGGCAAAGCTAGTTACTGAGCAGAAGTGGGACGCGGGAAATTCATACTTTGGACCCATAATCCACTGCAATATCATGGAGCACCTAAATTGGGCGGGAAGCTGCTAATTACTCAAGGAGCGCCCAGCTGGATGAAATGTTAATTGTCTATAGTCCGTGCCGGGACAAATGTTTGACACCCTCCCCTTTTCTCCTCCACCTACCCCGCACCGCACCGTTTCTCTAAGGGCGTACGGCATTCTCTAGTTTAACCATTCGACACAATGACTTTTGTATTTATTAATATGAGATCTGACACCTACTATATAGTTTTAATTGTAATACTTTTGTAATTACTAGTGAGGCAATCTACAATTTTTGCTAATTAGGAAAACAAAAATCCTACTGTTATCAGATTCGTATCACGAATTTCTATCATTGGGGTTAATAATAGTAGCTAATTTGTTTATATAGTCTTCAACAATTAAGAATCTTGCGATTCTATTACTATTGCCTGATCCTTGATAGGAAAAAATATAACGTTACAGTTGCACTAGCGTAAGATTTCTTCACTAGTGATTCATGTAGTTTACCTGTTGGTTATTTGATTATGTTTGCATTGGTAGGGAATGCCATCGTGATGAAATGCCAAGCCGGAAGGAAGCTTACTTTTAATAGTTATTAGCTCTTCTGATTCAGTTGATGCACTAATTTACACTTTAATGCACTCACTCAGTCATGTGACAATAGCTAATTGCTTATTTGCACGGATAGGTGTTGCTCACGCCACGGCTAGAACGAGATTGAATAGTTCTCGTTGGTCGATGTTTCCTGGTTAAAACAATTGTCTTAACTTACATCGAATGAGGAATAAATGTAAAATGTTTAAAATTGAGACGTCATTCAATTTAAATGATTGAAAGATGGATGGATCGTCGCAAAGTTTTTTTTTCAAATCAGAACTTGCAGCTATTACCGTATTGGGGACTTTCAATTCCACGAAGCTGAAATTCAGTTAAAATTTCTGAATTGTTGAGACTATGAAACTCATCATGTCCGTTCAAATTTCTTTCAATTTCAAGTAGTCAACATACACCTTAGTTTGTAAATTAAACGAATGTTTTTTACAATATATTCTCTCCTATGATGAAATAATGTATTCACAAAAAACATCCGTGTCATACAGAATTTTATATCACAGAATAAATAAATGAATAACAACTGTGTATGCCATCCACGTGATTTCACCCAGCCACACTTTATTCAGTTTCAAACATTGCCATTAGATTGCTTTGCCTCTTTACTTATGAATCAGCGTTTCTGTTTTTCAGGCACACTCAACAGAGGGTCGTATGTTCATGAAATACAGATATAAATAATATATGATACATAAAAAATATTTATCACAATATCGTACAATTATTTGCGTAAAAAAACTGGGCTTTATATGTTCCAATATCAAGAAGCCTTTCTGCTACATATGCACCACTGAAAAAAGAAATGGCATCACCAGAGATGGTGGCATTTCTGTAAGTGTTGGCCCAACGAGAATTAACAATAAGATTGGGCCCAGCTATTTCTGTGGTTGCCTAAGCGGGGGCGCCGTGGCTGGGCGTATATATATCCCTGAACCACATGTTTGTAGTAATTGGTTGGCACATTCAGAATTGCAGCTCCGGTGGTGTATGAGGTAGCGTTACAGACTTGCGGTTTCATCGGTTTTAAATCCGATAAAATACTTTTAAAAAAGATTTTTAAGGGAAAAACTATTCTTCATACCTCTTCCTTGGGAGGGGAAGTAAAGACGGCTGTCAGATGCTGTATTTTTACTGCATGTAAAATATCCTCAATCTTAAAAGAAGCCTCTGAGCAAAATTTAAATAACCTGTTTCGTCACCCGATTGGTACCATCTTTTACTGCTCTATGGCGATATTAGCGCAGCAAAATTTGTGATCAGGCGGAAGCACAGGTTTGTTGACCTACGCCCATCAAGGTAAAATAATGCATCATAAATTGGCTGAGTTTTTTCATTCTAATGACGCATGTGTGGGTCCCCTACCAATACTTTTAAGCTACTATTATGAAATAATTATTTATATCAACAATAGGATACCATTGCGTTTCAATTTATGAGTGTTAGGTTATTATGAAGATGAACTGACATAGCTGGTGTTTAGAAACGAGGATACTGGATTTGTGTTCGGGATTGATTTAATTCCGAATGGATTTCTTTTTCTGAAATTTCAGTAAGCACATTTTTTACAACTACAGAGAACTGTTTGTTGCTAGTGTCGGCGTAAGTACGGAATTGCCTTTGATTTTCAAACAAGTTTCGAATCACTGCACGGTAGTCTTCAATCGTAGTCATTTGAATTGTCAGTTTGCTAGATTTTAATTTAGTAGAAAAGATAGTTTTTGCTATTAGTGTTAGAGTTATTACTAAGTCACTGAATGTGGATTTTTCGTCCGCGTATAGACAGATTAGGAGGAATTTTCGAAATGTCAACTGGCGAATCAACGAGACTTTGTTCGTTGTTAAAGTCGCCAAATCTGTTGACTATTGTAACACGATATAAACTTCGCAATGACCCTGTAGAGTTTATTGCCCCCACTTGATGTTCTACCACCTTGTGACGTCCCTGATGAGAAATGCTTCGCACCTAATTTTTCACTTTCACGGACCGAACGTTTGCTTTCGTTCAAGATTTGCTCTGTCTTCACATGCGCGTTTGCTTTGCGACACGAGTACCTGGTTTGCTGAGCTGGATGTTCCCGTATTTTGATTCTGCTGGTTTTCGTTAGTACCCGAAGAGGTAGTGACGAAGAATAGTTCTGGCTGGTGTAAACTGCCCTCAATGGTAGTCGGGGCTGGCGTTGCTACGAGGCTTGTACTGTATCCGTGGCCTCATTACGTGTTGAAAATGGCGACACTGGGGGAAACGGCACAGTTGTCACTGCTAATTAGGGTGAGAAGTGCTTCGGTTATAGTCTGCCCTGTGGACCGGTTAATGGCGTAAGCCATATACTTTTCCCTGGTGTTGCATATTGAGACACTAGGGAATGTTTTAAACACTGAGACACTATTCACCGAGTTCACTAGTGAGAGACGCCCGATGTGCACAGCACGGCTGCTCGGACTCGAATTCTCTCCAACCCCTCAACATTAAACAACAAATCTGGCAACCACAGAGCAGCACAATTAAATATCTTGGAATCAACATAGGCACAAAACGTAACTGGAGGAAAGATATTGAAACCAAAGTCAATCAAGCAAAAATCAATCATCAAACCAAAGTCAATCAAACTAAAACCTATCATTAATACAAATTCCACACCACCATATAACACATCCATAATAATTTAAAAAAACATATTAAGACTCCTCCTTTTACAGGCGTGTCCCATCTGGATTAATGCAGAAAAAACTAGCATTTTCGACGACAAACTCCACAAGAAACTATCCTTACACAACTATCCATGTCCTACCATATAAACTGGGTTTCCTCATTAAATACACTCAACCCCGCCCAAAATCTTATTAAATCAACTCGAATTCAAAATCAGTTCCCCTTAGACGTATTTATAAAAAAATCCCCGAAGTTCTCACTTGAGAGAGCCCTTATATCAGATTTGAGCATAATATGTAAGTTAGTAGTAGCAATCAAAAATATGTGCATAACACAACTTTTTACCGAGTATGAATTAATCCATTTTTTAAAAAAAGAGCAGTAAGAGTATTTCTGTTGAAAAATCGCTATTTTCCGGAGCACGATTATATTATTTTTCTTCTTATGTAGTAAGGCAATACAGTAAAAATAATGTAAGCTCACGCAAACGTGTCTTTGACGTAATTATTCAAAATGCCGCCCACTCTTCCTATCATTGCGTCGTCCGTCAACATTTTCCATCATTTTTCATTCGTGCGCCAAAAACTCACGTTCCGTTGTTGCGTAAATAACTAATTTACGGCGGAGAACCAGGCAAAATGACCGTGCACTCCAAGTTGGAGTGTACGTCCCGAGGAGCACAATAATTCTTTGGCGGCTTTTCTCCTCCCCTCCGGCGCGAATGACAGCGCGTCGCCGGCACTGCTGCAGAGGGCATGCTTTGCGGTCGCGCGGAATCTAATCATTTCCGCAGTGTCTCCTGCCTCTGGTACGCGATCCTCCCCGCTCCACCTCGCGCGCGCGCCGCCCTACCCCGCCCCGCCCCTGCGCCGCCGCGCCCCGCCCCCTCCCTGCCCCCGCCCCTTCCCTGCCCCCGCCCCCTCCCTGCCCCCGCCCCCTCCCTGCCCCCGCCCCGCCCCTCCCCGCCCGGCCCACCATTCCCCGCCCCCGCCCCTGCCCCGCCCCTGCCCCGCCCCTGCCCCGCCCCTGCCCCGCCCCTGCCCCGCCCCTGCCCCGCCCGGCCCTTCTGCCCCGCCCTCCCTGACCCGCCCTCCCTGCCCCGCCCTCCCTGCCCCGCCCTCCCCTCCCTGCCCCGCCCTCCCCTCCCTGTCCCGCCCTCCCCTCCCTGTCCCGCCCTCCCCTCCCTGTCCCGTTCCGCCCCTCCCTGCCCCGCCCTGACCCGCCCCGCTACTCCCCACCCTGTCCGCCCCTCCCTGTTCCGCCCCGCCACGACACGAAACGCGCCGCCCGCGCCCTCGCACGCCTCGAATCCCGCCCATCCCGGCCCCGCCGCCACCTCACCAGATCAGTTATACTTCGATTGAAACATACACTAACACGCAACATTCCCCGTGTTGGATACTCTGATTCACATGAAATTTTACCAGCTTGTTCAGAATGTTTCAAAACCCTTAGATACAAATTTTTACGTGCTATGAAGCATTGCAAGTAGTGTTTTTGCCACAATTAGTATTGGGACCTTTCATGACCGTACAGCCTGTGGAAGGTCAGAAATCGCTGCTCGCCGCTGGTTCTGCGGCCTTTACTCACACGCCGCTGCGCCACTATCAGCGGCGAGCAGCGATTTACCGCCCTTCCACAGGCGGTAAGGTCACGAAATATCTCAATACTAATTGTCGCTAAAATACTACTTGCAATGCTTCATAGCACGTAAAAATTTATGTGTAAGGATTTTGAAATTTTCTGAAACAGCTGGTAAGTTTCATGTAAATCAAAGAATTTAGCACGCTGAGTGTTGCGTGTATTACTCGTTCACTTTACATTTGCAGACGGCAGAATTAGGAACTAATGTTGTTTTGAAAGTGAAGGCCCGAACACTCAACCGAGAATACTCGAATGGTCCCGATGTCAATCAGCATCTGTCCAATCAGCTGTCTCGGAAGGCAGGACAAGCGCTACCAGAGACAGCTGACGAATTATGCCTTTCTGACAGTGAGCTGGAGTCGCGCCCTTTAATAATTAAGGTAATATACAATAAAATATTATTGAGCCTCGCCATTAATAAAGGCATTATTATTATTATTATTATTATTATTAAAATAGATCACACCACACGCTATTCACAACATTCACGTACAATATGTTTATTTGGTCTTTGCACTTTTTTTTAAATTTATTATTAAAGTCGCATCGACAACTGAGGTCATTAGCGACTACCTTAAGTACAACTTTACAATATTAACATGGCAACTTTACACACTATATGAAAATTTACAAATATTACAATATATGTGAATATGTAGAGACAGACATTACAGGTCTTTTGATGTTACAGAATTAGTTTCTAGTATCCATACCAATACACATATTACAATTAGATTTCTTTAAGAATGTTGCTGTCTTTACAGAATTTTAATATTTTATTTTGGTAGTCGATGGATGATAGCATCAGTTCAGGGTTTTGCTCATCTTCTAGGTATGTGTGTCTGCTGTACTGAAACATAGGACATTGAGTTAAAATGTGTTCAAAGTTAAGAATGGTATCACAGTTCTGGCAGGTAGGTGGGGGATTTCCAGTTAGCAAGTGTTGATGACTGAACTTGCAATGACCGGTTCTTATTCTTGTTATTGTCACCTGATCTTTTCTTGAAAATTGTTTGGAGGTTTTCAGGGAGTAAAAATTATTAACGTGTTTGTGTAGAGGGCTGGATTTCATGTTTTTCCAGAGGTTGCTCCACTTTTCATCCATTGCTTTCTTGATGTGGGTCCATAAGTCCTTGCAAGTGTGTGATATTTTTAAAATACTTCCTGCTTCAGGGCTTACATTTTCTTCTTCAAGACTCATTGTATTATGTTCAGGGGTTGTTTTGTAATCTGGTATCCAGGCAATTATGAGACTTCTTTTAGATTGTATAATGTCATGATATATTTCATGAATAATGTTTATCATTGGTAGGCCAGGAGTTATTGAGAATGTTGTTTATTGCTTCAAGAGAAGTAGAGAATATGACAAACTTGTTATTTCTGAGTTTCTGTGACATTTTGAAGGCTGTCATTACAGAGCATATTTCAGCTGTAGTAGTACTAGAGTAGGAATGCAGTCTGTTTATAATTTTAACATCTTTGGTAATTGTAGTTGCATATTTTCCATCTCTCTTATTGGTAACTTTAGTATAGATTTTATAGGAGTCTTGGTATTTATTTTCTATTTCATTAAGTTTTATTTTCCTATCGTTTTCAGCCATTTTGTTTATTTGAATAGTGTCTAGTGTTATATCTGTTACTATTTCAGGAATTGTCCATGGTGGTATACTATTATTTCTTTTTTTCCATTAGTATATGTTCCTGAAGATTTAACTGTCTCAGAAGGTTTTTGACTTTGGTATATACTGGTGAAATGCATTTTTGTTCTTTGTAGTAATTTTGAACTTTTGGGTATATATCGTGGTAGATTATAGGGTTATTTGATTCTGCTGATTTGATGGCATATTTGAGAGTTAGCATTTGTCTACGGTGAGCTAGGGTTGGTTGTTTGGCTTCTATTAGGATGCTACCAATGGGGCTGGTTTGAAAGCAACCAGTGCTTATTCGTAGAGCTTTGTTGTGTATAACATCAAGTTTTTGTAGGTCTTTTTTGCTAGCTGAATCATATAATATGGATCCATAGTCGATTTTGGATCGAATTATTGCTTTGTAGGTCATCAGCTGGAGATGTTTATCTGCTCCCCAGTTATTATGGGATATGCACTTGAGTATGTTGAGTCTTTTCTTACATTCCTCAGATAAGATTTGTATATGCCTTTTCCAGCTCATTTTTGAGTCAAAATGCATGCCTAATATTTTAATGTTTTGATAAAATTTTAGGTTATGTAGGTCCATTTTTAATGTAGGCTGACTCTCCATATTTTGTCTGGAGAATACTATACATTGGGTTTTGGAAGCTGAAAATTTAAAGCCTGACTTGAGAGACCATTCAAGTAGATTGTTTAGGGCAGATTGTATAATTTCTTGACTGGTTGTAATAGATGATCCTCTGCAGAGAATGGTAATGTCATCAGCATATTTCCTTATGATTACCGGATGATTAATTTCAGAGCCTGCATCATTGATGGCCAACAGGAATAAAGTAACACTAAGTACAGCACCTTGTGGTAGTCCATTCTCCAAGTGTTGTACTGATGATAGGCTACCATTAGCTCTCACATTAAAGGTTCTTTCTTTGTTGAAATTCTTGATAAATTGCAATATGTTGCCTTTAAGTCCATATTCCTGTAATTTTGTCATGATTATATGGGTCCACACCATGTCATAAGCATTTTCGATGTCTAGACTCACTGCTAAAACATGTTGTTTGTTAGCAAGGGCTTCTTGGATGTAATTATCAATACTTACTAGGTGAGAGGTAGTTGAGTGTCCAGCTCTGAAACCAAATTGATTGTTGGATATAATGCTTTTAAAGTCTAGAAACCATCTGAGTCTTTTGTTAATTATTTTTTCCAGGATTTTGCACATATTGCATGTTAAGGAAATGGGTCCGTAATTTTCCGTTTTAGTGGGGGTCTTTCCCAGGCTTTGGTATAGGTATAACAATAGCTGACCTCCATAATTCAGGAAATACATTTTTATTCCATATTATGTTATATATTCTTAGTAGAGTTTCTTTTCCTTCCAGGGGTAGATTTTTTAAAAGAATATATGGAATATTGTCTGGTCCAGGTGAGGAGTTCCTTGTCCTGTTGATAGCAGAATTAAGTTCTTGAATTCCAATAGGGTCATTAATATGGTAATAAGTAGCAAAGTCTTGATTATTCGTAGGTTCTGTAAGGTTCTCTTGCTCTTTTTTGTGCTGTAAGAAGGCTTCTGTAAAGTTTTTTGAACTAGAGTTTTTGGCAAAGCTACATGCAATTGATCTTTGCACTTATCTATTGCTTAATGGTCATTTTCTTGCCCCGCCGGGGTTCTGTGTGCTGCTCACCGCCATCTAAATCACATTAAACGGTCAGTATCTACTGCAGACGCACGTTTCTCATTCAGTCGGCGGTGACCTCATGTAAAAAGATCACAGCGCCCCGTCTGCAAATGTAAAGTGAACGAGTAGTACGTGATGAAAAGTATCCGGACATGTGGCTGAAAATGACTTACCAGTTCGTGGCGTCCTCCATCGGTATTCCTGGAATTGAATAGGGTGTTGGCCCACTCCTAGCCTTGATGATAGGTTCCACTCTCGCAGGCATACTTTCAATCAGTTATTGGAAGGTTCCTTGGGGAATGGCAGCCCATTCTTCAAGGAGTTCTGCACTGAGGTCGATGTAGGTCGGTGAGGCCTAGCACGAAGTCGGAGTTCCAAAACATCCCAAAGGTGTTCGATAGGATTCAATCCAAGACTCTGTGCAGGCCAGTCCATTACAGGGATTTGTCGTGTAACCATTCCGTCACAGGCCGTGCAGTATGAACCGGTGCTCGATCGTGTTCAAAGATGCAAACGCCTTTCCCAAATTGCTCGTCAACAGTGGGAAGCAAGAAGATGTTTAAAACATCAACGTGGCCTGTGCCGTGATGGCGCCACGCAAAACAAGGTGTACAAGCCCCGTCCATGAAAAACGCGCCATAACACCACCGCCTCCGTGTCCGGATGCTTTTGATTACATAGTGTAGCTGCACTTCAAAGTCACGAGCTGGAAGGAGAAAGGAACACTGTCATCCAATAGGACGCTTCGTTACGACATATATTTTTGGTATTGGAACCCCCGATTGGATAACGTTGTCCCCTTCTCCTTCTAGGTCTGGACCTTGAAGTGTAGCTATGTTTAAATCGGATTTTATACTGCGATTTTCGTAACTTTGTCCCTGACAGGAATCAGCTGTTTTGCTGCCATCCCATCAGGAGCTTATATTTCGCGATAAAGACGTTTAGGCTCCCGATTGGGTGAAACCGTGAACAGCTGATTTCTGTCAGGGACAAAGTTACGAAAATCGCCGTATGAAACTTATTCTCGTTGCCTTTGCAGTGACTGCGGCCGGGTGGTTTTCGAGATCGAAACGCGACGGTGGCGGATTTTCGTCACTAGCTAGGTCAAATTCAGCCGCTGCTCTCATTTTCTGATCAGTTTTCGTGGTTTCTCCGATCATTATCACCACCCGGAATAATGCATTCACTATACTAACGGGCTAATGACGATAACAGTTGACCTGCCAGAAAAGTCAATTAATTTAATAATTTATTAATTTATAAGTAAAATAAAATAAATAAAATAAATAAAATAAATAAAATAAATAAAATAAATAAAATAAATAAAATAAATAAAATAAATAAAATAAATAAAATAAATAAAATAATTAAAATAATTAAAATAAATAAAATAAATAAAATAAATAAAATAAATGAAATGCAATAAATAAATTTCTGCAATTGCTTCATCCTTGCATCGTTCCCACACCCTCATCCACATCCCTTCAACCCGCCCTGCCCTCCTTCGCCGTCTCCCAGCTCGGCCCCGCCCCCGGCCCGCCTCCGCACGGCTGGCTGCGCCTCGTGCGCTGTGCGTTGTTGATAGGGCGGAGCGCCGTCAGAGCGCGGAGTGTGCGGGGAGGAAGGCATCGCCCGGTTAACGCCCGACGGCCGCCGTAAATACTACGATACGAACTTTGTGGAACACGCAGCGCCTGGCTATTTGCAGCAATAAGTTCCTAAAATATACTTCTTTCTTTTCTTTTTCCTTTCTCTCCGACGTACGGAGTTTCGAAAATGGACGGCATTCGTGCCGAAATTCTCTTAGAGAATCTTCGGATTCTTGAGGCGAATATATACGTTCTTAGAGTTCCTGATTTTGACAGAATTTTGTTTTTCCTTTCAACTTTTTTCCCCTTACTCCATTTATCTGTCCGTGCCACTGCTAATACGAATGTTTGTTTTCTCGACAGTTTGTTCGATTCTTTGTGCGTCGTCACTCCTTCGAATGCATCTCACTCTACGAACACGTTTCTTAAAGTGCTGTACATTCAAATTCAAAGGGGATTTACACTTATGGCATATCGTGTATATTCTCCACATTGCTTTCATAAAAAGAAATGGGATAAAGTAAAATTCAAATATTAAAAATGATGAAAAAACTGTGTACAATCGACAAAAAAAATCGATTGTTTGTCGTCGCTGGTGAATTAACAGATTTCTCTCGTGGATAAACAATATCTTTATTTAAATTAAATATATCTTTAATTAGTGACAATGACATTCCCTTTAAACAACAATTTTTTATTTTATTATATTTGAATAATAATTTTGAATATAAAAACACGACATTTAGAAAAAAATTGATTGGCGCTAATAAATAAGTATTCATCTCATTGATAAGAGCGCCTTTGAACCATCATTTTTTGTGTTATTTTTACCAGCCTCTTAAAGGATTACTATACTGCCATTTACTATTATTGTGAAATGTAGTTGTTAAAAATTAGTTTTTCCACCTATTGATACTTGATGTGAAGTATTCCGAAATAAGCTTTTTAATTGTCTTTTAATTTTTCTTATTTTTATATAATGGTGCATTATTTTAAATTACCTCAATCATCATTATTTCAAATTACAGCCTGTGTTTGGATTCTTGGATATTGGAGAACTCTCATAATATTCGTAATTTAATACAAATGTATTAAATTGTGTTAGCACTTTATTCTCAATAATAATCTAGGAAAATTACATAATTATAAGGAAATTTAATGCAGGAATAATTAGATAGGAGAGCTTTGTATTTATTAAGTACGTATAATTAACTACCATAGCCTTATAGTCAATTTCAGTTAAATTAAAATCCAATCTACAGTGAAAGAACTGGTTTCATACTAAATGAAATAACAAATTTTTGCAAACGGAACGTAATAATCATATTCCATTGAGAGAAGCCTAGAGTACTTCTGTACATTACGTAAATATTATTTATGAGGGGCTTGTTTCAAAAAATTTCACTGTCGATAATTTTCGAAAATTCAACTATAGTGTAACCGTACATGTATAGGTTACAATGTGGCAATTACAATATGACCCGTCACATTGTAATGTTTACGCGAGGTAATTAAAATGCCCGCGTGACGGCCGCCCAAACGCGGACGCCACCTAGTAGGAATTTGTCGCATCCGCTGCCGGCATAGATGAGGGCGTATGCTTTAGTACAAGTTCGGTGGAAGTGTGGTGGTAGCTGGCTGAATGAAGGGAACATGAGCAGAAAGTTTTGAGAAGCCGAAGTGTGAGGTTGAGAGCGAGAGGTGTGGCCGCGAGCAAGTCAGAGGGAAATGGTTCCACTTGAAGGCGGCGTTCCTGCACGCTTTGTTTTTTGAAAGAAGCTAAATTTTCCAACGGACTGAGGTTGTGGTATGGCTCCCGTTGTTCACTCTCGGAGATTGTTTTTCCATTATAACAAGTGTTTAATGACTGGTATATCCGTTCCATGTGTATTCTCATAGTAACATCGTAACATGTGCAGAAGATATTTGAAGTTAAGGATTTTTCGTGTGGGAGGACATTACCGATTTTTGAAAGAATTTTGTCATGTTAATAATATGTAAGTGCAGTTTCTGTTTTTGAAAGGAGTATTATGGATGGTAGTGTTAACTCTAGGTGAAGGCATAAATCTATTAGAGCTATTTAAGGATCATTAAGAAAATTATGAAATTAAATTTGCTGAACTGTTAAAGAGTCCAAGTGAACTTAAACACTTCAAATATATTGAAGTTTGGATGCCTAATGAGAAGAAATAAGACATAATTTCCATTTTAACCAAAGGTGTATGCTGTAATAAATGTTAATTTTCTATAGTAGTTTCATGCAACGTATCTTGAATACTTCTGTGCTTTTCAAAACTATATTTTATTCAATTTGTTTGAATTTTAATTTAATATTGTCTCAGAGAATATTGATGTGATTCTAATGAGTGCCAATTTTAAAAATGATTTATGATAATTTTGTGTTTTGATCTTTAGTGAAATTGTGTCAAAGATAATTTCTGATGTAAGTTCATGGGTATGTTTCATCTCGCTGCAGATTTTTTGCATCAATTTATTTGAATTTCAATTTAATTTTGTCACAGGGAATATTGATATGATTCTAATTTGTGCCAATTTTTAAAAAAAAGATTCATGGTAATTTTGTGTTTTAGTATTGAGTGAAGTGTGCAAAAAAATATTCTTTTTGAAATTCCAAACAATTTCGTGCACGAAATTATATAAGTGTTGATGGAGTGTATGTTGAGGGACGAATTAACTGCAGAATAAACAGAAAGCACTATGACACTCTGTCAGGTGAAGGGCATGTGCTCCTCCCTATGACATAACATTATCATCACTCCTTATCTCATCTAAGATCTCATTTGTTTAATTAATTGAATTTCAATTTCATTTAGTCACTGAAGATATTACTGTGATTCTAATTCGTATTAACTAAAAAAAATATTTAAGATAATTTTGCAGTTGATTTTCCCTCTGATTTTTTTCAATGTTGTTAAATGTTATTCTTTTTTATTTATTGATGTTATTGTCATTCTGCAATTTGTGGTTTGGTTTTCTATGAGTATTCAATTTTATTGATGTTTGGGGTTACGACTTTGTGTTTTTTTCAAAATTTCAAAAAGAGCCACGTTCCCACTGAAATTCCCCACAACCGACCTACACGTCCGGTTACAACAGATACCAACACACATTCGGTGGGCGTCTGAATCAAAAGGCAATAAAATATTTAACAAAAACATTCACTGTGTGTGATGCATTAGGGGGAGATTATCCCACATACAAGTAGAATTATGAACACAGGGGAAACGAGCGTTTTGGGAAGTATTGATAAGAAAATATTCGCTCCCTTAAAATGAAAATTACTTGCAAAGGCTAATCAGCTACAGATTTCGGCTTTTATTCATCGTCGTGCCCTTCGTGATGAACTCGACTTACTGCCGCGAGTACATCGAGAGCGTTAATATGAATAAATACATACCGCAATGAGGTCTAGAATATATGCACGTAGTGAAGCACATATTTTAAGTGTCTAAAACGTCGATTTTCATACCTATTGGTGCCTAATTTCGTAATTCTGTTGTCTATTTTAGGTGCCTAAATCAAACCTTTTTGTGTCTAAAATTCCGAGGTCAAGTCATATCTCAGGCGAGAATGAACATTCGCGAAATATAATATATTACGCATATATATACAATAAACAGTGTACAGACCGATTGAATTTGAAAGAATTCTGAACGCGTAACATAATGATTGCCTGCTCGTTCACTTCCCTATCATTATCTTTTAAAAGCTGTACAGGTTTCGAGTTGATGTGGTCGTACTTTTCAGTATGTAAGTTCTCGTTTCACAGTAAAACATAGCAAATTCGCTTCACCTTTCACTGCAAAATGTAAAAAATCTTCCACCAATGACATGGCTAAAGTTACTTTAGGTCATGAAAACTCTTAGCCAATATTGCGTTTCGATATTTCCATGAGACTCCTTCTGACTAAAGTTACAGAAATTACTGCTTTGGAAATCCGCAATGTGTAGTGGTGTGTACAGATAGTGCGATATTCTCATGGTAAGTATAAGTACGTATGTAAAACTGATGAAACAAGGTACAATTTTTTCTTTCAATTTTGTCCGTGAACATTAAGTAATTGGAACATTATATATTACATAATAAGAACGTTAAATAATTGTGCAGATGTTTCCATTGGGCTCCTTGAGTTTTGGAAAATTGCAAAAGATAATGAATGCGAGAAAGTATGTGCTGATGTGACACCTCTATTTTGATCATTTAATAATTTAATCATGTTTCAATGAAGAAGTTAATTTAAATATTATTAAAACATCAAGATCGATAGGTTTTTGGTTATTAAGTAGGGGAGAGTACGTCCACTTTTTTTAACGAGTTCTAAAATGTTATTTACTTTACCAATACACGTGAAACTTCGCATGATATTTGCGAGAGGCCTTTATTGTGGGAACAAATATCACTGTGCGTACAGTTTTTGTCAAATATGGAATGTTTTATACGTTTGCAATAGGACCAGTTAACCTCACCGGTAATGTTAAGTGGAAATTGAAATAAGCTGTGAAAATAAAATTATTAACTGTTTTAAAGAAAAAATCATTCTTCTAGACATTGTCCTAACCTTTTTCAGACATAAATGAGAAGTGCCACGGACCGCGCGCCGTTTCCCAAAACGTGGCATCTAAAATTAAAATTTAGAATAACAGTGGTAATGAATTAAATTATTAAAATAGTGAAAGTCGAATAGATTATATAACATTCCAGATTTAATAATTGCAAATCTACAAATTTTACTTCCGAAAAAGAAATAAAGAGGGTAACGGCCCACTTAACCGAATGTCCCGGCGGTCCATATAACCCCACAGCACATATTTTCTTTATATGCTCGAAAACTTACAAGTCGCGACGTATTTTTAAAAACAAAACACACTATTACAGAGGAGAAATACTAACACTTAATTTGGTGTGAAGATTCTTGTAGTTGTTATTCAATCGCAATAAAAGTGCAAAGCAGATGCGTGGTAGAAAAACCCTCGAACCTTTCAGAATAAAATTTCCTTTCTGTACTGAACAAATCAATGCCTGCAACTTACGATTGTGGCTTAGATTATCAGCCCTGTCATCTTATGTATGCCTTACACTTACGGGAGAAATGACTTTAGCCGTTGACGCGCCGGGAATCACTAATTCAATCAATAAAATTGATTTTCCAAACAAGTCCGTCATGTACAGGTCTAGACATACCCGCACCAAATGACCGCACCGTACGTACTCTCCGATGTTGAACAAGGATATATTCAATGTTTGTGCAAAATCTTAATCAAATCCCAGAAAAAACTATTTCTTTCAAAAAAGTCAATTCGTATTCATTAGCCAGAGTTTAAGCGTAGTCGAAAATAGCTATTATATTATTGTATTCGGCGCGGTGATTTATGCTAGTGGCTGCTGTAGTGCGCCTCTAATCTGCATAATACTGGGGACTGTCCCTTCCAGCCTGCCTCTGTTCACGATACCTTGAAGAAGGGACAGGCTTTTCGCTTCAGGGACGGCTGCCATAGCCATGGAAGTAAGAAGACCGATACTTGCTGGGGTATCTCTCAAGTGTCAGGTAGCATCCCTACTCAATACTTCAATATCCGAACTCCATATTGTAAGAAAATCTGTAACAGATTCAAATATCTCGAACACAACACTAAGAAGAAAAGGACAAAATATTATTCAAGATGGAGAATTTGCCATTTTTCCTTCACCCACTCCCATCTAATAAAAAAAAACACCCTGCCACCTGTCCAAAATGTGGAGGAACATTAACAACGTCACACATCCTTGAGTGTTTAAGTCTCCAAAATCAACGAAACTCTCTTGGCATCTAAAACAAAATTTATGGAATCTTTAATTTAATTGAAGGTTGCAAATTAATATTAACTTATCTTAATATTGCTTGATTAGAAAATATGATCTGAATAATTGTAAAATCTATGGAATTTCGTATTTCTGTTTATTGTTATCACTTTTGTTTACTCTAATTTTACTTTTGTTTACTATAATTTTTAAAAAACGTTTCTCTAATACAAATCAATAGTGGTCGCTAATAACCATAGATGTTTTTAAAGTGACCTAAAATAAATAAATTTTAAAAAATGCTACTCACATCCAAGTACTGCTTGATCTGGGGCGCATTTGAGAAGATGTATGATTATGTTACAATGTATGATTAGATTACATTACATTACATACATATGATTACGATGTATGATTATATTACAATGTATGATTATCTTCTGAAGTGTTTGATAGATTTTGGCGACAATTACGTAGATAAAGCAGAGTCTGAATATTAAGGATTTTTAAATATTAAAGAATTAATACATTTATTTGCTTGGAAAACATTTCTGTTCACTATTTGTTACATGATAAAATTAGCGTTGCTTCTACTCAAATTTGAGCGACTATTCTAAACCCACTAACTATTACCTTTGTCTATTATATTGTTCAACGATGGAATCTTTGGTCAACATTGTACTTTTTACATTGTTCGTTCGTAGTATTCAACGTACGAAGTTTTGGAATCGGGAGGTTGAGCGTCACCATGGTGAAGTCACTATAGTGACGAGTAAGCTCCCGATTGGATGACACCGTAACAACTGATTTACATCAAGTGCAGCTCTAAATAAATCGAAGTATAGGGCGCGACTCGGCGCATCCACGTCTGTTGGAAAGCAACTCAGTCGCAGAGGCTGCCCCTCCCCACCCTCCCCGCCTCTCCCCGCCCCTCCCCTCCCCTCCCTTTCCGCCCCTCCCCCTCCATGCCCGCTCTATCCTCGCCCATCCCCGCTCCATCCCCGCCCCTCCCCGCCCCGAGGAGCTGCGGCGCCGTCTACGCGAGGGGAGGGTGTCTGAGAAGCCGCGACTGCAGTCAGCCAGGAAGTGCGACCGCCACCTCCACCTCGCGACCTGGCCCGGCGCCACTCGCCTCCAGCGCGCACCCCGCTCCCCGCGCCCCGCCCCCAGCTCCCCCGCCCGATCCCTTGCTCATCTCATACGTCACTTTTCTCCCATCCACGCCGCGCCGAGCGGCGCACACCTCACTCTGCTTCCCCCAGACTCGCTCCGCGCACCCTGCCCCCTTTCCAACACCCTATTATCGCCCGCCACTTTTCCCATCACCCGCCACCTACCACCATCACCCACCACTGCCCGCTCCCGCTCTCACCCACCCCCAAAGCCCCCACCCGCCCCCACCTGCCTCCACCCGCCCCCACCTGCCCCCACCTTCCCCACCCGTTCCTGCGCCACCTCCGCCCCGACCGTTCCCATGCCACCGCTTCCCGCCCCACCCCTTCCTCCTGCCCCACCCCCCGCTCGACTCGCCGCTTTTAGCGCCTTAATATTCCCGCTGGGTGCAATCGAAGAGCTGCGCGTGGTCCGTCTCGCGGCTGCCGGCGATCCGCAAACACGTGGCACGCGTGTGGCCAAAGGCGGAGGGAGGCGGTGGCAGGTCGTCGACGCCCGCCGCCGAGACCCCGGCCTGCCCGCCGCCCTGCCGCCCGCCGCCCCGCCTCCCTGCTGCCCGCCGCCCTGCCGCCCTGCCGCCTTCCGTCCTGCCGCCCGCCACCCTGCCTCCCGCCGTCCTGCGCGCCAGGGCGTCGCCCGCGGCCACGGCGCGGCGCCGCGGCGCCCATTCGCCCGCCTCGCCCCTCCCCTGCCTTTCCCACGCCCTCGCCCCCGGCCCCGCCCCCGCCTCGCGCCAGACCACCGCGCTGGCATCGCGCCCGGCGCCGCCCCCTCCCTCCCGCTCGCGGGTCAGCAGCACCGAGATTGGTGCGAAACTCAGAGAAGGAATCCCTCCAGGCGCCGACCTGGCTGAAGCTGGCTGGCCCACAGCGCTGAAGCGGTGTGGGATGTTTCTCCACCCTACACTTCGACTTAAACATTGCTGCACTGGGTTACGAGCTGGAAGGAGAGGAGAACCAGGGCCTTGCAAATCTCCATCAAAACCTCAAACAAAGCTTGAGAGCGCTACTGTATGAGGTGCTAGAGTGCCGGGTACCGCCGCAGATTAGACTCACCAACTTCCGTGCATAAAAATTGGCTAATTTTGAGAAATACGAAATAGGTGTCTTATAAATGTTCAATTATTCATAATAATAATAATTAAGAAATGTGCACAAGTGTGAATGAAGTGTGAATGTAGGGTTTATAGTTCAGTCTTCGCAGCTCCTTAGTTGCTTTCCTTGCACGAAAGCACATGATACTTGGTACAATTATCGTTACACAGTTCGTTACACGCACAGATCACTGGCGGTGTGATATGTGATTGTCTTGCAGGGTTTATGGTGGAATCCATGCACCGCTAATCTGTTTACTACACTTCTCATTTCCTGGTTTGGTTTTGTCCAACTCCTGTCAATCATGACACTCGTGCAGTAGAAAAGTTCTTCCACCTCTTCTCTCTTCTGTTGTCTTTCTGCTAGCAGTTTGTTGTATGCTGTAATATATTAAATCTTAGGTTCTCAATTAGGAAGGGTTCTCTGGTTAGTAGATATTATTCATAATATATACATATAAGAAATCTCTAAAGAAAGCGTGAACATCGGCGCTATGTTTTGTAACATTTGCTTGCGTCTCGCGAACCTACGCAGCAATGATCATTAATTCAAGATTCGCATTCACAGCACCAACTAAATGTACTATTAATAGTTACTTGTTACCGATGAAAATTGTTCCTTATTTGTGTAGTGAAAACATTCATTTAACGTTTTGCCGTGGTCTACAAATGTTGTCTACCTAATTGTGGAAGGATGTGGGTGTACAGCGAGGAGTGAAGATTGTGTCTTGTTAGGTTTGGTTTGTGTTTTAGCCCTACCACTCTCGTTATCGAGTGATTAGATGAAATTTTGAAGTTAGCGCGTTCCCAATTGACTGCGCTTCGTCAACGTAATAAAGGCAATTCTAGCAAGAGTTTAATAAGTTCGAATTTGTATTATTTCACAGTTCTTTGTTCGTTTCTTACATTCGAGCTTTTGTTATACGTTTACATGTTAATCTTTTATAGTTTATTTAAAAACTATTTTAAATTGCGTCCTTAAATTGTGTGATGTGAAAACGAATAATAATGTGAATAATGTCTTTAAATGTGAAAATGAATAGATGATTTCACTTTGGACAATAAAATGTGAGAGTGAAGAGTATTGTGCGTAAAAAACCGAGTGTTTTTGTTGAATATATAACAATATTATATTTTTTTATACTTTTGTATCTATTTTCATTTTCTTGTCAGGGGTATCAACAGTATTTATTTGCAAAATTTTGTATCCCATACGAATTAGCGGTCATTGTTACATGTTGCAACACATTGTTCTAACGCCTCACTGCAACATGGCGACAATGACGGCCGCAGTTCGTTCGCGTTAATATAAACAAATAATTTTATTTACGGCTAAAATACGCAACGCGCTTCCTTGGTAGATTCATATAGAACGTGGATACACTGAATTCAATAAAAAAACTGTTTTCGTGTAAACGTTTGAATTTATCAAATATATGTATTTTAAACGATTCGTTTTTTAAGAATTTTTCAAATGGTAATTGAAGTGTATTGCGAGAAAGTACGTGCTGTTTTAACAACCACTAGTTGATGATGATAAAGTAACACTAGCGTACCCGTGCGAGAACTCTCGCATGTTAATTCCCACCCTTTCCCTATCCATTTGTCTATCCGTTCCATAAAGGAGAGGAACTACTAATATACTTACAGTATAGCAAA
>JAHLJT010008446.1:13951394-13964137 GCA_031308135.1 Acheta domesticus | reverse complement strand
CAACTTTATTTATTATATTATTATTATTATTATTATTATTCCATTACATCACGACTAAAGATGTTATGAGTCGGCTGAATATAAAATCTACTCCAGGTTGCAACCAGCTACCTAAGGAGCAGATGGTGACTATCAGTGCCTCTACAATACTTTACGCAAAATGTGGGCTGTTCCAAATAAAGCAATTTCTTGCACTTCCCAGTCTTTTGAATTACCTGGGAGTTTAGACAAGTTCTTACTCAAATTTTGCGGAACAAATCCCAGAGCTCCGATAACTATCGGGACGACCTGTGCTTTTACGCCCCACATTCGGCTGATCTCGATTTCCAAACTCTTGTATTTAAGACGTTTCTCTGCCTCCTTGGTAACGACGTTTTGATCGCAAGGTACAGCAACATCGACAAGTAAACACGATTTTTTCTCCAAATCCCGGATAACTATATCCGGTTTGTTTGCCGCTATCGTGCGATCAGTTTGAATTTGTTGGTCGTACAATATCGTACACAATCCAACAGACGTCACCGGTTTCGGTGAGTGTTCGTACCACTTGGGGCATGTGTTTGGAACTTCGAGGGCGGTACAGATCTGCCAGTGGAGGTAGCTACACACCCTGTCATGTCTTTTCAAGTATTCGGTCTTTGCTAGGATTGGACAAGCTGAGACAATATGATCAATGGTTTCTACTTGCTCCTGGCAAATGCGGCATTTATCATCTTGGGAAATTTTGAGAACCGCTTTATCATAATGTCGTGTTCTCAAGGCCTGATCTTGGGCAGCTATTACAAGTGCTTCCGATTCTGGCTTCATTCTTCCCCTTTTAAGCCACATAAATGATTGATCTTTATTGATCTGCACCTTGTCCATTCTTTTTAGGTATTGTCCGTGGAGTGGTTTGTCTCTCCACGATTTCTTTAACATTTTTTGTGTCTCACACTTCATGTTTAGCAGCATCAGAAGTTCAGTGTCTGTGTTATTCGACGTGTCTTGCCTAGTTTTCTTCGCAATGCTTCTTGCTACACTAACAATGCCTCTGTTTCCCATTCTTCGGTCAGATTTCATGACCTGCCTCATTAGAGGGTCATCTTGATGGCTGACTACATACTTTCCCAACCCGACTATTGCGTTGTGCCAGGAGGCCTCAATTTGTCTGAGGCCTCTTCCTCCTTCCTTACGTGACACATAAAGTCTATGTATATCAGCTCGAGGGTGGGAAACATGATGCATTGTTAGCAGTTTTCTGGTTTTTCGATCCATGGTGCGAATTTCTTGCTCAGTCCAGTCCACTAGTCCAAAACTGTATTCGGCTACAGGTACCGCCAAACTACCTATTGCAGATATTTTATTCCTGGAATTCAGAGCGGACTGCAGGACCAGTCTCACTCTTCTATAATACTCCCTGCGAATTCTCTCTTTCATTGTGTCGTTCGAGATGGTCTTCACATTCTTCAATGCCCAGATATTTGTAAGTTTTACCTGGCTCAAGATCTTGAATCACAGTGTGCGTATCAATTTCAATGTTCTCAGACGTTGTGAGTTTCCCTCTTTTTAAATTGATTTTTGCACACTTGTCAAGACCAAACTTCATGCAGATGTCATTGCTAAAGTCATTCACGACAGACAGCATTTGGGAGAGAATCGCTTCATTCTTAGCAAACACTTTCAGATCATCCATGTAAAACAAATGTGATACTGGCCTTTCATCACCATGGAGCTTGTAACCAAAGTCAGCTTGCGACAACTGTCTCGATAGTGGGATCAAACTAATGCAAAACAGCAGAGGGGATAGTGAATCTCCTTGAAAAATACCCCTGTTAATCTGAATACTTCTGGTTTCTACTGCTTCCTTTCCGCTGTGTATTAGTAACCTGGTACTCCACGACTTCATACTAGCCTTGCAAAATTCAATAAGTCTAGGATGAAATCGATAGATCTCCAGGGTCTTCAAAATCCAATCGTGTGGTACACTATCAAAGGCCTTTTGGTAGTCAATCCAAGCCATGCTCAAATTACGTTTTCGTTTCTTTACATCATTCAAGATGACTTTATTCAGTAGCAAGATTTCCTTACAGCCATAAGAGCCTTTACGACATCCTTTTTGTTCAGCTGGCATTAGATGATTCTTCTCTAGATGTCTGTACATTTTGTCAGCTATGGCTGCAGTTATAACTTTGTACAGTACTGGCAGACAAGTAATTGGCCTGTAGTTCTTCGCCAAAGAGCTGTCTCCCGCTTTGGGTAGCAAATACGTGATGCCGCGTGTGAGCCATTCCGGGAGTTCCTTTGGGTTTTCTAAAATTTTATTAACAGCCTTTGCTAGATGAGAATGTATTGCTGTTAATTTCTTAATCCAATAAATCTGGATCTTATCAATCCCGGGGGACTTCCAGTTTCCCATGTTCTTAATTGCTTGGAAGAGGTCCTCTTCCGAGAATTGGTGAACATCTTCCACTGTTTCTACAAGTTCATCGGCAGCATCAACTTCAGATTGAAGCCAAGATGCGTCTTTGTTGTGGGATCTGCTCTCTTCCCAGATTCCTGCCCAAAATGCTTCGACGTCATCTTTTGAAGGAGTAACAGCTTTGCCATTCGGTTTTTGAGTCAGATTGCGATAGAATCTCTTCGCGTCTGTTTCAAACAACCGGTTCTGTACACGGAAATCTATTCTACGTTTGTACCTTCTTATTCGTTGAGCCCATGCTTGAATTTTCTCTTTTAGCTTCTCAACTACCATTAGCCTGCTGGTGTCATTTTCAATTTGGTATTTTTGTTCAACATTGAATATTTTTCGTTGAAATTTAGAGGTGTGCGTTGATTTAGAAGATGCCTCAGCTAAGAATGATATTTCACGCCGGGTGTCGGCTATCCGTTTCATAATTCTGTTCATCCATGGGGGTACAGAGCTGTTTACTCTGTTTTGCTGTCGGCCGTCGGTGTTCTTGGCTGGCCCCAAAATTATCTGAGATACTAGATATCCAGTTGCATATATGATGTGATTGATTTCAGTAATATCTAGATCTCTGCCTGGGGTCTCCACCACCTCATTTAAGACAGAATTAACTGTTTCTATCACTCTTTTAGCTTTGGCATTTTCGTATATTCTCCTCAACGGTTCGCGAGATTCAAACGGAAGTTGACTAACTCTTTCTATCTCGCGCCGAAGGAGATTTCGCATCATGTCCTTATCGTGTAATTCATTGCCAGATGAGTTTTCACCACTGACGTGTGTTTCACTGGAAAGCGATGAACCTTCCACGGGATCATCATTTTCAAGTTCTACATGTTCGTCATGTGGATTGTTCGAGCGAAGTACATATTCCGCATTTCTCTCAATGTCAGCAAGTTGATCTGCTGTGAATTTTCCACTGCTGAGTATGTATCGTCGTTGACTGGCAAGCTTCTTTGAGTCTAGGGTAGGTCTCATATCTGGGTTCCGCTCTCTCCATACCTTGAAAACTTCTATTTCAGAGCCCCCATTTTTCGCTTTTGCATAGTAAAAGCACCACATCACCTCCTTTAATTCATCCCGGGTCCATCTCTGACGATGGCTTCGAGCTACTGCCGGCTCTGGGTCCCTGGGACTAGCATCCGTGGGATGGCCAGACGTCGACAAGGTGACATTAGCTCGGTTTCTGAGCAGGTATGGGACATTGGTAGAACAAGGCACGTTAAGATTCATTACATTGCTTGTTCTATCCATTTTGCTCATTGGTTTGAATTGAAGATTCGCAGGACGCAAGTTCGAGTTCACAGATCACACTTAACCCTCGGGTTGTTTCCTGCCATCCGTTACTGCGACCCACAGTGGCCTCGGGGCATCCCCCCGCAGGGCCCAGCAAGGGGTCCCTCCGATCGCCAGTCGGCATTACTAAACCCTTCGGGATTTTCACTGACTGCTGAAGGCAGCCTCCTTCGCTGGCTAATGCAAGGTTCGGGCCTCCACTCTAATCAGTGGCCTGGTGTGCCAAACCAGTTTCTCTCCTGTACCCTCTATGGGCCGACAACAGGAAGTCCAAAGGTTCATGACCCTTCCCTCTCTACTTACTTCCCACTCTCCTCAAAATGGAGTACTTCTTCGTCTGACCCCTCACCTTCAACCCATTCAGCAAGGGAGGCCCCACCGGTAGCTAGGCTACCACTGACATAGCTTTAAGGCTCATGGGGGTACTCAAGCTCCACCACCAACTGCAAGGTCGTGTACTCCCTAGGTGGAGTTATTATTATTATTATTATTATTATTATTATTATTATAAGATAGATAAGGGAAAAGGCGAAGGAAAGGGAGGAGGGAGATAAGACGGAACCGGTAGAAGAAAAAATAAAAATTACTATAATCAATGTTAAAATACCGGCAGACAACTTGCGATAAACCAGGGGGGAGAGATGTAACCCATGAGACGGAGAACCATAATTAATTTTATATTGTGACCCATCATTGTTTAATCTTGACTAAAATTTATTAGTAAGTGTTGGTGATGGAATTAAGATTCCGAAACGTCGGCAAACTAATTGTTTATACTCCAATTCCGCGAACTACATTCCTATTTACCCTTTGGGAATTCAAGCACTGCCGATTCAACCTGTTTTAGGTTTATAGGAGTTTAGGGCTTCTCTATGTTAAATTTTATCGGAATTTGTTTCCCCACTTCCAGAGCAGTTTCTGGAAGTGGGGAGCCGTCCTTCTTCGCGTTCGCTCTTGCCTTTGCTCTCGCCTTCGCTCCCGTCTTCGCTCCCGCCTTCGCTTCCGCCTTCGCTCTCGCCTTCGCTCTCGTCTTCGCTCTCGCCTTCGCTCTCGCCTTCGCTCTCGCCTTCACTCTCGCCTTCGCTCTGGCCTTCACTATCGCCTTCGCTCTCCCTTTCGCTCTCGCCTTTGCTCTCGCCTTCACTCTCGCCTTCACTCTGGCCTTCACTCTCGCCTTCACTCTGGCCTTCTCTCTCGCCTTCTCTCTAGCCTTTGCTCTTGCCTTCGCTCACCCCTTCGCTCTCGCCTTCCCTCTCACCTTCGCTCCCGCCTTCGCTCTCGCCTTCGCTCTCGTCTTCGCTCTCGCCTTCGCTCTCGCCTTCGCTCTCGCCTTCACCCTCGCCTTCGCTCTGGCCTTCACCCTCGCCTTCGCTCTGGCCTTCACTATCGCCTTCGCTCTCCCTTTCGCTCTCGCCTTCGCTCTCGCCTTCACTCTCGCCTTCGCTCTGGCCTTCACCCTCGCCTTCGCTCTGGCCTTCACTATCGCCTTCGCTCTCCCTTTCGCTCTCGCCTTCGCTCTCGCCTTCGCTCTCGCCTTCACTCTCGCCTTCGCTCTGGCCTTCACCCTCGCCTTCGCTCTGGCCTTCACTATCGCCTTCGCTCTCCCTTTCGCTCTCGCCTTCGCTCTCGCCTTCACTCTCGCCTTCACTCTGGCCTTCTCTCTCGCCTTCACTCTGGCCTTCTCTCTCGCCTTCTCTCTAGCCTTTGCTCTCGCCTTCGCTCTCGCCTTCGCTCTCACCTTCGCTCCCGCCTTCGCTCTCGCCTTCGCTCTCGCCTTCGCTCTCGCCTTCGCTCTCGCCTTCTCTCTAGCCTTTGCTCTCGCCTTCGCTCTCGCCTTCGCTCTCACCTTCGCTCCCGCCTTCGCTCTCGCCTTCGCTCTCGCCTTCGCTCTCGCCTTCGCTCTCGCCTTCACCCTCGCCTTCACTCTGGCCTTCACTATCGCCTTCGCTCTCCCTTTCGCTCTCGCCTTCGCTCTCGACTTCACTCTCGCCTTCACTCTGGCCTTCTCTCTCGCCTTCAGTCTGGCCATCTCTCTCGCCTTCTCTCTCGCCTTCTCTCTCGCCTTTGCTCTCGCCTTTGCTCTCGCCTTCGCTCACCCCTTCGCTCTCGCCTTCGCTTTCACCTTCGCTCTCGCCTTCGCTCTTGCCTTCGCTCCCGCCTTCGCTCCCGCCTTCGCCCTCGCCTTCGCTCTGGCCTTCACTATCGTCTTCGCTCTCCCCTTCGCTCTCGCCTTCGCACTCATCTTCACACTCGTCTTCGCTCTTGCCTTCGCTCTCGTCTTGGCTCTCGCCTTCACTCTCCTCTTCTCTCTTGCCTTTCCTTTCACCTCGCCTTCATTCTCACCTTCGCCCTTCCCCCTGCTCACGCCCACGCCCTCGCCCACACCCTCGCCCATGCCCACGCACTCGATCTTGTCTTCGCCCTCGCCGCCAACCTCTCTCTCGCTCTCGTCCTCGGCCTTACCTTCGCTCTTGCCCTCACCACCCGTGACACTTGCTTCACCGTGTCCTGGCCCTAACCTTTCCAGACAGCACAATAACACAGATAGCAGTCCCAACACAATGGCCAGGTATATCCCGCGGGGACAGGAAGTGTCTCAGCGCACAATGAAAATGGACGGCGCCTGTGTTTGTGACGCGGAGGCAGGGGCGGGAGTAAGGGTGGGGGTGAGGGCGGGGGTGAGGGCGGGGGTGAGGGCAAGGGTGAGGGCGAGGGTGCGAGGGAGAGGGCGAGGGTAAGGGCGGGGGTGAGGGCGGGGTGAGGGTGGGGGTGAGAGCGGGGGTGATGGCGGGGGTGATGGCGGGGGTGATGGCGGGGGTGATGGCTGGGGTGAGGGCGGGGGTGAGGGCGGGGGTGAGGGCGGGGGTGAGGGCGGAGGCGAAGAGGGCGGCAGTTTCACTCAGGGCGAGCCGAGTGCCTCCGCCTACCGCCCTTCCTCTGGGCCCACGCCTTCCTCCTTTGCGCTGGCGGACTCGATACACCTCTCCTTCCTCCTCCTCCTCCTCTTCCTCCTCCCTCTCCTCCCCCTCCCCTTTACCCTTGCTGACTTCCTTCCTTTCTCTACCGATGTTTCCTTCCACCTCTCTCCTCCTTTGAAGACATTAACTTCGATGCCATGTCAATAAGTCTTCTTTTATTTTCATGTGAGTTTGTCACGTGCAGCTACAGGGCACTAGTTTTCTGATATAAGCTTTTATGTTTTTGTTCTCCGGCACTGAAATATAGCATATTGTTGCGTTCGTCTTTATTTGTGTTGTGAGTGTTAATAATTACTGTAACCGAACACATTTTAATCTCAATACAATTTTTCCCCTATTGACGCAAAAGGTTTCTTATGACAGTAATTTGTATTTACAATATTTCATCAGAGGGCGATATCATCAGTAAATCAATGAGACGCAGGGTCCCTACAGAGATATTTATATTTTTATTTTATTTAATAGGTAATTATAACACATTGATACATAATTTCAATTCTTTTAACTATGTGGCAAGGCTGAAGGCCTTTCAGCCATTACAATATCTACATCCTACCGCATTTTAACCTTTCGAATTGTGGCATTCACCCCTAATGGTCTCTTCATCACATCAAATTGCGGAAAGGGAGACCATAAAGTACGGCTGAGGAAAAACACCCTGAAGGGGGAAAAACCTGCCCTCAGAAGACGAGTACATGCTAAACTACTAGATTTTTTCTAAATATTTATATAGTGTATGAAATTGAACAATTTATTTGGTTTACATTAATAAATTCGTAATTTCATTTACTATTTATCAAAATTGCTAATAATTAATCTCGTATAAAAACGAATGTTCCAAGGAAATTGCGAATAATTAATACGATATTATAGAACACAATAAAGATAATCCGAGTATTACCATTTGTATGTATTATCCGACAAATTTTAATCCATGAAAGAAAACTGACTTCGCGGAACATGAGTATGGCATTCTTGTTAGTATTAATGAAAAAACACGAAGGGAATGAATTTTTCTAATGAATTAACAATCATAATTTTAGTGAAGAAAAGAGTAAATCAAATAATCAAGGAATCATTCATCAATGTAACTGAATCCATTTGTCTATATATTGTCTTGTTTATTATATATTGTCTATATATATATTGTCTATATATGTATATTGTCTTGTATATTGTCTATATATGTTTGTCTATATATTTTAATAAACTACAGTGGCAACCCTTATTCCTCGTGTAAGCAGTGATTTTGGATGTTGGATGTGATACATTCACATTAATTAGTAACGTGACGTGCATCTACATTTCTTCTGAAGTAGTTACTTAGATGAATTCATTTCCTGGTGTCAGAAGTAAAATTTCCATTAGAAATCTTCCATTTCAAATCTCATTTTTTCTAACAAACGTGAAGCTACGTTTTGAGTGATGGTTATATGCATTGTAATCCCTGTAAATTATTCGTAGTATTATTTGTTTAAAAGAACACAATCGATAGTATGGAGATTGGCTTACATTTACACCATGAAGGCAATCGTTGCACATTTGGCCCCTTAATGACCTCGGCCTCGGTCGGCAAAACTCTATTAATAAAAATGAAGAATAATGAAATATAAGTGGCTTTACAATTTACGTTCATTGTGTTTCTAGATCTGAGGTGTGAATCTCAGAGATAGAATCGTTGCATCACTATATATACACTAACCTGTCCTTATTATACATTGCTATTTGTGAAAACTGCAACACCCAGACGAACAGTGCAACCATCAGAAATTTTATGTTTGCAGAAAATGGCGTGCACGTAAGCCTAGTATGGTCATCATAATGTAATTTAATGTTTAATGAATCAGTCAGTTTTTATACTATCATTATTTTACCATTATTTTTATTATTTTACCATTATTATTATTATTATTACTATAATTAGTATATAATTTTCTAGTTATATTACCTCATTATTATTGTTATTATTATTATTATTATTCCACTACATCACGACTAAAGATCTTATGAGTCGGCTGAATATAAAATCTACTCCAGGTTGCAACCAGCTACCTAAGGAGCAGATTCGGTGACTATCAGTGCCTCTACAATACTTTACGCAAAATGTGGGCTGTTCCAAATAAAGCAATTTCTTGCACTTCCCAGTCTTTTGAATTACCTGGGAGTTTAGACAAGTTCTTACTCAAATTTTGCGGAACAAATCCCAGAGCTCCGATAACTATCGGGACGACCTGTGCTTTTACGCCCCACATTCGGCTGATCTCGATTTCCAAACTCTTGTATTTAAGACGTTTCTCTGCCTCCTTGGTAACGACGTTTTGATCGCAAGGTACAGCAACATCGATAAGTAAACCACGATTTTTTCGCCAAATCCCGGATAACTATATCCGGTTTGTTTGCCGCTATCGTGCGATCAGTTTGAATTTGTTGGTCGTACAATATCGTACACAATCCAACAGACGTCACCGGTTTCGGTGAGTGTTCGTACCACTTGGGGCATGTGTTTGGAACTTCGAGGGCGGTACAGATCTGCCAGTGGAGGTAGCTACACACCCTATCATGTCTTTTAAGGTATTCGGTCTTTGCTAGGATTGGACAATCTGAGACAATATGATCAATGGTTTCTACTTGCTCCAGGCAAATGCGGCATTTGTCATCTTGGGAAATTTTGAGAACCGCTTTAATCATAATGTCGTGTTCTCAAGGCCTGATCTTGGGCAGCTATTACAAGTGCTTCCGATTCTGGCTTCATCCTTCCCCTTTTAAGCCACATAAATGATTGATCTTTATTGATCTGCACTTTGTCCATTCTTTTTAGGTATTGTCCGTGGAGTGGTTTGTCTCTCCACGATTTCTTTAACATTTTTTGTGTCTCACACTTCATGTTTAGCAGCATCAGAAGTTCAGTGTCTGTGTTATTCGACGTGTCTTGCCTAGTTTTCTTCGCAATGTTTCTTGCTGCACTAACAATGCCTCTGTTTCCCATTCTTCGGTCAGATTTCATGACCTGCCTCATTAGTGGGTCGTCTTTATGGCTGACTACATACTTCCCCAACCCAACTATTGCGTTGTGCCAGGAGGCCTCAATTTGTCTGAGGCCTCTTCCTCCTTCCTAACGTGCCACATAAAGCCTATGTACATCAGCTCGAGGGTGGGAAACATGTTGCATTGTTAGCAGTTTTCTGGTTTTTCGATCCATGGTGCAAATTTCTTGCTCAGTCCAGTCCACTAGTCCAAAACTGTATTCGGCTACAGGTACCGCCAAACTACCTATTGCAGATATTTTATTCCTGGAATTCAGAGCGGACTGCAGGACCAGTCTCACTCTCCCATAATACTCTCTACGAATTCTCTCTTTCATTCTGTCATTCGAGATGGTTTCACATTCTTCAATGCCCAGATATTTGTAAGTTTTACCTGGCTCAAGATCTTGAATCACATTATTATTATTATTATTGGCATTAGTGTTCTATGTTACTGAGAGACTGAGTATTTATATGTCTTTGTAATTAGCTGCCACCGGGTTATACCCAATTGCAGTTTAAATAAATCGATCTATCTTATCATTTGTGTGACAGGACAGGTTAGTGTTCCTCAGTCGATGCAGACAGCCTTCAAACGACGTGGAAACGTGCAAGTGCCGGTATGCCTCGTCGACGTAAAAAAGGCGCAATATCAGCACATGAGTGAGTTCGAACGGGACAGAATGATCGGTCTCCGCAAAACGGGTTTGTCGTACCGTGACATTGCGGATGGAACGGGGCACGTGGCTACTATAGTTGTGCGTGTGTGGACTCAATGGACAGAGGAGGGTCGTACACAGAGACGAGCGGAGACTGTGACACTCTAAACGATCACTGTCCGCGATGACCGCCATCTTATACGCATGACCGAACAGAACGGAGTCGTCCGCAGTGTTGGCTCGACGTTCAAGCATTGCAATGCGTATGGTCATGTCTGCGTCGGGTTTTACGCCGTCTGCTCAGGGCTGCACTGGTAGCACGCATACCACTACGTCGGATTCCATTGGCTAGCAACCACCGATGCCTCACACTTCAATGGGCACGCGAACGTGGTCCCTGGCGTGCAAGTGGCAAAATGTATTGTTTTCGGACGAATCCCGCTACAATTTGTGCTGCAGTGATGTCCACGTACGTGGCTGACGCTACCGTGGTGAACGCAATCTGCAGCTTGCATGTGGAATACCAAACAAACGCCAAGTGTGATGGCTTGGAGCACCATTGGTTATAACATGCGATCTCACCTCGTACGTATTGAGGGCAAACTGAACAGCATCCGTTACATCAAGGTTTTAGATCCTCCTGCAGCTACTGTCGATGCTTTGTGGACGCGAATACGAACCGCGTGGCAGTGTGTTCCCCAGCAGCAACTCCAGACCCTCTTTGAACCCACGCCATGACGTCTAGAGGCTCTGATTGCAGCGCGTGGCGGCTGCATACGGTACTGAATACCTACGATCAAAATGCACGGAGTGTTCTGTAATTCTAATCATTTGCATATTGCCATGTCCATATTCTGTGGAATGAATTTCTTTTTAATCATATGTCTCCGCCTTGATGTTACAATTTTCACGAATAACAGTGTAATACAACAGTCTTTCACATATTACGAATATCAAAACATTGCTGTCCTATAACGCAACAAGTAACAATCATTTATTGACGAACGGCATCTTTCTTGTAAACTTCTGTCTCATGATGTCAGATGTGTTGTAAGCAGTGACGCACTGAATATAAGAAATCAGTCGGTACGCACAGTGTGAGAAAAGGCGGAATAACACAACCAAGTATTTGCATTTTTCATTCAAAATCGAAAGTCATGATTTTTTTATATTTCCCAAGTTTCTCAGAATCTAAAAAACCCCAGGGACCTCTCACATGACCGGAGACTGCACAGTTTGCTTTCAAGTTCCGCTGGTATCAGAAATTAGTAATATAGTTTCCCTTACAACTAAGGGAATCGGTATTATTGTATTCTACGCAGGGTGAGTGCCGGAGGAGGGTGGAGGAGCGAACCACATTACAAGAGCACACGCGGGTGACGACGAGTGGACCACTTGCATTGGTTATAAAATTGCGTTCTCTTGAGAAAGATATTTGTCAGGAAAATTTTGTCATCAGATGTTTACATTATTCATTAAAGTCCACAAAATGGCTTGTTTTCCGTCTTTTGAAGGTGAAATAGTACTTATTAAAGATTGCCAAAATTGTTTAAATTGTCAATTTCTTCAAAATGTTCACGCTTGTGGTCGTATTTACAATTAAGAATATTTTATTCTAGTGCTTATTTTAAATTACTTTCCTGAGATGCTTGCTATTCTAAATTACGTTGCTGAGCGAATTACGTTAGCAGAGAAGTCGTTCCTAAATAAAATAAATTTGGTCACAAATACCAACCTAAATTTGGATATTAAAAAGGAATTTTTGAAAAGTTGTATCTGGAGTGTCTTATTATACGGTGTGAAGAACAGACGCTTTTACAAACGGACAGGAGTCGTTTAGAAGTTAGTGAGATGTGGTTGTGGCGAGAACTACTGAAGGGTTCCAGGACTGAAAAAAATCAAGTAATGTAATTCTAGAAAAAGTGAAGGAGAAGAGATACCTAATAAAAACCATTTGGAACGGGAAAGCAAAATTCTTTGGACACATTTTTTAAAATAACCAATTCTTAAACACAATTTTGACTGTAAAATAGTTCGAAAAAGAGGACCTAGTTTGAAAATTTTAGAACAACTTCAAATCGAATTACAATTCAAAACTGTGCGGAGATGAAAGGACAGCGGAGGACAGAATGTTATGGTGGCTGCTACAAGGCACTTGTTTAGCCTTTACGATGTCATGTCGATAACGCTGAGATGCTCTACTTAGGCCAACATGATGGCTCGAAGAAGTACTCTACCTCCAGACGACTTTTGATTAATGGATTCGTTTTTCCGGGCGCGTCAACTACTTAGGTCATTAGTCCCGTAATGTAGTGCGTGTTTTTCCTCTGCGAGGTGGCGATGA
>JAHLJT010008446.1:13898722-13950394 GCA_031308135.1 Acheta domesticus | reverse complement strand
TTATATTACATTAATGAACAATTTTAAAAACTAAATAAATGTATATAATTAACGTTTCGGTGAATAATTTTCATTTCCTATTATAAATATTATATATGATTATTGACAAAGTAAATAACCTACAATAAAAATAATATGGTTCCATTTAGACCCGAGGAGCTTGGGAGGGAGTAAATTTGAAGACCACACCCGGGTAAAAATTAGTTCTGGAAATAAAGATTACGTCTAATGTTTTGAAAAAACGCATAGATTTCGGGTATTTCTGGATGACGTGAATGCAATTTAAAAACAAAAAAAAATTGATTTCATACACCGCTCCATTTTTTAATAATTTTCCTCAATGCGAAAATGATAATAACCAACATATGAAATGAAATATTCACTAAGCTGTTTTAAATCTTTAACATTGCCTCTGTCATTATATGTTACAAGACTTCAGAGTGGATGATGGCTGCGTCTTTTAACAACGTTAGGGATAAACAGTCTTCAGTAGCCCGCAATATGCAGGCAGAGAATAGTCTTCAGTCTTCAATATAGTGTAGTACGTATGTACTGCAACAGTTCTTTTCGTATCAAAAATATCAAAACTCGGCGCTTCATAATTGAATATATGAACAGCAAATCTTGAATAGAGGCGGGCTTCTCATAGGAGCATTACTGTCGCCTGGCGTCAACTGTGTCGTAAGCAGTGATGCACTGAGTATGCCAAGTCTGAGTCTAATTCCACTGAGTTAATTATATTAGATAAATATTTTCAGTTAAAATCGAATGTTTCATTATTTTCAGATTTTTCACGATTTCCTGGGTATGCAACAATAGTATTGACACCTCACATGGTCGCAGGCAGCTTAGTTTTCTCTTAATTTCTGCGCGCACATGAAATTTATGTTAAAAATTCAGTTCATTAATTTCTAATACCAAGAATATAAAAAATTCTCCGCCATAACGCACCACGTGAAAGCACAGACTTAATGGCGGGCGGCATCTTTCTTGAAACGCTCTTGTGGCGTGACACCAGCTGCGTCGTAAGCAGTGGCACATAGAGTATGACAAATTAGTTGGAATGCGTAATATGAGAATAGGCTGAATAATACTATAATAGCAGTTTATAATTATAAGCTAATTAGTAGTAGTAGTAATTAGTTTATAGTTATAAGCTTTATTGCATGAGTATATTATAAACGAGTTGCATACGTTATTTTTTTGTATGACAGCATTATAAATTTATAAGAGAATCAAACTTAATTTTGCGAAACAACTTACCTGAGATGTTTCGGATACTTGGCATCCGTGCGAGAAACGGTGGTCGGCTGTTCCGTTTACCTCGAACTCCCCCCGATTCTCTCGCTGCGATTGGCTGAATGTGTTTGACGTTATCATTCGTGCCGTAAAATGTAAAACGTCATCATTTGTGCCGTAAAACGCCGGATTATGAACGATTTCTGGCAAAAGAAAAGGTCTTTTATAATGCCGAAATTTAAAAAAAGTATATTCGCAACTGTTTCATTATTTTTTTTCGAGTTCTTACGTAACTAACACAGGTATAGACACCTCTCACAATGGCGGACTCTGCATTCAGTTTCTGTGCGCGTTGTAAATTAGTAATATAATAATTTATATACATCTGTCTTCGTTTAATACCTCTTATACATTTTGACGAAACATCGCGCTGCATAGCTGGCAGTATAAAGTAATTAGAATGTTGTTTACTTCCTAATCTACCTCGCTGGCGAGCGACACAGTCACAGCCTGGTGAGTGAATGGGTGAAGTTCAGCGTTACCGCTGTGTGCAACGGCTCCCCAGTTCGCAGAAGTCGGGGAAGGAATTGTAACTGCCAGAGACTCGCCGGCCCTCGCCTGACTCTCCAATTCGAAACCTCCGATTCAACTGCGAGGGCCTGCGAGGCGTGGGAGGCAAGAGAGGCTAGGTGCGAACTTACGCCGAATAGACCAAACTCTGGATTTGGGACTTCGCCGCCAATCGGCCATTTCCGGGCTTCATCGCCAGGAACGTTGCGCGCTGTTCCGGAGCCCCCGGGCGCAGTGCGGCGGTGTGCAACGCTGGCCTGCGATCCGCACTGCACGCTATCATCCGCGACAGAAAGCGCACTGCCCGCCCCGTAATATTGATTTGGTAGCCAATATTCTGTAGCCAATATTGGTAGCCGACTAGGAATAGGCGGTTGATACATATAATAATAATAATAATAATAATAATAATAATAATAATAATAATAATAATAATGATAATAAACTTGGCTAAACTTCCAGGTCATTCAAAGGACTGGGAAGTGCAAGAAATTGCTTTTTTTGGAACAGCTCACATTTTGCGCAAGGTATTGTACAGGCACCGACAGCCCCTGGATCTGATCCTTCGGTAGCTGGTTGCAACCTGGAATAAATTTTATATTCAGCCGACTCATAACATCTTTAGTCGTGATGTAGATGAATAATAATAATAATAATTGTAATGTATAATAATAATGTCCAGAAGCAAAACAAGGGACCATCTCAGCATTTGCTCAAGGATCAGAGAAACTGGACGAAAAAACCTGATCGAGATGGGGGCCATCAACCCAGAAACAGTGGTACAATACTTGTTACAGGTTCTTTAGAATTATACAGTCCAAATGATAAATAATTACATTAACTATCATTGTTAAAATTAATTCTACTTTCCATTTTGATGCTCGGTATAGTCTCGAATTGTATAGAAACAGTTATGCAGCAGAAAAGAGTTTACTTGGGACTTAAACTTTTCTATTGAATTTAATCGTTTAATGTCTTCTGGCAAAGTGTTGTAGAGTTATGTACATGAATTGTATGTGAATTTTTTGTAGTGAGCTGTTGATACTGCCACCTGATGAATATGATTACTACGTCGTGTGTTATACTTATAGACATCGGCGTTTACTGAAAATATATTCCCGTCCTTAAGTAAGTCATTTTTGACAAAAACTACTGATTCGTAAATCAGGAGACAAGGTAATGGTAAAATTCCTAGATTAATAAAGAGTGACTTACAAGAATCACGTGGGTTGGATTTGCTTATTATTCGTACAATTCTTTTCTGTAATCTGAAAGTCTGTGAACTATAACATGTGTTTCCCCAAAATATTATGCCATATCTCAGGCGGGAGTGAACATTGGCAAAATATACACAACGAGCTGTATGAAGGCTGAAGGAATTTGAAAGAATTCTGAACGCGTAGCATAATGAGCTTAATTTTGTGTTCAATTCATTTAAGTGGGCATTCCATTTGAGGTTTGACTGAATTGATAGACCTAAAAATTTTGTTACATTAACATCAGTCAATGGCACACCGTTCATTTTCAATGGAGTACAGAATTTTTTCTTTGATATGGAAAACTGCATTGAAACTGTTTTATTTTCATTTACTTTTAATTTGTTATTACGGAACCAATTTGAAACGTCTGATATTGTACTATTTACGGTTTCTTTGTTGCAAAGAATATTTGTATCATCCGCAAAGAGAACTGTTCTTCCGTTTCGAATCGCTAAGGGCATGTCATTTACGTATAATAGGAAGAGAATAGGGCCTAAAATCGATCCTTGCGGGACTCCACGTACAACTTCCCGTACAAATTGTAGGGAATATATATTTACCAACTAGTAACTAAGAAGACATGCAACACACACAAAGATTGGCATTACACGCCATTCCCTAGACGATTCCGGAAGCAACGCACACTAGAGGGTAACGTCGCTAGTGCTGCAGTAGGTAGATTGTTCTAGTCAGTAATTGCCCGGTTGGTAAAAGAGTATGAATGATCCCCTCTTCCGAAATATTGAGGGTGCCCTATCCTAGTTCGAATGTCGTTTACCTCGCTTTGAAATGTCGAATGTCGTTTTATCGCTTTACGTCCAGTGTACGCTTTGAAAAGATTTACTAGCCTAGCTATCTTTCGACGTTTGCCTAGGAGTTCCCACATCTGAGTTTGATCATTTTTTATCCTACAAGTTTTATCGCTCTCTTTTGGATACGGTCTAACAGCACTGTCTGCCCAGCACTATACGGGTTCCAACACACGGAGCTGTATTCCATTACCGGATGTACGAGAGAAGTATACGTATTGGTGTTCGCGTTTCCTGTCTTCAATATTAGCATTTCAAAATAATGTGATTTCCTAGCATTGCGCGCAATTTGATTGATGTGGTCGGACCAATTGAGATCGCTTCGAATAGCAACCCCCAATTACTAGAAGCTACTAACCTATCAGGAGGCGCAGGTTGATTTGCAAGTGTGTATTTTAGTGACATTTTCTCACGTTATGGCGGCGATGGTGTAATGGTTAGCGTATCGGACTGTTATAGTTCGCGGGTTCAAAGCCGCGAACTATCAAAGCCATGGATTTTTAGGGGCGAAAAAATCTTTCGTACGCCTTCCTTCGAAGGGGAAGTAAAGCCGGCTGTCCTATGTTAGTAGCTTTACTGCATGTAAAAGATCCTCAAGCCTAAACTCTGAGCAAAATTCAAAATCCCCTATTTCGTCGCCCATAGAATACCTTCTTTCTCCGCTAGTTAGTGAAAGGAGCGTAGCGAAATTTGGCAATTCAATTCAATTCAAAATTCAATTTCCTAGTGAAGGTTTCAGGTAGTATGCGAGAGAGGAAGGGGTCACACACCAGGCCGCGTCGTGGGCAAAGCGTGAGTTGTCGCGACGCGATCAGATCTGAATGTCGTTCGCCTACGACCGCATTTCCGACTACGCCTGCAGTGAACTCCGATTATCCGCGACCGAGCGAGAGCAGTGGCGGCTGCGTGGACGAAGGATCGCGATTATGCGACATCTAGTGGCACGACCAAAACAGTCGCAAAATCCCGTGACATATTCCATCGTGAAGACAGGCCTTGACGCGCCACGTTATAAAAACCGAAGTATAGCAATACCTTCATGTTAGTCAAAAGAAAATACTATCTCTTTTGTATTAGTGACGCGCAAAGCAAACGCATTAGGATTTTATTGGCATTTATTAAATTATAACAACTTTTTAATGGAAATTTTTGTTTAAGAGAAGCAAGTTGCCTGGGCAATAGATGCTTCAAATATATATTGTTACTTAGCGCGAGTTTAAGGTTTCGGTTGGGGAATCCACGCATTCAAATGGAAAAAACATGTCCTCAAAAAATGAAAATAAGGCCAAAATTTGAATTTATCTCCCAATAGGCCCTCATTTCCTAAAGAGACAAAAATAGGCACTTTAAAAATCCGTTATGTGAATGCATTAATAATGAAAAGAATTAATATATAGTCTATGATTCTGAGCAAAAGAATAAGAAAGCAGAAAGAGCGAAATCTGCTCTCTAGTTATGACATTTAAAATATATAAGTTTCGTTCCATGATATATGTAACACTTGTACTTGCAGTAACTGCAAATTGGGTTGCAATTAAAAGAAAAGGAAACAATCTTGAAGGCAATGTGCCGTACTAACGGTACATATTTAAAGGAGAATACAACAATTATGTTTGAATAAAATTGAAATAAAATTTGAGGAGGCAAAATACAATATGGTTATTTTCATGGTGATATGCAGCTTCAATTTACGACAAAATGTGCTTGTCTGTGAGTTTGATGAGACTGAAACACAATTACAGAAGTTCAAAGGTCCTGACCACATCCGGCTTTGGTAACGCAACGCGAGCGGAGAGATACTGCTACAGGTACAATCAAATACCCGTTCTTTAATGCAATTCCTTTTGTACTATGTGCTTAACCGAGCCTTTATAGAGCAGAGATTTACCGAGACTTTCCTTTATCAACACACTATACATGCCGATAAAAAAGAACAATGAATTTTCCTCGAACAATGATATATTCATGATAACCTTTGATATCGATTACATGTTCTGCAATTTTTTTTTCTCTCAATAAATATTTCAATCATTAGTGAACATAAAAGCTGCACTCCAGATCGTGTTGCGATGCATATTGTAAAGTTAATCCTCTCTCTACTCGGAAAATATAGGCAAGAAATATTGCAAAAACTAGTGATTTTCCATTCCATAGATTAATAATATAATACTATTGCATCGGAAAACGAAAAATTCAAAACCCCAACGCAGCTTGGCCTGCTCATCAGCAGTATAAATTTGCGTGTAAGAAAATGAATTATCTTAATTTTTTACCTTTTCCTATCTCATCATCTTCTTCACTTTTCCGTCTATTCTCTTTTTTCCTTCTTGAAACAGTATTCATTCCTTTCATTTAATTAAAAAAGGTATGATTATGATTCCCATTTATTTTAATTTATTTAGCGTCAAAATAGTTGTGGCATACTATTGGAAGAAGCGTATCTTATACACCTTATTTTGAGTTCTCGTATCCTATCCTTTACTCACGTACAATGAATAAAGGTGGAAACGAGCGTTTTTGGCACGAATAAATAGCAAAATATCGAGAATTTAGTTTCCAGTCATAAGATGTCTGATAAATGTGTATAAGAGAAAAAGCGGAAAAGAGATTTTCGGATGCTGTAATCCAAAAAGAAATTTTGTGTAACTACGAGAGGTTGCGACGGGAACCTAGCAGTCCAATCTTATTTCTTTGGTGATATCATTCCTATGAGTTTTTGCAGAAATCATCCCTGAACGCAAATTGCTTTTTACATTATCAAGAAACTCCATTGATGTGAATGTCTTCTCTATGAAAAAATCTCTTCACTGCACGCCACCATGGTGGTGCTCAGATGGAAATCAGAGTCGAAAACTAGAGGAACGAAGTGACAGAAAACGACAAAGCCGAGGGTCAAGAATTTAGTACAATGGTAAAATGAAAACAAGGAAAAAGGGGCAAGTCGAAATAGCTTACGGAGGAGGGAAAGGTGTAATTGTTGATGGCATAGGATTTTAGTCAATACGACGACCTCACCGTCGCACTGAAGTTCCTCCGCAGCCGCGCTCGGCCCCACCCCGCCCCGCCCGGTCCCTCCGCTGCCTCGCCCCTCCCCGCCCCACCCAGGCCCGCCACACCCTGCTCTGCCCTGCCCCGCGCCGCCCCGCCCCTCCCCACACCACCCCGCCCCAACCCACCCACCCCACCCCACCCCGCCCCGCCTCGCCCCGACCCGTCCCACCCCGTCCCACCCGCCCTGCACCACCCGACCCTGCACCGCCCTACCCCTACCCCGCAACTTCTAGCTTGTCCCGGCTGGGGCGGTGCCCCGCTGGTGGGAGATACCTGGTTGAGGGGAAAACCCGGCTAGTCGACGGTAGGTCGGCGCCAGATCTCTCCGTCCAGCGGGGAAAAAGATCATCCCCACCTCCCGAGTAAAACACACACTACACTTACGGGACTAATGACCAAAGTAATTGACGCGCCCGGAAACACGAATCAATCAATCAATCAACCACCCTACCCCGCCCTGACCCGCCCTGACCCGCCGTGCCCCGCCCTGCCCCGTCCTGCTCCGCCTTCCCCTACGCGGCCCCGCCCTGGCTCGCCTCACGTGCTGCGAAGCTCCATCGAATCCAGCGATTGATCGATAAGCTGTTTGTGGCGCGGCGCCGGGGCCGCGGTCCGTCGTCAGAGGCTTGCGGCCGCTTCCAAAGGGTTGAGCCGCGCCGCACCGGCCAGCGCTCATCTCCGGGCCGCGATCGCTGCCGCTCTTCCTCTCTGCAACTCTCGGCTCCGCCGCCCCTGATCCCTCCCCGCCTCTTCCCGCTCGACCCCTTCCGCCGCCGGGCCGCCTCCGGTTGAGTGGTTCGGCAGAGCCGGCCAAGGGTGAGGCACGCTGATACCGGAGGGGAAGCGGGGCGGAGGCGGGGCGGAGGCGGGGCGGAGGCGGGGTGGAGGCGGGGCGGAGGCGGGGCGGAGGCGGGGCGGAGGCGGGGCGGTGGCGGGGTTAAAGTGGGGCGGTGTTTGGCCGAGTCTCCACTCCGTTACTAGCAGATACAATACAGTTTAATGAACAATGCCGCCTTACGATGTTCATTTGATAATGTAAATGTTCCTGTTAGAACTGCTATATCTGTGCTTACTATTTCGCGCATGCGTGTCTGTTAATGTGTATATTGTAATTTACCCCACACACACATGGCTACTGCTCGACATATTTGCGTGGCCGAGCCTAACCCTTCTGACCTACCTCCTCATAGCTGCCGTTGCCCGGCTGCCCTTAAAAACGAGGCGTTTGGGGCGAAGATGCATTACGCAAATAAAGGATTGAAATTGATTACAGATGTATTTAATTAGTCTAATAAATGAGAGATGATGGTAATTATATGGTGCACTGGCCATTGAAAGTTGCATATGATATCAAGAGCTATTTAAATCCAACATCTAAATTGTTGTCTTATTCGTTGATCGCCGGCCCTTCCATCATGCACTGTTGCGGGCTGCGAGAGGGACGGACACCGGCAGTCCGAAGCGGGTCCCACCCGCTGGCAAAGTTCCCCTCGAGCGGCGTCGTCGGCGGTCCCTACACTGCCTTGTTCTCGTGATACCAACAAAATATGTTGCTAGCGCTCTCACAAGCGTGGTGACACTGCGGAGACAGAGACATGTTTGGCGCATTGCATGTTTCACAAGACGAAGGGTTTTCACACGTTGTGATGATGACAGGGGCGTCCAGACTGGGGGCAGCTTGAGCAACTTGCACAAGGCCACGACTTAATTGGGTTTCGAATTTTTTTTTCGAATGAAATCAAAAATATATTTATCTCTAATTCAAGTTGAACCTACAATTTATTTCTGATGCATGGAGAAATGAATTCTGTTTATGAATGGAGGGGGAGGGAATGTTTTGTTTGAAATGAGGGGCCCCCGTGGAACATCAGCCCCGGGCCCCTGGTTTTCTCTGACCACCCCTGCATGATGATGATGATGATGACAGGTGTTTCACGCGTTACTCATAGGTGACCACAATTTACATTAATCATTTATTACATGGTTGGCAGTCTTCATTTGAATCATAAGCTCAGATAATAAATTATTGATAATTTCAATAAATTTGCCACTCTGACAACATTAATACTGCTCCATCGGATTGGAGATGTCTATCGCATTTGAAGTATCTGAAACCACATCTTTCAGTCCCTTAAAAAATCATAAAATGCATTTGTATGTCTTTAACAAAATAAGCTTTCAGAACTAGCTCTTGCCATACACCAAAGAATCTTAATCAGACGCTAGTTTGCAGCAGAGTAAATGGAGTGGGAAGCACCACATTGAACCGGTTTACGGGTGCCACTCGTCCAACTCGTGTTGGCGCTAGGCCGACAGAGCTTTCGACGGTAAAACTGGCGGCGAGCGCGTAAACAGCAGGTCTTTTGTTTGCTCGCGAAGAGTGCTCGGCGCCCCGCACTCGCTTGCACTCGCGCGCGCGTTTCTCAGCGGCAAACGGCGCTGCGAACGCCAGTTTAGGGCGGCGGTCGGGCCGAGGTGTCTCGCCACCCTTCCCTTCCCACTTCCCTTCTCACCTCTGGCTCCCTATTTTTCACTTTTTTCTATTTCTCCTTCTTCTTCTCTCCTCTTTCTCCTTTCCCTTCTCCCTTTTCTCCTCCTCCTCCTACTACTTCTCCTCCTCCTCCCCTCCACTCCACTCCTCCCCCCTCTTCTCCTCCTCCCCTCTGCTCACCCCCTCCTCCCCCTCCCCTCCACCCTTCACTCCTCCCCCTTACTCCCCCTCCCCTCCTCCCCCTCCCCTCAGCCCTCCCCTCCTCCCCCATTCCTTCGTCCCTCCCCCTCCCCTTCTCCTCTACTCCTCCCCTTCTACCCTCCCCCTCCTCCCCTCCTAGTCCTAGTCCTCCTCCTCCTCCTAGTTCAAGTCCTCCTCCTTCTCCTCCGACGCCTACTTCTCATCTACTCCTCCTGGTCCTCCTCCTCCGACTCCTACTTCTCTTACTTCTACTCTTCCTACTCCTACTCCTCCTACACCTTCTCCTCCAATTTCTTCTTTGTCTACTTCTAGGAACATACTCCACCGGCATTAGCACATCATAGGACAATGAATGAGTAGTGACATTAAAAACACAAGGGCATTATATTCTTTCAAAAGCACAAGTAAAATATTTAATTATGCAAACCAAAATAGCATTAACACTATGCTGACTCAGGAAAATATTATCTTTATTATATTAAACTTTATTTAAAAGCGTTATTATAAAGTAATAAGACATGCTCTGGGTATAGCACGCCCAGGCACATACGCGCGTGTTTGAGTTCATTGACATGCAAGCAAATCACGCACAAGAAGCAAAAAATGATAACTTAACATTTTTTTCATTTTGAAAATCAATTACTCATTTATTCTCCCATGACAGAATCACTGGTACAAATGTGTTGCAACCCAAAACATATCGATTTTTCAGAATAAACCAAACAAACTGATCATTTATCAAGCGGAGCTCATTTAGGTCTTCTATAATTTAGTAAAATTAAACAACCTCCCACAACTCTTTAAGGCTTAATAATAATTATTGTTCGTTGATCAATTCACTGTTATAAAATGTATTGGACGATTTTCTTTGAATGTCCAATCTTTTTCCAAAAAGAATGTCGAGATATTATTGGTCCTGGAAGTAACGGTCTTTGTTACACAGGTAACCATGTAGAAAGCCCTATCCCGCTCTTCCCCACCCAGCAACCCAACCTTGAAGCGATGGTGTAAGCGGGGGCGGAGGGGGAGGTCATTCGGAACGGAACGGGAAGCCTCGGCCCACAGAGCAAACATACGCTGCGCCCTACCACGCGTGCTTGCACTTTCTATTCTCTTTGAGCCTCAAAGAAGCGAGCGGCGCGTTGCGATTTCATTGACTTAGAAAAGAGCCCCCGGGTGGCCATATGCTGGCGGGCCGCGCGGCGCGTCCCAGAGCCCTGAGGAGGTGGCTGAGAAACATTTTCTTGCGGCTCGGGGCCGCCCTTGTCTGCTCTTTCCCAAATTTATTTTAACGTTGGTCGCTTGTTGCGGAACACTATTCCTTTGTTGATTGATTTTTGATGGACGTCTGTTTCATCTGTTTACGCAGGTCATGATAGACTAAAAAATAAGTAGAATTCCATTTAAAAAACAAATTTACTTCAATATCTCGTAAAATACAAGTAATAAAATGGAAACGAGTACATACATCATTTAGCCTCATTCTCACTTAGCCTCACTAGCCTCACTTAGCACATTCCTCACATTCCCACTTAGCCTCTTCACATTAGCCTCATTTTCACTTCTGTGAAAACCGTATTGCAATAACTTCAACCGTTCAAAAACTGCAGGAGGTGCTAAAGTTACCTGACTCACATGTATATAATTTTCCTCCAATTCTTTTCTAACTATATAAAAACAACATTCCCATACCTGTGGTAGCCGCTGAATTCGACGGCCGACACAGCATTGAATCAGTTCTCCAAATTAAACAAATTTGTAATTTGAGTGTTAAACCTGAAAAAAGACGAAAAAACAAAGGTCCTGTTCAATGTCTACGATGTCTGGACTTTGGGCACACCAGGAACAACTGTAACCACACAATTTCTTGTATTTACTGTGCAGAAAATCACTACTCTGTAAATTGTCCCCAACGGGAACAAGTACCTGTTTGTAGGAACTGCAAGGGCCCCCACCGTGCGGACATACGAACTGCCGAATGTCCGTACTACAGAAAACTAATAGAACCCCCCCACACAAATGCACAAGAAAGGAATGCTAAAACCAAAGAAAATAAAAGCAGGCCACCTCCGCCTCGACTCTCCATCCACAACTTCCCAGGTCTTCAATCAAACAGTCCTATTCCAAACTTCACCCATGAGACCAATCAGCCTACAAGATCTCCACATATGCATTATAATCAAAACTCGGCGCAACCAATTAACCATATTCCTAACCAAAATAATAACTCCTTCGTGCATTCACTAGTCAACTCCATCACAACCTACATAATCAATATAATAAACACTATCATTCCATCAATCATTAGCAACATTCAAAACTCATTCTCAGCGTATTTTAATAATATTAATAATGGCAGTACAGCACCTTAGTAATATAAATCTAATAAATTGGAATGCAAATGGCGTAACCAATAAAAAACACGAACTTAATTATTTCCTGAAAGCAAAACAAATAAAAATAGCCTGCATAACGGAATCCCATCTTAAAAGTAATATTGTTTTTAACATGCCGGGTTACAATATACTTAGAACCGACAGACTAAACAGCAACGGAGGAGGAGTCATGATTCTTATAGAAAGAACTGTTCCATATATACAAGTAAATCTCCCAAATACGCCTGGATTAGAAACAGCAGCAATTAAATTTCCTTTAAACAATAGACTATTAACCCTGATTGCAGCATACAAATCACCACAAGTAAAAATACAAGATACAAATATTGAATCACTATTTCAACTGAACTCCCCCGTCTTACTCATTGGAGATCTAAACGCAAAAAACTCTAACTGGGGATGTAGAACTACAAATAATGCCGGTCGACACTTACTAAAACTAATTAATGATCTAAATTTAAGACTTTTAATTCCGCCAGAACCAACACATTATCCATACGACACGAACAAACATCCAGACATCTTGGACATTGCAATCAGTAATACACAAAATACATTCTATTCAACTCCTCTATTCGAACTGGATTCTGATCATTTACCAATAATCATCTCAACACACACTCCTCCACCGCCCCCACGTCCACCCACCCACTCATTAAACATCAACAACATAAACTGGAAGGAATTCAGGAAAATAATAACAAATAAAACCACCAAGTTTAAAAATTTAAACACCCCACTCGAAATAGAAAGAGCAATATCATACTTACATGATATAATCACCAACGCCATTAAACAACTACAATCCAATAGACCCCTCATCACCCACAAACAACTAATAAGATACTGCCAGGAAAAATATTAACAGTAATCAACACTAGGAACAGAACCAGAAGATTATGGACCAAAACCAGAAACCCACAGCTAAAGAAAGAATTGAACCTACTTAATTCAATAACAAAAAAAGCAATTAACGACTTTCACTGCTCATCTTACAACAAAATTATAAAATCATTGAGTACAACCAATAATTCACTCTGGCAGTTCACAAAACATATTCTAAAAAAGAAAAATAGTATCCCACCTCTAAATACGACAACAGGAAAAAAATTCGCACCATTTGAAAAAGCAGAAGCCTTGGCCGATCATTTCGAAACATCATTTACGCTCAACAACACACCAACCCATCCCGACCATGCTATGATATTACAAACAGTTTCAGCCCCAAACTATGATGTACCACATAAGATAAAATTCATATCCCCAAATGAAGTGAAAAACATAATTAAAAAACTACCACAAAAAAAAGCCCCTGGCCACGACAAAATCACCAATAAGATTCTCAAAAACCTCCCATTTCCAACTATAGCTTACATCAATAACATATATAACTCAATAATAAGAACTGGATATTATCCTATAGTATGGAAAAACTCAGTGATAATACCTATTCCAAAACCATACAAAAATCATAGCAATGCAGAGAACTACAGGCCGATAAGCCTACTAACATCTCTTTCAAAAATTCTTGAAAAGTTAATTCTAAAAAGATTAAATAGCTACTTACAGAAAACACAAATCATTCCATTGCACCAGTTTGGCTTCATAAAACACGTATCAACAGCACACCAACTACTCAGACTCTCAGAATATATCCACACAGCCTATCAAAACAAACACCATACAGTAGTCTCATTTCTCGACATTTCTCAGGCGTTTGACCGAGTATGGCACGAAGGACTTTTATACAAACTCCGAACTATGGGAACACCAACCTACTTAGTTAAAGTTATCAATAGTTTTCTAACCGACAGATCTTTCACAGTTTCAGTAGAAAATCACATCTCCAATCCCCGCAAAATACTAGCAGGTCTTCCCCAAGGATCACCACTCTCACCCACTCTATTCAACATATACACTGCAGACATACCCACTACAATACACACCCAATTAGCACAATTCGCCGACGATACCGCCATCTATAAGTCCAGCCATTCACTCAAAATCATTACCGATAGAATACAACATCACCTAAACAAAATAGACAATTGGTCAACATTGTGGAAAATCAAACTTAACCCAAGTAAATCAACCGCTAAAATATTTTCTCTCAGACCATTTGCCCACCCACCTCCATTACATATAAATAAACATACAATTCCATGGACATCACAAAACCAAACAGTAAAATATCTCGGGCTGAACTTCGACACAAGACTCAACTGGAAAACACACATAACACTGAAACAACAACAAGCTAAAATAAAAATAGCTCAACTAAAACCCCTTATCAACTTCAAAAGCTGTTTATCCTTAACAAATGCCATTACACTTTATAAAGCAATAGTCAGGCCCTTAATGCTGTACGCATGCCCCATCTGGACCAACGCATCTATCTCCAATATCAATAAACTTCAAGTTGTACAAAATAGATTTCTCAGATTGGCAACAAAAGCCCCATGGTTCATTTCAAACGCCCAACTTCATAAAGAACTAAATATATCACCGATCATCAAACATATTGCCCACCTTTCCAACAACTTTTATTCCAATCTGAATACAATAAACCAAGCAGTCCACTACAACCTGGCCTCATTAAATGATCTCCCAACCAGAATTAAAAACAGATTTCCTTTCGAAGCCTTCTTGCAAATTTTCTCCCTAAACTGTTCTAAGTAGGGGCTCTTGTAGTTTCCTACACCAAGAGTAGTGTAGTTATGTTAAGTTAAGTTTACTTTAAGTTATAATGTAAGCCATCACAACACATGATGGAGTAATTTATTACTGAACTGTGTACTATCCAACAATAAATAAATCATTATTAATAAAAATTAATAATCTTTTCTAATTGTGGAGTCCGCTGTTGACCCCTCCCCCATTGGTGTTCTCTGATTCGCATTGTTGTGCGACTGTCAAGGGCAACGGCAACTTCTGATTGGCTGCACAACTCTGCGCTGTGCTTCTGGAGCCTTGCCCCTACCCCAGCTGCTTCTGGCGGTCCCAGCTCGTCGTGTAAATAGTGAAGTGTGTTGTACACAGTCTAGTGTAAATAGTGAAGTGAAGTGTGTATGTGTGTGTGAGAATGAATGTGTTTGTAAATATAATTTAAGGATGAATGAGTGTGAATAAATGAAAAAGAAGAATATTTCAAAGGATCGACAATCGATCTTTCAAAACACTCATGAAGCATTATATTAAAATAAAATAGGCCCAAAGAGGACCATGTAATAGTTTTAAGTTTAGATTAATTATTAGTTTATTTAAGATAGGTTCTACCAAAGCTTCTAAAGCCAAATCGGCAGAAGCAAATTGAATCCCCTTAGAGTGAATAAATTCCCCCCTCTCCAGGGCAACTGTTGAGGGGAAAATGAAGGGGAAAAAAGCAGCTCGTTGTAGTTCGCCGCGAGGTGGCCTCACGATCTGATGAAATCGTCGTTGGCGGCGGCTCATACAATGGTTCCTGTTCCCCGAACCCGTCCTATATTGTGAAGTAACGTATCCAAATTATTAATAGGTTTTAGATATGTGATTCTATACGGAGTTGTTCGTCTATAAAGAATAAGGTGCACTGCTATTCGACGTTTGGAATTCGTTGCCTGTGGCGAGCTATTCAGCTAGGTTGAATTCAACCGCTCTCTCAAGGAGAATTTTAGCGGTCGTTTTCCCTGGCAGGTAGCTTTTCGTGGTTTCTCTGCTCAATACACCGACTGAAGCTGCTTAGGACGTCAACTGATGTCACTGCAGTGCCTCTGACCGGGAGGTTCTAGGATTCGACTCCCGACTCGGGCAAATTTTTCGACACTATCTAGACAGCTAGGTGAAATTAAGTTGGTGTTTGGAGGATAATTCCATCAGTCGACTGCTCTAATCCAGTGATGTCAAGGTCTGTGGCAGTGGCACGCGTTGTGGCATCGTGCCATGCCACGAGCTTCTCTGCGCCACTAGAGTCGGGAAAGGGAACTATTAGTAACCCCGCCGTTTTACAATAGGGATGGCGTCGTCTCTGGTGGCGGGCTTATGAACTACGTGGAGGGGCGATTTCGTCGTGGCACTCGTGCCACGGACCTTTACAACACTGCTCTAATCGGTAGTTTTCCGTGTTCTTTCCGAGCAACACAAGAATGCAAGAGCAGCACCCTAACGCACGGGCCACGAAGCGTGCGCGATCTTTCCCATCTCTGCCTTGCCCCTTGACCTTCTCGCGTGGGTGGTTGTGACGGCGGTGCACGTGTGCGCAGGCCCACAACCGCCTGGTGGCCGACCTCGACTCCCTCAACTTCACCGTGGAGGAGACGCAGAGCTTCGCGTCGGAGGTGTCGGCGGCGCTGCAGAAGCTGCGCGAGAAGGACGTGCGCATCATCCTGGGCAACTTCAACGAGACGTGGGCGCGGCGCATCTTCTGCGAGGCCTACAGGTGAGTCCACCTGCACGCAGTACGCTACAGTTTTCATTCACCCGTAATTCTGTGGTCAAGGGGTAAAAGTTCTTAAGTCAAAATGTTAGTTTGGAGAAAACAAGGGTTAGATTTTTGAGCCACCGCTTGTTCCTACGCTAAACGCTATTCCTTAATGTTATTTTCTCGTTAAGGAGCTAACATTTGAATTCGGGCGTTTTACTAAAATAAATATAGATACTTAACATGTAGTTTGGGTACTTAACCCAATTTCGCCAAAACTGACTTAAGAACTTTTACCCCGTGACCACAGAATTACAGGCACGGATTTTTATTACACTAATACAGGCATGTGGTCAGAGACATCTCAGTGTAAGTCTATTAATTATTTTCGAAATCCAAACAATTAAATATTGTAAAAAGGATTATTTCTATTAGATAAGTTATTTCTTTATTAAATGCAATAGAAAAAATATTTTATTTCGCCTTTTTTGTATGACAAAATAGCTCAAATTTAAACAACTGCAGTTTCAACTTTGTTACGACACATTATATTACTCTTCTTTCAATTCTAACCAAGGTACTGATTTGAAACGAATATTTATTTTTTACATAGTTAAATAGACACAAGCGTTGAGAAATGAAATAAACCGAAAAATATGTTTGTAGAAACATATGTGTCTAGCGTAGGGCTAATTGAGATCACTATCTCTGGCATGCGGTATACGAGACCTCTCGAAACGGTGTCACGAACCTCTCCAGTTGAATCGAAACAGGAAACTGATAGTCGTGACTGTTACGAAGCGATGAGAAATGAAGGTAACGAGAACGACAGTGTCACCTCACAATGGGAAATGTTTGAAATTTAACCTTGAAAATTAGTTGCGGTCTCCCAGGCCATGTGCCTGTAGTTACGGATTAATGTCATTGCGAAACGCTTTTATTTATTACTTTCGCGCCTTGGTACGGACGTAGTAATGAAAGTATTGTAATAGTGCGGCGGATAACAGCGGTACCAAAATCACCAGCCCTGAATCGGAGCTGTGATTCTTTCTTTGGCATATCTGTGATCCTTTTTGATCCAAAAATGTCAAGGAGAGCCATGGATGATTTTTATGCCGCGTTCTCTTAAACTGTATTGTGTGCATTAAAAAGTTATTTTTAAATATTTTTACAGCGTGATGATGGGAGTAAACATTAAACTCCCGAAACGTCTCATAAAGTCTGTTCTTCAAGAATAAACAATGATCAAGAAATAGCAATGTTTTTATATTAATTTAATAGTTTTAGACTGTTCTTATTAACAAAGGACACATTTCTCTATAAAATACAAAAATTATTACTATATTTCACTCGTTTGAGAAGTTTCCCAATATTAAGGCTCCGTTAAAAACTACTGTAAGTGTGGCAATTAGTATTTTACATAATGCTTTAAATGTCGTATTAATAATGCGGTCAAAATCTAAATCTACCGTTTGATTGGTAGTAAACGTATGTTCGAAATGGTTGGCTGTAATCTCTGCATTTTCTGTTTCTGAAAATGCTTTGCCGGTGCCATTGACATGTTAGATTTTACTCTACATAGTTTTTTAATGGTGGATCATAATAGCCTACTATTTGGGTGAATTTGCTCGTTTGGTAAAATTTTGGTATCTATTTGCTTTATAAGCATCAAGTCTGATTATTTCCTTTAGCTTTCATATCGAGTCTTGGCGTTATCTGCCAAAATCTATTCAGATTATGTTCTATTTTAATAAGATTGACCATTTTTATGGGTACTGAATAAAGTAAGATATATTTATTTGGATCACTTTAGTCCGAATCCCTTATATTATACCTCTGTACTCACCATAAAATGTGAGTAGTTAGTGTTTCTGACAGAGTATCTTTCTCAATATTTACATTCATCGTGTAGACTCTTCTTTCAGTACTTCATTGTGCCCTCATTCCTGTTCGAGAGCGCATCTAATTATGTGCATTTGTGAACACAAAAACATAATTTCATTACACGCTCTGCGAAATGCGCGCGATGCATTTAGCGTGATAATCGTTGCATCATATAGTTTTAATTATTTACATGTGATTAAATACGTTTTTCAATACAAATATAAAAGCGATGGGTTTTGAAACCTATAAAAGGATTTCTGTTTAAAATTATCGACAAAATATGAAATTACAAACGTTGAAAACTCTGTAAATGAATTTTTAATAGGGATATATTGTTTGCTGAATTTATTTCGAGTTAATAGGAAATTTAAATTCTAATAAACAGCAACGCTATTTCTTAACGTGGCCAGCGTAACTGCCGCTGTCGCTGCGGCACTAATGCTGATGTAAGCGCGGTCTGTGAGGAGCGTTTTTTTTATATTTATTTCCTTGTTGATTATTACATAGATCCGTAAAGCATATTTCTATTAGGATGCTTACTATTAACTTACATGCTAAACTTAATCTAACACATGGGCGAGGAAGCCATCTTGGTACGTTTATTACTTGTCACTTTCAGCGAATTGTTTCAGGAATATTTGGAGCGGGTATTTATTTTGATTTCGGGTTGGTTGTGCAGGATTTCGGCCGAGATTGAGTGAATTTAGAGTGGGGAATTGTGGTATGGTATAATAGAAGTGAAGAGGCGAGGTAATTAATATGGTTGGCTAGAGGTTCGATGGCTAATTCTTTGTGAAGTTGGTTGTTGGTGACAAGCCAAGGGGCGTTCGTGTATTGCTTAGGTGCTGATTGTGGAAAATTTGTATTGTGTGGATATTGGGTTTTGCGTGAGGGGCGCGTTCGTGTCGCCCTTCATGTGACGGCTGAGGACCTTGCACGTGTGGCAAGTACCCGTTCATCTGGACAGACCTGCTGTGTTGATCCATCAGCTGTGTCCGGTACGGGTTCATTCTCAGTACCTCATGGACCATATAAATTCTCTTTATCCTTTTCCCTGACCGGCAACTATCGTGTGTGTGTGTGTGTGTGTGTGGGTGTGTGTGTGTGCGTGTGCCTGCTTGTGCATGCGCGTGCGTGGGTGTGTGTGAGTGCGCGCGCTATGTTTATGTACGAGAATGAGGCTGGCTTCCTCCATTAAGAGTCCATGCGCCACGATGGGTGTACTGGCTACATCGGGTATATAATGGAAGGGCTGTCCTCTAGATTCCCATATGCCACTTCAAGTCCACTCTGCAAAATAAGATCAATATTTCAATCCGACGTCCCTTACCTCAGAGTCATTAACAAACGAGTCATTTCGTAATATATTGGCATTTTTTTACACTTGCCTCTCAAACTTTACACAAAATGTAATAATTGACTTGGCGAGAACGTCAGTAAGATTGTCTTAATTTCAAAGAAAATGTGGCAGAGAACTTTCTAGAGCCGAGCTCTTCCATTGTAAATGTCCAGGACGAGAATGGCCTCAGAGCTATCTCGGCTGAAGTTCGGGGAGTTGGGGAGATCCTCGCTGGGAGAGTTCTCTGGGAAGAGCGTGCCGCGGAAGACTTTGTCAGCCGGAAGGGGGAGGACAAAACAGGGGGGGATATGCCTGGCCGAAAAGAAAAGGAAATCTATAATATAAGGGAATATTCTAATTTATATTATTTAAGATTACGAGAACCGGCCTGGATGGCCGAGGTGGCTAAGAGCGTGTACCGACTCAGCGATTCGGTTCGAGGGGTCGCGGGTTCAAGTCCCGGAATGGGCGTGGTTGTTTGTCCCTTGACTCTTGTACATGTTCTCGCGGAGGACCTGTGCGTTCTGCTGACCACTGATCAGTGGAACCCGCAAGTGTGTTGGTATCCAGTGTATGCTCGAATATACGTCCCATCGGGGCAGTAAAGGGTAACTGGGTGTCTGCTAGATAAAAGCCCTAGAAAGAAGAAGAAAAAAATCCTGAGTATTCTGAAATTTCCTTTTTTGTGATTTCTTAGAAAAAAATATCACAGCGTGTATCGTAACGGCGAGAAAGTAAAAAATGCGAAGCCAACGTTTATGAAGAGTCTACCAATCTTGGTCGTAATGAAAACTTGATGGAAAAATTTCATGCCTCGTGCACAAAAACGTATATGAGAAATAAAAGTGAGGCTGTTTCTGGCTCAAGTTGAAAAAGAAATAATATGATATGAAAATGCAAGGAAAATCGAGTGAGAGTATAAAACATGGGAAAACTGCTTTAACATGAGGGCAGCTAGCGTTGTGCACGACTATCTCATTTGGAGGGACAAATGTTGAAGTGAAATGTAGGTTCTTTAGCCATTAATCATTCAACATTCCCTAAGTTCGAGTTCATTTAAGTTTCATTATGAAATGGCGATACGTCATCTACATTAGTTTTTTTTTATATTAGTGTGTGGAGCATTTTTTTCAACGATCGAGATTGACGTTTTTTTGCCGAGACAGACAGGTCAATGAGTATAAACATTTTTTCTACGATTGAATAAAAATGTTTATTTTTAAACGTGATTAAATTGCGACTTTAATCCCTCCGGAATTAAAGTAAACCCCAGAGTAAACAAAATAAATAATGCGACATACATGAAAATTTTAATGAGTAATAACATTAAAATAATTATTTGTATTTATCGTAAAATTATTTCAATTACTAAAACTTAATGATGGAATATTTATATTTTCTTCTTTCGATTTCTACGCTCGAAAACGTCGCAGTATTCCCAGCTGCTGAGTTTTTAATTACGTGATTGACGAACAGGATCCTCACGGAAACTCCAATTAATCAACAATAGTGGACGTTCATTCCGTATGTGTTTTGAGTCAGGAATTTTTACCATAAAAACTGAATCTTTGTGCTGCACATCGCCATTGGTCATTTTGTATAATCCATTCAGTCTGCACCCACCAGCGACTCCCATTTAAATTACAACATGCAAAAGAAAGAGTTTGGATATATCGTAAGTCTACGAGAAAACATAAGTTATAAACTAACCTTAAGCAATAAATACTAATCGTCACTAGCTTCTCTAACAAATCTATTAAATTCATATTTGTAAAATTCTTAGGAAAAGGCTACAAGACAAACAATCTGTCTCTTCAATATTGCAGTCATTTTACAAAATCTGTAAATATCAATATCAATTAAATCATTAAACTGTATTGTCGACAATTTTTCTAAGAGAAATACATACCGAATTAGATATACATTTTTCCTTGACATGTAACGTTACCTTCAACATTGAATAATAGCTCCAAAGTGATGAAGATTAGTGTCTTTGATTTATTGTTAGAATACTCAAGTACAATATCTTGTGAAACTTTTTTACTTTTCTGTCATTTCTCCATTTACAGAAACATTCGTATTATTTTTCGTTAAACAATGCCAACCAGCGGAAATCACAGCCGCCTAAAGGTGACCCAAGAAGTGTGTTGGTAACATTTTCTCTCGGTACAAAGCTGCCCTCCATAGTTGTAAAAGAGATCAATTGAGCCTTCACATGTGTACCTCACATGGCACACATGTGACCCTATTTGACCCCGCGCTTTTCAGGAATTACCGCCTGCCGCCTACTGTAAAGGCTCGTCACTCGTGGCATAAACGTACAGCCGAAGAAATATTGTTTAAAAATAAAATTTTGTAAATAACACGAAGTTTATCTGAGTTTTATTCACTCGGAAGAATTATGACCCTCACGCTGCCGCGCTCGAGACACAACTATTCTCCCTCGTGAACCTACTTAAACCCCTCGTTGTATAAATTTTCTATAACAAATGATAATTTGTTGAATCTGTTATTCGTAGTTCTATAGCATTTTTTTGTTTGATCGTGTACACAGCAATGAAGCATCATTGTCCCAGAACGCCACCTTCATTAACGATTAAACACCAAAAGCAGGAGGCAATGGTCTCGTCTATTTGACAGTGAAGGGAAACATTATTGTGCCAGACGAATTCCTCTCTTGTAAGTATTTTGAAGTGAATTGAATTGAATTGCCTTATTTTACGTGGCGAGACTCAGGCCATGAGGCCTGCTCTTCCGTCTGACCACGCAAATTTCGCTACGCTCCTTTCACCTAGCGGAGAAAGAAGGTATTATCTCGGGCGACGAAACAGGCGATTTGAATTTAGCTCAGAGGCGTCATTTAGGCTTGAGGATCTTTTACATGCAAGTAAATCTACTAACATGGGCCAGCCGGCTTTACTTCCCCTCCGCGGAAGGCGTACGAAGGATTTTTTCGCCCGTAAAAATCCACGGCTTCGATCGGGTTTGAACCCGCGAACTTGGGTATGACAGTCCGGCACGCTAACCGTCACACCATCGAATCCGCAAGTAGGTATTACCATCAAAATACTAACGTATGGATACATCATTTTATTGCTCTTTTCATGACCTATCCATTTGCTGGTGAAAAAATATATAGTTCCATTTAAAAAATCAAAGATTGAATTTCTCGAAAACTAAAATATTATAGGCAATTTCTCTGCGGCATGTTACGTGCCCCATGATTCCGCTAATCGAAAACTGCATTTCGATATTCTGAACCGTTTAGAAGTTATGGGGGTGGTCCATAGTTGCTGATACACCCTTTATATATGTACAATAATACGAAATGTAAAATTTCAACCTCAAAATGCTCATAGCAAAAGGGGTTTTTTAAAATATATTAATGGAAAATGTATGTAAACCAGAACATATGATTTAACAAAATTGGAGAATTTCTTCCGTTGATTTCGTTGATTTGGGAAAGAAAGAGTTTAAATAGTTCAGGGGTCATTGTTTCGGAGAACTTCCTCTTAACATTTTGTCAGACGTTGCAAGTAAAATAACCTCTACAAAACGTCACAGTTGTTGGAAAACTACATTCCAGGCTGAAGGCTGTGTAGCAGATTACAAAAATAAATTGCTGTGTCCAACAAAGTAGCTGGTAATGTAGCATGCACATCTACAGTGGTGGTGAAATTTTCAGACGAAATGAAGTGTAATTTGCCATGAAATATAGTATTGGAAAATACTGAACAATCAACTCAATGTAGGAACATGAGTTTATCGGGTGACAATGCGCGAAACCATTGTGCAAAATATACCATCAATTTTCATTACCACTATAATAAGTAAAGTACATTTGTATATTGAAATTATAGTTTTTTTGCCGTAATATGGGTTTAAGTTTTGAAAGTGTTACAATTACCTAGCGTGCGCAAATTTATTTTGTGCACTGTGGCGTCATCGTGCACAAAAGACTTTTACGAACGGTGACGAAATGTTTTTCAGACAGATTAAAAAAGCTTAACTTTATGCACGCTTACCGAAAATCCATCATTTTTGTACGATCGTAGAAAAAATATATTTTAGTATTAGCGTGTAATATAGATGAGTTTTCCATGAAGCAGATGACCATACCTTAAACAACAAATAAATCAAGATAGAATTGCTTGAAACAAGAGATAGTATCTAGAATTATTGTAGTTGAATGTGAGAATTAAGATGTTAGTGAAGTCTTAAATCAAAGAGATTAATTTAGCTGATTATAGAAATGTCAGATTTCATGTACGATTTTGAAAATTTATTGTGTGCGGTTTTAATGAAGTAGTGAAAATATACAATATGCGATGTTGAGCGTACTACCTATGTCTCACCTTTCTAAATGGCAGAATCTAACAGACGCGAGGTTGTGTCGTTGATTATTCCGTCATTCGTTTCAAAAGACAATCGTATTAATGCTGCATTAAATCATTTACTTCATTTTCAAAAGTGATACAGATTGCCTTGAGTTCCAATGCAATCAATATTTCGATGGTAAAATCACGTCTTAAACATTTCCTCTCGGTACAAAGCTGCCCTCCATAGTTGTAAAAGAGATCAATTGAGCCTTCACATGTGTACCTCACATGGAACACATGTGACCCTATTTGACCCCGCGCTTTTCAGGAATTACCGTGCCCTTCATTTTTGAAGAAACGCCGGCGTGACTCGCATGCAACACGTGTCGGCTTCTAGCACAGAGCTCCGTCGCCACAAGAGGCGAGCAAATGAACAAACACAAAAGTGGCTGCCACTTCAAAGAAAGCTCCCCAGGGCCAAAATCTCATGGCTTCGGAACCTCGTCTGCCTCGCTTACCACTTCACGTCCTTTGCGGATATTACTAACCTGAGGTAAAAGCCGTATTTGTTTTAGCAACGACTATTTACCTAATACCTTTATACTCGCAGAAAATCTCTGTTCAAAGCCTACCAGGTTTTTTTTAACGTGGAAGTGATAATTCCCTCAGAGTTTTGGGCACATGCGAGTATTTTTATACTTCATTTTACTTCCTCGTCTTACTATGGAAGTATTGAGAGTAAGTGTGGCGTAAATTGCATGCCCCAGGTAACAAAATTTCGATAATGTCTTATATGAATAAATTACTTCCTCTAACACGTTGTGTAGTCAAAATGCGTGTTTTGTAGGTCCGTGATACCTTAAAATCGATTTACGGCAAAATGTCTGTTTGTCCGTTCGCGTCTTTCGTCAACGCTAACCTAGCGCACAGACCGTCAGTCTGTATTCTCCAAAATTAGTATTCCCTGATCCCAACGTGTTGCGTAAATTTCTAAATTTGACTTGAAACGCAGCTTGTTCTTGAATGTACAATGGGTGATATTTTAAAACTTGGAAGGTTCTTTACCAGAAACGTGATGAACGATTAACAATTTCCAGAACAATAGGTGATTTTTTCTTATTTTAGCAACTGGATTTATCCACTTTTTTGCTACAAGGGCCCTGTAATAAGAGTTTTGCTACCGAAACTTCGCCGTTTTTTCGCGAAGCATTAAATAAGTTTCTCTCAACACCGTAGAGAGAAAGTAAAAATAAAAGAGGGAGGAAGGAGCAAGAAACCTGAACGGGAGGAGAGACGAAAGAGAAATACGCAAGAAAGGAAGGAAAAAGGAAGGAAGGACAAAACGTATGTGGAGGTGTGGATGGCTTTGGCACGTTCTCCCCTTCTAAGGTGCGGCGCGCGGTGTGAAGGGAAGGCTACTGAAGGGAAGGCCAATAAGGAAGGATGGATGGAGAAGGAAGGAGGACAAATGAAGCAGTCAGGAAGGAGGATGAAAGGAGAGCGGGGGGAGACGGGAGAGAGAAAAGCGCAAGAAAGGAAGGAAAAAGGAAGGAAGGGCAAAACGTATGCGGAGGTGTGGTTGGCTTTGGCACGTTCACCCCTTCTCAGCTGCGGCGCGCGATGTGGTTGCGGAGAGGCGCCCCTCGCGCCACCCCACCCCCACCACAAACCCACCCCATCCGTCCCCCAGGCGCCCCGCCGCATCCTGGCGCCACCCGTCTCCGTAGCAGCCGCTCCACTCGCCCCTGCCCCCTCCCGCTCCCCGGCGAGCGCGTTCCTCCGCCTTCTCGCGACGTCGACGCCGCGCGGCGCTCACGGCGGAGCCGGGGGGCGGGGCCCGGCGGGGGCGGGGCTGGGGGCGGGGCTGCGGCGGCGGCTGTGCGACGGATATTGACAGATGCGCTATCGGAACTCGCCGCCGCCGCAGCCGCAGCCGCTGCCGCCGCCGGCGGAAACGGAAAGCGCGAGGGGGCGGGGCGGCGGGGGGGCGAGGCGGGGGCGGGGCGACGGCGGAGCGCGTGGCAGCCGCGAATGCCTCGCGAGCGCCGGGGCGGCTGGCGGCGCGTCGAGTGGCATTAGCTGAAGTGCCGCCGCAAATCTGACGGGCAGGGTTGGGGGACGGGGGCGCGGGGGCGGGGGCGAAAGGTTGAAGGGCGACCGGAGCGGGGAGGCGCGACCGGGCAGGCAGGATCCTCGGCGCGGTGGGGCGCGTGGGAGGGTCGGAATCCGGGGCGTGGCCGTGGGGCGAGGTTGAGGGCGGGGGCGGTGTCGAGGGCGGGGGCGGGGACGAGTTCCCGGCGGGGCGATGGACGGCGGAGAGGTGCAGCCATTGTAACGAGACCGGCGGATTAGATGGGGACTGTGACGGGGAGGGGGACGTGATGAGACGCACGCACGAGGGCGAGTCGGGGCCGCGGTGAATCTCTGCCCCAACTATTGCGATTTTCAGCCCGCTGAACTGTAGGAGGATGGAGGAACTTACGGATGGGTATTACACATTATAACTTTTGTATCTATGGTTGAAGTAACATTACAGTATTATATTATTTATAAGTCAATACTGAACGAAATCACATACTACAACTAGCTGTGATATTTATCAACAAAGCTTATTTTACAAAAAAAATCGTACGTTACCAATGTTTGCTTCCTCGCTTTAGCCGGCGATTTTTTCGACAAAAAAAACTATTGAAGAGCCCTGGTATAGAAAATATGGGTTAATACTGTTCCTATATGTAGTAAATTACTTTCTCTAAAACGTTGTGTAGTCAGAATTCATGTTTCGTGGGTCATTGATACCAAAAGGCAAATTGACGGAAAAACGTGTGCCTCTCCGTCCCGTCTGTGCTCAATGCTAGTGCCTAAACTGTTCAGATGATTATTTCAGAAAATGATATTTCCCGATCGCTCTCACGAAACGAAATCATGACACTGCGAGTTTGAAACGGATTTTTTGATTTTTGGGGATCCTTTACATGACGCCTCAACATTTTCTATATTTCCTTAAAAATGACACCAAATTTTTTTATTCATTGGCCTCGAGTAGGGTGGAGAACGCTTAAAAAAAGGCGTAAATCTCAGATTCGTTGAAACCTATAATTTTTCAAAAATTGCCAAATTTCAAGAGATTTAGGCGTGCGTGCTGTTTCGTGCGACTAGTTTGCATCTGTTTTACCTATACTGAACACTCACGATATAATCGCCGTTAAGTGTCAAGATCGAAATAGAATGATGCGCACATTATAGTCTAACAACTCAACCAAATGTGGACTGATTCTGTAATGACCTAAAATACTATTCATTACACTAAATATAAACTTATAATACAGTACACCTTTAGAAAGATACTTATTACTGAAAATTGTATTATTTAAGCTCATTTGCTCGTAAAATATTATCAAGAAGTGATTGGTATAGATATTTCATGTACTCGCATATTAACTTTAGCGTGTCTCTAGCGTTTTTGAGGGAGACAGCTGTGTTAAGATGCATTTTCACTAAGCGAGGGTAGGCTTCCCAAGGAACTATTTTTCGTTCCTTCGGTCGGTGGAAACGGATCACCCGAGCGAATCATCTTATTCGGAAGTGATCTACCGGCGAAGGTGGCGAAGGCGAAGGAATGTTCTCGTTGTGTTCGTTCCGAGTAAGAAAATGTAGACGCCGAGCAAACACATTCGCTAGGAGCCGAATGCCCAAAAGCTGAAAACCGCGAATTAACAATTTTACAACAATTAAAAATTTTATAAAAGTTTTTTATATATTTATTTACGTCAAAAACAGCTCAAAACTGTGTATGACGAGCTATGGGGAGAAGTGAATTTTGTGCACGTTTTCATAATTCTGTGATCTCTATCCTAAACCATATTCTAGTCGAATTTTGAATACAGAAAAAAAGCGTTTTTTCAAGTTTTGTTGACAAAAATATTCGCTCCTTTATAATAAAATATATTTTCAAAGGTAAATTAGCTATAAATTTGTGCGCTTAACCCTCATCATGTTGTTCATGAAAGAATAATACTTTTTGCCACGACAATATGGAAAACAATAATTTCAATAACTATATTTCCCATTGAAATTCAGAAGACGTGCACAAATAATGAAGTTACATTTATTACAAGTTCGGAAATATGCGCAAGAATGGCCTGCAAGAAGTGTCCGTGCAAATTGTGTCCGAGTTGAGCATTTGTTGCAAATGGATGGCTAAAGTTAGTATAATATTGTTGCCAAAGTGTTAAATATTCATTGATCTATTGACCAAAAAACTGAAACTAGCGAGAAATTACTGTATTACCACCTGATACGTAAACAAACGAGGCCCAGCCCCCGGGACAGTCTTTTCTGTCCCCTGGGATTTTGCGCCAATCTCAGGTTGTGTGGGCTGGCGGTTGGTAAACGCGCTGTTCACGTGTATAGAGGGGTGTTCACGTTTGTCTGCACGGTTGGGAAGACAGAATTTCACACGAATTTTCTTTTACAGCGAGTGTACATGATAATATAATTAACTAAAAATCACACTTAATTTGTTCCGTAAATTAGCAAATACTACAAGGAAATGCTTAAAAAAATTATTTTTTGTTGTAAAAAAAATCTCTTATCTGTTCTATCTGCCATGCTGTACCAGGCTGTTTTTTTTCTCTTCGTGTGTGAGATCACTGCATTCATTTTAAGTCAAAGTAAGTTCATAAATGTATCGTGCATTTTTCAGGATGACGCAGTTGACGTTATGTAGTGAGTATCATAACAAACAATTGCAAACGAATGCCTATTTACCACACATGTTTAAGGTGTTTTAAATGCATTAATGTGATTGTTATAATTGGAGAATTCAGCGAGAAACAAGAACGTTTAAATTGTTTTATTAATAATTTAGAAACGACTAAAAAATAAATGTTTTGCGCGAAAAAATACACACTAATGTTTAATTATCACGACATCTAACTAGAATCAACATCGCGAATGCGTCGATGCCAAGGAATTATATTGGGGGGGGACAACCAGATTTGAACTACACATATGGTCAACTCCTCTTCCCACCAGTGTGCGAAATATAGAATTTATTATTTTTCCGAATATAAACTAAATATCATTTACGAAGCTACTTTCTTACGAATTAAAATTGTTTTTTTCAATGATCATAGTAAATAAATTTTCACGCGTGATCAGATAGGAAGAACATCACTAATTTATCTTCCACTAGAACACTGCTATTTCGTGGTCTAATTAGCTCTTTTTAGCTACGTTTTACCACGGAACCTAATGTCACACGAGGCCGTGCGGCGTGTCTGAGTTGTGGCGCGAGGGCGGCAGGGGGCGTGGTTATCTCTGGCGCGGGGGCGGGGTCTTCCGTCGGCCGTAGCGCCCTCGCCCGCGCACTACCCCCATCTACAGCGAACGCCAAAAACCATTAGCATAACGCGCGCTCAAGTCCATCACTTTTACATGCCATCAACCCCCAATTACACCCATAAATTGCTAACGGAATCCCATAAACGTGAAGTGGATGAAAATTCCTCGTAAAAACCGAACAAAGGAAAATCAACTGGCGCGGAAAAGAGTCCGCACTGGGTCAGTTCCCGGAAGTGCGTCAGGGAGCATTTTTATCTGTGTGCCTCCCTGTTTCTCCAGGAAATGAGATGAGCAATGCAGCAAAATGAACACCTAAAAACGCAAGAAGTGGGTCGTTATTCTATCGTTATTTAAACACAATTATCTGATTACAAATAAAGTGTTATTTTTGCCTTTTGTTTCCTCCGACTTGTAAAAATACAAAAAGTAAAGATACGACAAAAATATAAAACGGTATAAGTATTTAATTTTAGTTACAAAAAGGAAGTGTACAAAAACATTTGTTACACACGTATATGAACAAGATTTATACAGTTTTTCCAGGATCTGACAATAAGTACGAGATTTTTCAGGAATTTTATATTGAATGGAAAAAGTTTGTATGAATGTATTAAATGAATGTAATTCATGAAGTTTGTGTGAATGAAATATATTTTAGCCTTATGATGAGGCAAATGTCAACCTCGCAACGTTGCGTTGTAGAAACTACAATAATGGTGTAATAAATGCAATAGTTTTTTAAAAATAGGTTCGTCAAAAATATGACCAAGAAACTTCCTGGCACGACCTATCAGTGTGATAATACGAGATTTTCTGCCAAAAAATCGCCGATTTCCGCAGTAGCAATGCAATACTACGTACCTATGTAGTGCAGCATGGATCTCAAACACGGTAGACTGAGCATCCAGTGACATAACCTACGTTACGTTCGCGACACACTGACTGACAGGCACTGACAAATACTACAATGCTCATATTGCGCATACAAAAAAGCGCGTACAACATTCATTCAGGCATTCACATTTCATGTGAATTTACTTAGAAGGATGAAGAAACGTGTAGTTTACTGAAATAACTGTCGAAAGAAACCAATTCCTTGCGCAAATTTCCGCGTAATTGACAATCCGGAGAGATCGGAAATTGGATTCTACTGTACTTATTGTACCACGCTGTATCAGACTTTTAAGAGCAAGGTAAAGAATGTTTTGTAGAATTGGAAATTTCAGTCCGCATTCTAAAAATTAGACATGATGAAACAAAATGTTTGTCGTATGTCAGTTCAGCTTATTAAAATTATGCTTAATTACTTGTTTAATCTAGTTATACAAAATCAGGGCATTCTTTCTAGTTCATAGTTTCTAATGACCTGTAATTTCTATACAGTCTGGTTTAAAAATGAAACTTTGTTAAGTTAATAATTGTTCTTACTAAGCATTAAGGAATTCTTTGAAAAAATTGAAATATTATTTTAAATTTGAGACCCTTCAGGTGTATTAGCGATGCCCATAGTCATCTGAAGCAGTGCTGAAAGAACGTACAGAGTGTCTGGGGAGGAATCGTCGAAACTTGGAAAATAAGCTCTTAAAAAAATTCTAAACATATTTTGTTTAATAAACTAAGTGGATATTCCGAATGGTTGATTTCTAGGCACAAATGTGCGTTATAGAAGCATAGAAACACTCCAGAAACATGTAAATTGTTTATTATTTACAAAAGAAATGAACGCATTTGTTCAGAAAGAAAAATTGAGCGAGAAATAACAAAAGCCCCCAATTTACACAATTTGACTGCTTTTTTATTTCTCGCTTAATTTTTCTTTCTGAGCAAATATATTTATTTCTTTTGCAAATAATAAACAATTTACATGTTTCTGGAGTGTTTCTATACGTCCACAAAGCACATTTTTGCTTAAAAATCATTTTTTCAAACCAACTTTTGAGTGCTAATAGCGGCTCAACCATTCGGAATATCCACGTAGTTTATTGGAGAAAATACGCTTAAATTGTCTTAAGAGCGTAGTTTTGAAGTATCGACGTTTCCTCCCCGGACACTCTGTATAGCGGTTGATAGGGCGTGGAGTTTTCCTCACATCGGCAAACGTGATGACGTTCTGAAGAGCGATTTACGTGTTGGCGTCAGACTGACGATGAATTACCTTGAAACACTCTCCTTCGTGAAGTACAAATAGGAAACTGGTGTAGAATCTGATAAAGGCAATCAAAGCTAAGATCTTTTCCCAGAAAAGTACAATGAAATTTGAAAACAGAACACCAAATGCACAACTATCGACGCTGCCAAGACCGTCTCAAACCTCGATGGCAACTTACCTCTAAACTGAGTTACAGAACTCCAGGAATTCGAACATGTACGGGCGCTAATGATTCAATCCACCTTTTTCAGGGCGAGTCACGGTGAATCACGTAACTTTAACACCTCCTGCAAGTTTTGAACAGTAGAAGTTATTGTATTGCAGTTTTCACAGAAGTGAACGAAGGAATGGGGCTAGTTTATAGATATATTCATTTCCATTTTATCATATATACTTTACGAGCCATTGACGTAACTTTGTTTTTTCAAATGGACCTGCATATATTTTTTTCATCTGTCATGACGAGCGTAAAAAGACCAATCCAATGTTATAAATATTGTCATATGTTAGATTAACATTTTTTTGAGAAATTTTTATTTTTTGCGACTTGTATTTAACGGATATCGATACGCCCCGAGTGCGCATTATCAGGGAGTGACCTTGGTTGGTGGACTATTACAATCAAAATATCCGTTAAATACGTGACGCAAAAAATAAAAATTACTCAAAAATGTATAAATTAACATGTGTCCATTACAAGATTACCCGCGCCGGAGCGAACGGGTTCGAATTAGGCAAACGCCACGCCGCCACCGGTTACGTCTTATCAGCAAAAGAGGGGTGGGCAGGGTAGGTTTTAATGACGTACGCAGAGGAGAAGGGGGCGAGAAGGCGTTCTGTGGGCAGAACTCGCGAGGCCGCGGGAGGAAACGTATTGGAAGTTGTTAGAACGCCAGCAGTGAGAGGTGTTACAACGCTGGGTAGAATAGGAAGTGAATTTTTCGTACAGGAAGACAGGCGATGCAGACGATCTACTGCCCCGCTGCGCCATTTGAGAAATTTGGATTTTGGGCTCTGTACGGAGTTGGTACCAAAGTTACCCAAATATCTCTTAAATAAAAGTGATAAAATGAAAAAGAATACGTACATCAATTAGCCTCATACCCTCATGCACTTCCTCATGCACATTGGAATAACTTCAACCGTTAAAAAAATACAGAAAGGGCTTAATGGTGCCAGACTATGGGACACACATCGACCAACATCGCGATATTACTTAAAAATAGCGAACGGCTTTCTGTGGCTGATGTATTATTCCTCGTTAAGGCGCACAGCCTTTCAATTAATCCTATAAACTGGATGAAAAATTTGCAACGAATTCTGTAATAAGGTATTAAAAATTATTATATTTAGATAGTATTTATCAGTCTACGTTTCATGAACTCCGAAAAGAAAAAATAGGAAATATAGTGTTGATAAAACTCTTTTCATGAATTTTAATTTATTATTATTATTAATAACAACAAAAATAATAATAAATAACAATTTCGAATAGTAAATTAAATGGTTGCAAAGTTACAATTAATTGGAATACAAATTCTAATAAACACTAAACCGAATAGTGAGTACGACGCACAAACTCTTTCAGTTATAGGAAATGCAAAAACAGTCATATTACAGAATACACGTATGTGCAGATCGTTTTCTGTGAAATATAATTGTTCATGAGGTATTTGATGAAGGAATCATGCGACGCTGTTTACTATCATGCTTTTGATACAAATGTCTAGTATAATTCATATTGTTTTGTCTTGACGCTATCATTTCACTTTGCAAGTGTTTATCTCTTTAAAAAAACCATACGACTAGTTTATTTTATTTCTAAACTGCATATCGTGAGTTCCAGCTCAACATTCAAAAATTCAAATCATTGCTAAGTCTTAAAAAATAGTATAATCGTGAAACAGATTAGGAAATTTTAAACTCAAATAAGAAAACAAAATCTATGTGGAATATTGTAAAAAATACTACTTAAACTAGAGAAATTAGATCTTACAGAGAATGTTATTTTAAAAGATAATGATATAGAAGCGAACGATCCGAGAATAGTGGCCTGTTTCATCAACCAACAAAATTCAACATAAGATTTTCACCCAAAAATATTGGATACGATGTTCATCTCCGAAACATTTTCATATGAAAGTTTCAAAATAATTTATAAACGAAAAAAATAATATTGGAACGGTTTAGATGAATTTCTGGATTGTTTGGTAAAGACTTGTGCGTCTACCACTATACAATCGTTTACTTACGTCATTCTTAAGCGCCTGGCCCGAAAGAGGTGGCTCGAGACATCAGCTGATATCACTGCAGTGCCCCTGACCCTGAGGTCCTGTGGTATGAGTCCCGACGGTGGCAGGATTTTCGAATTCAGTTGCTATGTGATGGAGAATTCTAGCGGCCAGCTGCTCTGATCTGTAGTTGTCTGTGGTTTCTACAATGAATGTCAGGCGATTGCAGGAGCAGTACCCTAACAAATGGGCCCCAGTGAGCGCGGGATCTTTCTTTTTCTGTTTATACGAGCCAAAATGCTAATTTTCTCATTCTACCACAACGGATCCGAACCCCAGAAAGCATGTTTCACATCTCTCTTACACGCATCTCACAACAATGTACATTATACCATTTATAACGGAGAAATACGCAGGACACAGCAAATAGTTTAATAGGAAATGTATAAAAAATTTGCTAAAATAGTTAAAGAGAGCATATGTGGGAATATAGCGCAGTTTGATCGCCAACCATAACCAATATTCTTTTTCCATATTTTTCCACCTTTTCATTCAATTTCCACCATTTCACATTTTCACCTTTCCATTTGCACCTTTTTGTACACCTTTGTACACCTTTTCCACACATTCCACTTTTCCACATTCTTCAGATTTTATGTAAATAGAGATGAGCATTAGCATGAGGCATTGAGATGAACTAAATGATACCATTAGAATATCTTTTATATGAGTTCAAGTAGTTCAATACTGGCTCACAGGAAAACGCAAAGTTTCGAAATGTAGATTTAACCGTAATTACCAAAGCAAACAACACGTCAAAATAATTTGTCTTTTCTTACAATCATGAATTAATTAACATTAACGAGAGAATATTCATATGAAAAAAAAATGTCTTCTTCACATCCAAATTCTCCCCTTGTATTGTTCTATTCTATTCCGTATAATGTTTTATTTTGCTATTCTGATGGTTTATATAATTGTAGTATCTGAATAATGTCAACACATTTGGAGAGACGAGATGGTGAAACATTCACAGCAAATATCTACTGCAAATAAAAACAAATGCGAGTAAAATTTCGCTTGCAGGAAATGACTACGAGAAATGTGACAAAACGTGGCTCATTTATTTTCCAACCTTTTTCTTTTCATGTGCTTGAAGTTGCAAGAACATTGGGCAATTGTCGTAAAATCCCTTTTATCCTCTATTACGATGCAGTTGAAAACAGTACACATCAAGGAACAGAAGGAAATTCAATTAGGAGGAACACTTCGTACGACTTTATTACCACATTATGAGTTACTTGGTTTCTCATGTGCACTTAACGTTCACTGTTCGAAATTATCCTTAGGAAGAATATTACGTTAAGATATAATGACGCCGTGACCAAACGTTCTGGCGTCGCTGCTTTGCACCGTTCCGCCCCCACGCTGACTGCTCCACCCTGTCCCGCCCCGCTGAACATCAATCCGGTCCGGCCCCATCCCTGCATCCCGCCCAACTATGACCCGTCCCGCTTCTCCTTCCTCCCTCCCTCCCGCCCCGCCCCACCACGCTTTGCTCCACCCCGTTGAACCCCGCTCCCGCTTTGCTCCAACTTGTTGAACCCCGCTCCCGTTTTGCTCCACCCCGTTTAACCCCACTCCCGCTTTGCTCCAACTCGTTGAACACCGCTCCCGCTTTGCTCCAACTCGTTGAACACCGCTCCCGCATTGTTCCAACCTGTTGAATACCGCTCCCGCTTTGTTCCAAACCGTTGAACACCCCACCCGCTTTGCTCCAACTCGTTGAACACCGCTCCCGCTTTGTTCCAACCCGTTGAACACCGCACCCGCTTTACTCCATCCCGTTGAACCCCGCTCCAGGTTTGCTCCAACCTTTTGAACCCCGCTCCCGATTTGCTCCAACCCATGAACCCCGCTCCCGCTTTCCTCCAACCTGTTGAACCCCGCTCCCGCTTTGCTCCACCCCGTTTAACCCCGCTCCCGCTCTGCTCCAACTCGTTGAACACCGCTCCCGCATTGTTCCAACCTGTTGAACCCCGCTCCCGTTTTGCTCCAACCCATGAACCCCGCTCCCGCTTTGCTCCAACCCAGGAACTCCGCTCCCGCTTTGCTGCAACCGGATCAACCCCGCTCCCTCTTTGCTACAACCAATGAACCCCGCTCCTGCTTTGCTGCAACCCGATGAACTCCACTCCCGCTTTGCTCCAACCCATGAACCCCGCCCCCTCTTTGCTCCAACTCGTTGAACCACGTTCCCACTTTGCTCCAACGCGTTGAACACCGCTCCCGCTTTGTTCCAACCCGTTGAAGCCCGCTCCCGCTTTTCTACAACCCGATGAACCCCGGTCCGGCTTTGCTCCAACCCGCTGAACTCCTCTCGCTTTGCTCCAACTTTGAACTCCGCTCTGCGTTGAATCCCGCTTGCGCTTTGCTCCAACCCGTTGAACTCCGCTTCGCTCACCCCGGGGAATTCTGCTCCACACCGCCACACCTTGCTCCGTTTCTACCCTCTCCATTCCGCTCTTCGACCCTCTCCTCTCTACCCCGCTCTGCCTGCTGCGCCCCCCTGAAGCCCTTTCCACTTCGCGTCGTCCCGTCCCCCCGCGCCCCATTCTGCCTTATCTCCCGCCGCTCCGCCCCGCGCCATTCAGCCTCAGCAAACAGCGTCTTGAGATACCTCATCAAATGGTGCGCGGCTGGCTCATTAGCAGTGCACCAATTCGACTGTTCCTTTGCGGATTCCTCTGCACGTGGGCTGTGCTAGTTATTCGTTCTACAAAACTTGTTGGCTGAAAGGAAATTCGGAACGGGAAATTTCCACAATCAATCGCTTAACCTCATGGAAGGAGCCATTGGGCCCATTTACTAACTTAATCGTTTTCATTAGAGCCTAAAGATCTGACCTTTGCAAAAGGAAATATTATTTATTTATTCAATTTTTAAACGAAATATAAAGTATTAATTTATTTACAAATAATTTTAGGTAGTTGAATTTAGTCTATTTTGGAATATGTTTTACAAGGAAATCTCAAAAGCTGTGCAGTCAAACTTGCTGATTTTTAATAAAAGTCTGTACGATATTGGAGATTTTGTTTTCTTAAAAAATCCATGGTCCCAGCTTCATCCAATTGTTTCCAATATGTGCATTAAGAATGTCCAATTGGAATGTTTTATGGCAATTTTTATTATATTTTGAATCCATAACAACAACAAATACGTTAGTTCATGATTTCGTAATAAAATAATTACAGTAATCAGTAATTAAAGCAAGCAAGGAGCCACAAAACATGGATCATGACTACACAACGTATTGGAGAAAGTACTTTTTCATAAATAGGAACGTTTTTTCCACTTTTTCGTAACCTTGATCCAATAGTATTCTATTTTCAGTGTAGAGGACTGGTTTAGTATGAGAAATAATTTTGAAGTCTTTGCTTTAGTTTTATTTGCTACTGCATTGATGTGCTGTTTCTGTGTTAACCTTTTATCAACAAAAATGCCAAACACCACACTGATACGTAACTGGTCAGAAAGGCAGTGCCTTCGGCCGCCCTGTTCGCCGACGCCTCCGCCTATTGGTGGGAGCATGCCTGCACGTGCGCGAGCCCGGCAAGTCAACATCCGACTAACAGTAATACGGCTTCAGTCCATAACCAATCTAATAGAACAGTGTTGTCAAGATCGATGCCATGAGCGGGAGTCCGTGGCACGAGTGCCACAGCGAAATCACCTCTCGTCGCACTTTATCACCTTGCCGCAAGAGACAACGCTATCACTATTATCCCAGTTCGTGCTCAGCTCTTGCCGAGGTAACACCTCACAGCCCTCCGCGCGATAAGCCGTCGCAGTTAGTGAAAGTGGCGAACTAGAGATAACGTGCAGCAAGGCTAAGTGGCGTAGAATACGCAGCTGTTTTTGCCGTTATTAACATTTGTCGGCTTTTCACTCGGAAAGGCGATAGTTTTCCTTCATTTTTGCATAGTTAATGCAAAATGAAGTTGATCCGTCCACGGGGTTTGTAGTCTCGCAGGCCCTATTAACCCTACATAATGTAGATAGCAACAATTATTTTTCCAACAGTGCAGTGCATAGTGTATCGCAAGATATAACAACCAGTGAATCGATGGATACAAGTGTTCAGGCAACGCAGAACCTTTCCTCCGCCGATGACAACATGGAAGCGATCTTCACATCTGGTTCGCTGCACAGCGAGCAATCGTCGTCAACATCGTCATCAGGAAACTCCACACGGAAAAGGTCAGACAGTGATTTTGTTGATCCTAATGAACATAAAAAGAAAAGTCCAGAAAAAAAAACAATTCAGATGAATCGTTTGACCCCAGTATATACAATTGCAAAACTAGCAACAGATTTATTGGATTGCCCGACGGTGTAACTTCACCAGAAACTAGTCGTTTTCCATACCTCAGTGAAAATCCAAGTGAACAAACAGCTTTACCGGCTAAAATCCCCCTATTTTTGTATCTAACATCACCAATGCAAATAATTTCATCAAGGAGCTTAAAAACAAAGTGACCAGTGACTTTGTAGCAGATTTCAAAAACAATAAAACAAAAATAAGTGCCAACTCTATTACAGATTTCCGAAAACTTGTGAAATACCTCATAGAGACAAACCGAAGTTTCCACTCTTTCAAGGATCCTTCAAATAAAAATTTTCAGTTGTGTTCAAAAATCTCCACCAATCCATAACAGAATCGGATATCCTTACAGAACTCAAATTACGTCACCCATCAATTATAAAAATCACGAGACTGCAAAAAGATAACATCCCAATTCCGGTAGTTGCGGCCGAGTTTAGTGGCAATGAACCTATAGAAACAATCCTCACAATCAATCAAATTTGCAATCACCGTGTGACTACAGAACGACGTCGGAAACCTAAAGGACCCATCCAATGCCAACGATGCTTAGACTTCGGGCACACGAAAACAATTGTAATCATGTTATTAACTGTGCATACTGTTCTGGTAACCATTATTCAGTGATGTGTCAGCAAAAAAATGATCCACCGGTTTGTGCTAACTGCAATGGTAATCACAAGGCCGACGTCAGAAATGAATCGTGCTCATATTATAAAAAAATCATTGGGCAAAAAAATAGTAATCAGTCTAAAAACAGCAGTAATGTAATCCGCCAACCTTCTACCCCTCCCCCAAATTTTTCTCAGACTACCTTTCCAAATTTACCAGAAACTCAAACCATCCCGAATTTCTCTCACCAAAGCCGTACCAATCCAAACCCTTCAAATTCACAAATTCCAAACCGCAATCGCATCCAATCAAATTATCACCTAAATAATAATTCCAGCAACAATATAATCAACACAATCATAAATTCCATCACCTCTTTGTGTAATAAATTTCATCAACTCGCTAATACCATCTTTAATTTCAACCATTCAAAATTCAGTCACAGAATATTTAAGCAGTAATCATGGCCAGTCAAACTAATAAAAACTTAATTATCATGAATTGGAATGCAAACAGCATCCAAAATAAAAAAACTGAATTTATTCACTTCTTGCATCATTTCCAGATTGGCATAGCATGCGTTACTGAATCACACCTGTGTAATAGAAACAAACTCTATATCCCTAACTACACTATCTATAGAAATGACAGAAACCAAACTGAAAGAAACCATACTGTTCTGGTAACCATGGAATAAGTTAAGAACGCCGAATCTAAAATCTGAACTGAATTTAATTACAAAGGTAGTTAAAAACTTAATAAAAAATCACAACAATCAACAATACCATGCATTATTAAGTTCACTCCATACAAACAACAACTCTTTATGGCAATTCACCAAGAGAATATTGAAAAAGAAAATCACGATACCACCAATAAACACCTCAACTGGTAAAGCATACACATCCGTTGAATAATCCGAAGAGCTGGCATCCTACTTCTCATCAACATTTACAAACAACATCTCAAAACCTCATCCTGAACATAAAACGATAAACAAATGCAACAAAGAGACATACTACGGCCCACATCACAACATTAAGTTCACCAACCCAGCTGAAATTAACAAAATAATTAAAAACTTACCCTCCAGGAAAGCACCCGGACACGATAACATAAACAATACCATAGCGAAAAACCTGCCTCCCCCTGCAATAGCATATATAGCTAATATTTGTAATTCCTGCCTCAGAATTGTTTATTTTCCTCAATCATGGAAGCATGCCATAGTTATTCCCATTGCCAAACCCAACAAAAATCATGCCCACACAAATAGCTACCGACCCGTAAGTTTACTACCCACCTTATCTAAAATTTTTGAAAAAATAATTCTCAAAAGACTTAAAGACCACTTACAGGTAACAAAAGCCATACCAAAGGAGCAATTTGGGTTCACCGAAAAAATTTCTACACTTCACCAACTCCTTCGCATTACCGAACATCTTTATACGTCATTTCAAAAGAAATACCACACAGTAGCAGTTTCATTGACATAACGCAAGCGTTTGACCGGACATGGCATGAAGGACTCATATACAAGATTAAGAAAATAGGCACACCGCACTATATCCAATCCATCATACAAAGCTTCATCAGTAACAGAACCTTCTCCGTAAATGTAAACAACCACCATTCCAACCCAAGACCAATCTTAGCAGGACTACCACAAGGATCCCCCCTACAACCTACTTTATTTAATTTATATGTTGCAGACATTCCCAACCTAAACAACGTACACATTGCACAGTTTGCTGTGCGGTCCTTCAACTCCGGTCCTTCACTTACTGATTGTAGCAACAAAGTTCAATTGTACCTTAACCTAATTGACAGCTGGGCTTCAAAATACAAAATTCAACTGAATCCAACCAAAACGGCCGCCAAGATCTTCACTCTCCGTCCAAATTCACCCCCGCGTCCATTATTGCTAAACAATACAACCATCAACTGGCTGCCTCTCAATAAACCAGTCAGATACTTAGGACTGAACATGGACACAAAACTCAACTGGAAGCAGCATATAGATGCCAAAATCACCCAAGCCAGAATCAAATTAATTCAATTAAAGCCATTAATACACAGATCCAGCCCATTATCATACAATTCAGTATTGCAAATTTAAAAAGCAATAATAAGACCTCTGCTCCTATATGCCTGCCCAATCTGGTTAAATGCAGCAAAAACCAACCAAAAGAAACTGCAAATTGTTCAAAACCAATTTCTTAGAATCATTTCAAACGCCCCCTGGTATGTCTCCAATAAACAATTACATAAAGAATTCAACCTAGACACCATAGACCATCATATCACCTATCTTGCTACCAACTTCTTCTCAAACATATCCCAAATTCCTTCATTATCAGTTCACAGACTCGGCAAAAACCCATCACATAGAACCAGAATACAAAATAAGTTTCCCTTTCACATTTTCCTCAGGAAATTCTCCGAACTAGATCCCGACTAGAGGAGCCCGATGGGTAACCTCAACCGTGTATTAGTTTTAAGTTTTAATTTAAGTTAGCTATTAAGTCATCAAACATATGTATAGTTATATTAAACTGAGCTATGTATTCACCATCTGTGTAAATAAAATGAAGAAAAAAATCACTATTATAAAACGGTGCGGTTACTAATAGTTCCCTCTCCCGACGCTCGTGTACTTTTATTTTTTTCGAAATCAAATCAAATATATGACATTGGAGACAACACAACAAATATTAAGATGTATCATTTCATTGCTAGAATGGTGTATAAGTTCCGGTGAAGCGGTAAATGCTTTTTCGCATGCTATCTCCAATTCAATCTTTTCTTGAATCACAATAATTAACGACACTGTACTATAACGAGTCCAAGAGTCGGAGTCCCCAATTTAGGGAAGGTAAAATTGTTGCGATCTTTTCTGCATAATTAGTCCCACTTAAGCATTCTAAACACGCCTTAAAGAATTGAGGCCTGGTAAACAAGCTGACTTGTCGATGATGTTGGGTCGATATTTTTTTATTTCTTTTTTCCGTAATTCAGACGCAATACCCGGAACACGGATGTGTATTATCATCCCCATGCAGTAACTCTCGATCCAATGTTTCATTTGGACACATTGACGCAATATATCATTACGATAGCGTTGTACTGTCATTGTTGCGCTTTGAACAATGCAGTGTTCAGTTTCTCCATCCATCATAACACCAATGAATGGCCGCGTGTGTGATGGAAACGAAATGCATGTGAAAAAAGAGACGACGTACTTCGGTGGCGGTGTAGAGAACGGCTAATGGTTGTTCTGTTCGATACCCTTTTACTACTGAGCTAATGGTCACTATATCATGGTTACATACAATAGCTTAGTTCGTGACGCCGCACACCTATCACCTCGTACATGTACGGAAAACTATTTCTACGTTTTCAGTATCTTCTTAACTTTTCGCACAGTATTTTCAAGTTTTACACTTTTGTATTTTTATTTTTATTGTAACGTAAAAACAGTTAAAAACTGTGTGTGACGTGTTATGAGGAGAAGTGAATTCTGTACACGTTTTCATAATTCTGTGATTTCAACACTAAGCCATATTCTAATCGAATTTTGAAAGCAGAAAAAAAGCGTTTTTTGCAAGGATTGTTAACAAAACATTCGCTCCGATTTGAAAAAATCTATTTTCAAGGGTATATCTGGTATAGATTTGGGCTATCAGGTATAGATTCTTGTCCCTCATCATGTCTTTCGTGATGGAATTCGTGACTTCCTGCCGCGACATGGAGAGCGATAATTTGAATACTTATATTTCCTACTGAATTCTAGAGAACAATCTCAGAATTTGCTCAAAAGATCAGGGAAACTGGTCAAAAAACCTGATCGAGATGGGGGTCATTTACCCAGGCCGATTGTACGCTACATTTCTCCTCAACATATAATAGAAATGTAATACAGTGCGCATGGTATGCAACAGGGCATGCATAGAGGCACCTAAAGTCATTTCTCACTTCCATACACTGTCTGGAAAAGATAAAGATGGTGTATAAATAAAAATATGTTATTCCCTGGTTGTACATTGCCTAGTACAGAAAATGTATGCTTACAATCATTCAATGTATGCATATGTATCATATTTTTATTTCAGTAAAGTAATAATAAAGTATTATTACAAAAATATGTAAAACTACGTTTTATTTTTCCATTATTATGCATTTTAGCTGGTTGTGACTGCGATAACGTTTTCTTCAAAATCGCGTCATCTTTATTTTGTGAGTTAAGTTCTTTATATCCCTTCATTTACAAAAACGTAAATAATGTTAATAAATATTTGTAGCATATCAAAAAACAAATCATAAACTTCAAACTATGTAGAAAAAAAAGGGGTTTTCTATCGAAAACTCGTTGTTTTCCGGCGCACGATTATAATACATTTTGCCCTTCAATCAAATAAGCGCATTTATAACATGTATGTACTAATGATAATATTTATTACTAAGTTGTTTATTTTATGAAATTATTGTATGCTGAAATGATCTACATAATTAGTTATAACATTAAGGATGGAAATAATTCGAATCTCGTTCGAAGAGTCCGAAGGGATGCGTTATGTGTGTGTGTGTGTGTGTGTGTGTGTGTGCGTGCGTGCGTGCGTGCGTGTATGTATGTGAGTGTGTGTGTGTGTGTGTGTGTGTGTGTGGGCGCGCGCGCGCGCCGAATTGACAGTCGACGAATCAAGGAGATCCAAGGAAAAAAATAGCCCTAGCAGGTAGGCAACCTCGCAGTAGTTTGGATTTTTTTCTCTAAATTAAAATTATTTTCCGAATTAGAAAAAATGTATCTGAGTATTGTGAAATTGTTTATGATTATTATGATGATGATGATTATGGTTATATAATTTTCTACAACCAAGCAATGTTTTGTATGTATTTTAATTACATTTTTATTTTTTTTAAATTTTTGGAATTGTAGTTATATACATATACCAATTTGTGATTGGTATTGTGTGTTTCCAGCATACTTGCATTTAATTAGTGTTTATATATTATGTAATTAGTGTTAATACATCTAACCGTGTTCTTAATGTATTCAGCCCTTATGAGAGAGAAATAAAACTCCGAACCGTCGGCAAACTGATATAAATCTTTCATTTATGGACCAATAACCATCAAGTATTCGATAGGTGAATATATAATTTCTTGAAACTTTTTACATTTATTTTCCAAATAAATATATCACAATTCCATGTAATCGAACTTTGGTTGCTAGTTATTGATAATTCTGTCTTACCACAGAGGTGCTGCTATTATCCAATTAAAAGTACTTTACTCTTGCCAGTGAAATTGATGTTTCCGAAAACAGTGGCCTCTTGTCTTTGAACTCGCCGCCTTGCGAAGTGCCAAGTACTTAAAGCATACTGAATCGAGAATTGAGAAATTCTTGACTGACACGAAGTTCTCTCAAGTATTACTAGTTTTTATGTGTCTTTTAATTAAAATGAAGCTAGCCCTGCATACATTGTTTTTTGTTTTACTACATTTTAACCTCGAACTCATAACTGTGAAATTGCCCGCTTCTGACATCATCGGAAAGGTGACTGACTATAGTAGTATCATGATTGAATTTGTTGCTACGACTATTGAGGTACAAAAATTGATAGGTCCTAGGGAAACGACATAGATCGAATGACCGGCGGGAAGCAATGTACAGTGCTCATTCTACTCGTTACTGGAGTGGATTAATGTGCATATGAAGCAGTCTACAGGTTGTAACAGCGCGGAATTCTACGTATACCAGATTGCTGCCGTTTTATAGGAATAGTCTGCTTACTACAAAAATCCCAATAATTTGCGTGTGAGGTAAATATTTGCCAATAAATTCTATTTCATGAATAGATTAGTTAAATTAGGAAGAATATTTTTTCAGGAGATGCGAAATTAGCACAGTAGTAAAAATCATTTTAGGAAATGTAAAGTGGGAGAATACGCCCCGTTATACTGTAGTCGCCTGGTGAGGTCTGGCAAGATTGCGCGACGCAGGGAGGGATTTTGACTCCACAAAAATTCCATTAAATATTCTAATTAACAAGTGGGATTTTTGGGAATAAAATACGGATTATTGTAACGCATTGTGTGATTAGATAATTGAGTAACAAAGAATTTAAGATTACTAGGATTAGTCTTATTCAAATGTAAAATTATTTAGTACCAGTTTTTTGGGGTCTTATTTATTAATACTGCAATTCTATCTATTAGGAACCATTTCGTAAGATAGCACAGGGATTTTGTTTCAAAAAATTCCAAAAAAGTGTAAAGTTCTTATTTTGTTTCATATTCAACCTTTTTTATGGATTATAATATTGTTTCAAAACCGTCCGTACTTGAGTGTTGTATTTTGTGTGTGTTATATCTGTATTGTTTTTGTGCAAGATTATAGTGCTATTTGAATGTTAAAATTTTTTTCAGTGTATTTGTTCATGTCTTTAAACCTCCATCCAATTATATTTCCGTGGGATTATCATTTCTTCAAGTAATCATTTCAGTTGTGCTTAAGCTTTTACATTAGGCTACAAATAACAAAGGGATGCTGCACTCTTAGTTTGTAATAAATATCCATATGTCGCCAAGACACTGCTACGATGCTGGCCTCTCGGGAAGTTCGTGTCTGAATAATATCGGAACGAGATAGGGCGAGATGTCGCAATACAGTAAAGGTGCCAAGTGCATTACACTTTTGGAAATTTGTTTAATTTCTGTAATGAATAATGTTTGTTAAAATGATCTTATTTAGAAGCGAAAACTGTTCAGACGAAAAATTGTAAAGTCAGCTAAAAGAAGAAGAGAAGTTTTCTTCAGGTTCACACTTATATGGTTTAAATAAATATATATATATATATATGAACTTTGCGTAATTATCAATATTTGCAATATAAAATAAGAAAAGCATTATTTAGAAAGGTAGTAATAAAAATATAGTTAATAATAATAACTATATTGTTATTATTAATTTATTACTACAAATGAGCGTGCCTTCAGTAGGAGTTAATCAAACAAGACTTACCCAAATAAAAATTAGAACAAGAAATACATACGAATATTAAGGAAAATAAATAATACAAATAAACAAACAAAAATAAAATAAATAGCACAAATAAACAAGTATAAAAAATAGATAAAATGTGCCCAACTTTCTTCCGTTCCCATCTCTTCACTTCATTTCACTGCATCTCCCTTTAGCAAAGAGTAATTTCTCCATTAATGGTATGTATATACATCGCATTGTGGCTGCACTTTTGTTGGCTTTTCCTTTCAATTTCCAAAATAAACAAAATCAAAGAGATTTTAAAGAGTTCTTATAAACATGTTTTGGAAGCCTACTTCAAAACCCGGAAATATAAAGAGTAAAGTCCTTTGGTTGGGAAACATAATGCATGAAAAAGGTGAACGTGACTTCGAGCTCACAACATAGTAACATGGTGAACTTGAATGAAAATATGAGATACATTCATTAAACGTTGTAAGAAGTGTACATACAAGTTACATTTTAAATTATACAGTAGTACATCATTAGTAGGTTCCATGACGCGAACCAATGCATTTGCGAATGAAACATGTCTTTAATGTTCCTTCACATCATCTCATGCAATGTAGATTCGTGCTGGCTTTCATAAGTAAATAAATAAACTCCGCGAGAAAAAGGAAGTGCGGAGCAGCGGGCTTAGGCGCAGGAAAGCTGTTGAATGAGCGGCACAAAAAGAAAAAGTGTGGCGCTGTGTTACGCGGACAAAAGGGAAGGATAAGGGCTGGGGGCGGGGGAGCGAGCCGCCCCAGGCGCCGCCGCCCACACGACACAGCCGTCCCGCTCGACCACGCCCCCAACCACTCCAAACAACCGCCGCCCGCCTTCCACCCCGGCCAACCACGCCTCCCAACCAACCACCCACCCAAGCACTCCAGCCAACCACTCTTCAACCTCCCGCTCAAGTCCCTTCCAAACACTCCTCACAAACTCCTAAATACCCCGCCCAACTACCCCGCCCAACTACCTCGCCCAACTACCTCTCCCAACTACCCCCCCAACCACCCTGCTCACCCGCCCAACCACCCCCCAACCCCCCCAACTACCCCCAACCACCCCGCCTAACTACCCCTCCCAACCACCCGTCCCTACTCTAACCCGCCCAACTACCCCCAACCACCAGCTCAACTACCCCCCAACCACCCCGCCCAACTACCCCTCCAACCACCCCGCACAACTACCCCCCAACCACCCCGCCCAACTACCCCGCCCAACTACCCCGCCCAACTACCCCGCCCAACTACCCCGCCCAACTACCCCGCCCAACTACCCCGCCCAACTACCCCGCCCAACTACCCCGCCCAACTACCCCGCCCAACTACCCCGCCAGACTACCCCGCACATCTACCCTGCTCAAACCACCCCACCCACACTACCTCGCCCAAACAACCCCGCCGAAACTACCCCGCCCACCACCGCGCCCAATCCACCGCGCCCAAACCAACCCTTTCCAAACTATCCCACTCCAACTACCCCGTCCCAGCTACCCCGTCCCAACTACCCCGTCCCAGCTACCCCGTCCCAACTACCCCGCCCCAACTACCCCGCCCCAACTACCCCGCCCCAACTACCCCGCCCCAACTACCCCGCCCCAATTACCCCGCCCCAACGAGCCCGCCCCAACGAGCCCGCCCCAACGAGCCCGCCCCAACTAGCCCGCCCCAACGAGCCCGCCCCAACTAGCCCGTGACATCATCATCACCATAATCATCATATCATCTTCCATACCCCCAGGCCTAACAACCTTGGGGAATAAAAATCGAATCCAGCTGTACGCTGATCTCTTGATTAAAAAATTATATGCTCCTGCTACCGAGATAATAATATTGAGCCCCGGTAAATGCAGGGTGCATGCACGCGTGGCCCAAGTCGGCAAATTCTTGGGCGAAAAAATAATACGCGTGATCATAATAATAGCGACTGAATTCACCTGGTCATCAGTCCTCCTTTCCTCCATTGAATAAAAAATGTATAAATAACAATTATGAATTTTCTAAGGTAATGATAAGAATAATAACAACGTAATATACAACTGAGACATGTCTCGCCCCTGATATAAATTATAAAATATATTAAATTTTAGTGATATGCAGCGAATGTTGACATAAAATTTCAAACATTAAAGAGTAATAAAAATTAATTAATAAAACATCCGGTCAGGACGACTGTTTGGGGCCGATTTTAATTTACAAAGGCCATTTATCACGGGATAATGACGCCTTCAGACGGAGCCGTGACTAGAAAAACGTGGATTAAGATAATGCGAAATCAAAGCTAATCTTAATATATACATAATGTTAGCTAATTTTACTATACGTACGTAAACTTAAAACGAAATTAAGAAATATAAAATGATAAACAGTTTTTTTTGAAATATGCAATATGAAATTAATTTTACCTTACTACTTGGAAATTTTTAGTATACACTTTCATATCATTCAATATCAATTTAGAAATAAATAATTTAAGTGTTTTTGAATAATCTCAATGTTAACATTTCTTAACATTTACTGGAAGATTATTCTACGTTCTGGTCATTGTTGGGAAGTACAATTACTGTAAAAATAGATGTTACTTTTAGGAATATTACATTGCAAGCATTTCTGGAATCTTCTTCATTAAGATAAAGAAGGAAAGAAAGAGAGATAACTGTTTTACATAAAAAGACAATATGATTGCAATATATTATATGTGATACATAATAGCAATAGCAACGTTTCGGAAAATAGTTACTTCCATCTTCAGGCTTCAATATCAAAACAAAAAAGTAATCAATATAATATAAAAAATATTGTGTACTTAATGTGTATAATGAACATTAACATATACCTGAACAAATGAACATTTACGACCTTCGCATGTTGAAGAGGATGGTGTAGTTTTATTGTTACATTGTTGTTTCTTATTTTTTTGTCACATATAGGTAAAATGCTCTTCTTTACTGTGATATACCGTCCACCGCCGACTTGAAACACCCAGTAAACTACAAAAAGCCCTTCCCAGGGAAAGCGTTTTTTTATAGTTTACCTTCACACACACACACACACACACACATACACACAGTAATGGAATGCTTGAGAATGGTAACACAGGATAATGATACGAGATTTTGGTTAGCAATATAACTCGTCTTTAATAACTTAAAATAAATTTGGATACAATAATTGGCCTAAATTAGCAATACACAGTTAAATCCTCCTATTCGTCCGCCGACCATTCAGGTGCATTTTGGGTCTAGTCATTCGCCTCCAGTTGCCATAAGCGCCTCCGGGATCTCTTGTACCGTTACTTCGTTTGATCGTGTTAGTTCAGCTCACAAATAATTGTGTATGACGTAATCTACTTCACTTGACATATAATGTTTCCAAACCTGTTCCACTCATAAATTAATTCACCGCTGCACCGTAGACTTTGTGCGTTACTTTCATTATAGTTCATGCGCACACGTAAGTCATTATACATGATGCGGCATAATTGTTCATAAGTACTTACGATCAAGGTTTACTTTATTACGAGGGGAAATTTTACAGTTAGCAACCAAGCTCAAACGAGCATCTCAGTCTTCCTCGTGAATAATAATACTGAAATGCCCACCTCGTAATGTTTAAACTGTGAGACCTGCAATGCGAATGTTAGGACCCTTACTCGTTTCTTACTGAGGCGAAACCTTACTCGTTTACCTTACTCGAAACCCTTACTCGTTTTCTGCTGTAGCGAAACCTCGTTACCCCACTATACTTTAAACGTAGCTGCACTTCAAGGTCACGAGTTGGAAAGAGAGGGAAGCAGAACACTGTCATCCAATCGGGAACTTCGTTAGAACTTAAAATATTTGGTATTGGAGCTCCCGATTGGATAAAAATGTCCCCCTGTCCTTCCAATTGGATAATGTCGTCTGACCTTGAAGTTGTGCTATGTTTAAATCCAAGTATAGTAGCCACTAAATATTTTAATGTTTTCTAGATGTAGGATTTGTTTTCACAATTGGCTTTGCACTATTATTTTATAAATATGAGGCTTTACATATCGTTTGCGGCAGCTATGTTTAAATCCAAGTGTAGTAGCCACTTCCTTACTGCTTCCACCCCTTTCAGTAATCCATCGTTGGTGAAGTTCTACCAAGATGGCATCGCCTTTTAATGCTATTAGTTGTTTTCAAAGGCTGTCAGGGCCCGTCTCAGCTGCTGTCGTGCATGCTCTTCTATTGTTTACCATCTTGTGCGTATTCGTCGTATGCACGTGTTCACTCTCGAGAAAAAACCCTACTTCGTCAATGCCCAGTCGATTAACAAGGGGTAATTGTCTCTTCAGTTTTCAATGACCGCTTCTGCGGAGACTGTGCCACCCTCAGATGCACACCCCTCTTAACGGTTAGCTCCCTTTCAAACACCCGGCCATCTCCACACAAGCCTCCAAACCTTCCCTATTTGGACACCCTTAGGGGATAAAATTTTGCGTTCCCCGAGTTCTAGAACGCTGCCGAATACTGTGTGTATAATACACCTAATATTTCTACATTTCATCTTATTTTGTAGTTCTTATTATGTGTGTTACATCACTTTATTACCCCTTTCCCAACATTGGAGTTTTGAGTAGGCCTCAAAACGTAAGACAAATAAATTCTAAATAAAGCACATCCAAATCTTTCTGAATGAAAGTTTTTATTGCAAAAGAAACAAATTAGAGGCTCATAAAAGTGAAAAAAAGACTCAATTTATCTAGCTAGAAAAATTCTATAACTAACTTTCTTGACTAATTATAAGAAATATTTGAGGCACTGAGAGCACAAGCGGACTAACCTACATTCTTTGTGAATGTGAGTTATTGACATTAACTGATAATATAATATGATATTAATGTCGTATTATGACTAGCTTTATGACATGTATTATGACGTTAACTGATAACGTAATACGATATTAAATATCGTATTATGTTACCAGTTAATGTCAATAACCCACATTCACAAAGAATGTGGATTAGTCCACTTGTGCTCTCAGTGCCTCATTCAGTGTACATTGAATTACCATAACACGAATAAAAAAAAGTTTATTACAATGTCCGTCCGACCGCCCGACTGCCCGACTGCCCGTCCTCCCGTCTGTCATTCTTTCTTTCGGTATATCTGTCTACCTCTCCGTCAGTATAGTCGATCTGTCTGTGTGTCTGTCTGTCTTGTCCAGAGTTGTCCAACTGTCAGCCCGCGGGCTGTATGCGGCCCGCGATGCCATTTACTGCGACCTGCGAAAAGTTTTTAGACAAAATTAATGTCCCTTTCATCCACATTGGGCGCGAGAACATTGTGCGTCAAGCGCACGCGCCTTGTTGGAGTTAACATCGTCTTAAAAGGAAAATGAGTTAAATGGAGATTTAAGGATTTTTTCTAGTGAATTCAGAGTTTCAAAATCATCCCCATGTGTTTCACTCTGTTTTGCATGCTTCGGCCCGATACCACGCATGGTTCCATTAATCCACCCCGCCCGTATCAGAGTAGCTGGGCAAAGTGCCGAGATCAACAATAAGCGGAAGTCAGGTGTGGGATGTCGGAGTAATGAAAATATGGCCCGCGACCATATTAAAAGTTTTAGGTTTGGCCCGTGAGGCCTTGGGAGTTGGATACCCCCGGTCTAGTTTATTTGTCCGTCAGTCTACTCTATCTGTCCGTCTGTCTGTCTGCAAATATTCGACACTATACACTCGCAACCAAACATAGTCTTTTGGCAGAAGATTAAATAATCTCTTAATCTCTCTACAAAGTCAATTCATCATAGAAAGTAATCAGTTCAAAATGTATTACTACCTTCTAATAAATACTAATAAAACGATTCCGCCAAATAAACCATACGTTTTACTAATCAACGTAAGGGAAAGAAAGAATGCATCATTGCTGACACCCTGCAGATCACATCAGTGAAGCACAAGCGGGAAATAATTGAATGTATATTCCCTTCTCA
>JAHLJT010008446.1:13842650-13898622 GCA_031308135.1 Acheta domesticus | reverse complement strand
CATATACAGGTGTCCCACCAACTATGGACCACCCTCATAACTTTAAAACGGTTCATGATATCGATATGCAGTTTTCGTTGAATAATGCGAATCATGAGGCAAGTAACGTGCCGTAGAGAAATTGTCTATAACATTTTTAGTTTTCGAGAAATTTAATCATCTTTGATTTTTAAATGGAACGATATATATTTCTCACCAGCAATCGTAGACCATGAAAAGAGGAATAAAATGATGTATCATATTCTAGTATTTTGATAGTAATTTGAGTATAAATTAGACTTTCTGTTATGTATTTTGAATTAAACGGACAATATTTCGTGTAGCAGCCCCTGCAAATCTCGCCTTCGGGCAAAATGGCCTTCGCAGCGGAAAGACTGTTGCGTGGAGAGAGAAGACTGAGAGGGTGGCAATGGGGGATAAGAAGCCTTACTACAGCAATCCAATGTCTTGACCACAAAGGTCACACTAAGAACACCAATTTTAACGATCAGAATGAGATTTTTTCCATTGATTTATTTGCATTTCACTTGTCTTCTTTAATAATAAATATCATTTTCAAACTGACAAGAATCCAATCACCGTCTCTACGCTAGTAAATTTCATTTTTAATTAAGATGATCATTCGTTCATTTCGCAACCATACCTCTACTACTGTTCATAAATGGAAAAGAAAAACAATACACTTCCGTTTTCTGCCGTGTATTTTTAAGTTTGAGGCAGCACGTGGCGTATGAAGTGAGAAACTCTCCAATGAATATTAGCAGTCGTGACCGCAGGTGTGAATTTGTGTTAAAGTTTAGTAAATGTACACGGACAGTCTGTCAAGAGTGTTTCAAAATTTGTATTGCTTTGTACTTTTGGTATTGTTTAAAAAAGACGTTTATTAAGAGTAAATAAAAGAGAAAATGTCTGTTATTTGATGAATTAATCAAGATATTACAATAAAATCTTTAAGCATTCTTTCCCTCTCCATGTTTTAAAATGACAGCTTGTTTTCCGCCACAAAACACGTAGCTCTGTTCTCGATTTTCGTAAGTTTGAAAAGAACCTTTATTTTTATCGACGTTCCGCTACAAATTATTTTTATTTTGTTCTTTCCGATGATCGTTGCTTTGGGATTTCAGTAGAAGAAAAGTTCAATTCATATGAACTAATGGGAAAAAAGTATCTCGTTCTGATCTTTAATATTGAGGTTTGTTCATATGATCTTCGTGTCAAGACCATGAATTGCTGTAGTTACGCCCCTATCCTTCACGGCCACCCCTCTCTCACTCCCTGTCTCCACGAAACGGTCTCGACGCCGCGAAGGCTACCTTCACCAAAGGCGACTTTTGCAAGGGTTGCTACAGAAAAGGACAGTTTATTTAAAAATCACATACATGAAAGTCTAATTTTATACTCAAATTACTACCAAAATACTAACAATGATACACATTTTATTCCTCTTGTCATGGTCTATCCATTGGTGATGAAAGAATTATATGGTTCCATTTAAAAAATCAAAGATTATTAAATTCCTCTTAAACTAAAAATGTTATAGACAATTTCTGTACGGCTTGTTACTTGCCCCACGATTCCGCATTGTTAAGCAAAAAGAGCATTTCGATATCCTGAACCATTTAGAAGTTATGGGGGTGGTCCATAGTTGGTGGGACATCCTGTATATTACGTTTCGGGTCGTGGTTCTTGACCCATATACATATATATATATATATATATATATATATATATATATATACAGAATGTCCCACCAACTATGGACCACCCTCATAACTTTTAAACAGTTCAGGATATCGAAATGCAGTTTTCGCTGAATAATGCAGAATCATGGAGCAAGTAACATGCCGTAGAGAAATTGTCTATAAAATGTTTAGTTTTCGAGAAATTTAATCATCTTTGATTTTTTAAATGGAACGATATATTTTTCTCACCAGCAATCGATAGATCATGGAAAGAGGAATAAAATGATGTATCAAATTCTAGTATTTTGATACTAATTTGAGTATAAAATTAGACTTTCTGATATGTGATTTTGAATTAAACGGACAATATTTCGTGTTGCAGCCCCTGCAACTCTCGCCTTCGGGCAAAATGGCCTTCGCGGCGTCAAGAGTGTTGCGTGGAGAGAGGAGACTGAGAGGGGTGGCAATGGGGGATAAGAGGCCTGACTACAGCAATCCAATGTCTTGACACAAAGGTCACACTAAGAAACACCAATTTTAACGATCAGAACGAGATTTTTTCCATTGATTTATCTGCATTTCACTTGTCTTCTTTAATAATAAATATCATTTTCAAACTTGAAAAGAATCCAACCACCGTCTCTTCGTAGGTAAATTTAATTTTTAATTAAGATGATCATTTGTTCACTTCGCAAACATACCTCTACTGCGGGTTCATAAATGGAAATGAAAACAGTACACTTCCATTTTCTGCCGTAGATTTTTAAGTTTGAAGCAGCACGTGGTGTTATGAAGTGAGAAACTCTTCAATCAATATTAGCAGTCGTGACTGCGGATGTGCATTTCTGTTAAAGTTTAGTAAATTACACGACAGTCTGTCAAGATTGTTTCAAAATTTGTATTGCTTTGTTCTTTTGGTAGTGTTTAAAAAAGGCGTTTATTAAGAGTAAATAATAAGAGAAAATGTCTACCTATCTATTATTTGATGAATTAATCAAGATATTACAATAAGAATCTTTAAGCACTCATTCCCTTCCCATGTTTTAAAATGAGAGCTTGTTCCTGCCATAACACACTTAGCTCAGTTTTCGATTTTTGTAAGTTTGAAAAGGACCTTTATTATTATCGACCTTCCGCTACTAATCAGTTTTATTTTGTTCTTTTCGATGATCCTTGCTTTGGAATTTCAGTAGAAGAAAAGTTCAATTCATATGAACAAATGGGAAAAAAGTATCTCGTTCTGATCTTTAATATTGATGTTTGTTCATATGATCTTCGTGACAAGACCATCAATTTCTGTAGTTATGCCCCTATCCTTCACGGCCACCCTTCTCACACTCTCTGTCTCCACGAAACAGTCTCGACGCCGCGAAGGCCTTCTTTACCAACGGCGACTATTGCAAGGGCTGCTATAGGAAAGGACCGTTTACTTAAAAATCACATATAAGAAAATCTAATTTTATACTCAAATTACTACTAAAATACTAGCATATGATACATCATTTTATTCCTCTTTTCATGGTCTATCCATTGGTGGTGAAAGAAATATATAGTTCCATTTAAAAAAATCAAAGATGATTAAATTCTTCTAAACCTAAAAATATTATAGTTAATTTCTGTACAGCATATTACTTGCCCACGATTCCGCATTGTTAAGCGAAAACTGCATTTCTGTAGCCTGATCCGTTTAGACGTTGTGGGGGTGGTCCATAGTTGGTGGCACACCTGTATATATATATTCAAGTCAACTACAGATCTTAGTTACATTTTTGTTTCCCATGTACTATCTGAGAGCTCATGGTCATGTCTCTCTTCACAATACTTCACCTTCCTCGGCTCTCAATCCCAGATTGTCTCAGAAGGTGCTGAGGAGAAATTCGCCTTGAGAGCCTTGAGAGGAAGGTGGATTGTGAGGAGGAGACATGACCATGAGCCCTTAGAAAGAGAATGACAGAAAATTTTTACTAAGATCTCTAATTGACTTGAAAAAAAAACCAACGAAAATATACATCACACATATACATCAAGAAACACGACCCAAAACGTTGTAATACATAAAAGCTATAAAATGGTATAGGAAGAATTTAGCAATAACAAATTTATGTATTTTAAATAAGATGTGAATATATTATTTTATTATATTTAATTGTGATGTGAATATTTTATTAAAATGAAAATGCCAAGTGAAAAACGAAGGAAAGAAACATAACGTATGGTGAAAAATAAATCAATAAAACAGTCAGAAATATATATTGGCAATTTATAAGCTTATTTAATAATTTTGCTTTAAATCTATTATTTGCTTTTTCGTCTTAATTTTTCATTTTTTCATTCTCTACGTTAGAGACCCACTGAGATGGGAAAAGTGTTTCCTGAAAGTTAACTTTGGGCATGGTATAATAATAGTATAAGTGTGAGTGTTGTGGATGATTATCCCTATCTCTCATTAGTAACATCCTATTGATGTGCCATGTAGTAACTCGGGCACGGCGCGTGCGTGTGCGCAGGGAGAACATGTACGGGCGCAAGTACCAGTGGATCATCATGGGCACGTACTCGGAGGAGTGGTGGGGCGCACGAGGACGAGGACGCCAACTGCAGCACGGCGCACGTGGCCGCGGCGCTCGAAGGCTGCATCCTCACCGACCTGCTGCCGCTCTCCACAAACGGCGAGATCACCGTCCTCCGGCATCGTGAGTACCTCCCCCGCGCTCTGGGGGCCGGTTGCGAGCTCCTTCCCCACCACTACGACGCAATTTGCCCAAATAACCTCCCTAATCAGACCAAAAATTTCCCAAATTTAAGACGATAAATATTTTTCAAATTATCGACCAACGACATGAGCTGTCCCTGACCATTACATTGGCTCGATGCCATGGCGACGGATTGGGACAGCGACCACGGTTGCCAGATTTGTTTCGAGCTCTTTCCCTACCACTACTACGGAATTTCCCCAGATAACCTCTCCAATTGAGCAAAAATGCCCAAATTGAAACCGATAAATATTCTCCAAATTATGGACGAACGACATGAGCTGTCCTTGACCATTACATTGGGTGGATGCTATAGGGACGGAATGAGACAACGATCAGTGTTGCCCGATGTGTTGCGAGATCTTTCCCATCACTACTACGGAATTTGCCCAAATAACCTCTCCAATGAACATATATTCCCCAAATTAAAAACGATAAAATTCTCCAAATTATGAACCAACCAGATGGGCTGACACTGACGATTCCATTGGGGCGGATTGGGTCAGCAATCAGGGTTGCCAGATGTGGTTACGAGCTCTTTCCCCGTCCCTTCTGTGCAATTTTCTCAAATAACCTCTCAAATGAAACATAATTCTTCAAATTTAAAATGATAAATATTCTCCGAATTATGGACCAACGATATGACCTGTCCCTGACGATTCTATTGGCTGTCTCTTTAAATTCAAGTAATTCAAATTAACCAATCTGAGTCCTCTTAGCTGCTCGAAGCCGAATACCGTCTTAATTTTTTTCATGTTTTTCTTTCTATATACCTGTCGTTTCTTTCGCTATTTTTGATGCGTGAAAAATTAGAGAGAATTGCTTCTAATGTTTCTTTTTTATCCATAATAATTTAGAGAATAATATTTCTATCTAGACTCCGAATGAAAATAATTTCCCCAAAAAAATTCGAAACATTTCTGATCCTGTTCTTTTATTTTCCGCACAATTTGCCTACAACGAAACAAATCTCCATTTTGGAGACCAAATTCCCCTATTTAGCAACTCTGCTAGCGATTCATTCACATCTATCTTTTTGTCTCTAAAACATGCAGTGTACACAATAATATATCACAGAATTCTACAATAAAGACAAAGATAACAATATCACATATCAATATTTTCATAAGTATTTAGATTTTTAATATTTGGAGGCACTACCGCTTTTGACTAGTCGAGCGCCTTACCTTCAATGTTGTACAGTTGATACGAAATTCAGTCTATGCTGATCTTTTTTGTTTTTTTAATTTGCCACTATATTTCTGCGGCGAATACTGCGGAGATACTGTTTGCGCTTCAGAGAAACGTTGTGAATACATAGATAATTTCTTGAGTTGTTTAACTATGCAAACGAACGGTGGATAGGGAAGAAGAAAGAATTGATAATTTATTATTAGGCCTTTTATAGTTTTATTCGTGAAAACTATTAAAAATGAGTATTGTTAATTTATTGGTCGGTGCTACTGGGATATTGTCTTCACTTTTCCTAATCCTATTTTAGCCTTCTCTAATTAGATGGGTGCGGTTTTAAAATGATTCAGCATCACTTATGCAGAATCTGCACGTCAATGATGTAGTGCAGATTTTCGACTAATCTCTGTGATGTTGACAAACCAAACATTGGGACGTCATTCACCATGGGTCATCATTCTTGCATGTGCATGTGCTTTATTGAGACGATCTCCGGTGTCATTTCGCAACGACTGAGCAAAATACTGACATATTCAGTGGGACTTAATGAGCCATGGAATTAACACCGTCCGGCACAAATGATAACTACGTATATTTATTTTAGTTTGCTTTAATCGTAGAAATAATACTGTGTGAAATAAGAATTAATACATTAATACAATATTGTGTTATATATAAAGTTTCGTCGCGAGAGACGCACGGGATTTAATTTCCTACACAGTCGTGTATTAACGCACCGTTTGTCTACACGTCAATGCCGCACTCACCTTTGATTTCAGTTGTTTCTATTACAAGTAATAATATTAATGGATCCTTTGAACTCCTAGTTTCCTAGAAATGTATTCGGAGTGCGACAGGAAAGAATCGCGAGCATCTGCACGTTCAGTTGGCAGCGAGCCGTTTTGTTTTGTTTTTTGTTGTTGTTTTTTTTTGTTTGTTTTTTTGGTTGTTTTTTTTTGCGTGAACGTGAGCGTCACCCACGCTGATCTAAGCACTTTATTAATTAGACTGTGAATTGTATTTCTTCAGATTTTCCTTCGAGTTTAGTCTCCTCTTTTTCAATTTTTAAAAAAACTCAAATCATATGCCTTTCCTTCACACTGCATGATGTATAATTGCTAATCTACTGCACTTGCCCAATTGAAGCAAATCTGAGCTTTGGTTCTGGACTTCTTATGATAATGTCTGAACTACATTTCTCTCGTAATCGAAAATGGTACGCCATTCAAGGGAGGTTGCCATATCACAATTCGAATTACCCTATAGTCCAGGTCGCTCAAGCAGAGCAAATCGGCAGCGCGGAGCCGTGTTGTCAGCCGAGAGCGGGACACCGGAGCCCGAGCGTTGCGCGCCTGGGCGATAACCTCTGATACAGTGTCCCGGTAACTCCAGTCGCGGAAACATGGAAGTCCACGCGAGCACTTCACAGACAAGAGCACATACACTGACAATTTTCAATGCAGTATGGGAAGAAAAGTATATTTTCGCCGACTACGGCAGCTATGCCAAATGTTTAGTTTACATAAAGGGTTTCACGTGAAGAAGTTTAATTTTCAACGACATTATACATTAAATCATGCTGATGAAAATGACAAGTACGCTGAAGAAGAACAAAAGGAAATTTCAGTGTTCTGAAAAACAATGCCTCACTAGAAGTAAGTTTTGGATGTATGTTGATGTTATTATGTTGTTTTGGCAGTAAAATAACACAATACAAAAGAATTTAATTTCATTGCATACCGATACTACAACGTAAGCATTTAGGAAAAGAACTTCCTACAAAACTGTTTTCCAAATTGCATCGGAATACTCCTCGATTGTTAAGTACGTTTGGATCAACATACAACTGTGAGAAATTTTTTTGCTTCTTTGAAAATCTGTAAATCCCGAATGCGAAGTACAATTACAGATCACAATGGGAAATGCATGTTACGGCTCAATAGCACCATGCCATCTCTTCCAAATATTGAAAGTATATTGCGAAAAAAATATTTAAAAGATGTAATTAGAGTATTTGATTTTGCAATCAACTTCATTTTTATGTTAATTTCCTTTACTTTTAGTATTTTTATTACTAGTTTATTTAATAACATTTTTTGTGCAACCTTTATAATACTTTTTCATATTCAGCAGCATGATAAACTGTGTAATGTCACCGCTATTAAATTTCTTTATGTTATTGAGCACTTGTTTTGCAACTAAACATTGGCATTGCCAGCGCAATCTGCAAAAAGATACTTTTCTTCCCATGCTGCATTGCAAATTGTCGTGTTTTTAATTTCCAAATCACACTAATATGTTTATATCTAGTAACTGTTCCAATAAATGTTACAAAAGTATTTTACTGTTTTTCTCTGTCGTAATATCCTTTCCCAGAGCAGTGAGACTTTTTCATTCCGAACAACGTAAAATACCCCGTAGAAATACGACGCGACCCACTGTGCCACTCGCCACCGATCGATATTTGATGACGTCATTCGCTCTTTCTGCGGCGGAAGAGGAGAGAGCAACCGACTGCTCCTCCTCGGAGCAAATGGTTGAGCGGCCCTGCTATAGTCCAATAATTTGGCAATGCCTAAGGCCACTTTAGAGGTTAATCTTACCCTAATTCTCTAAAAATCCTTACTATATTTTATACGACATTTACAACTACCGTCGTTACATGTAAAATGTTTGCGAAATCCAGATAGAGGTCGAAAGATTGATTGGTATCAAATTGTCAAAGCAGTGTCGAACATTCTTGACATCGCGTGGCCAAATGTCAATCGCTTTAGATCATGCCTGCTCATTTGGAACTAACAGAGCCTTATCAATTACCGGTCGGAAAATTTCTGTTAAATTCCGTAAACTAATTGCTGATGACACTGAGCAACTCATGAAGTGTAAATGTTCGATAATAGATCATTGTCAATATGAACGAATAATGTTTTGTGAATTATCGCAAAGCTCACCTTATTTTGGGTTTTATTGAGTTTGTACATCGAACTAACAAGAAACTTTCATTTGAAATCAGCAAAATTACTTTCCAAGAGAATAGGATTTCTTCGATAATTAATTGATATCATTATTAATCCAAATAAATTTTAACGAATATATGTATTTTTATTTCTTGAACTTGTAAAACTGAGAACTCTTTAGATTAGTTTTAATTTTAAATTTAGATGTTTTTAGCACATTTTCATTATTATTTGTTTATTACTACGATTATACGTGATTAAATGTTAAATTCTAGTTTCATATAAATGTGAAGCATTCGGTAAACACTTTTTTCTTGAAGTTCATTTATTTTATTTATTTACGTCAAAAACAGTTTAAAAACTGTGTGTGACGAGCTATGGGGAGAAGTGAATTTTGTGCACGTTTTCATAATTCGGTGATTCATGATTCTGTGATTCATTTCGTAATTCATGATTCTGTTCCTTACATGAATATCCTTTGAAACTGTTTAGTCTGTCAGAGGAACGAATACTTGGAAGAGATCTTAGAAAACAAAATAGTTATGGTACGAGTGGCAGTGACATTATATTTTCCAAGTAGGAAATGTTGCGATACAGTGCCGATAGATCGAGTGACCGAGTGGCGAGTCCTATGAGCAAACTAAATTCCTTTTAAACATATATTCTACACTATTCTTTAACCTTCCAGCGGGCGCGCTGTCGTAAATTTTACGATAATAGCAGATTTTTTGTTTTGCTGTTAACTCATTGTTGTCAAAGACTTCTGCGTTCTTGGTATTCCTTGCAGGTATCTTTAGTGATGCATTCCTACAGCCACTGTTTAGTTTGCACGTTTTATTCGGTTTGTGTAACTCTATTCGGGATAAGTGCATAGTGACGTAAACTTTACGCTGCGCTCCGGCTGTTGTGCTAAAATATTGTATAATAATTTGGCCCAATCGAAATTTTCAGTAAAATGTCTAGATAAATAATTCATGTGAACGAAAATCTGAATGTTCTTCAAGACCTGTCAGATCGGAGGAAGATCATGAATTGGATAGTGACTGTGACTAAACGAATGTTGAAAATACAGACGAACATCAGAACGATACTGTATCGGAACAAGATCTTTAACAACTAAATACAAACGTTTATCAACGGATACGTTTTTTGGTAGTAAATATCATTCTTAGATATTATAATGCGACATAAAATTCCATTGTTCTACAATTTCTTTGATTTTTTCAAGAGTCAATAAATGTAAAATTTACGACACGCGCCTGCCGGTATGAAAATTTTACGCGCGCCCCGCTGGAAGGTTAAGCATATTACAAACTTACTGACTTCCTTGGCGACTTAGACCACGCGTGCATGCACCCTGAGTTTACCGGGGCTCAGTAGGATTATCTCGGTAGCACGTGCATGATATTTTATCAAGGATCTGTATTTAGTTCGATCCAAAATTATGATGATAATGAGGGGTGAAAGGACGATACACACATACAAACACATTGAATGATTTGTTGTTGAAGTTAGTTTCCAATGTTATTTTATGTACATAACAATTTCCACAGCCTTTTAGTTCGTAAAAACTATCTAGAACATTCTTTTCAGAGAAAGTTTCTCATATTCACGTGTCTCAGAAGAAATATTAAAAGCTTCCTGGGTACATGGAGGAGTCGAAATGATAACTTTTGACTAATGAACATACTATAATGAAAAATTGCATATAACGGATTTGTATGCCTTAAAACATGTGACATTTGTTCCTGATTGTAAGCGAAGTCCGTATTCACAATGGAAGGCAGATAGATCAAATTTCCTTGACTGCGTCAAAATGTGGCAGGAGAAGTTGCTTGAATATCAGGAGAAAATGTCACGTGTATAGCACACACATTGCTTGGCTGTATATAATTTCCCATTATATGTTCATCGGCAGAAATATATCATTTTGGACTCCTTTACCAGTCCTAATGGTTCGCAACATTTATTTTGGAATACTGTCTACCAACACCAATAGCGGCTGAATAAAGAATCCTAAGGCTCGATCACACCAATGACAGTGAGGTCACGAGAACTATTCACGTTCTGCCGGAAATGTATTCGATGATGTATCGGTGGGTTCATGGCACAGGACAATAGATTTCGTCTATTGACTACTCTGATCAGTGTTTTCCATGGTTTCGCTTATCACTTCCTGACGAATGCAGGGAAAGCATCTTAGAATATGGACCAAGGACCGCACGCGAACCTTTCTTCCATATCTCATCTTCATTTCTGTCCTTAGAGCGAGCGATGGATCGATCAGCCATCCTCGTACTGCCCATCCCATTGATTCAGGAAATCTCCGACAAGCGTGGGATATCCTGAAAGTAACGACAAGCTGTGACACACTACACGTGCCTTGTGGTAAAAAAAGCCCGAGGATTATATGGAATAGATTGTCACTAATCTACTTTTCTGTCAATGATTTTCGAAGAGTTCTCATACAATGTGGGCCTTTCCTGGTTACGAGAGGTGGTAGATATGGTTTTTATGGGTTATAAACAGATAATATTATGAAAAAGAAAGTTAAGTACTGCTTTTTCAAATTTTACAATATTATATTAATTGATATTTTCATAGTTTTGTAGTAAGAAGTACTACAAATATTTTAGTGCCCTAGATTTCATTATTCGGCCTTGCGTTGATTCCCGCCTCGGTCAACCCGAAGGTAACCGTAGAGTGGGACGCCGGCGTTCACTACCGCGCTCACGAAGAAAGGGAAACAAGCGACGACTTCGGTGGCCGTACGCGGTCTTTATACAGAGTGTCCAGAAGCTGCCGTTACAAAAAAATACCGCAAATTCTGTGATGCCAGACATGATGAATGGCAGGTCCAGTTTTTCCGAAAAAAATTTTGTCTTTAAAAAAATTGAGTTTAAAAATCACTTCCGAGGCGCGAAATTCAAACCGGCCGCAACGACACTGCAGACAGCGGCGTCACCTTCTGTGCGGATGCAACATCACAGTTTTTCTCAGTCTTTTACCCATTCACACCAGTAATATACTAGTTTTGTATTTTTTATTCAATGTGGCATGGCACATACGGCGACGCTATTTTATCTTTGTTGATATTGACCTGTGGGTTAGGTTAATGGCCTACGTGCCCCTACAAAGATTCTTCAATGCACTGTTCGGTCTGCATCACCACAAAATGACTCTAAGAAGTATCAATTCAAATTCCGCGCCCAGAGATAAACTCAGTATTTTCATGGAACGGGAATTCAGGAAACGAATATTTCATTTCCAAAACGGTTTTAGTATATCACGATATTTAGAATAATCTCCAGGAGACTATCATTTACGTGGCAATCTTAAGCCCAAAGCACTAGTTCATATTTATATGTGCTAAAATAACAATTCGAGCATTTCAGGAGATTCATTCTTTTTATAAATGTTTGATTGTGTTCATAATTTATGTTTACGCCGCCGTGAACCGTGGCTATCATTTTGAACAAAACTCGATATTCTGACGTACATTTAAAATATTTATTGAATAGAACCTGCAAATACTTGATACTATTAAGTATCTAGAGTAAGCAACGCGATGCTTTCCAGAATATTATTCGACTGTTTCACCGTTTACGTGGAGAAATGAGGCAATGCTCCGCGCAGAAGGTGACGCCGCTGTCTGCAGTGTCGTTGCGGCCGGTTTTGAATTTCGCGCCCCGGAAGTGATTTTTTAAACTCAATTTTCTCAAAGACAAAATTTTTTTCGGAAAACTGGACCTGCCATTCTTCATGTGCCATCACAGAATTTGTGGTATTTATTTTTGAAACGGGGAGCTTCTGGACACCCTGTATATCGCCAGGTTAGTCCATCCCTACTGCGGCAGGGGTGGCGTTGCCCTCGTTCGGTGCACACACAGCGGTGCGGGGGGGGCGAGCGGTCGGGCGGAGCGAAAGCGGCCCGGTGTCGCCACACCACACCTTAGCCGCTAGCTGACTGAGGTGCGGGTTGCATCCCTTTGGCGACGTCGGCGGCCGCGATCGCTTTCGGAGCAAATCCCTCCCCGGGCCCGAGGCTTTGTGAAATATTCCGGGAATCCCGTCGGCGCGCGGCTCTGGCCGCACCGCGGGGCCGCGACCTCGCCGCTCGCCGCTCGGTGGCTGACGTTTGGGAATATTGACGTCCGGATTATTCCGGCGCGCGGAGCACTGCTGTAAAATCACGTATCGGCATTATCGCACGTGACGCGCATGTGCGAGCCTTTCATGCTAATACCGGATTATCCGTATGTCCATTAGCATATCGATTTTCTTCGCGTCTTCTGGCTATCATTGGTTCGGATAATCTGGAACATACTGTACAAAACGTGTGAGATCAGATTTGCATGGCAGCGTGGCACCGGTAGGCGTTGTGTAATGAAGGTAGGATTACGACCGCGCGCCCGTTAGAATATCGCTTTCGTTATTAATAGAATAAGTAGGTATTGAATGGCGAACCTCAAAAAGCTGCCTGGAACATGGCGTATTTGCATCTTTCCTGCGTCCGGACGAGGCGTGCGGTAAGCCCCCCAAGACCACCGGGGGGGGGGGGGGTGAGGAGCTACTCGTTTCCCCCTCGATCCCAGCTAGAGAAATACTTCGACGTGTGACAGAAATAAATATTCTCTTTATGAATTTGTACTACCTCGATGCAAATGAATTTCAGAGCATATTCCATCGCCGTATTTCCTATTGTTCGTCGCAACTTTCATTCACATATCCACAGAGGTGAAAGACGATTTTTGCCCATTTGTATTGAAGTACAGCAGGTTTATAGATTTATTAATACATTCGCACACATCCATTCGACCTGCGCAATATGCGCGTTGAACGTGTTCATGCATGAATTGCATAATTACTGTTTGTTTGATTTTATAACAGACGTTCCACTTATTTTGTACGGTTAGAATAAAAATACGGAATAACGTATTTTTTCACTTATCCTCTATTTACTTTTGTTATTCGTCGCTAGAAAAAAATCAACGTGGCATTTATTTACCCAAAATGTATTGTAATCAATTATTTTGAATCGGATCTTTATGGGATCGTGGCCCTAAAATTTGAGGATTAATATAGTTACGAGGATTAAGTTGATAATAGTGGTGCTAGTTCATCACTTACTTTCTTGCGGTATTTCTAAATTTGTAAATTTGAGTTCAACGAAATTGAAATTTTTTGTAATTTACATTAATTTCAAGTACAATTCGTGAAAATTACTCGTTTTTTCAAAAAAAAATTGTTGGTACCTGACCTTTTTAAAGACCTGATTTTTTTATTTCTGATGAAAACCTTATCTTTAATATTATAATTTTGCATACTAACGTTTTTGCAATTTTCAAAAAATAAAAAACTTGTGGTGCTAAACCTTTCCCGCCCGTATTTTCATGCAAAATTACGCACAAAGTACTCAAATTTTCGAAAAATTATATTTGACGTTAATGCGAAATCTATCGTTAAGGAACAGATTTAATTCAGAGAATAAATCTCTATCTTTAATATTTTAATTGTAGGCAGACGCTTAAAAAATTTTGAACCTTTTCAGTTTTCGAAAAATCAGTTTTCAATTCAGTCTTGGATTGTAACGTGGTAATAAGCACTCCCTTTCCACGCTCAACGGTGGTCACGTGGGGGTGAGCCCGCGGATATAAAGGCCCACTCACTCTCGTCGTTGGGGTTTGTTCTGGAAGACCTTGCGCTTTGCTCATAATTCACGCCTAGGCTGGAGCGTTTTCGTACGTTGCACGGGTGACCAGAGTCACGTGAGTAACGTGGTAGGAGCGTGCACTGAAAGCGGGGCCTCTCTGTTAAATGTTGTGTACCCGCAAGACTACGATCGCGGCTGACGGTCGGGAAATATCGGAAAGTGTGTGCGGGGTAGTTCAATTCATTTTGTGTACATTTTGTAAATAAAACTTGTATATACTACTATTTTGTTTGTTTCCTGTCACGACGCCACAGTAGTATGAATTAAAGATTAAATTAAAAGAGAAAAGCAATGAAACTTTTGAATAATGAGGATATTATTATCATCCTACATTCAGTAAATTTTTGCCTACATAAACATGGTAAGAAGGTAGTTAATATCTCGTTTTCAGTTAATCGGTTTATGAAACAGCGTGACATACAATTCTGTACTATCTACAAAGTGTGGGATCGATTCAAAACTAGTGTTCTCAGATTCAAGTTACATGCAGATAACATTTGCACAGGTTACCTAGACCACCGGCAGGTAGTGGCGTATATACGGTATGGCAGGCGTGGCACGTGCCATGGGCGCCACTCACAGTATACCCATTGAAACAATAACAACAACCATAATTTCAAGCATCCCCACAGAGGCGCAAATTCTATGCTTGCCATGGATGCCTGAATGCCTAGATACGCCTGCAGGCCAGCCAAATGCCATCTGAACCACAACCTGCAAAACGGTCTCCGCTGCTTGGCGGTGTCGTGGAGAGGCGTGCCTTGTCACACGCTCACTAGCCGCGCTGTGAAAGGAGCTTAACCAAATTTCTGGTTGAAAGAGCGGCGTTGGCTGCGTGGTGTAAATGGCTTCGGCTCCACCGCGCCGCAAACGAGAAGTTGGGTGTTTCGCGCGCGTGGGTTTGCGGGGGCGTGGCTTCCGGCAGGATGGGCGACCCGGGGGGCGAGGGGCGGGGGTATTGTCGGGTGCTGGCCCGGAGTGGCGGGGGTGGGGGCTGGGGCGAAGGCAGCCAAGTGTCGCGAGACCCGCGGGGCATTGTATGCACACCCGGGATGGAGCTCTTTGGAGATAAACGAGTTGGAACTGCACATTGTGTCACGAATGAGACGTGTTCCACGTAATTCGTTCTTTTGTCATTTGCGTTATTCGTCCGCCGCGTGCAGACGTCCCTTAATGCCGGCGCTGAACCAATCCCCGGAGCTCTGCCCCAGGAGGCTGCAGACACGGAAAATGCGAATTTAATTGTGCGTTTCGTCTTGTCTCGTCTACCTTGCATCCGGGAAGGAGCATGGCGCTAGTGGCCTGCAGCAGGAAATATGCAGCTGGGCAAAATCGCACACAATGGTTTTCCAAAAAGTAGCGTACACACCGCTCAAGAACAACAAATAAAATAATGTCGTACAGTTTTCACGAATACTGATATATACGCTTACAGACAAAGAGAGAGAGAAATTGCAACAGTTCTTTACGAAGCAAGTATGTTAAAGAAAGTTTGTGACGCATAACGCAACACACATTTAAATACGTAAATTCTCGGTGTGGAGACTTTCCTGGCGCGCTGTATAATGGTATATACGTATATTATGCACACGGTCTCTTTCTCTTCCGTGGAGCCTTGCTGTGGCAAGCTGTGACGCTCCGATTCTCGGATCAGTCTCAATCCCTCTGAATTTTGTCCTCTGATAGCGTAAATGACGCTTAAAAGAATAGAGTATATCTCACCTTTGAATTTTGAAAATTGATTTTTCTATTTTCAAAAGTTTAATTTTTTTCTTCGTTTTCCTACAACTACGATATTGAAGAGTGAGAATTTTCCCACGATAAAATGTGTTCTCTTAATGACATCGAAGAATAAGATCTTGTACAGTTTTTTCAAAATATGAGCAATTTTCGTGTAATTTAGCGCCATAGTTAGGCAATTTTTAAACAATTATTTTCTCAAAAACGGTTCCAAATGTTTCTCTGAATTTTCTCCTCGTGTGTATCAAAGTAACGCTAGTCAAATTTTCTGTATGTTTTCCTTTCTGCATTTTCGATAATTGCAAAAGATAACATTACAGAAGTACAATCTTGAAGATAGTTATTTTTAACCTTAAATAAAATCTGTTCTAAAAAATCAAACATTTATGTGAGGTCATGCATAATTTTCAATAGAACTAGAGGTTTTCGCCCAATTTCTACTTTTATTTATTTATTTATTTACGTCAAAAACAGTTAAAAACTGTGTGTGACGAGCTATGGGGAGAAGTGAATTGTACTTGAAGTTAATACACAATATGAAAAGCATTGTCTTAAACAATGCTCCAAATTTATTTTTTTCACGATGGATTTTCGAGGATGGCACAGGTCTCATTTTTGTTGAACTCTAAAATGTTCGAAATTTAAAAAGTTAGAAATAATGCGAGAAAGTATATGCTGTTGTAACACTACTAGTTTAATAGCACTTACAAATAAGCAGACTATCATTATCTATATTTGCTAGATATCAGAATAAAATATAATTGTCCTACAAATGTTGTTTATAAGAACGCCACTACTCTTAGTTTAGTAAAATATTTTTTTTCCTAGGCGTTTTTCCAGCCGACTCTTTATATCCCCATGGGATGCATATTCGATCGTATACTAGATACATTGTTCAACAGGAAAAAAGTATACCCTAATGTTGTTGTTATTATTGTTATTATTATTATTATATTCATGACTTATTAAGTATTATTGTCGTGATTGTATCAAATGTTTGTGAAGCGTTTTGAAGGGTGATGCAATGTAGTTAGAAAATCATGTATAACATTTTAAATTACCAATATAAGGTAGCCATAAGCAGTTATCCTTATGATTATTTTTTATATATTATTATTCAAATATAATGTTTGGTTTGTATTCTACTCGTGTGAACATTTTTAATTGAAACGTATATAAATCATATTCAACCTAAGTGTAAAAACCTACTTGCAGAAATTACAATTATCTCTCGCACACGCTACAGAACTGCTTCTAATATCGCATGCACGAGACATGAAAATAGTAATGCCTCATATTTACAAAATAATAGTGCCATCAAAGCCAATTGTGAAAACAAATCCTACATCTAGAAAACATGGAATAATTATTTCTTTCCCAACATTTGCATTAAGGGGAAATAACATGAAACAGTTCACCTGGCACAAACCCTTCACGTCCGAACGTTTTACCTGAAAAATAAAAATAACCCCCGTATTTAGACTAACCTAGTTACTACACAAAATAAAGGCATGTTGGTCATCGCATCCATTGAAAAGAAACAAAGCAGCAGTGGGGAGATAAAGCGACCTGCGTGATTTCGTTGCCAACCGTCGCTAGCTACAACGGCGCCCATGCGCTTGTAGTTCTAGCTCGTTCTGCACAAAGCAGAGTGAACCAGAGGAATAAAATTAGTGAGCGCAGTTTCTCATTCGCTACACCTTTAGGCTGTAAGTAAAAAGCAGAAATGTCCCATTCAAAATATTTATACCATTTATTCACTCGTCTTCAGCATACTTAAAAATGAATAGTAATATTAAATGAGAAGAATTACAACAGCACACACTTTCTCCCATCGTTTCAACCTTTCGCAATTTTTGAGAATTCACTGACTTCAATGAAAGTGGGGCCGTTCAACGAAAATGTGTTCAATGAAAAAGCACACACTTTCTCCTAATGTTTCAAGCTTTTGCAATTTTTTGAAAATTCACTGAGTTGAACGAAAGTGTGGTCGTTCAACGAAAATGTGTGCACTGTTTTTAAGCGTCCATGGAAATCATTTAAAGAAAAAATGCATAATCGTTTTGGGTAAAACGGTTATTTACGAATTAGGTTAAGTTGAAACAGAAATAATGTGAAAACAAATCACTTTTTCAAAATATTGTGCGTAGTATTTTAAAGACCAAATGTTTAGAACTGATTAACAAAACAAAGATTTAAAAAGGATCATTATCATCAATAACAAGCCCGCTTTAACGATATTAGTTTTGTTGCAATTTCCGAAAATACAGAGAGTTCGCTGAAAATGGGATCGGCACCATCATCCTTTGCCATAAACGTGGAAAAAAGAAAAAAGAAAAAATTGGAACCGTTTTTGATAAATGATTCGTTTAAAATTTGCCTTTACTTCAAGCAAAATTACGCAGAAGCTATTGGCATTTTCGAAAAAATGTACACGACCTTATTTCAGCCTTATTTCTTTGATATATTTTTTTAATTTGTGAAAAATCTTCGTCTTCAATATTGTAGTTGAAGACGCTGAACATTTTTGAAGTTTTGAAATTTTCAAAAAATCAGGAATTTCAAGGAAAATGAGAACTGCGCTGTTCTTTTAAGCCTTTTTTGTCTACCGAGATTGAAATACGAGTTAACATTTTTGGAACGATTTTTGAGACAATTTTTAAAATTTTCAGGCTTCATGTAAAGAACTCCCCAAAATCAAAATATCGGTTTCACGCAGGACTTTGACTTTGTTCAAATAAATTGGGGTATATCAATTTTTAAAAATAACGTTAATGCTTTAGGTGCTAGCTGGCACAGCTGGTCAACCGGACAGACTGACGGAAAGACAGACTATTGCCGTCAATCAATTTTTCGGTGTTAAAAATCCACAAAACTGGGATTATTACTACACAGCATGTTAGGGGAAGCAATTTACTGCATTTCGAAACAAGATTAATCCACTTTTTTGTTACCAAGGCCCGAAAATACGAGATTTTTATCGAAAAATTGTCAATTACCACCACAGCATTACAATACCATTACGTTCCTTAGTACGTAAGCAGGTATGGTGAGCAAGTAAACTAGTAGTGCTACAAGAGCACGTACGTTCGTTTGGAACGGCATCGCAGTATTATACTAATTCATGAACCTGCAAGTATTTCAACCGAATTTCGTTTTTTTCCGGGCCGACGCTGGAACTCAGGTCCATTATGTTAGCTCTCCTTTGTTTGAAAATTACGTGAATACTACTCATATTTTCGAAACATTTTTCCTGACCTTATTTCATGATCTGTTTTTAAAGAACAGATTTTATTTTTTTTTAGATGTCTATCTTCAGAATTGCAGTTTAAGAAAGACATCCCAAAACATTTTAACCGTATCTTTCGGAAAATCAGGGCTTTCAACGAGAGTGCGATCTTCGACATTCTTTTAAGCGTCATTCACGCAATCAAAAGCTATTCCGAGGATAAATTTTAACCAAACATTTTGCAGCCATTGTGAGAAAACAATGAAAATGATTTTCAGGCTTCAGGCTACCCCCAAAATCAAAATATCTGGTTCAAATTCTCAGACCCGCCAATTCGTTCTGATCAGTAGGTGAATATTAATTTTGGAGAAAGCATTTGGACAACGTTGGTGGTAGCGTTGACCACAGACAATTTTACCGTCAATCAATTTTTGGTATCGAGAACCCCAAAAATATGGAATCTTACTACACAACGTGAGAGATGAAGTAATTTTCTATATAAAGCAAGACGTTTTCTCCAATTTTTTTACCACCACGGCCCAGAAATAAGTTTTCCTCTTCAAAATTCCCAGGACGGCGCACAATTACAATACATTCTTTGCTTTCGAAGTAAGCGCGACAAAGTGAAAGGAAAGTCAAAATTGAATAAACAACGAAGGACGTCCTATGTGAATGATGTGCTTTTATATACGACAGAACCGTCCAATTAAGATACGCCTTTGCGTTAATTGTGTATTGTTTATTTGTCTCATGACGTAGAGGTTCTACAATCCCACAAAGCAGACAAGTAATTGCACTCGTGTTATTTGCTAAGGAAGGAGAGAAAAATAACACAATAACACACCTTGAAGTAGAGAATGGAGGTATCTTAGAGGAGGTGTACGGGCTGCGAAGGCTCCCCGCGCCGTAGGGCGGAGGAGTCGGGTGTTGGGAAGGGGAGAAGGGGAGAGGAGGAGGGGAGGGGAGGAGGGGAGGGGAGGAGGGGAGGGGAGGAGGGGAGAGGATGAGGAGAGGGGAGGAGGGGAGGGGAGGGGAGGGGTGAGTACACGAGTCGCGCGAAGTCACTCCCTGCCGCACGCTCCGCGCGGGGCGGGGTGTGGCAGGAGCCATTTATCAGAGCCTCCGCTCTCGCCCCGGCCCCCAGCCCCCGGCCCCGGGGGTGCTGCACTTTGGAGGCTCCGTGAATTACGCCTCGCAGGCCCCCCGTGGCCTCCAGGTCACCGCCCCCGCCCCCACGCGCCCCGTCTCCAGCCCCGCGACGCCAGCGCACCCAACGATGCACTCGTGCCGGGTTCGGCCCTTCACCCTTGCCCTACAGCCTGGACTACACTTCAGCCTTCCTCTGGGCCTAATGATAATGATAATGATAATAACAACAACAACAATAATAATAATAATAATAATAATAATAATAATAATAATAATAATAATAATAATGGATTTTGAAGACCCTGGAGATCTATCGATTTCATCCTAGACTTATTGAATTTTGCAAGGCTAGTATGAAGTCCTGGAGTACCACGTTACTAATACACAGCGGAAAGGAAGCAGTAGAAACCAGAAGTATTCAGATTAACAGGGGTATTTTTCAAGGAGATTCACTATCCCCTCTGCTGTTTTGCATTAGTTTGATCCCACTATCGAGACAGTTGTCGCAAGCCGACTTTGGTTTTAAGCTCCATGGTGATGAAAGGCCAGTATCACATTTGTTTTACATGGATGATCTTAAACTGTTTGCTAAGAATGAAGCGATTCTCTCCCAAATGCTGTCTGTCGTGAATGACTTTAGCAATGACATCTGCATGAAGTTTGGTCTTGACAAGTGTGCAAAAATCAATTTAAAAAGAGGGAAACTCACAACGTCTGAGAACACTGAAATTGATACGCACACTGTGATTCAAGATCTTGAGCCAGGTAAAACTTACAAATATCTGGGCATTGAAGAATGTGAAACCATCTCGAATGACAGAATGAAAGAGAGAATTCGTAGGGAGTATTATAGGAGAGTGAGACTGGTCATGCAGTCCGCTCTGAATTCCAGGAATAAAAATTTCTGCAATAGGTAGTTTGGCGATACCTGTAGCCGAATACAGTTTTGGACTAGTGGACTGGACTGAGCAGGAAATTCGCACCATGGATCGAAAAACCAGAAAACTGCTAACAATGCATCATGTTGCCCACCCTCGAGCTGATATACATAGACTTTATGTGACACGTAAGGAAGGAGGAAGAGGCCTCAGACAAATTGAGGCCTCCTGGCACAACGCAATAGTCGGGATGGGAAAGTATGTAGTCAGCCATCAAGATGACCCTCTAATGATGCAGGTCATGAAATCTGACCGAAGAATGGGAAACAGAGGCATTGTTAGTGTAGCTAGAAGCATTGCGAAGAAAACTAGGCAAGTCACGTCGAATAACACAGACACTGAACTTCTGATGCTGCTAAACATGAAGTGTGAAACACAAAAAATGTTAAAGAAATCGTGGAGAGACAAACCATTCCACGGACAATGCCTAAAAAGAATGGACAAGGTGCAGATCAATAAAGATCAATCATTTATGTGGCTTAAAAGGGGAAGAATGAAGCCAGAATCGGAAGCACTTGTAATAGCTGCCCAAGATCAGGCCTTGAGAACACGACATTATGATAAAGCGGTTCTCAAAATTTCCCAAGATGATAAATGCCGCATTTGCCTGGAGCAAGTAGAAACCATTGATCATATTGTCTCAGCTTGTCCAATCCTAGCAAAGACGGAATACCTGAAAAGACATGACAGGGTGTGTAGCTACCTCCACTGGCAGATCTGTACCGCCCTCGAAGTTCCAAACACATGCCCCAAGTGGTACGAACACTCACCAAAACTGGTGACGTCTGTTGGATTGTGTACGATATTGTACGACCAACAAATTCAAACAGATCGCACGATAGCGGCAAACAAACCGGATACAGTTATCCGGGATTTGGCGAAAAAATCGTGTTTACTTATCGATGTTGCTGTACCTTGCGGTCAAAACGTCGTTACCAAGGAGGCAGAGAAACGTCTTAAATACAAGAGTTTGGAAATCGAGATCAGCCGAATGTGGGGCGTAAAAGCACAGGTCGTCCCGATAGTTTATCGGAGCTCTGGGATTTGTTCCGCAAAATTTGAGTAAGAACTTGTCTAAACTCCCAGGTAATTCAAAAGACTGGGAAGTGCAAGAAATAGCTTTATTTGGAACAGCCCACATTTTGCGTAAAGTATTGTAGAGGCACTGATAGTCACCGGATCTGCTCCTTAGGTAGCTGGTTGCAACCTGGAGTAGATTTTATATTCAGCCGACTCATAAGATCTTTAGTCGTGATGTAATGGAATAATAATAATAATAATAATAATAATAATAATAATGAAGAATGAAAGACCATCTCGAACGACACAATAAAAGAGAGAATTCGCAAGGAGTATTACAAAAGAGTGAGACTGGTCCTGCAGTCCGCTCTGAAGTCCAGGAATAAAATATCAGCAATAGGTAGTTTGGCAGTGCCTGTAGCCGAATACAGTTCGGAGTAGTGGACTGAACTGAGCAAGAAATTCGCATCATGGATAGAAAAACCAGAAAACTGCTAACAATGCATCATGTTTCCCACCCTCGAGCTGACTTTGTGTCTCACGTAAGGAAGGAGGAAGAGGCCTCAGACAAATTGAGGCCTCCTGGCACAACGCAATAGTCGGGATGGGAAAATATGTAGTCACCCATCAAGATGACCCTTTAATGAGGCAGGTCATGAAATCTGACCGAAGAATGGAAGCAGAGGCATTGTAAGTATATCAAGAAGCATTGCGAAGAAAACTATGCAAGTCACGCAGAATGACAGAGACACTAAACTTCTGATGCTACTTAACATGAAATGTGAGACAGAAAATGTTAAAGAAATCGTGGAGAGACAAACCACTCCACGGACAATATTTGAAACGAATGCAAAGAGGACAGATCAATAAAGATCAATCGTTTATGTGGCTTAAAAGGGAAATAATTAATCCAGACACGGGAGCACTTGTGATAGTTGCCCAAGATCAGGCCTTGAGAACACGACATTATGATGAAGCGGTTCTCAAAATTTCCCAAGATGATAAATGCCGCATTTTCCAGGAACACGTAGAAACCATTGACCAGATAGTTTCAGCTTGTCCAATCCTAGCAAGGACCGAATACTTGAAAAGACACGACAGGGTGGGTAGCTACCTCCACTGGCAGATCTGTACAGCCCTTGAATTGGCAAACACATACCCCAAGAATGAAAATTATTGAAAATAATTGATTCAAAGAAAATTTTTTAACAAATTTCAGGTTTTCAAAAAGAATCAAGTTAAAAAATACTCAATATAATCATATGGAGCGTACCTTATATATTCATTATAAAAAAACTTTCATTTCAAAGTCAAAAAAATTTGTTATTTAATAAATTGTATTGCTAAGGAAGGGAACCACGGCATCATAAACAAACTCGTTCTGTTTTAAGGAGAATGTGACAAATTTTACCGATCTAACCAGTATAAAAATTACTGAGGTGTGAATCATATAACATTTTAAAAACATTAGACTCAACTTGTGTATTCAAACAATTATTAATTTTTATATATAACGTTTCAAGAATAGTCTCATTGACTTTGCAAATGGGGATGTATTAGTAATAGAGCAAAAACATTTTTGTAGGACTATTCTTGAAACGAAAATTCTCTTTTTTCTTTTTTTCTTCACTACAACTTTTTTCATTAAAATTTATTCTCGTATATAATATAAGTGGAAAAAAAACTAGTGATGCTGAACAGCACAAATTCTGTCGCATTATTTCTAACTGTTCCGATGTATTAGTACCGCATGCTCCGCTATACATGAACATGCAAAAGTGTTGTTCGGGCCCACAGCAAAGCAGGAATAAATATGTTCATTCCAAATTTCCATAACATTCCAAATTTTCACGAAGCAACGCAGAATAGCTAAGATACGTAATGAGCAGCAGCGTGGCCGTTGAGCCGGCGAAGTCCCGCCATCGCCTTCGCATCCGCACTTCCGCGAATTCTCCAACGGGCGGAGACTGCTCGTGCACGAGTGCGCCTCACTTTCTCGCCTCCCTCCGTCCGTTGCAAAGAAGCAACGGACGAAGACCAGAATGTTCCAGACAAAATCAAACGGCAATCCATAATTGTTCATCACCATCCCCACCTCTGCCACACGAGAGAGCTCATTCCTAACGTCTGTCACCCAACCGAAAAGGTTTAGTCCAGTGAAAGGCACCGTGAGAGATGCACGCATGTGTCGAGGACTCCGTGCAAATGCATGTAAAATAATATATAATCGTGCAACTTGAGCTGCAAACAGCTCGCACACATTCATTAATTCAATCGTGGCAGTAAGAATCTAAATTGTGTCTGTCGCTCTTGCGTAAGTTTACGCCCGTAATTGTTAATTCAACTGTGTAACTAGCGGCTGCTTCTGGTCGGCACTAAGATAATTACTACAGTGTACAAGGTCTCTGCAAAAAACGTACTTGGACAAGGTGTGAATTGACGGGCCAAGTGAAATCTTTATGTTTATATACTGTGTTCCTGTAAGTCACAATTCAACAAATCTGCAAATTAAACCTTGCTTGTGCTGCAACTTTACTTTGTGTGTATCCTGCAACTCCTGCGCCAATCCCACGAGCTGTCAAAGGGTTTCGGGACTACTGTACCTCATCACCATTAATCATACAGTCCACTTATACAATAACGTAATAAGAGTATAGTAGCCCCGAACATGTGTCTTCCGCCAGTAAAAATTATTTTCCGCCTCGAGACTCGATCTTAAGTCCTTCGATATAATTCGCCGTCACCTGCACCACTACGCTTCAAAAGAAAATTTAAGTATGGATTTTGGCCGACGCATAAAAATTTAATTGTGTCAACCCATCATTTTTCCATCACGAAAGTTTTGCAATTTTCGCAAATATGGAGAGTTCGCCAAAGATAGGACTAGCACATTTTCAGTGCTTTGCATTTCCGAAGGTTCTTCGTAAGAAGAGAAAATTATTATTACTTTTCTCGCCGCTTTCACTTTTCGGTTTTGCCTAATTCCCTTCCCATCTACCATCTCTTGCCATCCAAAGGACATTTTTTTCTCATTTTCTCAATTTTTTTTCGGCTCCCTAATGGTAGAACTGGAACATGACTTACGCGCTGAATCGGTAAACGCTATTATCTTCCCCGACCATCCAGATCGGCCCACGACTTACTATTCTACAATATATAAATATATTATGGCGTGTACCGATTCAGCGTACGGTCCGAAGTCCGCGGGTTCCAGTCCTGCTTTGGGCATGGTTATTTGTCTTTTGCCTCCCATGGATGTGTTGGCGCACAGGGCCACTTGTTCTGCTGACCCTAGATGAGAGGAGTCCGCATGTGCGTTGGTGTATAGTGTATGGTCGATCGTTCCATCTGAACGTAAAGGGTAACGGGCTGTCGGCTGTATAAAATATTTAGTAAAAAAGTAAAGCCTTGTCCTTTATACAAATCGTTGAAAAATTTGGAACCGATTTTGAGAAAATATCGTTTCACCTCTTCTTAAAATGCGAAATTCAATGCTCATTTTCACAGAAGACTATTGTGTTTTTGAGAAACTTATTTGAAAATCACTTGAACTTCTACTCACAAATGCAATCAATACAGATAAATATACCGGAAGAGTCTGTATGTAATTTTTGAATTTTGAACTTTAAAAACTTATTCAACTTTAACAAAAACTATTCGATTTCTAAAACGTATCGCACGTCAAATCAATTGTTGTCGGTCTATCTCTATGAACCGATTTACCTAAAAAACTACTAAATTTATCAACATGAAATTTAAATATGTTACCAATGGTACAAACGCAGTTTTTCTTTTATCGTGACAACCCTATTCTTTTACCGTGAAATCCCTAACAATTCCAAATATTGAAATTGATGTAAATTCTTCCTGTTGATCCTGGTTTAATTGGAGGTGTTGTTTTTTAAAGTTTGAATTCCTGAAATCAATATTGATTGATCCTATATGGTCAAAATATATTTATTCTTACCATCAACACCACCAATTCCAAATATTATTACTCTCTCGTTCTTACAAAGGTACTTCGTAAGAAAAAGTTATGTAATCGTGCGCCGGAAAACGGAGAATGTTTGGCAGAAAAAGTCTTGTTGCCGGACCCTGGCAATGAAAACGTTGATAAATCCATTTGATAAATATAGCAAAAAAAACAACTCTTAACACGCAGTGTACCCAGAATCAATGATCTGTGGGTCCTTGATACCGAAATTCGATTGACGGGAAAACAGCTCTCTGCCTGTTTCTGGTTAACGCTAGCGCCTAAACTATTCAGACCGATTCTCTCCAAAATTGATATTCCTTGATCAACATGAACGAACTCGCGGCTTTGAGAGTTTCAAACGAATATTTTGATTTTTTTAGGGTTTTTAAACGTGATGCGGGCGTATACGTTTTTAAGCCTCTGCTCTAGTATGACCAATATGTCCCTTCTGTGACCTAGTGGTATGAGTGTCGACAAGTTCAGTCTGAGGATCTGAGTTCAGGTCTTGGAGCCGAAAAATATTTTGCTGGTTGAAAACACTGTTGCTGGTTAGTAAAGAATGATGGAGCAGTTAGAAACAATGAGGCAAAGTATGTGCATTGTAATCCCACTAGATTTTCAAGTGATTGTCGCACTAATTACAAAACTCCATCTTGATATTTCATTAAATTTTGAATTTATCATTTAACAAAGACAAATCTTTTCTGTTGCGTAACTGTTTCTATACAATTAGAGACTATACCGAGCATCAAATAGGAAAGTGATATTAATTTTAACAGTAATATTTAATGTATTATTGTATAATATTTAATGTAATAATATTTAATGTATGATGTATAATATTTAATGTAATATAATGTATAATATAATGTAATGTAATGTATAATATTTAATGTATTATTTACCATTTGGACTGTATTATTCTAAAGAATCTGTAACAAGTATGGAACCTCAGCTTCTGGGTGAATGACTCCCATCTCGATCTGACTTTTCGTCCAGTTTCCCTATTTTTTCAGTTCCCCCCCCCCCCAGTTTTTCGTCTCTCGTCCTTGAGCAAATGCTGAGATTTCCTGTTGTATTTCTTCTTATTTGATAAATGTAACTTCATTATATGTGCACGTTTTCTAGAATTCGGTAGGAATATAGTTATTCAAATTATCGTTCTCCATGGCGCGGCAGGAAGTATCATTCCTTCACAAAGGTCATGATGAGGGATAAGAGCCCAAATATATAGCTGATTTACCCTTGAAAATATATTTTATTACATCGGAGCGAATATTTTGTTAACAATCCTTGCAAAAAACTCTAATTCCTTTCTATATTAAAATTCAACTAGTATATGGCTTAGGGTAGGGATCACAGAATTATGAAAACGTGCAAAAAATCAATTCTCTTCATAGCACGTCACGCACAGTTTCTGTTTTTGACGTAAATAAATAAAAAAAACATGGTGCAAGAGGGCATGTTACGCACGATATTTTTATACACTAATGCCTCTCATAGAGCTGTTAGTGTGTTATTAAAATTCGCCATTTTACCGTCCAATGATACTTCTTTGCACACGCAGTGCCACGGAAACGTTAATTCATCTATATTAAAAGCTTTTTTATGGGATTTGAAAAATCGCGAGATTAGATTAATTGAGGGGAGTATTTGGGTCACTTCAACTTGTAAAAGAGATACAAGTAGGCGCTAAGGACGATAGCGGCATATCCTATCCCATCTCGCATTTTCATTTAGAAGTATGACGGTAAAATTCCCGCCTTATTCGTTTTATATGCTGAAATATCAGATGAATTGGGATATGGAAAAATCCTCAAATTCCACATTCAAAATCTGTCGGGGGTTTATGTGAATGTGAACGAAAACAAAAAGCCACTTTTCCCGATGCGGAAGTCGGTTTGCAATCTGCCGTTTTTATTTTATGCGCCTGAATTAGTTCATGTTTTGAAATAGCTGGTACTGATAATTATCACCGCGATTTTGGACTTTGCTCATATTAAAGACTAATATTATTGATCCAAGTTTTTGGGTTCCTTAAGTGGTGTGTTTGTCCGAAAGGGAAGATTTTAAAATTTATACTGTGAAAAAACATGTGAACTGTTGTGCAGATTGAGAAGCTTTTAATACGTTGTGATTAGAGTTTCCCATTACAACATCATATTAATAAACGTGATCCAGCTTTTTTTGGCGCGGCAATGCGCTATACATGTAGTACACTTGCACGTACGACGATGTAAAAAAGGTAATTGATTAATCCTACGACAGATAACACGGATATTCCTTGAAATGCTTAATGTCAGAAATCGGATTCTAACGTCAATGTGTGCTGACAGTTTGAATTTTTGTTCATTTCAGAATCCTCTTTTCCAAGAACCAGGATGGCGGTCTTGCCAAAGTCATCCAACAAAGATTTTATCTCTCCAACCCAACGAACATAAAAATAAAGCATTTCGACGCCTTAACAGTCGGACCTAGGAAGGATATATGACAGTCAAAGGCCTTTTCCCGATGGGTAGTTTTAACGTAATTTTAATTAATTATTTCCACTGATAGATCAAGTGAGGCTTAAAATAATGGCGCAGGTCTCATTTTCGTTGCACTCGCTAAACGTTCGAAAATTACAAGAGACAATGCGGAAAAGTATGCGCTTTTTTTTGGCACTACTACTTTTCTTAGGTAAAACAAATTTTTGCTCTACAATGTGTTTTTATCATGTTCGCTGGCGAACAGTGACGCCCGTAATTGTTTGATGAAGCTTATGATGGGTAGTAATCTACCTGTATTAAATAAATCCAGCTTTTCTCCTCTTGTTTCGTGCGTTTGTATCTCTGGGCCACTTTTCATCTCAATCTCCCAACCCCCGTCTCTTTCCCTTTTTTTCCATTCATTCTTTCTACCTCCCTCTCTTTCCCTCCCTCCTCTTCTCCTTCTCCTGCCCTGATAAGGCTTCGCTAGTGTCGCCTCCTGGATTCGCTTCCAGCGTGTTATTTCTTCTTCTCCGCGACCCTCATTGCCCCTCTGCCCTGCCTCCTGCCCGCCTTCCCCCTTCCCCCACACTCTCACTCCCGTGTAATCCCGTTCCGCGTCGCGTCACCCACGCCAAAGCAATTTTTTGCGGTAAATGGGTGGAGCTTTTTTCAGGACATGATTCTATTTGCTGCATCTTCGTGGAACAGCGGCGGAATCTTCTCTGAACACCGGAAGTTTTCTTAGAGCTGACATCAATGTTAAAACTCAAGGATAGAATTTGTAGAAACACCATGTTATTTTCTGGATTTTGTAAGAAGTTATTCTAAACAAACTTGAATATGTGTACGACTTACTCTTCCTTTTGTATGCGAACTTTTTAACTTTTTAAATTAGCTAAATAAAAAAGAAACCGATCGTAATGTCCACATTTTATGATTTCAAATTTATGTTCTTTAAACAGTTGCTAATAACTACTCTACACATGTGGCAATTTGGTTTGGGATGCGAGTACTTTCAAGAATATTTTTATTCATCTTCTTCTACATTATCTACATTACATTACTACTTCATCTACATTATCACACATTACGGGACTTGATGAAATTAGATATCTAAAACATTGAAATAATAAGAAAAAAATAATTGAACGACACTTTAAAGTTTAAAATTATTAAGTGTAATACTCTTAAGTTGCTTATTCCATTGGTATTAAACTAATTCTAACATGCTACTAATACTACGGACATTGCCAGGGAATTGTTTTGAAAATTGTTGCCGGCAAACTGATTGAATCTCTTATACTTCTGTTGACGAGTGAAAGTTTTCCTACATCTTTACTCTGCTTTTTTTCTGAATTTACTCACGAGTTGTATGAATCCCTCCACAAACTGTCATTTTTGTATTGTTATTCAACGGCAGGCCTTTTCCGCCGTGCTTCGTTCTTCCCGCCGTCATCGAGAATTAATTGGAGGCTAATGGAGCAGCGTCTTCGCCGGCGAGCCTCGGCGCCCATCAGCCGGAAGTGGCTAGGGGGGCGTGGGGGCGTCGCCGGGTCATCAGCGCGGTCATTGGCGGCCAGAGGGCTCTGCAAACAGGGTGTAAACCACAGATCGCCAACTCCTCCCTGAAGGGCCGTAAACGGCTCCGGTAGCACGGACTACACGGGGTGTTCCAGCAACATTGCTGTCGCTAATAACAATAACCTCCAGGCGCGGAATGCCAACGCATACCACGCCACGCCACATCCCGCCGCACCGCACCACACCACGCCACGCCACGCCACGCCACGCCACGCCACGCCATGCCACCCCACGCGTCGCCACACCTAGTAAGCGGTCGTTTCGCCTCGCCATCCCTGCCACGCCCGGCCCGCCCTTCCCCGCCCAGCCCAGCGCCGCCTCATCACGCCCGCCCCCACTTCGCCACGCCCCACCTCGCCACGCCCCACCTCGCCACGCCCCACCTCGCCACGCCCCACCTCGCCACGCCCCCACCTCGCCACACCCCACCTCGCCACGCCCCACTTCGCCTCGCCACGCCTCGACCCACCCCGCCTCCCCACGGCTCGCCACGCCTAGTTTCGCCTCGCCACCTCCGCTACCTTCGCTCAGTTCCGCCAAAAACCAGTTCCACCCGCATCCCGCTACATCTCGCCGCGTGTGTCCGACCCGCTTCGTCCCGCCCCGCCAGGCCCCGTCTTCCCCACGCCCCACCACACCCTGATCCACCAATCACTGTCCTGCCACTCCCGGCCTTGCCACTCCACTCTACTCTTCTATTCCATTCCATTCCACTCCACTCCACTCCACTCCACTCTTCCACTCCTCTCTACTCCACTCCACCCTACCTCACCTTACCCACGCCACCCCACCCCGAGTCAAACACCGCTTCACCCCGCCTCGTCATCCCCACCCCATCACTAAACTCTGCCATGTACCACCCTCTCCCTCCATGTCACGCCTCGCCACTCAATGCAACGTCCCGCCACTCGACGTCTGGAGTTTTGCTGTCGCTTTTAAGCAACAGACTTGGCACTATTTTCCCCATTAGTATCCTCGGAATGCTAAATTTCTGCAAACCTTGTAATTTCAAAATTGTTCTCGTCAGGCATTCAAATTTGTTTAATTTCATTTAATTAAAATAATTTTATAGTTTTCCTTTATATAATTCCTTTTCCAGCATTCGAAATCCCCTTCAGCAGGTTTACTTCTAGAGTTGCCTAAAATATTTTTATTATTAATATTTTGAGGGGAAGGGAGAATAAGGGGTGAGATTCCCTCCGATGATCGTTCGGTTGATACAAGAACATACTCATTAACATTTACGACTCATATGTTTCATTCTTATCTATCGGCAGAGTCAGCGGTTTACGGCCTGCGCTCAGTGACTGTGAGCTTCCACATCAACTGTACGCTATAACTGCCACTTGCTTCTGTGTTCGATGTAGGTGTCGACAACTGTGTCACAGTATAGTGGCTGTTCCATCCAAAGAGTCGGTTAAATTTTCACATTAATTTTATTCTACAGTGCGACTATTTCATTAAGTGCCGCGATCGTGGAAAATCGTGCTCGGCCGCCGGGCCTTCACTCGCCGGGGAACAGTGCGCTGAACTCCCTTGGGAACGCTGCTCAAGGTCTCCTGGAAAAGACATGCTTTCCAGTCTTGTTGAATAGTCGGTTTGTGATGGCTCGCTCGAAGTTCACTCTGAAACAGAAACTGTGTGTGTATGACTCACACGTATAATGTGTCAACCGTTATGTGCATCGTATCCTGGAACCGGGAACCGGGAGAGACGGCTCAGGAGCATCAATCTGATGTCACTGCAGTCCTTTTGACCGGGAGGTCCTAAGTTCGAGTCGCGACGGGCGACAGGATTTTTGACACTAGCTACATAGCTAGGTCGAATTCAGTCACTGTCTGGAGGACAATTCTAGCGGCCGGCTGCTCTGATCGGTAGTTTTCCGTGGTTTCTCCGATCAACAACCATGCGAATGCCGGAGCAGTACCCTAACAAACGGGCCACGGACACACCACGGGCGCGATCTTCCCTTGCTCTTACCTTGCCCTATTCTCTCCTCTTACATACACACACTAACATGTACTTCACTGCCATACATGCCGGGAGACCAGTCGGGAGCTTAGAGCTTGTCCCGGCTGGGGCCGTGCCTCGCTGGTGGGAGATACCTGGTTGAGGGGGAATCCCCGCTAGTCGACGGTAGGTCGGCGCCAGATCTCGCCATCCAGCGGGAAAAAAGATCGAAGATCGCCACTTCCCGAGAAGAAAACACGCACTACACTTATGGAACTAATGACCTAAATAGTTGACGCGCCCAGAAAATACGAATCAGTCAATCAATCATATCCTGGAGCCTGTCTTCCAAGTGTTGACAAATGAGCGTAATTACGGTGATTTTAAACAGGTCTCCGCAACCGCACACATAGCTTCAGTTTCCTTAAGGGTTTACATGTCTTTTATGGAGATAGAATTATCACGCATGATTTGTGGCCTGCACGCTCTCTTGATCTGACTTGCGATTTCTTTCTTTTGGGATTCCTGAAACATCGCATAAATGTGACAAATCCTCACAGGGAAGAAGAATTACGGCACAAGGATACACAGGAAAAGATCTCTGCAATACCACAGGACATACATTACTGAGTGAATCAAAGCTTGTTTAGATGTCAAGAATGCCGCAGTGAGCAGTTTCAGAATCGAGTAGAACGTGAATATAATTTAAACTTTCCGTTAGCGAAAAGCCACCTTCCCTCTTCGGCTATTCTACTGACCGCCCTGTCTCGATTTCCCCGGTATACATGGAATCTCCGGTGAGAATGCTGGTTATCTTTTCGCAAACGGAAAGTTTAAATTATACCTCGTTCGCCGCTGCCAAATTCCCGCGCGACCGGCGAATTTATAAACTGGTCGACTATAGTTCGATGTGTTCAAGATTTGAGAAAATGGAACTCCGTTTAGTATTCGTCTCCCTACTTTCATACTTTGCCGGAAAGGGACAAAATACGAAATATGACTGCCCATGTCTATTAAGATCGATTTTCCAACGTACGAAAAACATTGTCTTGTTAATAATTGTGTGAGACAAACATAACATGATGAACGTGTTGTTGAAATAAAATATATAATTTTTAAAAAGAGGTGTTTCATATATCTGATTCATAACCTGTAACATGATTATTCTTTTGGCATTTAAAATTCCCGCTAATATTGTGACGAAGCTCACTGGCTGAAGTCGAGTACGATGCGCAAGAGCCCACCCATCTCTTTCCACCATGGATGACAATGCAACGATTCTCACCGGAGATCCCAGAGTTCGAGTCCCGATGGTGGCGGATTTTTCCACTAGCGACATAGCTAGATCCAGTTCAGTCACTGTCTGGAGGAGAATTCGGCTTTTCTGACCGGTAGTTCTTCGTGGTTTCTGTGATGAATTCCAGGCGAATGCCACTGCAATTCCCTAACAAGCGGGCCAAGGAGCGGGTGCGATATTTATTCTTTCTCTACTTTGTTCAATCCTCTCCCCGTACGCTCACACACACGCACACATACATCCATTACGTTACCACATTTGTCAGGAAACCGGTCGACGTGAAGGTCGGCGCCAGGATCCAGTGGTGACGAAAACATTTACTACACTAACGGAACTAATGCCCATAGCAGTTAACATGCCCAGAAACAATAAATCGATCAATGTAGCTCAATAAATAAAAAAAAGGTCATTCGCCTTTCAATCATCGCTTATCTAAGTATCTGTCATCGTATGTATCACTCATCGCCAATATCTATGTGTCTCGTACTCATTTTATTATCACGAACATATAATTGTTGTATATCATAGTAGAGCTGAAATAATTGTTATAACACTTAATATTAGCGATAGTATGATTATTGCATCGAATTGTATTGTATCGTTTTGTATTGTACTTTTTTATTATCTTGTTATTATTATTGTAATTATTGTTAATCAACTGCCACCGGGTCATACACAATTGCAGTTCAAATAAATGTATGTATGTATGTATCTCAAAAGCCTATCTCAATGTAAGCATAACATACGATGCTACTACTCCATTAACGTAAACAATTAATTATCCCTAAGATTTTCCGTATGCTAGTCCATGCTACACCGTCCGCGCTTGTACTTGCTGTTGCTCTCCCCGCGTCGAGACAGCGCCACGCACAACATTTACGAGGCTTCGAACATCCCCCCGCTGCGTCAACAAGAACTCTCACCTTTAATCAACAAAGTCTGCCAAGTCACCTGAAGCAACGTAGTGCGGGCAGGGCTACGAGATCATCGAAAGTCGTCGGGCTATGGTAATTAGCAGGCGCGGCGGGTGAGGCGTTGAAGGGTTTCTGGCGTTGAAGGGAATATTGCTCAAGTTCAAAAGCGGAACAGCACATTCGCGTAAGAGCACGCCGCGCGTCGTACGGCTTCTGGAACGGCATCGAATGAACACGCGAACGAGTTATTTTGCCACTCAAGTTTCAAAAACTATATTCAAATTCATTGGAGCCATAATTTACTATAAAAAACATATTTACGAGTAGTCAGACCCATTAATTTTTCAGGCAGACATTCACAAAATATTTGACATGAATACTACATATTAAGAATTAGACATTTTTAGACAAAATTTAAATTTAAATTTATTTTATTTAATAGATACTATTTTACCTTGTAGGTCGTTCTTGGCCAAATTATTTCTTATGTTAGAGTAACATATAACAATATTTCTATAAATTGTTTCAGTTTCCTTTTTTGTCTTCCAAAATATTTTATATGTAAATTAATATTTTTCTAAACAAAAATTAAATCTAAAAAGAGGTATGTCAGAATTGTTATTCTTCAGTTTCAAATAAGGGGCAGTTTGTCAATGTTTTCATATCGTTTTAGGTTTTCAAACAGTGTGCCGTTAATGTCAAAAATTTGTATATCATTTTATATTATAATCTCTATTCTTCTTTTGCCTTTTTCCTGTTACTATGAGGTCGGCTCTAATGGGTGCGGGCTCAATTTTTATTAATATTTCCGCCACTCCATTTTTATACAGATTTGCAATGTTTTTACCGCCGGATGCCCTTCCTGACGCCAACCACAAGGGACGCACAAGCACAATACACATAGACACACACAATCACGAAACACACCCAACCATGCCCGAGGCGGGATTCGAATCCACGATCCTTCGGTCCAAGATCGCCACGTCACTACTGACTTAACGATCTCGGCCACCCGGAATCAGCATAATTTGATATAAGATTAATTTTTCTGTATAATTTGATCTTTAATTAGATTCTGACAATGAAGGCCAACGACCTTCGAAACGTTGATGGACGAAAAAAGTGTAGTAAGTGGCGACAATTTTTAATAAAAATTTGTCATTTTGTTAATTTCTGCCTCAAACATTAATGTTCCTGGCCTTCCAAGAACAATGATAGTTAATGTAATTATTTTTCATTTGGACTGTATAATTCTAAAGAACCTGTAACAAGTATTGAACCACAGTTTCTGGGTTGATGGCCCCCATCTCGATCAGATTTTTCGTCCAGTTTCCCTGATCCTTGAGCAAATGCTGAGATGGTCCCTTGTTTTGCTTCTGGACATAAATGTAACCTCATTATTTGTGTACGTCTTCTGAATTTCAGTGGGAAATATAGTTATTCAAATGATCGTTTTTCATATTATCGCGGCAAAAAGTATTATTCTTTCATGAAGAACATGAGGGTTCAGGGCAGGAATGCATAACTTGTTTACCTTTGAAAATATAATTTATTATATAGGAGCGAATATTTTGTCATCAAAACTCGAAAAAACCTCTCTTTTCTGTATTCAAAATTCGACTAGAATATGGTTTAGGATAGAGACCACAGAATTATGAAAACGTGCACAACATTCACTTCTCCCCATAGCTCGTCACACGCAGTTTTTAACTGTTTTTGACGTAAATAAATAAATAAAGAACTAAAATATACCAAAAATGCTTGTAAATATCATTGTTGCGTTCGACAAGATGGCTCTCAGCGACTCGGAAACCATTGATTGGTTGATTTAAATTTTTGTAATCAAAGATCCAATCATTGCTTTTGTAAGAGCTCAACGCCGCTTTGCTGAATTCGCCGCATGTGCACTATAGTGGATTCTTATGATGAGGCTTGATTTGTGCCCAAATGGCAACATTTATTAAATTAAATATAAATATAGCATTAGAAATTTAAAATATTAAATTGAATTGCAATAATCGAATTGCGTAATCGAACATTTATATATATATATATATATATATTGAGACGAAATGAACGAAGTCCAGTCGTCCCGTGATAAATCCGTGCTGTATCCGCACGCCATAAGAGCCCATGCAATTTGAAAACCGCGCGCCGTCGACGTCAGAGAGTGACGCAGGCGACGGCTATTTTCAAGATAAGCGACCGGAACGACGGTTGCCAATAAGAGGAAGGCAGATAAACCCACACTAGCCATTGGCCGGGGCAGGTCACGCCAGGGGAGGATGGAAAAGGCATCCTGGCAATCTGCATAGGGAAAGAGTCTCGTAAAAATTTACAACGAAGCAAGACGTATGCTAGGAGTATCGTAAGAATTTCTGACGAAGCAAGACGTACGCTAGTACTCTCGTAACAATTTCCGACGGGGCTAGACGTATCCTCGTAAGAGGTTTCCAACGGAACAAGATGTCTGAAAGTGCGCGGGAGTAAAGCTACGCGGACCGGATTTCGAGAGAGTTATTCAATGAACTATTAATCAAAGTTGATTCGTGAGGAAGATTCCGGAGAGGACAGGAATTTCGGACTGCGAGACTGGAGTTGTGCCTCACCGGGAAGTTACATAATTCCCGAGGCAGCAAAAGCGTGAAAGCAGACGCCCCACGCCACTGCCTTGTCACCCAGGCTGCCGAAAACTAGTCGCCCGACACCGGAAAGCCTTCGAAGAAACATGAATTACAAAGACTAACGGCGTCCAAATTCTTTGAATTTACAAGTAATTTGCACGTGGGGGAGAAGAAAGAAGACTGGAGGTGCATCCGAGAAGCTGGTCCGGAACGCGGAATCCTGCGAGGACGAGAGGCGCTACGGGACAACTCGCCGTTTGCATCGCAAGGTCGCCATCAGCACCGCCGTTACCCTGCAGGCGCGCCGGGAGCCCATCCCTCCGCGCGGCTGCGAAACCGGCGAGGTCATCCACCCCGCCCGTCCCGACTGCTAGTAGGCGAGCTGACGCCCGCCGGAACGCGAGAGAGGGGAGGTTGGTAGAGGTATTTCGTCGCCCTATGAAGAACGAGCGTGAGTACCCGTAAAATCACATACATTGACGCAAAGGTAGAAACTGTTAATAATTCAGGAGAGACTAATACAGACAATTTTGGGTTTGAAATTAGTTTTTTAATTCAAGTGTTATTGTAAATGTGATTGAATGTGGAAGACGATGCTTACTGCCACCCAAATCAGAGTAATGATTAATTTTCTAAGGTAGTAGTCAGATAGCTCCAGCTGGAGGCAGGATTTGTAGAATTAATTTGCATGTAATGTGTATAGTCAGCACGCGGCGAAGCGGTGGTTTGCCCGCGGCGAATTGTAAATTGTGTATAGCTTATTTCAGTCAATGAAGGAAATTTCAAAGAACTTGTGAACTGTGTTATCCCTTTGTCACTAACCAATTAGGATTTCCTGGGGGGAGAATCCTTGAAAACAATTGATAACCAACCGGCAGGGCCTGGCGACGGAGCGGCGACAGGAGCGCCGCACAGTCCCGGTGACACCCACGCCAGAAACACTTCTCGTGGGGTATAAACGCCCTGACCCGACGAAGGTTGATTAATGCCGGCACGTCGCAAAGACACGACGTGTTCCGTCGCAATATATATATATATATAATATATATATATATATATATATATACACATTGTGACGGTACTCCGCCAACACAATCCTTTTTGTTTTGGTGGGACCTGAAAAGGCACAGGGGTCTTGGCTGGGAGGAGCCGTGACTCGGGATCACGTGTGAGGTGAATTTTAGCAACCCCTTTTTGTAACAATTTTGGATTTATTCCAGATAATGAAACTCCCACGTCCAACAAATACAAATACACAATAAATCAAAATACTGATCTTCCCAGATATCATTGATGAATTACCAAACTCAAAACTATTAGGCCTTTTGCGATGGGATCCCTCGTTTACTGAAGGTAAAAGCATTTACTGTACAAGAAACACATAGCGCTTTACCATTTCCCCTTCCAAAAAGGCTTAAAATTACTTTACAAAAAAAAACAATTCCTTTTCTTCTTCTCTTGATTGAAAACTATGTACATAATATAGCAATTTTGATTTACATTTAACTGTCTTTCTCCTTTTTTCGACTTGGAACATGGAAACTCTAATTAATCACTTCCCTCCCCGATTCAGGTAATCAGTTCTCATTACTTAAATATGTCCACTCCTTTTCTTTCTCTTTTCACTCTCCCCAAAATGAAGTCTGCAATACTTTACATGCGCCGTTCCGACGGGTCTGCTGCAAAAGGTCGCGCACACTCGCGCGCCCGCCACCTCGGAAGCCCGGCCGCCACGCGCCGCCAAGGGCGAACTCCAGCCGGCCCCGAGCCCTCTCGCGTTGCCTCCACAGCACGTCCAACCACGTTCCGTCTTCTCTGCTTCTCGTCCGACTCCCGAATTCTTATACCGTTCGTGCGTCCGTATCCTCAAGCGCGGCAGTCGACACGAGCCTATCGTTTTACTGCGGTCCTCGGTTCGCACTATCTGCCGTGTGATAACCACTTAACTCAGTTTTCTAAAACTCACTTTTAATAAACTTAACTTTGTCCATTCTAGCTATTTCATTACAGTTCATCTTCTATTCCTGCCTCACGAAATATCACCTTCACTTTTAACATTCAACCGTCTTCTCTCCCGAATCTAACATCCTGCCTATTCTAGATGCCGCCGCCTAGATACTGACTAGGCACCTCCGTCCGGTGACGCTGCTCAGACCAGAAGAAGGAGCGATTCCCTTATGGTCAGCCGCACTTCCCCTCTTTTCCCCCTCACTACCTGACATGAGTGGGGGTCACCCTCCTATCGGCCCCGCCGGTACCCCTTCTCGCCAGCGAACGCTTCTCCGGACGCGCCCAGCTTTGCGCGGTCTTTTGAATCCTTGTTCTTCCTTTTTCGTCTCTTCCTTGTCTTTTATCCTCACCCTCATTCACGTATCACAATATATATATATATATATATATATATATATATATATATATATATATAAATCTATAATAATATTGCCGATAGTAAAATTGTAATTGGGCCGTTTTAGATAATCTAATCGATTGTCTTACTAATTGTGATGAATCCCTAGTAAGTCAAGAATAAACAAAAAATTTACAGATTTAGTATACTGGGTCACAATGTTCTCCAAAAACAACTACTGTTTTCAGTCCAGCAAACTGTAAAACGCAACCGGTATGTAGAGATCCCAGAAAGAGGGATCAGGAAGACAGTTGTGATATTTATTTATTTACGGTCAAAAATAGTTTAAAACTGTGTGTGACAAGCTATGGGGAGAAGTACAATTTGTGCACGTTTTCATAATTCTGTGATCTCTATCCTAAACAATATTCTAGTTCGAATTTTGAATACAGAAAAAGAGCGTTTTTTTTTCAAGTTTTGTTGGCAAAATATTCGCTCCTATGTAATAAAATATATTTTCAAAGGGAAATTAGCTATAAATTTGTGCCCTTAATCCTCATGTTCTTCATGAAAGAATAATACTTTTTGCCGCGACAATATATAGATCGGAATGATAGGAAAAGCGAGTGAGAACAAAAAAAATTGGGATAGGAATGAGGCAAATTCCCGGGTAAACATGGAAGCAGAACACGACGCCGCTCCCTGCGGAGGCGCCACAGGGTGTCCCCGCCGCTCCCCGCTTCTCCCTCCCCCCTCCCCGCCACTTCGCACGGGCGCCAAAGCCCGCAAACGCAGTCGCGATGCTTCCTTCGGTGCTTTAATTAAAGCGATGGGCGGGGCTGCCCGCCTCGCTTCCAAGCAGCTCCTTCTCTTTCCCCTCCCGCCGACCGATTCCACCCCCACCCCTTCACCCCAACCTCCCTCTCGCCCTGCGACAGTGCGCCGCGGTCTGTGCATCGCGCAATTGAACGCTTGTCGCCGTACCTTTCGGAGACGCCAGTTGTTCCATGGCGAAAATTGAATTATCCTGTTATTTGCGGCTTTGTCCCGCGGGGCCGCGCCATTCGTTGCCAGCCGCCGCTGCGACCGCCGCAAGCTAGCCGGCCTCCGGGCGGCGCTCAAAAATTAAAAGGCCGCGCCCTCCCCACGCCCACCCCCCTCCCCTCGCGCCCCCACCCACGTCCCCTTCGCTCCCGCATTGCCCAGGTCTCCTGCACCCTCGCCTACGCCAACGGCCTCGCCCGCGCCCGCGACCTCACCCTCGTCCGCCCCCTCGCCCGCGCCCTCGCCCGCGCCCTCGCCGCGCCCTCACACCGCGCCCTCGCCCTCGCCCTCGCCCTTGCCCTTGCCCTCGCCCTTGCCCTCGCCCTCGCCCGTCCCTTCGCCGTCGCCCTCACCCGTGCCTTCGCCCTCGCCGCGTCGTCGCCCACGCCCGCGCCCTCGCCCACACCCTCGTCCGCGCCCTCGTCCGCGCACTCGCCCGCACCCTCGTCCGCGCACTTGCCCGAGCCCTCGCCGCGACCTCTTCCCCCCTCTCGTCCGTGCCCTCGTCCCCGCACTCGCCCTTGCCCTCGCCCGTTCCTTCGCCTTCGCCGCGCCGTCGCCCACGCCCGCGCGCGCCCTCGTCCACGCCCTCGCCTGCGACCTCGACCTCGCCCTCTCCCTCGCCCTCGCTCTCGCTCTCGCCCTCGCCCGTGCCTTCGCCCTCGCCGCGCTCTCGTCCGCGCACTCGCCCGAGCCCTCACCCGCGACCTCGCCCGCGCTCTCGTCCGCGCTCTCGTCCCGCGCACTCACCCTCGCCCTTGCCCGTGGCTTCACCCTCGCCCTCGCCGCGCCGTCGCCCACGCCCGCACCCTCGCCCGCACTCTCGTCCGCGCACTCGCCTGTGACCTCGCCCTTGCCCTCTCCCGAGCCCTCGCCTTCTCCCGAGCCCTCGCCCGCGCCCTCCCCCTTGCCCTTGCCCTCGTCCTCACCCTCGCCCGCGCCCTCGCCGTCGCCCGCGCCCTCGCACTGGTCCGCGCCCTCGTCCGCGCCCTTGTCCGCGCCTCGTCCGCGCCCTCGTCCGCGCCCTCGTCCGCGCACTCGCCCGCGCCCTCGCCCGCGCTCTCGCCCGCTCTCTCGTCCGCGCTTCTCGCCCTTACCCTTGCCCTTGTCCTCGCCTGTGCCTTCGCCCTCGCCGCGCCGTCGCCCGCTCCCGCGCTCTCTCCGAGCCCTGGCTCTCTCACTCCTGTCTGTCTTGATTTTGCCTTCGCCTACACCACTTACCTCTGCAGATTCTTCTGTCTCCTACTTACCCATCCTTGCTCCCACAATAACTACATCCACCAGTCCTACTTATCACCTCTCCCACAATTTTGACTCCGTATTGTAAACGCCACCCTTCCTCATCCTTGGCAGAGGAGACAATGAAGAAAAAATTGTCTTTCCCTCTCCCCGCAACCCAGTCGCTACATTTTATAATTATATAATTCTGCAACTGCTGGGATCTGCAGCAACTGTCCTGTGCTAAAACATAATCGACCCAGAATTCAGCTTATAAGGTGGAATCACTCAAGAGCACAATCATAATTCGGAGGGACTGGTCGCTGTGGAATGGGACGGTGGGGGAGTAATTGAGAATTGAGCCTCCTCTAAAAACATACGTAACATTCTTAATTACTTATAATAATCTTCGTTAAGAATTTTTGTCATTCTGTCAATTTTATAGAATATTATGTTTATTTCATATGATTTAGGGAAATACATCTTTTACAATAAAAATGTATTTACACAAAATTCATATCTTACATTCCAGCGTACATGTTTTCAGGAATTTTACGTCATCTGAAGTACTCCCTTTGGATATAAAATGGACAACTTATAAAAGGATCTATACAGAAGAATTAATTTAAATACACAAAATTAGTTAGGTTAGTGTTAGTGTTAAGTTAGTGTTAGTGTTAGTTAGTTAAAGTTACCAATACACAGAAGGGTAATTCTACACCCTTACCCATGTAACTTTATTACCCAATTAACATGGCTGTTAATCATGTTCCCTTGCTAGCGCTATTTTGTGCTATGGGGGGGCTTTGGAAGCTAAGGATAGTTGTGTAGAAGGAAGTGGGACCGTGTAAATTTTTACATTTCTTGTCCACACACGTTTATATCATGTGTTATGGCCCCTTGAATTTCTCAACTTGGACAAAAAAATACGCCAAGGGACATTTCTAGAGAATTATTTAACGAAATCCAAACTTGAACACAAATTGGAAAAGTTAATGAACAAACAACAAACTTTCCATTTCCAACCCGTCTTCTTATTACCAGCTACATTATTTTTATTCTAGCGTGAAAAATTTGCCCAATGTAAGTTTGAATGATGATATGAAGTTAGTCAAGGCTTAAAATTTCCACCCGAAGAAATGCTTCCATAGAAGGTTTGAAAAAACTAGCAGTGAGCGCTGAAGTTTGGGAGATGAACTTTGATATTCCCTCAGTGTAGTAAAATCCTGTAAATTTTTGGGATGAAACAAATCCGATATCAGGAAAGAGTTTAATATGGGCATTCCTTTACAATATTCTAAGTAAAATCAAAGTAATAACCCGATCATATGTAAAGCAGACAAAGACAATACCTCAATTAGAATGTATCAGAATTAATACGATAAAACGTGTCCTTTCTAGAAGACAATTTCATTTGTATTAGTAATGATCGTACCCCATCATTTAATCAGGTAATCAGGAATTCTTTGCTAATAACGAGGGTCAAAGAAAAATCCCATGTGATGTGATGAACCCAAAATTCTCTAGAATTCCCACACATTTGGATGGTTAAATTGAAATTCCCAGCAACAAGTAATCAATTTCTAGATTAGAGAAGAGTGGGGTACATGAAGTTAGTATGTATGTAATATGATATGTAGTATGGTATGTTAGTATAGTATGGTTAGTTGCAATGTCTGCAACTCTGCACACATAGAACCGACTGGAAGGAAATTCCCTCAGAGAATTAGTGAACATTAGAAGCATGGAGATTACATCTGAAAAACTTCACTTCCGCATCCTATCGCCTTGAAAATAATCATACTTTTGGCTTCAACAAAAATTTCCAATTTTACATGTTGAAACAAAGGGCAACACTTAAATATATTAGAAAATTTTGAAATTCAAAAATTAGGAAAAATTCTTCTCTCTCTTGCCTTAATGATGAAACCAATGTAAAACTTGGTACTTTAATATTCTTAACCCCCCCCCGTCCACCGATCCTTTAGTAGTTAGATTGTAACACCACCCAGAGCAAGCAACGCCGCCGGCTAGGTTGGATGTTTAACAGCCATTTTTTCAACCACGTTACTTGGATGTGTTTGTTTTATTTTATTTAACGGTATTGATTAATTTTATCCTTCTCTGTATTTACATTTATTCTTCTGTTTATATTCTTTTATGTTCTCCATTATGTATATCATGGGGAGTACTAAAGATGAAATAAAATTCCTCGAAACCTGTAGGCTGTAATGTAAGATCTGAATTCGTGTAAATACATATTTATTGTGGAAGATAATTTTTACTTAACCATCCAAATGGATTTCCACAAGTTTACTGCGGTAACCACAGAGTGTATGGGTATACATAAGGGAGAGGGTGACATGTTTTGTAATAATATTGATCGAAGAGACAAGAGAGTCAAAAATGACGTACGTATTTGTTGACCGACCCCCATCCGCTGCCGTGGGTCTCACTTCTCCCATCCATGTACTTGCACCTGCACACACTTCTGCATCTTCCCCCACCATCACCGCCATCTTCCCGATCTCTACCAACGTCCACTGTTCTTCCAAGCTAACTTGGTCAACGCCTCGAACCACTTCAATTATCAGCCCCGACTCCTCCATGTCATCCTCCATCCCCAAGATGAATTACATTAATGTTCATACCTTTTCCTCCGACATCGTTGCAATCGCAAAAACAACCTGGAACATAGATAGCATTTTCGATTTGATTGATTTCGGTTCGTGTTTCCGGGCGCGTCAACTACTTAGGGTCGTTGGTCCCGTAAATGTAGTGCGTGTTTTTTTCTCGGGAAGAGGTGATGATCTTTTCCCCGCTGAATGGCCAGATCTGGCGCCGACCTACCGAGCGACTAGCGGGGTTTCCCCCCTTAATCAGGTATCTCCCACCAGCAGGGCACCGCCCCAACCGGGACAAGCTGTAAGCTCCCGACCGCTCTGCCGGCATGTGTGGTAGTGTAATGCATGTTAGTGTAAGTGTGTGTGTGTAGGAGGAGAGGATAGGACAAGGAAGAGGAAGGAAAGATCGCGCGCGTCCGTGGCCCGTTTGTTAGGGTACTGCTCCGGCATTCGCCTGGTATTGATCAGAGAAACTACGGAAAACTACCGATCAGAGCAGCCGGCCGCTAGAATTCTCCTCCAGACAGCGACTGAATTCGACCTAGCTGACAAGCTGGTGTCGAAAATCCCACCGCTGTCGGGACTCAGCGTTTTCGATATTGTTACATCCATTCTGAAATATCTCTAAGCCTTTCATACGTCACGTAATGAAACTCGTACCTCCCACGTTCCACGCCCTTGTCTGTCAAATATTTTCCGGATTGGGACCACCCCAACCGCCCCAAACCACCGGATCGGGTCCGCCTATTGTGTGACATCGTGATTCTGGCTTTCCATTCGCACTTAGATTTATCTCCCACTGTTCGCGTGATTTTGTGTTCCACGTGCCATCCGCTTCCGCATTGTTAACGTTCTGTCCAACGGAATGCCTGTCCAGGCGCCTGAAAGCCCTTTGCAGAGAGCGCCGCGGATTTTGTTTTAATTTACGAGTCGCGCTGTTTATTAAACGCTCAAAGCAGGTGAAGAATTGGGGCGGCCGCCCTTCTCTCCTTGGCGTCTCGGCCGCTGGCAGGCGGTCGCGCCGACCCCGTCGAGCCGCGCACACGCCCCGGCATCCCACACCCCACATCCCACGTCCCCACATCCACGCCCCCACATCCACGCCCCCACATCCACGCCCCCACATCCACGACCCCACATCCACGCCCCCACATCCCACACCCCCACATCCCACGCCCCACATCCACGCCCCCACATCACACGCCCCCACATCACACGCCCCCACATCACACGCCCCCACATCACACGCCCCCACATCACACGCCCCCATATCCCACACCCCCACACCACACGCCCCCACACCCCACACCCCCACATCCCACATCCATCACCCCCACATCACACGCCCCCACATCCCACGCCCCCACACCCCACGCCCCCACATCCCACGCCCCCACATCCACGCCCCCACATCCACGCCCCACATCACACGCCCCCACATCACACGCCCCCACATCACACGCCCCCACATCACACGCCCCCACATCACACGCCCCCACACCCCACGCCCCCACACACGCCTCCCCGACCACACGCCCTCAGACGCTCGTGCCTCCACTCCCCACGCCCACATGCGCACACGTCCACGCTCCCTCGCCCGCACGTCCCCACGGCCCCACGCCCATACGCATCCACGCCCCACGCCATTACACGCTCATACCTCTACACCCCACGCTCACATGCCACCACGCCCCCATGCTCACATGACACCACGCCCCCCCCGTTCCCGACGATAAGAATTTTTCAAAGAATTATTTCATAAGAACTGCTCAAAATGTTTTCTTCAATTTTTTCTCGTATGTAGCAAATAACAGTAAATAATTGATTGTGGTCCTATTTTCCGCGAACTCTCTGTAATTCTCGAAAAGTACAAGACATATATTGCAAAAGATCAATATTGATAAAAAATTTTGGTTAAATAAACTCTATTTTAAAAATTAAACATTTTCAAAAGTTTTTCTCAAAAATGGTTTCAGAATGTTTCTGTAATAATTCCAGGGATACAGTAAAGGACACAAAAAATACTTTTTATTCAACTCTTCTTTTTGGAAAATTGCAAGTTACAAAAATTGGAATAATGCGCGAAAGTATGTCCTGTGTCCCATTAGTTTGAATTCACAGGGTTTTGCATGCTGCCTTTTCCATAAACCAATATTGGAGAAAATGCTGTGAATTATTTAGGCTATTTTCCACGTTCCAACAACAGGACCCCATATTTTTTGAAAACAGAAGTTATCCGTATACACTACGTATTTTAGAAAGGAATTTACATTTCACAGAAGCCAGAAAATTCTTTTTATATTAGGGATCAACAAAATTTATTTTACTGAAAATTGGCACTCCCCTCTATAATACATTACTTTTGACAGAACGTGATTTTCGACAGACTTATAAAAGAAACATTGCGATGTTTCGGCATTCTAGCAAGTCACTTACACGAAGCATGTATTTCAAATATTTCACACCAGTAAAGAGATACCGATCTTTTAGTTAAGATATTTGAAGTGTATGTATTTATAACGTAAATGTGTTAGAATTAACACTCCACTTGACGGCTTCCTGTGCCGGCTCATCTGTGTTACAATACTTGTATTGTAACACAGATGATAGTACCATAGCACGACATCCTATAGCCTTGCCGTCATTCCCACGTCTTCTTTTCCTGTTTCCTGTGGCCATGACAAGTGATTTGCCTCCCATTTGCTGCCTTCCCCAAGCCGTCTGCATTCCAGGCCTAAGCGGCCATCCTCCGCCATCCCAACACCTCCGCCCACTCCGAGCGCGTCCTCTCCCCGCGCCCCGCTTCCCCGCGCCAGGCTTCCCCCGCGCCCCGCGCCCCGCGCCCCGCGCCCCGCGCCCCGCGCCCCGCGCCCCGCTCCATGGTCCCCGGCTCCCCGCCGCCTGCCTTTGCGAATGGCCCACCACCGTCTTCCTCCTATTCTGTGCAAGCGGAGTCTGCGGAAATGAAGTGTGCTATTGTCACCGAATTACGTCGCGCGTAGGAAATGAGGATTTTTGCGTGCGCCAGTGACTGGTGGCGGCGGGGCGGAACTCAGGAAGGCAGGGGAGGGCAGGAGGTGAAGGGATGGGAACCGGACGCGAGAATTCCGTCGGCGATGGGAAGGAGAACGTTTGGTAACGGTGGGGTGGAGAGGAGGCGGCCAACGCACGGACACATGACACGGCGACCGGCACCCTCCTCCTCCCCATCACCCCTTCCCCTCTCTCACCCACTTCCCTCCCCTTCCCCCTAACCCCCACCAATCGTACCCTCCCCACTCCCTCCCCGCTCTGCCCTCTTCCTCACTACCCCCTCCCTTCTCCCTCCCTGCCCCTTCCTCACCCCTTCCTCCCCATCCCTCCTCTTCTCCTCCCTTCTCTCCTCCCCTTCCACTGCCCCTCTCCATCCCTTTCAGTTTCATCCTTTTCCAAGTCACCGTCTCGCTTTCATCCGAGAGGGATAGCATTGAGCTATCCCCTCTCCAACTCTCCCTTCCTACCCGTCCCTGCCACACTGTCCGTTTCCGCTCTATCATACAAACCCTTCTACACCATCTACATCAGCATCCCTTATCACACTTCTCTTTCTACCTCTCCTTTACTCCCTCTATTAACACCCTTACTGCCATTCCTTGACCGACCAGTCCCTTACCATGCAACCCCTCACTATTTATTCCCTTACTATCCCCTCTTACTTTCTTACTATCCACTCCCCTGCCCATCAGCCTTCCTTTCTCCTCCCCTCAATTCCCCACCTCTCTTTCCCCCACCCTCTCCCCGTTTGCCTTCCTATCCTTTTCCCTCCCCACTTTTTCTTCTTCTTTGCTCCCCTTCTCTTTCCTTTCCCCACTTTCCTTCCTTCCTTTTCCGTCCTCTCTTTCTCCCGTCATTCCTCCTCCCTTTCATCCCTTGTTCCTTCTTACCTCTCCTCCTTTCCCTCCCGCCCCTCCCCCTCCCCGCTCGACACGCGGCTTTCGAAGGACATGGCAAGCCCCATTAGCCGTGCGACTGCGCGCCGACAACCTTCGCGGCCCGGGACCCGCAGGTGGACGGGAGCTGTGCAGGCGACGTGCCCGCCCCCCGCCGCGCGGCCTATGTCTTTACTGCTTTTTTCGCGAGATCTCGTTATTCACGTGCCATATTGCTCTCTGCCAAGAACTCTTCTATAGAAAGTGATTTTGGAAGCCGCACTGAAATTATGCATTGCGCTCTCACAAAGCCTTGAATTTCCTATATTCAATTTTGTACTGGTGAATTGTGTAATCTTTGAGGTATTTCCTCCCTTGAAACTATCTGCTTTTGCCTATTTTATTAATAATCCGCCCGCGACGTCTAACAGCACGACGGAGACACACTAAATGCCGTGTAATATTCCATAGTGAAGACAAGCCCCCACACGCCAAGAAATAAAAACCCAAGTGTAAGTCACTCGACACTGCCAACGATCGTAGTCCAAACGCACGATTTAAATGTTGGCGGTATATGCAAGCATATACATCAACGCCCAGCTGCAAACTCATGTTGTAAATAATACATCGTTTGATATTAAACTCCATGTGTCGGTTCGTTAAGATATTCAATATGCAATGATCGTTTGAGCAACATTTCCATGTATCGAAGTGAAGTCTAAGCCAACTAAATTGTTTCTAATGGTAACAAATGGTATTAAATACTCAAAAGTGAAAATATTACTTTGATTATTTTTTGGCTTGGAATTGTTTTTCTTGAGGTACATTAGACCACAGAAAATAATCCATTACTTTTTAGTATACTAATAATTTTCCAATTTTCCACTCCAGCAAGCTGTCACCCTGACTTTCCAAAACCTCCTCTGTTCCACATAACAAGTCAATAAAAGTTAAATAATATTGCAAAGAGTAGGGTTGTACTTAAGTTAAAAGTAAAATCTATTCTGCTGCAAAACTGTTTCTCTACAATTAGAGACTATACTGATCGTCATAAAGAAAAATAATGTTTCTTTTAACAAAACAATAATATATAATGAATTAGTTTACATTTGTATCGTGTACATTTAAAAAAAGATTTAATATGCCTGTAACAAGTAATGTACTTCAGCTTCCGGGTCAATGACCCCCATCTCGATCAGGTTTTTGTCCAGTTTCCCTGATCCATTGAGCAAATGCTGAGATGGCCCCTTGTTTTGCTTCTGGGCGTATATGTAGCTTCATTGTGCGCACGTTTTGTTGAGCTCTCTTTTTGCTTGTAATGGTCAGAGTAGAACTGATGTTCATTACTATTTTGTTAGCAATGGAGAAAAATCAAATCAGCAGTTCATTTACTGTTGAAATTGATTTTCTATAACTCGGGAACATTTTTCAAATTTTTATTTTTTTGAAATAATAATTATTTTCTAAATTCTTGTTTCTAGTTTTTCAAATGTTGCTGCTGTTTTTTTGTTTGTTTTTTTAATTCCTGGCCTCGAGAAAATCTGCGCAGATAATCTGTTTCCCCACACGTCATATACAGTTTTTACTGTTTCTTTGACCAGATAAATAAATAAATTCTTGCCCAGTCAGGTATTTTCGCACTACTTTACTTGGCCTTCTCAAGAGTAAAAAACCTTTTCTAATATTTTTGTGACAATCAAAGGAAACGAAAAGCAAACTCTCGTGAAAGATGAAATAATGTCTTGAAAGTTTGTTTTAAAGAAGTATGAATTTCTCCAAGAACATATCTATATAATGCTGAACAAATCTTTATTGAAAATTTGTTTCCAACATAAATTGTGTTATTATTTTTGTTTTATATTCTGTAAGTTCATTACAAGTTTCATTTATACATTTTCAAACAAACACGTTGCATTAACAACGGTCTTTCTTAATAGAAAGGATAGACAAAGTGATAGGGAAAGGATGGAGTTTAACATGCGAGAGTTGTCGCACGGGCACGCTAGTTGTATATTATTTTTGTAGTGTATAAATGATAGCATACAATATTATTTTCTAAATAATTAAATAAGTATACTATAAATAAATATTTAAATTAATTTTGCCAAAGAAAAGAGGTAACAAACGAAAACATTACGCCTTTTGGGGGGCGCACGGCCCCTATGCCCCCACTTTGATCCGCCAGTGGTCGCAGTGGTTGCAGTACAGCGTCTGGTCTAGTGTTAATTCTTAAACACTGCCTTCAAACAAGTATGACGTACTGCCTTCCTTACGATTCAAAATGCACCTTGATCTTTTCTACAATGTTTTCTTTCCGAAAGGTTTGATCTTCGTAAACAGAAATTGGTTTCTGGAACACTGTTTTGACCCATGATAATGGCAGGAACACTCCTAATAAAATAGAAAACAACAAAAATTGCTCTTAGTTTGCACTTAATTGGGCGGCAATAATTTTATTACTACATTTATGGCCCTATATTATTTTCTGAACGAAACTGATTATACATTAGAACATTAAATTTTATCATATAAATGAGGTTGTGAATTTATTACCTTGGTGTACGTGACATCTTTCTAACGTCCTGGCAAAATTCTTCCCCCAAAGGCTATAGGTGGAACCCTTAGAATGTATTACAAAATGGATACAGTTTGTCTTGCTTTCTGAATCGTATGGAAATACGTGAAGAGGTGTACCAAAGAAATGGAAAGAGCCGTGCAAAGGCAGATCAATGCAAGGGAGATCGATTTCGTCGCCTGCAGCACACGTCGATTGGTGGAACGAGAGCTTTGCGTTTGTTCGGGGGACAGTTTACTGATCGGCGACAGCTCGGCGTACATGCGATGGCCACACACAGAGGTCTGCGACGGTTTGCCACCGCAGCGCCAAGGAAACGACCAGCAAATGGCTACGTACAAATAAACGGAGCAACTCCAAAATGACCTACTTCACGGAGGGAACATATTTTCATGCAATATTGATATCTATAATTTCAACACACGCCGTAGAAATCACGTGCATCAAGTGTCAGTATCAACAACTCAGTACAAGAAATCAACATACAATACATGTACGGTACTTTACAACGCACTGCCAGATGACATTAAACAATTAAAGTCGGTACACAAATTTAAGTTTTAAAGTGAAATCTTTTCTGCTGCAAAAACTGTTTCTATACAATTAGAGACTATACTGATCGTGAAAAAGAAAAATAATGTTTAATGTAACAAAATAAAGATATATAATGAATTAGTTTACGTTTGCATTGTATACATTTTCAAAAATATTTAATACGCCTGTAACAAGTAATGTACTTCAGCTTCCGGGTCAATGACCCCCATCTCGATCAGGTTTTTGTCCAGTTTCCCTGATCCATAGAGCAAATGCTGAGATGGCCCCCTGTTTTGCTTTTGGACGTAAATGTAGCTTCACTGTGCGCACGGTTTGTTGAGCACTCCTTTTGCTTGTAGTTCATTTACAGTTGAAATTGATTTTCTATAACTCGGGAAAAAACATTTTTCAAATATTTTGATTTTTCTAAAATAATTATTTTCTAAATTCATTTTTTCGTTTTAATTCTGGTCCTCAAGAAAATGTGCGCAGATAAATTTCTTCCCCACACGTCATATACAGTTTTTACTGTTTTTTTGACAAATAAATAAATAAAACTCGTTGAGTATTTGATGTACTCGAATTTGATAAAAAAATTGTATATAAAGTATGGGGAAGAAATATTACCTGTGCAAAGATTCTCAACACTACGTAGCTCCATAGCTAGGCGAGTTCAACCGTTGTCTGGAGGAGAATTCTAGCGGGTGGTTGCTCCGATCGGAAGTTTTCCGTGACTTCTCCGTTCAGTGTCAGTGTAGTAACCTACACACTGGCCATTGGCCGCGCGCGATCTGCCTTCCTTTTCATTGTTCTACCCTTACTTCTTACTTTTACTAACACACTTCCAAAAACAATCAGGAGATAGTTGGGAGACACCTGGTTGAGGAAAACCCCGACGTGAATGTCTACACCGGATCTTACTTATCATCGGGAAAAGATCACCCGCAATCTGCCATGATAACAAGCACTACACTTACGGAGCTGATCATAACAATTGACGCGCCCGGAAACAAAATAATCAGTCAATCAATCAATAAAATCGTCGCACGTTTCCTTGAGCTCCAGAAGACCAACTCATCTCCTTTTACGATACATAGTTGAATAATTGAATAAAAGTACTTACAAACGAACTACAAATTTGATTTTAATGTACATACTGACAAAATATTTAATGGAGAAACATATATGTACAGTGATGAGTGCCTTCAGAAAGATGCAAGGTGGGAAGTATTAAAGTATTATAGTACTCATTTACGTTTCACACTGCGCCTATCATATTTGCAATATTCAGTCATTGTCTAATTCCTGGACTCTGATTTATTGCTCACTCCCGACATGATGTACTGTCATTTTGAAATGTGGTTCCACATGCCGTCCCAACACCAACATCTGTCAATTTATTCCACACGTTCGCAACCAGGAACCTTCTCAAAAGCTGTCTCGATTATATTTATTGCTTATTTGCGACGTTTCCAAATATGAGATCTGTTTAGGAGTGTTATTACAGGGCATTTAATGTTATCAGGCATTGAGGCTGGGTACTGTTACGTGCCTAAAGTGTGACAAGTTGTAGCGCACTGCCGCCCTTCAGGCGTATTTAAACATGGAAGCGAATATTTTCTTATCAATTCTTGCCAAAAACCCTCGTTCCATCTATATTCACTTTAAGGTATACTGCCAGAAATTACATTAAATTCAATGTAATTTAATGCACTACTGTGCCCTTAAATTTAATGTACCGTGTACACTAAATGAATTTAATGTATAAATTAAAATCAATGTAGATTTAATATGCGACTTTATTAAACTTGATGGACGTTGTAAATTTAATTAATTAATGTGTTTGTACATTAAATTTAATGTTTAAATTAAAATTCACGTAGATTTGATGATTAGTTATGGAATGTTTGGAACATAGATTCTGTTTAAAAACGTACGTTAACAAATTTAAATATATTTTTAACATGTATACCAAAAATATATTTTTTTAAAATTCGGATATACATTCAAATTGGTAAAAAATTAAATTGTAAAAATGTAATAATAAAATTGTAGCGAACAACATAGCACGGTAATTCTTTAGTTAACAACTTTTTCAAATTCAGCGGAAAAATTTAAATTTTTCAAAGAATTGTCACTGTAATAAGGTCAGAATTTAGTATTCTTTACGTCTACGGAACATATTTAAGAGCAAAAGGCATGGAAAAAAGGTGACAAAGTGGTCAAATTATATGTATTATATATAATTGTCACTACTTTGTCACCTTTTTTGGTTGCGTTTATTCTCGGAAATATGTTCCGCAACGGGCAATACATCAGGCCTAAGAAGCTGCCCAAACAATTGGATGTCGCAATAACTTAGTGTTTAGAGCAACTGTGTGTAAACAGGGAGTCCCGGGTTTGAATCCCGGTCAGGGTGACAATTCTTTGAACAAATTTTAAATATTGAATTAATGTATATGTACAGTCAATTTCATGTCACTAAATTTAATGAGAACGTACAGTACATTTAATTTATACACGTACAATATGTATACGTACATTACATGTAATGTACACGAACATTAATGTACTGAAGGGTGCACATTAAATTTATTTTACGTACATGATAATTACTTTAATCTACTGTGACATTAAAAGTAATACAGACATTTCTGACAGTGTAGTATAAGAGCTATAGTGCGATTTTTATAAAGCTGCCTCTCAAGACCCGCCTTCGCGATGAAACACGTCACGGCATTTCGCATCTTTCTCGGTCGTGCCATTAGATGTCGCAATGATCAATAAGACGTTAAATGCCGTGATATATTCATCGTGAAGACGGGCCCTAGAGAGGCAGCTTTATAAAAATTGCACTGTAGGACAGGGATAGGTACTCCTGAGCGCAAGAAAACATGTACAGATTGCCACTTCTTCCTCATAACAGACACAGTTTTGCTGTTTTATGACGTTAAATATTTTACTTAATAAATACACTAAACATGGAATAAATTCATTAAAGATAAGTAAATTGCCCTAACTTGGGTTCAGGAAACAAATGCATTAATTTTCCAATGGAAACAAATTCTTTTTGATATACAATGTGTTAATAAACATCATACTATGTTTAATGTCCAATAAAGATACAGGAATGCATGAATCAATATCGCGTTCTTCGTAGATAAAAGAGCCTTTGATTAAAATACCTCTACACTCGCGATCTTTTAATTTATCTTCATTCTCTTTTCCAAAAAGTACATTAAAAAGTCTATTATTGTAATACTCCTATAATCTTAGTTGCACTTTCAGAGCGCGAAAGAGAGACGATAAAAGATACGCACGACCTGCCGTCAAAATGTGAAATCGATTTTATCCATATCCTACATGGCCATTGGTGGAACGGACAAGTTCTCATTAGCTCCGCGAACAGATCCCATGTGAGCCGCTCTCTGCGAAAAAGAGAGACAGAGCCCGCAGTGTTCAGCCGACAAGCTGAGAGAAGAATAAAAGATCACAATGATAGAAATATCGCCTGTCACTAATGCTTCCTGCATGAAGGACGTGAATGTACAGAAAGGTAATGGAATTCCGAACGCTTTTTTCCTGTTCGTGTCTTTTTGTGAAGATCAACCGCAACTTATACCAAAAATAAAAACTCACATGAAACAATAGGAAGTAACCACCCATAATTGAAACCACTAATTGTGAACTATTTATTAAAACAAAAAGATTGATAGTTTGAATTCCAAATAAAAAAAATATTGATTTGGAATAACCACTGATTATTTAAAATAATATAACAAATATCTTAGATAAAAAGTTGCCAGGAAATTTCACCGATTTGGAAGTATAGTTCAATTTATAGAAACAATAAAGGTGTTGTACCAGTTGTGTGTTGATTGATGTTATGACACATTGTCATGTTTTAGTGTTAAAATAAACGTTTTACAGCAGGAAAACGCCTACGAGTTCACGAAAAATGTTTTATATGTTGATGAAACATAATATATAAAATAAAGTTTTAATGTACACCCAGGAAACAATTACATAGATAACGTTGTACAATTGTGTTAATAAGAAATAATTATTTTCTACAATAAATCGTTTCCAAAGAAATGAATTGTAGATTTTAGCTGTGAATGAATAATCATAACGTTTCACATCCACTTCGCCATTTACTTAGTAAACATTATTCTGTCATAAATAATTCCTAATATTAGAATAGGTTAATGTTCTTTATATATATGTATTAATGATAGTACAATCAAATTAATATAAGTATTATTTTAAATGGGTTACTTTGATACGGGCGCCAATGACCTCAGTAGTTGAAGCGCCTTCTTAACCTAAGCAAAGCGATCAATCAATGAAAATGTTCGATGTGTTGAAATGTCTATTCAATTTAAAGAGAATATTTTATAATTAAATCTCATAATAAAGCTTCAATATAAATGGCTGTGCTAATTACACATTTTACTAAACAGGAATGACACCTCCAGAAATTTTATCGCCATTCGCCTACCCCAACTGTTCGTTGGTGATAAACTTTAATTGTCAT
>JAHLJT010008446.1:13810675-13841650 GCA_031308135.1 Acheta domesticus | reverse complement strand
TAAAGAACGTAATTTGTGCATTGTCTGTGACGTTGGGATGGGTGGAGCTGGATGCGAAAGAAATTCTGACACCTATATCAAGTGAAAAGAGTAAAGTTTAATGAATATAATGTAACGCACGGGTAACAATATTCAAAGCAAATAAATATTTTGGATTGATAAATTATGATCTACGTAACTATACTGAAATAAATGTCACTTATGTTTTATTAAAAATAGTAAAAAACAAGATCAAGATCCTAGCAAGCTGATCCAATTATGACGAACGGAAGCCTATTCCCAACTTTACTCGTGGATCTCAAGTCAGGAAAAAATGTCCACAATATTGTCCACTCCATCAAGGATACTTGGAGTTAAATAATCAGGATCATAAAAAAACAATGGAATACGACTTGGAAAGAGTGAAAAATTAGCAGTGTACCGAAAATGATTAATGATTTCCATAAACAAAGAACCAACAAAAAACTCAATCGCAAAGGTCAAGTGACACTTTCTCGAATCAGATCTGAACACACCAAGCTAACTCACTCACATCTGTTTAATTCCACAGCTCCCTTAAAATGTGAATCATGCAACGAACAACTGTCAGTTGTTCACATCCTTCAGTCTTGTACACAATATATCAGTGAAGGTCAATCAATCCTACAGACTGATAATCTTACAAATAATTTATACTCCAGTGGCTTTCAAGAAAAATATTAATATTATGTAAATTATTAACCGCGTATGACTATTTATAAGTCTGTCATTTGTAAATTACTGATTGGGTCTTGATTAAATTGTATTTTAACTATGTTAATCAATCCTGCATTAATTTTATTTTTTATTTTTTTAATGCTTGGCCTCAAGAAAATGTGCACAGACAATCTCTTTCCCCACATGTCATATACAGTTTTTACTGTTTTTTGACCAAATAAATAAACAAATATAGTATAACATGTATATTTGCAGTCGCTAATAACCTTGTCGTTGATGTGACTTAAAATAAACTAAAAAAAAGTTCAAGACATTTTTTATTTGTACGTAAGATCTCTCATTTGTGTAGTTTAAAATAACTAGTTAAAGTATCAAAGCCCACGTTAGATTCATTATTATGTCCATGACGCTTTCATTATTCCTTTGTAATGCTAACAACTTTAACAACGATTTTCAGCACTCTTGAATTTAAACTATTATTTATATTCACTGTTTATTGATTGGAGAGTAGACATCGCAAAGAAGCAATCTCTATATAAAACAATTGAGTATTGTAAAGTAAACAAAATAGTGGGGCGACAGGAATCTTTTGCTATTTGTGTTAGTAAAGCTCGGATGTGCGTTATTATTTTGTTAGAAATAATAAAACATGAAAACTGAAGTTCGTTTTCCGACGCAAAGAAGTTTTCTATAAACGTGTGCGAATATGTCAAGTTTTCAAACTTACTAACCTCGCTTTGTTAGTATTTTATTCATTTAGTATTTATTTAGGCAGAAGTAGTAAAAACTCTGTGACGCATGGGGGAGAAGATCATCTGCGCACGTTGTTTGAGTCCTAGAATCCCTTCCCAACATTTTAATTATAAATAGTTGAAAGATGAATTAAAGTTCAAAAAAATAATAATAGTAAATAAAATTATAAAAAGTGCGAGATTAGCAACATTTGAAAAAATAGACATTTTTGTTTCCGAGTTATAGAAAACTAATTTGCAACGATAAACGAACTGTAGATTTGATTTTTCTGCATTGTTAACAAAATAGTAACTCACCCTCAGCTCTACTTTTACCACTTCAAGCAACAACAGATCTCAACACAACGTACATATAGTGAAGCTACATTTATGTCCAGAAGCAAAAGAAGGGGCTATCTCAACATTTACTCAATGGATCAGGGAAACTGGACCTGATGGAGATGGGGGTCATTGACCTGGACGTTGAAGTACATTATTTGTTACAGATGTATTAAGTCCTTTTTTTAAATTATGCAATACAAATGTAAACTAATTCACTACATATAATTTTTTTGTTAAAATAAACATAATTTCTCTTTTTGATGATCACTATAGTCTAATTATATAGAAACAGTTACGCAGAAGAAAACAAAATTACTTCTAACTTAAATTTGTATACCGATTTTCACTGTTTAATGTCATCTGGCAATGGGTTGTTAAATAAGGTACATGTATTGTATGTGGATTTCTTGTAGTGAGCTGTTGATACTGACACTTGATGAACGATTTCTAGAAGTGTATTGTAGTTATAAATATCAGTATATTAGTATATTATATTATATCAGTATATTATATTACTTGTATCAATATAATTATTCATCTATACATGTTTAAAGGGAGGGGAAGAAATTCTGAGGCTCAAAAACTTGTGCCCACATTCTACTTCTCCCATTTATGTCATATACAGTTTTTACTTTTCTTTGAGGAAAGAAATCAAATCAAATAAACGTGGCTGCTGTCTCGACTATTGAGAATGACTATCTCCTTGTACGTTTCCCTGACTTTTTGCTTAAAAAAGAATAAAATCTCGTATAAAAATCTCTTCGGCGTACTCATTTCAAATTGCCGGAAATGAACTATCAGCATTTTATTCGCATGGAAAAGACAGACGTTTTGTACAAGTAACGTAAATAATTAATATGTTAATTTGTTTACATACCTCGTAAAGTCACATATCCTACAAAAATAGTTGTATATTGGATTTGCTAGTGTATTTTTGCACGGCAAGATATTTGCCAAACAGGAGTGAAGAAAATGTCATGTAGGAATGTGTAAAATGGTTGAATAGTTATAAAGAGAAAATCCTGTGGGAACCGCAAAGACTCCTCGGTATCATTTCGCGAATTGTTTCTTGGCTTCTGTTCACCGTCCAGTGGAACCTGGAACGGTGCAATTCATTGTGGCTCGTTGGTCTTCCTGACCACGAGCCCTCCCGACCGACGCTGCAACTTTTGTGCAGTCGTAAAGTCGAAACGAGTCTTCTTGGGCTGCAAATCTCCACGATCTCTGACGGCGGACCCGTGCATCTTCTGTACGCGAGCTGGGGGCATTTGGCGCTAGCGAGCTCTTTGCTCCTTTGCCCACTGCGCTGGAAGGGACGCGGCCAAGATAAATCCAACCAACAAATCGAAACTATTTTCAGTAACGAAAGATCATCGATTTACCGTCATCAGTTAGGTTGCAATATTATTTGTAGTTTACGTATGTGCATATTGAAGCGAGGAAATGATCGTCCTTTGACGTCAGGTTTGCTGTCCAGGTCATATCATAGGGTAGTACTCGCCCTTTTAACTTTTTGAGAGGTATCGTAAGTATATATAACTCGCGAGGCGTGGCGAGGTGTAGCGTGGCGAGGTGTAGCGTGGCGAGGTGTAGCGTGGCGAGGTGTAGCGTGGCGAGGTGTAGCGTGGCGAGGTGTGGCGTGGCGAGGTGTAGCGTGGCGAGGTGTGGCGTGGCGAGGTGTGGCGTGGCGAGGTGTGGCGTGGCGAGGTGTAGCGTGGCGAGGTGTGGCGTGGCGAGGTGTGGCGTGGCGAGGTGTGGCGTGGCGAGGCGAGGCATGGCGAGGCATAGCAAGGGGTGGTGAGGCGTGAGGATACGTGGCAAGGGATGGCAAATGGTGGCGAGGCGAGGCGCGGCGTGGCGTGGCGCGGCGCGACAAGTGCTGGCGAGGCGCGACAAGTGGTGGCGAGGCGTAGCGGGGCATGGCGTGGCGAGGCGCGGTGACGTGAGACGTGGTGAGGCGAGGCGTGGCGAGGCGTGGCGAGGCGCGGTGAGGCGAGGCGTGCCAAGGGGTGGCGAGACGTGGCGAGGTATGGCGAGGCATGGCGAGACATGGCAAGGGGTAGCAAGGGGTGGCGAGGCGTGGCGATACGTGGCAAATGGGTGGCAAGGGATGGCGATACGTGTCGAGGCGAGGCGTGGCGTGGCGAGGCGTGGTGTGGCGAGGCGAGGCGTGGCGAGGCGTAGCGACGCGTGGTGACGTGAGAGCCACATGCAGAGCCGCTGGCGGAGGTGCGTGCGCGCCGGGCGGCGTGGGAGGCGCGTGCACGCGGGTGTGCGTGCGGCCTGCGCCGGTCCGCGTTGCGTGCTCCCCCGTGCGTGCGCGCCGTGACCGCGTTGCGTGTCACCGGCGCCGTCTGCGTTTCCATATTAGGATCTCAACCTATTTTAATTGTCTACAGAAATATGATCCACAAGGGCACCGAGTTCTTACTACCGAGAATAACACATGCACTTGGAACGTCAAATACGGCTTGCAGAACGTAAAATGAGCACGGTGTTCTGTCACAGATTGCTCTCTGGAATCAGATTTTCCTTTATTACACCTGATATGATATACATCGTTATTATTTGTCAGTTAAGAATGCATTAACTTAATACGACGATCGTATGCTTAAGAAGTATAATAATTTGTGTTAGTGACGTTACAACACTGCAATTGCTTTAAATAAATAATTAAGTCAATATATTTCTCGCGAATTGCATTATGTTTGTATTTATTTAGTATCTTCTATACTTACTCCGTCACAACTAATTACTCAAGTATTGTAAATTACATTCTTGTTCACATCATGTACATCAAGTACCATAACATCATGTAGTCTTACCTATATATACTAATTTTATTCATTTATAAAACAATTTTAGTTTCCGTTAATGAAATGCCTTTCATGCACATTAATGTGTGGTAATAACGCGTGTGCTTCCTATTAAAATGAAGATTCAGTGCTTTGTTGAGCAAATTAGTTCGAGCTACTTAAGTGGTAGGCGTGTAATTAAAATAAAATATTCACAAACATACTTATAAATTTAAAAGTAAAATCTGACCTCTTTGCAAGTTGTTTACATTTTTAAGGCATGCAGTTCGAGATGAATTCTGACAGTTTGCGAAATGAAGATAATTGACGTATTGCCCCTTTCCTGTGAACGAGTTGTAAATGTTCTCTTTATATTACATTAGCTTTCGAGTTCAAAGAAATGAAAATGAAAAAAATATCTATGTGCAGTCCACTCCGTGTGTTTAATGCAATCATTAGCCTTGTCTACTTTACGTTGCAGAACAGTTATTATTTGAGCATGATTTCCTCAATCGTAATTGTGTAAACGTAAAGATATTAAAGTGCCAAGGCAGACGAAAAGGCCTTCCGACAAAACTTCAACCACAAAAGACGCATTATTACAAAGTTATTTTTAATTGTACCTTTGGTATTTGTTCATGTTGTAATTCTTCGCCCGTGAATTTTTTTCCTTAAATAATATAATCACAGACTTCATGATTAGTGTTGCCGCTGCATTTAGTACTTAAAATTGAAATTAGGATGTTACTTCCGTGGCCGAGATTACAATGGGTCGGATAGTATCTTAATTTTTTTTCTAAATTCATCAACTGGATTTATCCACTTTTTCTTTACCAGGGCCCTGTAATGAGAGTCTGCCGAAATTTCGCCGCCTTTCAGCACAGAATTACATAACTTTCTCTCTACTTCCAGTGAAAAATTAAAAGAAAGCCCTTAGAACCAAAACTCGGTGACTTATCTGGGCAGTATAAACTCAAGACAGCGCTAATATTATTTTAATATATTGTTCAGCCGTATAGGAAGATAGAATTTATTATAGGAGTGCAATACAAAATACAATACAAAACGCGATAAAATGGGTGTTTGATAGCGGTCTGTAAATACGGCTATCGTGTAAAGAAGACGTAATACTGATGGAGGCAGCGAAGCCGTTAAAATGGCGCCGATGCGATGCTACAGCAACCAACGGGAAGCGAGATAAGCAGGAAAGGATGGGATCTGTTTTGAGAAAACGAGAGAAAAATACAGACTGCAAGATTGTATCATTTGAATAGTTTATTTTACATCAACTGAAAACTCATTTTATTATCAAATAAGAACAACTGAGGAGCACGTAGGTGAAAGTAGGTAAGGAATACGATATTGGTTTAGTGGTGAAATGTCGTTGGCATTTAAAATTAAATGATCACAGGTGTTGTCATTGCCAACAATGTTATTTATTTCAACAAGAGCAGCTTTCGATGGCTTAGCCATCATCATCAGTTTTCTGCTGTCTAGTCGTTTCGTGGCTTCCAGACAGCAGAAAACTGATGATGATGGCTAAGCCATCGAAAGCTGCTCTCGATGAAATAAATAACATTGTTGGCAATGACAACACCTGTGATCATTTGATTAAGGAATACGATATAGATCAGAGGTGATATAGCTTACGTAATACTTAGATCCAACAGACATTTTGTACAAATATATAGTCACCTCGTGAAATGGTATGTTTCTAAAGAGGATCCTCGAAGGGATTCGGGTGCTAAAGAAAACGTGCGCTGTGTATACTCTTCTCCCGTACTTAAAATTTTTACGGTTTATTGACAATAATTAAATCAAATTAGAAAATTTCCCCGTAAGTCTTCTAGTTGGTTTCATACTTCTTGATTCACCCTAAGATCACTTAACCATCCCTCTCGCGCATCCACATTTTCATTACAAGGGAGTAGATTTTTGCGACCTAAAACATCGCCAAAAATGAAAAATAAAATGCTCTTAAAATGTTTTTAAAATGCCCTAAAATCAAAGAAAAATAACGTTAAAAAATTGATCAAAGATGTTCCGATGAACAACTCAAGCTGATGGTTGCGGTATGAATGTAATCGAAGCCTCTTCCTTCCGTTCTAGAGAACTCAGCCTGCAAACGTTTGGTTTGGACCGTTCTTTACCACGAAATCTGTCTTTCGTTATCCCGAACTCAGCCGAACTGACAAAGGCGCTGATGGTGAGGTGTCACATGACCCTTAGATCACATACTAAATACATACTAATGACATTAGAATTCCTGAGCGAAGAAATCAAATACTGTACTGAGTAATTCTGTGGAGAACATTTTTTGCATATCTTAAATATTATTTGTAACAAGTAAGATTAAAATGATATTAGAATTGATGAAATCAGCGTGAAAAGTTTAAAAAAATGATCGAAAAAGGTAAAAAATGACTTATTAGTCGAAATCGACGAAAAATGCAAAAGTTTCCATATTATAATGCGTTATTTGCTTTTGTCATAACATAAAATTAATGTCTATACTAAAGGCATTGTTCTAAAGTGAAATAATGACATTTCATTCAAATCCGCCCCATTCATCACCTACCCTTTGTCTCCATCTTTCTTTTCATGAAACCATGCTTTTTTCACCACTCGTTTATCGTGCTTCCGTGTCCCTCTCAACTCTGATCCGCTCTATCACCCAATCTTGCCCACCCGTTACTATTACGCCTTTTCCCCAGCAGACCGCCCCTGTCACCGCGCCGGCTGCACCGCCGTCTGTCTTCGCATGCGCCCTCGCCGCCGCCCTCACCACCGTCCTCACCCCCGCTCTTTCTTCCGGCGACTGCCCCCCATTAGCCTTGGTGCCGGTGGGCGGCGGTGGCGGCAACGCGGGCAGCTGCAGCTGCTGCGGATGGGGATGATTTATTGGTGGAGTTGGCAGCGCCGCGCCGCCCACCTGATGGCGAACTCTCGTCATACACGCCGCATGCAAAATACAGCCTTCCCCCCACACGCGGGGTGGTCCTGATGGCGCTACAGCATTCGACACGCGGAGGGGGACGAGGCTCCTTGAATTCTTCAGAGAGGAGATGCCATCGCTCATGCGAATGTGAGAGGTATTCGAAACACTCGGTTCGTCTCTGCTTTCGTCTGACCGCGAGGTTCTGACGTCTGGAGAAGAATTCGAGCAGCCTGCTGCTCTGATCGGTAGTTTTCCGTGGCTTCTCCAATTAATACCGGGCGAAAGCCAGAGTTTGCTATTCCGGCTAACAAAAAAGTCACGGATCGCGCGCAATCCTTCTTTCCTTTTCCTCGTCCTATCCTCACCGTACTTATACACACTTACCCTTGCACACATTAAACTACAACACAGTCCTGTCGGTAGAACTGTTCGGAGCTTCGAGCTTTCCCGTTGGAAAGGCCTATGGTGGGAGCTACCTTCTTTTTCTTCATTTACTTCTTGTGAGACTTATCTTAAGAAAGTATACCTAGGGTAGTGTGTCATTTGCCATGCGCTAGTGCCTAGTTTTGACGTTTGATTTGAATACCTGAGAGCGCAGGCCTAGATACAATATCCGCAATCTTATCTAGTAATTCAATTGAAACCCTGATTGGTGCTAAATTGCTGAAGGATTTGCCAGGATCGGTCTAGTGCCTTTCCTGGGATGTGTTTTACATGCCGACAAGCGTCCGCATGCATGCCGACGATTTTTGGCATCTCAAAAATCCCCTGATATTGGCTGGGTTTGAAACCGCGAATTTGAGATCAGTATCCAGGCATGATAACCACTATACCATCAAAATCAGTGTGGAGATACCTGGATGCTGAAAAGCCCGCAGGCCTATGTGTGAATCGTCGATGGATCTCGCCATCTAACGGGGGCAGAACGCGGTCGGAAACACGAAATAATAAATCAATCGAAAGAAAATATTACTCCGTTACCCCTAATTTTATGTGCAATATAGACAATTTTAAAAAATCATTTCTCAAAACGGTTCTAATGCGTTTCTTTAAATTTTCTGTTTGTATGTAATAAACAATGGTAAAAAGAAGGGCGCTGGTCCCATTTTCCGCAAATTGCCTCTATTTTCGAAAATAAAAAATAGCATTGCAAAAGCACAATATTGTTGTTAGAGATTTTTTTCATGAATAAAATCTGTTTTAAAAATCAGGCATTTCAAAACGTTCATGTATTATTTTTTTTTAAAACTAGTAGTTTACGCGTTGTTTCTTCTTGAAATTAATGGAATTGTTAAAAAATTCTGACCACTTTTTTACACGGATATATATGGATCGAGAAAAGAACGTTTAAAAATGACGCACGTCTATTTTCTTGAACTTTCTGAATGTTCGTGAATTTCTAAAGTTAAAAATAATGCCAGAAATATGTGCTGTGTTAGCACAACAATTTTTTATCTTGGAATTTCCTATTACAGAGCAAAGGGAATGAAATACAGGCTATGCATGTGGAGAGTCTTTCATTCACATTAGAAATGATATTGTTTCAACCTCCTTATCAGAATTGAAATTATTTGAGTGTTCGGTTAAAAATAGCCTTTTCTTCGGATAGTGTAATGAATGCTCACAAACAGCGCTGAAAATTGCAAAAGTTCAAAATTTCTCTCCGTCTTTCTGTAACTACAATATTGAAGGTAGAGAATAATTCGCCAATAAATTAACAAAATGTTTAAATTAAAATTCTTGAAGAGAGTTCGTTACCCTGAGCTACACCCTACTTTCCATGTGAATCTCGGCTTTCCATGCCAGCAAGGCTTTTTCTGTGTTTTCACAACCATGCATTTATATAAGCGCAAAAAATTGTTGAGCTACCATATTTTGTTTGTCATTTTGAGGACATGAACCACTACATTCTGATTGGAAGCAATTAGAGTTCAGTGTTTTATCGCTGTAAAGACGGTAGAAACTAAGATTTCAATTTCGAATGTGTGAAATTAGGTTTACCTTTTTTGTCGAGACCGATTCCTATATGTTATTTTTATATATTGTAATTTGTCCTCAAACTCATGACTATTAAAACTGTCGAACATTGACTTTAGAACCTGTATATAATATTATTATATTTTGTTGTCTGGAAGACAAGTAAGAATGAAAACATTAAGAAAAAACATAGTTTTCGCAATTTTCTCGATCAACTCCAAAAAAAACATTTTTCTTAAACACTCAAAACATCAGGTATGAAACCGAAATGAAATATTGTATTTAAAATAATTTCCTTTATTTTGTTTCGGTTCGATGCGATTGCGTTGCTGCTTACAAGTCAGTATATTAATAGCTCCATTCAGACATATGTCCCCCTTATGCCAAAACTACGAATGTGCATTAAGGCAATTAAAACTTTAAAATCCAAGTACAAATCCAAATTTAAAAATATGTAGTTTTTAAATTTATGTATGTAAAAATATGTAATTTTTAATGTAACTATGTAAATTTAAAATTCAAAAATGTGTAATTTTCATGAACTTTAAACATACAATTTCATTTTTCTCAGAAACTCGCATTCGTGTTTTTGGCATACGAGGGACGTAAGTGAAAACAATCCCGCTCACAACGCCCAATTTTGCTTGAGTCGTTTGATGCAAATGGCTCTGCAGACATTGTGTCTCCGCTCCTCTCTTCTCGTTCTTCGCTCGTTAATGTATGGAGCTTTAAAGCAACCTCACCCCGCGCGCGAAGCAACAGACGCTCCACACCATTGCCCGCGCGGGCGCACTCCGCGAAGCGAACTTGCGTGTTTAATACCACTCTATTTACAAAGGAGCATTCCCGTCTGCCTCATTGCCGCTTCCGCCTGGCCGCGTTTCACGCGTGATCACTCTCCCCGCCCCGCCCGCCCCCGCACGGGGCAGCACGCGCGGCTCTCGCGCGCCCGCTGCGCGCACAAATTCATGCATATTAAGTCGAGCCCGTAACCGCCATCTACCGGTTTTCAATAAAAAGCTCGCCCTTCCTAGTACACCAACTCGGAATTTTACTCAAACCTCTCGTCCGGGAAACGCGACGGTCATTTACGACTTGGGAATTTTTTTTTTATCTGCGCGATGTAACAAGAGCTGCATATTTGGCTGCACTTCACTTGGAATAGAGGAGTTCAATAATAATACTCTGCCTCACACTCACTAGTGTAAACAAAGTCCACATAAATTGTTACTGATTACTTAGGTGCATTAACTTTGGTCAGAAATTTTAATCTTTGAAACCCAAAATTCTGAATGTGCAAAAATATGCTTTCAACGAAGATACTTGCATAGTCCCTCGAGTTATTCTATACTGTTTCTCCAGCGTCTCAAATATAACGTGGATCTTAAGGTGACTTTTGTATATACTGATACTTATTGTATATACTGAGTGGCCCAGAATAAATGTTACTAATTTCTAGAGGCTGTAGAAGGGTTTAAAATGATGACGTTTTGCACACCGTCTCCATAGATTGACAGGTGCATAAAATTTCCTTGACTTCGTCAGTACGTGACCTGTCAAACACCCGTTTATAAAACGTTGACTAATAATCATGGTCATATGTCCGTTGTATGAAATTTCTCAGATGTTCATTTCAAGTGTGATTGTTTTCAACCATTCTATATTCCCCAGTAGTTTTTTAAATTTTATTCTGGGCAACTTATATTTTGTACTGATTTGAACGCTTGTCCTTTTACTAGCGACAGTCACTGCTTTAAATATGATGAAATTGGAAGATCAATAAAGTTGCTGCCTTGGATTGCTTCGATTATAAAAAAATGTTGCTTCAAAAGCAGAACTTTGACGAATTATTTTTAACACTTACATAATATTGTAATATTGCATGACCTCACAAAAGTGTTTCTAAAATGCAAAAATTTTAGAAACATTTTCCCTGATTTTCTCACACTTGTGTTTTAAGGTAGACTATTAACTTTTATCAGGAAATATACGTAATCACTACTCTAACCACCTGAGTTGATATAATCTTCCCAAAACCCGAAACGAAAGAATAGTTGAACTTCCACAGGCTTCAACGAAAATTGGGGTAGTTCGAGGGGAAAAATAAAAAGTTTACAGTTTTGAAAATTCTACTTATAAATTTGTAGATATATTACTTCTCAAACATGTAATATTATGATAATATTTCGTCAAATCCCTGCTGTTCGGAACCTTGTTAGCCGTCACACTTGCGTAAGAAATCAAGGAGAATTAAATTGTGGACAAAATATTCATTGATATAATGTCGTAGAAGTTATGTTGAGCAAAAAATATTTGTGGATGAAATGTACATGGATCAAATGTAGTAGACAAAGTTATCTTGGACCAAAAAATTGTGGACCAACTGTAATGGACAAAGTTATCTTGGACAAAAAAGTTTGTGGACGAAATATACTTGGACATAATGTAGTGGACGATCCGTCCTGGAAGCTCTTTCTCCACTCGTCATATACAGTTTTTACTGTTTTTGACCAATAAATAAAAAGCATACTCCCGATTTGTCGAAAGGGAGTCCGGACGCGACTCTCGGCTGATGCAGAGGGCTCGGCCACGGGGCGCTCTTGTCGCCACTGTCACCGGTAGAGTTACCTTTTACCTTTGAAAATAAACTTTATTATAAAGGAGCGAATATTTTGTCAACAAAACTTGAAATAAACGCTCTTTTTCTGCATTCAAAATTCGACTAGAATATGGTTTAGGATAGAGATCACAGAATTATGGAAACGTGCACAAATTTCACTTCTCCCCATAGCTCATCACACACAGTCTTTAACTGTTTTTGACATAAATAAATAAAAAAGAGTTGCTCATGGCTTGTCTTTGCCGCGACAGTCACTGGAGCTTAGAAGTTGTACTGGTTGGGGTGATGTTAGGATGATACCTGCGAGGGGGAAATCATCTTCAAGCTGACGTGTAGGTCAGCGCCGGATCTGTCACCCAGCGGGGCAAAAACACCGCTACCTCCAGGGATCTATATTCGCTACACTAACGGATGTAATGATGACATGAATGGATGTACCTGGAAACAATCAATGCATCAGTAACTGTCTGTCTTGGTCCTGTCCCTTACTGGGTCTACATTGCTCTTCACCCTAATTCGTGTCCCGTAAGACAGTGATGTCAAGGTAGTTGCCACTAGCACTCGGCACGGATGGCACAGTAAAATCTCCCCTCCATGCAGTTGACCACTTCACAAGGGGTAGTAGTAGTGAAGAAACAGAAACGAAACATTCCATGCATTTGACGACACACAGCAAGCTATTAAATCCTCACAGCAAGTATTGTACCTCAGCCTATGGGTCAATGACACCCTTGTCGATCCGGTTTTTCGTCCAGTTTCTCTAAGCTTTTGAATAAATGTTGACATGCCCCTTGTTTTGCTTCTCGACATACACGTACATTCACTATCTGTACACGATCCCTTGAGCTCTGTGGGGAATGAAGTTATTGAAATAATAGTTCTGCATATTGTTGCGGCAGTAAGTTCACTCCGTCATGAACAAAAGTGATAACAGCCTAAATCTGTGGCTGATTTTCCGTTGGCAAATTTTCAGACCAATTGTCAAAAACTCTCGTTACTAGCGGTATTCATAATTCAACTTTATATACACACACGTTAATACGGAATACGTTTGAAGAACTAACAGGTTTAAACTACAGTAGCACTGTAGGGAAGCTGGGCACTAAAGGAAAGCGCCTACAAAGACTCGTCAGTCACGCCACTTGTTGCTGATACTCGCGTTGCATGACACAATTACGTGTGCTATTATCAGTAGACAACCTTAACATCACTGCTCTATGCTTTTTAAGGATGCAGTGTTTTGCGCGAATCTAGGGGTTTACATTTGAAAGCATGTCTCAATTTCCGTTTGTTATCTCGTGTTATGTATCGGTATAAATTTATTTTCTCCGCCTTACTACGTTTGCGTAGTAAAGACGAAATATTCTAAGACTACAGTTGACGTCGATATTTCGATAGAAAAAACCCGAACCCTGGTAGCGAAAAAGTTGATTAATAATGTTCTATGTAGCATATTACTTCCTCTTACACGTGAAGTCAGAATCCACGTTTTGTGGGTCCTTGATACCGAAAAAATCCATCGACGATACAAAGTCTGTCTGTGGTCAACGTTAGCGCCTAAACATTTCAGACGATTTTCTCCAAAATTGATACTCCCCGATCGGTGTGAATGACATTGAGGTCCTTCGAGTTTGAAACTGAGATTTTTGTCCCTTGGGGAACTTTATATGAAGTCCCAACCACAATTTCAAAATTATCTCAAAAATGGCTCAACATTTTTTATTAAACTTTTCCTTGGATATCTTAAAGAACGCTTAAAATGGGACAGACCTAATTTTTGATGAAATTTCACAATTTTCGAAAATTTCAAAAGTTTAATTATTTTCTCTGTATTGCTACAATTTGAATATTGAACATACTGATTATTCCCTAATTAATTTATTCTTAATTCTAAATTTATTGATAGATATCTTGAAATAAATTCATGTACAATATTTTTTCAAAAATATGAGTAGTTTTCGCGTAATTTATCGTAATATATCGGTATCTTTCAAACAATTATTTTCTCAAAAACCGGCTGCAGTTTTTTTCTTTAAATTTTTCTTCGTATATAGCAAGTGACGGTAAAAAAGTGGTGCTGGTCTAAAAAATGTTTAGCAAACTTCCTGTGTTTTCGAAAATTGCAAAGAATTTTCTTCGCAAACGTCCCAATATTAAAGATAGAGTTCTTTCTTAAATAAAATCCGTTCCCAAGAATCAGGTCTTTGAAAAAGGGCATGCACAATTTCTTGAAAAAGCGAGTAGTATTCCCGTAATTTATTTTATCTTAATGGAATTTATAAGCTTCTTTTTTCAGGAAGTTTCCAAATTGTTTCTTTATTTTCTTTTTCGAGAATAGGATTAGTCAGTTGTAGCCTATTACTATCAAACAGGAAAACGCATAGATGGCTACTAGGTGTCTGGTCTCTCCAATTCCATGGAGATGTTGGATGCCAATGGTTCCCGTTGATGTTCTTTGATGTAGACGTACACTAAGTTGTCAAAAGTATCCGGACACGTGGCTTAATATGACTTACCAGTTCGTGGTGCCCTCCATCGGTAATACTGGAATTCAATAGGGTGTTAGCCCATCTTTAGCCCTGATGACAGCTTCCACTCTCGCAGGCATACTTTCAATCAGACGCGGGAAGGTTTCTTGGGGAATGGCAGCCCATTCTTCACGGAATGCTACACTGAGAAGAGGTATCGATGTATGTGGGTCAGGCCTGGCAAGTGGGAGTTCCAAAATATCTCAAAGGTTTTCGATAGGATTCAAGTCAGGACTCTGTGCAGGCCAGCCCATTACAGGGATGTTATTGTCGTGTAAACCCATTCGCCACAGGCCGTGCAGTATGAACAGGTGCTCGATCGTGTTCAAAGATGCAGTCGCTATCCCGGAATTGCTCTTCAACAGTAGGAAGCAAGAAGGTGTTTAAAAATCAATGTAGGCCTGTGGCGTGACAGTACCACGCAAAACAAGATGCAATCCCCCTCCATGGAAAACACGACCACACCACAACACCACTCCCTCCGTGTCCGGATACTTTTGATCATATAGTGAATATACATACATACACTGCACTACCACTCATGTCGGGAGTCTAGTCGGGTGCTCAGAGCTTGTCCCGCCTCGAGTGCTGTCTGCTGGTGATCACATAGTGTACGTTTGTTTGCGTTGACTGTTGCTCGCGGCGTGAAGGAAAATGCAGTGTCTCTGAGGGGCGTTTCGCGTGAGTTGGCTGGCGTTAGCGGGCGCTGGCGGAGGAAGAAGATTGTGCTCCCTCCGTCGAGGCGCTGCCTTCCGTACCGCTTTCTTATCCCGGTCAATACGCCTCCGAGGCGGTACACGAGTCCCGTAGCAGCTGGAAGGCGAGAACAAGGCCCCTCACGTCCCGCCCCACGCCCATTGTCACCTCTCAGTAACAAATGTTTCCGCTCCAGCCGGGACAAAATTTATTTTCACACTCGTGCAGAAGTAAAGGAAAGGAGCGGAAGAAAATGGAGAGAAAGAATGTACTAAAACGTATGAAACAATTTAGAATACAATAGATATATACTTTCGAATGTGTACCTTTTTATAGATCACAAAAACTGTTTGGAAACGTTCTCAACGATAAAAACAATAAAAATAATAGACGATATGCTCTTGAAAAAGACAATGGTTGAATGGGTGAGAATAGCTTGAAATATACCAGCCAATTTATGAAGGTGGAATAGGAAAAGTATGAAGAATGGCACCCATTTCGAAAAACAGACGTGAAAGGAGTAAAATTATAACGAGGTGTGTGACATGCTGGTGAACTTGAAATTAATTCTCATAAGGAATTAATATTGATATATGTAGTGTTATTTATGAGTGAATATTTTTTTTCTCAATAGCATATATTTACGAAGAGAAATGTAGGCCACATTTTCTACATTATCAATTTATACTCAATCGTTTTCAAAAATTGATATGATTATTACAGTGGATTACGTGTCTGTTCTCTTGGGAAAGAGGAAAGAGATATTTTGATGAAAATTTGAGAATGATGTGTTTTTGGTTTGATTTCTTGTAGATTCGAGTTGACCATTTGAATTTCACAATTAGGCAACCTTGAGTTAATGACATCAGAACCACGCCCTTCTAGCCAATTGGATAGTTAATAACTACTAGTATTCATTACTAGAACATGGCATTCACACCTGTATCAAATCATTCGGTAATTGTAGCAATATAAGCACATTGTTTTAACCAACATTTTTCCTGTCGTCGAATTTCTATTTGAATTGTAGCTCTCAGATGGCAGATGTGACAACAGCTATGTTTTGTAAACAGCTGCTTATTAAGTGACCACAATTTTGGTAAAGCTGTCTTTCCACGGCTGCAACATATCAGCTGATTAATATTGCTTTTAGCAGTTAAATTTCTTCATAATATACAGACAAGTTTCGTTATAATACATCTCACGATGAAACTCTTATCTTCTTATTTAAATTATATCTGCAGAACAGGAAAGGTTGTAAGGGTCGATGGTAATATGGTGAATTTTTTCTCGCTCGCTGTCTGTGAAGTTTCAACCCTCTAAGGATGATCAGTTTTCCCTTTAGAACCTCACGTATTTCATACATCATGTCCAGATTATATTTGAAAAGAACTGTCTGTTAATCTATCGTACACGCAATTTGTTAAAACATTCATTACTTGGAATTTCAGGAGTATCACATTTCGTGAAATATAAAATGCTCTTCTTTCAGTTTCTCTTTGGCAAAAACGTACATGAAAAATACAGGCTTTCTGAAATATAATGATAAATGCATGTTTAAAGTAGTCGAAAGTTGTTTAAAGTTGTGTTTGTTTAAAGTTGCGAATATTAAGTGACACTTTATTTTAAAGTAATTACACTATCTTCATTTCAGATTCATTCACTGACATATTTTGATCTTTACACTCATATGATGTTCATTATGCTCTGATAAAACATAGAAACATCAGTAGCAAAACTTTTTGTAGAATTTTTATGAACATTCAATGACACTAATTTTTCATCAAGCAGCAGATCTTTTCTTTCGGTTGAATATAGATCGGTTTTGTTAGGTTGATATTCTTATCGACATTAATTGCGTGTAATTAAAAAAGGGAAATTCCCACGTAGATAATAATATTTTATTCTATTATATCGTAAAATTCGTAAATTGTGTCTGACGTACGGGGGAGTAGTGTAACGTTTCATTGACATTTCTAATTCCTATAGTGGGGTTCCAGAACTCGAACCCCACCCTTTTATTTTACGTAGGTAGTGATGAATAAGTGTACAAACAAAGAGAGGTTAGCAATTCACACACACACACACAAGTTATATATAATTATTTACCTTTTTTGTGATCAGTGTACTTTGTAATTGAATAGGAACAATTATCATCTTTGAACGTCACCTCTTTATTCTCCGATTTGATTTGGTAGATCTGGTACTAGTAATGTTGCCGTCTTTGGTTAAAATAACGTGTTCATTCATTGCATATGCATTTGGATACTATTTTATTTAAATGTGCGTGGCTGTCGTTTAATAAATATTCAGTCCCTACATAAAAAATAGGATCTGGTACGTGGATTTGTAAGGTCTCCGACCGCCATCTCTGTAGAGCCACTGCGTTGAAGGGAAAATTGAAAGGAAGATAAGCGGCAGGTAGGCAAAGCGAGGCGGCAAAGGTCCATGCGAGCTCTTTGGTGCCCCGCCCCCCACCCGATCCCCACTCCACCCCATCCGCCACCCATACGCCACCTATCCCCACCCCATCCCCCACCCATCCCCACCCATCATCACCACATCACCCCTTCAACCATCCCCTATCCCCACCCCATCCCCACCCCATTCCCACCCATCCCACCCCATCCCACCCCATCCCCACCCCATCCCACCCCATCCCCACCCCATCCCCACCTCACTACTCAATACCTCTTCCAACCCCGGTCAAAATCCGCCCCGCCCCACCACCATCTGCCACAGCACCTCCGTCTGCCATCCTGCCTTGACAGCGCCCTCTCTCCTTCCCCTCTTCCTCCGCAGCCACCCGCCCCGCCCACCTCCAGCACGCACCTGACCTCCGTTTTGCTTCGCATCCCTTCCCTGCGCCCCAGACTCACCGCTGCTCCGAGCCCGCGCCCCGCTACCCCTCTGCACCACGCGCCCACGCCCCGCGCCCCGCGCCTCCCTCCTCCCACACGCCTCCCTCCTCGCCCCGCTCCCTGCGTCCCGCTCCCACGCTCTGGCACCCCGCGCCACCGCTCTGCGCCCCGCGCCCTCCCCTCCGCGCACGCACCCACATGAAATGCGCAATTCCCTTCCACTGTCTTTGATGAGACGAAGTCGGCGCAGCCTTCTTGGGAGGGTCCGGGCGGGGTGTGGAAAGGGGGCGGGGTTGCCTGAGCAAACGCCACCTCCTGGAAACGAGCGCAGGCAGCCGTCGCAGAAGTCGGTGGCGAAGGAGCCTCTGCGTTCGCTTCTGTGCTGCGCCAGGGATGCGCCAAAGAGTGCAGAGCCAAAGACCTGGACGATTCTGTGAAAGATAATGATCCTTCAAATACGTTCAAGGAGGCTGGATGAAAGAAAATGTCGTACAGGCTAGCGCCCTGCAGCAAGAGCTTCTGAGCAATACCACAAAATTTGCTATCCGAGAGACTTGGATGGCCCTAGCCATGGATCCCGAAAGAAGTCTGTCTAAAAGCCAATAGAATCACCCTTCAAAACATTACATTAAATGAAATGGAAAAATTCTCCAACAATCCGAAGGGACTCCCATAGAGAGCGCAATGGGTAGTCTTTTTGCCGAAGTTCAGAGAGGTTTCAAAAAATCCGTGTTAAAGAAATATAATGTTTTATTTTACAAAGTGTCGTATATGATACCAATTTGAATATTGTGAAAAATACGATAGCCATGACAAAAGTTTAACAATTTAATAAATGTATCCAATTAACGTAGAATGGAGGAAAACGACGCCATTAATTTTCTTGATATTACGATTTCTAAATTTGGTAACGAAATGAACTACGAGGTAGTAAAACTTAACCTTAAATATCTAACTACCCCGAAAAACCAAAAAAATAAGGGGTAATTTACGAGTTGGTTGATCGAGTCTTCAAACTTTCTGAAACCAACCCTTTCATCATCAAAATCTAAATATCATGAGGAATATTTTGTCACTTATTTATTTTAATATGTGCATTTATTAAGGAAAATAAGTCAAATTCAAATGGAAAACAAAATCTTTTTGCTATGAGTCCCCCGAAAATATTTTCGAAATAAGTGGAATTATGGGATTATATAACATATTTAATAGTAAATTTAATAACCAATGAGAAGGATCCCATCGCTACTATGACAGAATGTTATTTGCCAAATTTGATGTCCATGACATCCCACAGAAATATATTGAACAGTCTAAGAGAACATTTAAAAACAAATAGATGAAAATAGGAAGAAAATCTTAGAACTACTTCATGTATCAAATGAAATTTCCAAAAATATAATAAGCGAAAAGTACAAAATTGATTTCGAAAATTTTAAAAATTTTCCATCAAGAACATCAAAAATTTCCGAGGTAAATTGCAGAAAAATATTAATACTAACCCCGCAGTAGGCGCTTCAAATTTCGTAACGAATAGCGTTTGTTTCTTTCATAAATACGTTTAAATTGATATGCATAGTTTGGAAACAAGAACACTGGCAATACATTTTCTTCTCGTTTATTCTGAACAATGATACTACAATGATTCTACAGATTTCCATGAATAAATGTTAAAAACTTCTAGGAGATGTACACTTGGTGAGTCAAAGATGAACTGTCGCTCTCCACGTGTTGTGAAACTCCATTATAACGAAGTTACACATGAAATACGGTGCCCCTGATTCTAAAGCCACTCATAAAACTCATGGCGTAAAATTCCATGCATTTTTTCACACCTTGGCCTTTCGTATGCATATTTCACATTTTGTTCGCGTACTCGTATTCTCACGAGAATAATTGACATAAACCCTCGTATTTATTAAGGTCACTCGAAAACTTCAGTGGATATGAATGATCAATGTGTTACTTTATTATATAAAATTTCCCACATTGCCCATTGGTCAAAATGATTAATTTGAACCCTCTTATATGACTCTCCAGTTAATACAGGTCCATACATGTCCTATACAGGAAGCATCCACTTAATGGATGCTTCCTGTATTGTTGAGAAGAGCTCCATGGACTTGTGACTTTTGAAATTGGCAGTGATATTTCTTTGAAAATTTCAAAAGCAGAAGAGACTGAGGCAAAAGGATGACTGGGCTCCCAGAGGCGGCTGAATTGATTGTTAGTGATTCCGCGCGCGTCAACTACTGAGGTCATTAGTCCCGTAAGTTTCTTCCATCGGGAGGTGGTGCTGATCTTCCCCCTTTGGATAGCGAGATACGGCGCCGACCTACCCTCGACTAGCGGGATTTTCCCGAACCAGGTATCCTCCCCACCAGTGGGGGAAACCGCCCCCAGCCGGGACAAGCTCTAAGCCCCCGAGCGGTCTCCCGGCATGTGTGGTAGGGTAGTGCTTGTTAATGTGTGTGCCTGTATAAGGGATGAGGATAGGGCAAGGAAGAGGAAGGAAAGATCGCGCGCGGTCCGTGGCCCGTTTGGTAAAGTACTTCTCCGGCATGCGCAGAGGCGGCTGGAGGTGTGAAGAGGAAATGAGAAAGGAAGTTGAAACGAAAGGGTGGATTTTCCGACCTTTTCCTACCATACGAAGACGGGAGCGATTTAGCTGTCTCGGTGCGAAGGGTGAGGGGTTCGAATCCCGTATCGATCAGGGTTGTTTTGCTTGGGAATTGTGGCATGGTGGGGCTCAACCCAACTATCATGTATCACCTTTCAACATTCTTCTTTTCTTTCTTTATCGATTGTGTGGCGCGGGGTTTCGTACAACAGCCTCATGTACACGTTACACTAAGAATGTGTGTTCGAATCCTGCGTAGAGCATTCTAGTGTACAGACCTATACGTCCTGAATATTTGTATTGGCAGTGTAATATTTCCGTGGACATCTCAAAAGACCTTGTTGTAAGCAGTGGCATGGTAGGGCAGACCCCATCACGATTACTCTTCTTTCTTCCTGTTCTGGACCGTGGTCTCCTCCCTTAAGCTGGATTTCCTTAATCGAGATGGGGTTACAGGTGAGCTGCCAGTTCTACCAACCTGTGACTGACGGAGATGCGTCCACGGCTGCCACGCACAGGCAGGAGGGGAAGGCCTTCCGGTCAAGGGGTTAATGAAAAATGAGGAGACAGGGCGGATGTCTCGGGAACTTACGGCATGGAGGATTTGAAGTGCGATGGACAGAATTACGGTGGTAGAACTGAGAGGCTAAACAGCACACTCGCGTGTTCCTCATAATTTTAGCAATGTATAATTCCTGTATCAGAAGCATATATTACCTTACGAAGTGTTTTTCTGCATGTAAGTTTTCAATTTCGTCGTAGGTATGGAGTCACGGGAACTTCATGAGCATTTCCAAGGCTCGAAGCGCAGTTGCCGACTCCGAAGGTCATTATAGAAGCGAGTGCCTTTTAATTCTGAAAGCCGGCTAGACGCCTACGATTCTGGCGGTCTTAACGCGGGCGCGACTGCAGGACCGCGCGCAGTACAGGCTGTTATAATTCGCATCCCCTTTCCGTCAATTTACAAATTTGCCTTCTTCGTTTGTATCGAAAAATCCTAGACAAACGTTAGAGATATCCTCGACTCTTTGACTCTCCATACTCACACACTCTTAATGATGTAATACAGGGCGTTTCAAAGCCTACAGCTCAGAGGAGAAGCCGCAGCTAACAGTAGGTTGGCCGCGTCTTGTTTCTTTGGGATATTTTCCATTGGTCGGACTGAAATCTTCTCGCGTTCTGGAAATATTGCGACAGAAATATAATAAAAGATTTTTGTAACGTTTATTGGAATATTTACTTGTAACAAGCATGAAATCGTAATTTCAACATTACAAGAACGATCTTTTTCAATGTAGCACGGTGTGACCAGCCGTATGGGTCGGTTGTTGGGAATTCGTGGGAAAGTGTCTCTTTTCTTGAAATTTTGGAAAAATAAACACAAAGCCGTTACCACAGAACAACATTTAATTAAATAAGCTTTGATGGCAAAACACAAAAATACAATATGAGAGCAACATTGGCCATAGAATAAAAAACAAGCAAAAACCCTTGATCATTACCAAAAAAAATGAATTGGAAAGGATAATTAACTGCAAAATATGAATTTCAAATAGGTACTAATAAAAATCCTATCAATATCTTCTGAGACAAAACAAGAAAATGAATTGAAATTCAATAAAGTGAATAAAAGATATCCCCAGTGAGATGAGTGCACATAAAATTACTTTACAGGAAATAGCTCAGGTATTTCAGACGTAAATGTCGTGGTGCTTTCAGTCTACAGAAGTTGCAGTTAACCATTCACCCACATACACTGCATAATCACTCATTAGTAGATTCTTTGCAAAGAATTCACTGGAATTACCATGGAATATTCCACATACAATTGAAATGAATAAATAGTTTTAAGCACACGAAATGTTACCAAAAATTGCATGAAACAAACTACACGTGTTCATTTATCACAATTGAAATGCAACCAATTAACAGTTCTTTACAACCTACACCTTTGGTTGAAATTGGAAAGAATATGTATTGTTTTACTCCACAAACATCAAAGTTTCAATAAATATTTACAGGCATCTAAGTCCATTTAACTTTTCCAACCATTCGTAGCACATACATTAATACTCTGCGAACTATTCACAAATGGCACAAATTGTTTCATAACGACTGGAATTTAAACGTTATTATTAAAGGTTTGAAGGTAACAGTTGCATTAGCATTTCATTAGCATGAGATTCTTTCGCACATCAGTGACGTTCTCTCCTACGAAAAGATGCATTACTGTTCACTTATATTTTTCCACAGTTCATAGCAATTATGTTTTTCATACCCATTTAATTATTCACAAGTATCACAATGTGTTTTATAACTCGACTCGAATTTAACACTATTATCCAAGTTTTCTTTTAAAACAGAAACTGCACTCGCGTATTATTAACCAAACAAGTTTCTTCCACAAATCAATGCGGTTTTCCTCTAAGAAAGGCACATTACTTCTAATGTCTTTTGAAAAAGTAGTTCACAATGACCAGGGAAATACCAATGGAACGGGTATCCCAGTCAATAAGCAAGAATGTTAATGGTAATAGACTTTGATAGTGAACTACAGGGATAATCCACCAAACTGTATTCTATAGTCAATTACTTTCCACTTCTTACTACTTTTTTATAACGTCCTATTCAAAATTATATTATCTTGAACACCGACCTGAATCCAGTGGCCGTGGCGTTCGCCACTAGCGCAAAACTCCCAGCGAAGAAATGTGGCGGCGCACGTACTATCGTAGGCCTCGGCACGTGCTCACAGCAACCTCTTCATCCTCCCTTACGTGAGTTCGCGGCCAGACTATTAGCGTACAACCTACCGCTCCGAGTTCCAGAAACGTTCTGAGACCGATGCAACGAGCCTCTTCCCCGTGTAGGGGCAGCGCCTCACCGCTCCAGCCTCCCCTCCAGCGACCGCTGAAAAGGCGACAACGTCGTCGTCGCGACCGCGTGAGTGCGCAGCGGGTCTCGCAGACGATGTCTTACTCATGCCAATTTGTAAGCGTTCCTGAGCAGATTCAGGACCGCTACAACGGGAAGAAAAAATATTTTTGAAGATCGCGGCAGCTGTGCCAAATGTTTAGTTTTTTAAACCGTGATCATCACGCAAAGAAATTTCATGTTCAGCAACTGTGAATCTTGCTGCAAAATTTGAAAAGTATTTTGAAGAAAACGTTTTTTCAAAAAGGCTGCTTTTAGTGCTCCGATAAACAATGCGTCTCAAAACGTAAGTTTGGGATATACTTTGATGTACCTGCTCTTTGAGTAGTAGCATAACACACTGTAAAATGATTCAATTTTATTGCTAACTACAATATGGAAAACCGTCACTAAAAAACTATGATGATCATACATATAGTAATGAAAAATAGAAAATTAAGCAAATTTTGCAATTCACTTATTAAGTTTTTTTCTTTCACTTCTTACACCTACTAATAGATTTTTCTTGCAATAGTCTCTCGATATTTGGAAGAGATTGCCCGGTGCTACTGAGCGGTAATGTGCATTTCAGATTGTGATCAGTTATGGTATTTCTGAATCGAAATTTCCAAATTTTTAAAGAAGAAAAATCTGCTCGTAGTTGCACGTTGAGCCAAACCTTTGAACAGCATCCGAATCCAGAGGCGGAAAACATTTTTGAGTAAAGATCTTATAAAATTATCACATATGTTATTTTATTTAAATTTCGATCCTTAATTAACTGTCACACTGCAAATCAATCATTTCTAATTGAAAATCGCAAGGACAAGCCGCGCAACTCTCAGGCTCTGAAGCCGCGCTCTCGTGAGATAAGAAGAATAGTCTACATCATAAATTCAGTCATCCCAACTATTATTCAAACAAAAAAGATATAACTTCTAATTTTAGTTCGCCCAATGGCTCTAAGTCATTAATAATAAATTAATCTTAATGAACTGGAACGCATGTACCATCAGCAATAAAGAAAACGAACTTTACTTTCTCCAAACAAACAATGTTGACATTACATGCATCACAGGATCTCATTTAAAACCTCCATCTCCTTTCAAACTACATGTTTACAATACAGAAAGAATGGACAGGGCCAACTCTCCAGGCGGCGGAGTTATACTCATCAAAACACTATCGCCTATTTCGAAGAAAATTCAACACCCATCACTGACATCAATCAGTAGCAGTTTTACTTACCAACACCAACCCGAATTTTACTATCATTGCCGCTTACAAACACCCCAACACAAAAACAAATTTTACAGATTTAAACTGTTTACTTTCGCGTTTATCATCTTACATACTTTTAGGATATCTAAATGCTAAACATGATCACTGGGGGGGGGGGGGCAGTCACCAAACGCAGCAGGCGCCCAACTCTTAACCAACCTATTTTCCCCCGGCACCAACCTATATTTCCTATGACCCAATAAAGCTTCCTGATTGTACTAGATATAGGAATAACAAACATTAATGCAGTTTTCACTCAACCCTGCATGTTAAACTCGACTCAAATCACCTTCCAGTATTAATTTCTACAGATCAAATCCCCCACCCCATTCACCTACTCCTTCATTAAATACAACTTAAACTGGACTAAATTCAAAAATTTAATGCAAAACCAATACCCAGTTTTAAAATATTAAACTCTGCAGCCGAAATAGACAAGGCAATAACGCAACTGTAGTCTAATAATTAATACAATATGCAAACTCAACTCTAAACGCCCGATCACCCTTCGGAAACAGATATCAAGCAAACTATCTCAAAGCATTATCAAAATCATAGAAACAAAATAAAACTAGAAGATTAGGGAAGGCACTTACAATCCACGCACTTACAAAGGAAGTAAATACTCTAAACAAAATCAGTAGAAAAGCTCTAGAACACTATAAGCAACCTAAATACAATAATTGTATTCTTGGCTGTCCGGAATGCGCCGCGTCTGAGTCAATGGATCTGACGTTTCGGCCATCTTGCTGTGGCCTTCTTCAGAGCTAAACTGCTGTTCCGCCGAAACGTCAGATCCATCGACTCAGACGCGGCTCATCCCGGACTGCCAAGAATTCAATGACTCTGGCCGCGGAAGCCTACAAACTAATGCAATAATATCATACATTCATTTAATACAAGTAATACCTCACTCTGGAATTTCACGAAAAGCATACTCAGAAAAAACTTAATCCCCCCCACTAACTACTCCTAAGGGAACACGCAACTGCGGATAAAACGGCAGCATTACCCAACTATGTCGCATCAACCTTCACACCAAATCTCACATCTCCCCACCCAGATCACTCATATTCAACTCATCGTAAATTCCCCAAATTTCAACGTTCCACAAAAACGTTAAGTATATCACTCCACATGAAACTCAAAAAGTTATTAAATCCCTCCCAAATAAAAAAGCCCCCGGTCACGATCAAATAAATAAATACTTCTCAAAAACCTACACAATCCTGCCGTAGCTTTCATTGTAAACACAAATAATTCATCTTTCAGAACTGGCTACTACCCTACTACTTGGAAACATTCTATCATTCTCCCGATCCCCAAACCCCATAAGAATCATGGCATTCCTGACAACATAGGCCTAGAAGCATCCTCCCTATTTTATCAAAACATTTTGAGAAATTAATCCTACCAAGATTAAACAATTACCTTAAAGAATACACCTCGTACCATTCTACCAATTCGGATTCACTAATAAACTATCCACAGTATACACCAACTTTTGCGTATATTAGACCATATTCACTCGTCCTTCAAAAAAAAACAATATTAAATAGCAGGTTTTAAGGACATCGCTAAGTATTCGACAGACTATGGCATGAAGGACTAATATGTAAACTCTTCACAATAGGCACCCCCCTACATACCTCTTTGAAATAATTGAAAGCTTCCTCACCGTTCATAGTTCGTTCGCGAGTAACAACAGAAACGAACGTTCACAGTTACAACAGAAAACCAAAATTCGAACCCTCGCTCTATCTCAGCTGGTCTATCTTAAGGATCACCGCTCTCTCCATTAGTTCAAATTCAAGCACATTTAAATAAAATAGAAACCTGGACAACGAAATGGAAGATCACAATTAACCTGTCGTAATCTACAGCTAAAGTCTTCACTTTCAGACCATATTCATTCGTTAAATACCACTCACGTCGTTAGTCACACACCAACTGTGTAATTGTTGAAATAATGAGGCGATTTCTTCCCATTGGGGGGTACTCTATTAACTGTAGGTCATCATCGTTGTTTCTTTTTGGGAAGCCAACCCATAAGATGTGCCAAGGTGCTTGCCAAAATTATTTTATCAACACGTTTTATCAAAACGAATGAAACCAATAGTCTTCTACAAATCTGCATAAATGGTATTGAAGTGGTATTATTTTTTCGTGGTCTTCAAAGACCCCCCTCGCCAGAATGGCTTGTCTTCTGCTAGAACTATCTCAACCAATTATCTCAACCAACCTGCCGTAAGAAAATGTGTGGCGGCGGTAGTGTAACGGTTAGCGTAACGGCCTGTTGTACCCAAGTTCACGGGTTTAAACCCGATCGGATGGACTTTTAGGGGAACCCCATGGATTTTTAGGGGCGAAAATACTTTGTACGCCTTTCATCGGAGGGGAAGTAAAGCCGGCAGCCTCATGTTACTAGATTTACTGAATGTAAAAGATCCTTAAGCCTAAAATGACGCCTCTGAGCAAAATTCAAAATCGTGTTTCGTCGCCCATGGAATTCCTTCTTTCTCCGCTAGTTAGTGAAAGGGCGTAGCGAAATTTGCGTGGTGAAACGGAAGAGCAGGCCTCATGGCCTGAGTCTCGCCACGTAAATTAAGACAATTGAATTCAATTCATTTCACTTCAATCAATGTAGATTGCGAGGCCGCTCGCCTACCTGCCATCGCAAGGGGCGCTCGACTGCGCCTCTCTACAGACGACGGGCCCCAGAAACTGTCTTGCTCCTGATCAACCCACGCCGACGTCACTCTCCACCCTTCCCCGCGCGCGACTTGCCCGTCGTCCGTATCGATAATAAATCCATTACCAGGACAGGGGCTGACGCGACCCGTACTGTTTCCGTGTGCTAGTCAAATTTGTCACGCTGGTGTAGACGTGGATTTCCCAGTAGCACTCGAAGAAAGCAATACTTAACACCCTATCATGTGGAACAGAAATGGAGTTAGGTATAGAAAGGGCAGCACTATCAATGTATGTATTCGGTCGAGCTACCGGGTTAGCCCAGGGGCACCTACTGATATCACTGCCGTGCATTTGACGCGGTTCGAGTCCCGACGGTGGCAGGATTTTCGATACTAGCTACATATCTAGGTCGAAATCAGCCGTTGTCGAGAGTGTAATTCTAGCGGCAGGTGGCTGTAGTTTAGTGGAAAATCCCGATACCCTATGTGCAGATAGGCGCCAGATCTCACCACCCAACGGGGAAAATCACCGCTACCTTAAGAGGAAATGCATGTACTGCACTTACGGGACTGACCTTAGCAGGTGACGCACCCGGAAACGAAACAATCAGTCGGTCCGAACTTTCTAGAAATTCTAAAATCAGCCATACAAGCATGATCGCCTGTCGGGGTGCATGTTACAGAAAAATGGGGGAGGTTTTCGAAGAGGGTGTACGCTGCTAGAAGCAAGCGGAAAAGGCAGAAAAGATCTTGCTACGCTTGAGAAACGATCAGTTGGAAAACGCCGTAGAGCACAAGTACTCCGAAAATGAACTACGATCGTCTACATACACAGTTTATATGATAGTCTACGCACATTTCGCGTGACTGCGACCAGACATAAACGCCGCCAGCGTGCACCGGCGCACAGTGGGCTGAAACGGGCTGAAACGCGCGCATTGGGTTTCACGAGCAATTATTTTAAAATAAGCCATCCAAAATGTTGTTGTGCGCTACAGATCTTTAATATAAGATCTAAAATAACTAAATTTTGTAAACAATTGCAAATTATAGATGGCGCCACCCTCATTTTCAATAACTATTTCATGCTGTTTTGGCGGAGATTAGAAAAACACACAAGCGTGACAGCAATAGACAGATTTAGAAAATATAGTAAAGGAATGTGTACCATTGGGTTGTAGAGGATGCTAATTCCGAATTTGCTATCAAAATAGTCAAATTCAATATGGCGAATCCAAAATGGTGACTATTTTTCAAATTGGAATTCAGTTTTGCCAAAAGTATACCATGAAGTATACCATGAAAATTGTGGGGTAATTTACTGCAAATTTGATCTCAGATTGTAAATTCAAAATGGCGATCGTAATTTTCGGAATTCAATTCTAATATTATATTCATATTATTCATAATATGGATATAATATGATAATTCAATATTATCTAAAACTACATATGATAGGGTTTGTGAGGGCGTTGATTGCGAATTTGCTGTAAAAATTGTAAAATAGTGGAATATCAAAATTTGAAAAGTTATCGAATTTCCCAAAATTAAATATTTTGGGAATTTTGGACGAGTGATGTATTATATGTCAAAGAAAGAAGGTTAAGATTTAAATGGTAATTACAACACGTTCAAGTACTTTTAATGACATTTATTAAGTTTAAATACATGATCAGCCGGAATTTGAATTATTAATAAAAATCATAATCGTAATTAAAAAGGTTTTTATCATCTTCGTACAATTTCAATATTGAAAATATAAATTTTTAATTTCCCGTATACGTACGTGTATACGGAGTATATACGTAGTATAGGGAAAGTTATGTAATGCTGAGGAAAATCGATTTCGAGATATCAACGAAAATACACGTTTTGGGGTCCTCTGATACCGAAAATGTGTTTCGTTTCAAAACGTCCGTCCGAATGTCTGTTTGTGAACAATCGTAGCGCCGAAACCATAAGTACGATTTCTTCCAAATGAATATTCCGCAGCCAATTTGGTTGCACTCCAGGCGTCGCGATTTTGAAAGACATTCCTCAAAATTTTGGGGGCACTTTATAGTACTTCGTAAGAAGAGAAAGTTATGTAATCGCGCGTAAGAAATGGCGAATTTTCGGCAGAATAACACTTATTGCTAGTCCCTGATAACGAAAATCATGGATAGTAAATGACTTCCTCCAAAACGTGATGTAGCCAGAATCCATGTTTTGTGGGTCATTGGTACCTAAAAATCGATTGACGACAAACATTAGATTGTTTTTCATAGGTTATGTTGTGAAAGACCTACACAATTAAGTTACAAAATCATATAACTGCAACTGCAATGTATAACATAATACAATAAGATCGAAAATACACACTCTGCTAAAAGTAGTTGTGATATATTATCTTACACTAGTGAAAACGCAATTAAACACTAAATAGATTGATACAATTTTGTCCTACTAACTCGAAAATAAACTATACACTTTTTACCTTCAATATTGCAGTTGAAACAAACAATGAAACAAATAATTGTTCTTGAAAAAGTGTCACAAGAATCATGTACAAAATAGTAGAATGTATGACAGTCACACTCTAAAAAGGCAACTTGCAGAGCGAAGTAAAGGATGTAATTCTTGTTACCCAACTCTAGCGAAGAAATAAACACCTAATGTTGACGATATTAAAATTAATATGTGCATCTCTTTCACGATCTTATGTATTGTTTCGTCGTAATTTTAGAATATTGTTACTTCCCTCACTAGCTTGTTACCATCAATATCTTCTGAATTAAATAATGTAGGTTCAAACAAAATTCAAATGTTTGAGCTCCAATTTGGCATGATAGCCACAGGTAGCAAGACGCGCGTGTGCTCACGCGTATGCGCAGGTTCCGAGCATGGCGCGTGGCTTTTCTAGTGTGTTAAACTTTTTACAAAACGCTGTCATTTTCACGGACGCAGGTGGACGCAGCTGCATTTAATCGTAACATGTAGTTATATAAATAGACTTCTTTTCCTAAAAATCCTATTGAGGAGAACGGAGGAGAAAAAAAGTTACAGCCTTTTAAAATGAGACCTATTTTCCCATTTAAATAACATGGAGATTAATTTCATTGACAAAAATGCTTCGTTTTGAATGCTTTTTCTTGTATATATCGCAATCAAAATGTGATATAAAACTTGAAATGGATTCAGGAACTCATAAATAGCATAACAGTCATATTATTGCCATTTCTGCAAATTTTGTTTTTTTTCCAATGCGCGCATTTCGGGCCATTTCAGCCCAATGTGCGGCGGCG
>JAHLJT010008446.1:13779138-13809675 GCA_031308135.1 Acheta domesticus | reverse complement strand
AGTACATCAACTGATGTCACTGCAGTCTCCCCCTTCTGGAGGGTCCTAGGTTCGAGACCCGTCGGTGGCAGGATTTTTCGAACACCTATATGACAGATAGGTCGAATTCAATCGCTGACTGGAGGAGAATTCTAGCGGTCTGCTGCTCTGATCGGTAATTTTCCGCTGTTTCTTTAACATGAGGTGAATGCCGATGCGGTAACCTAATAAACGGACTACAGACCACGCGCGACCTTCCTTCCTCTTCTTTTGTCCTATTCTCACTCATTACACACATTTAGCAACACGCATACGCTACCACGGATTCAGGAGATCGGTCAGGATTTTGGAGCTTGTCCTGACTGTGGCGGTGCCCCTCTGGGAGGAGATACCTGGTTAGGAAAACCCGCACACCTCGCACACAACATACACTACACTTAGGGACTAATAACCATATCCGTTGACGCACCGGAATCACTAACAATCAATCAATCCTTTTAAAAAGTGATGCCTAAGATATTAAAAGAGTTGAAATAAGAATTGATATATTTTTATTTCCATTCTTCCATTGCGTACCTGCGCCTATAATCTATTGATTTCCTATTATTTTTATTATTATATTATATTCTTTGATTAATATTTTTAAATTTTGTCGCGAAAACGCCATTCCATCAAGCAGACTCGTCTATTGAGGTATCCCTCAATAGACCTCTTTGCATTGCCCGCCTACGCTTTGGTTTTCTTGGCTTTAAGAATGCCTGACCTCTGGTACCTTTGCCTCCCACTTTCGCTCCTTCCCTAGTGTGTTCTTTTTTATATTTGTGACCCGTGACCCTCTCACGAAAGGCTTTCACGAAAGAACGATTTGATATTCGATTTCCCCCGATATTCATCGTAGTATCGTGTCATTCAACTATTATGTACACAAAACTCACATACCTCGACTTCAAGTCCCATTTTCGCTCAGAGGGAACAATGCAAGTAATGAACAAATTTACCACGACCGTAGTGTTGTAGTTCTCGAGTAGGGGCTATGGTTTTTAAAAAATAGTTGGTTTCCGGACGCCAAATTTCATGGAGCTTCTATTGGTGTGAACCAATAGATTAGTTCTATTGGACATCATTAGCGTGCTGATAACATGAATGGCTTTAGGCAACAACAGTCGCTTTTTCAATACTCATAGCATGAGCATCATTCCTAATAGATGAAGCCAGAAAATGCTAGGTAGATAGTTATACGTCGTGGGCTGAAAATAATCAAATATTGATAGTAAATAGATGCTGCTTGATCTGTCCTTTTTTGTTGTAGTTAATATGATTTGATTTAATTTATTTTTCGTACAGAAGAGTAAAAATGTATCTGACCAATGGCAGAGAAGTATAATCTGCGGGAGTCTTCTTTAGGTCCAGAATCATTATATCATTCATTTACTATGTTTAATCCAATTATGAATTAATAACAACAAATCGTGGTTGGCAATAATAGAAAAACTAGACATTCGTGCTCCCGATTAATAGAAAAGACATCTGCATCGACAAGCAAATTACAGATTTGATTTCGTATGTAATTTTTTAAAAATATATTTCGGTTAATGCATAATAATATTCCTTCCTAGCAGTTGTGTAAAGTGTGAGCGATTGTTAAGCAAGGCTGTCAACGACAGGTCTATGGAACGTGAATATACCAGTTCTAAAACCGAGGCGCACTTTTTTAACAAACTTCGAAACACAATTTTCAACACCATGTGACGCAAACTTAAGCCAATATGGACACAGAAAAAACGCGTTCCGTTTATAGTTATGCATAGTTATCATTTGACTATTCAAATAATCAAAAACCTTACACCTAATGAGACAACATGAATATTAGTCAGAAAAGCAATTATATAATGTTGTAAAATTAAAAATGAAGTTTTCTTGTCGCTCCTTCTATGGTTTCGCGAACCTTTTAGCCCACTGCATCCGTCTACCTCCTCACCACTTCTTTGGCGCACTGACGTGTGAAGTTTCTAACGGGTGTGTCCGTCCCAGTAGCGGCGTGGAGAGGCGCAATTTAGCGCGGCATGTTGGGGCCCCGGTCCCCCGCCCTTTAGCACATCGCCGCGGGGTCGCGCGGGGGCAAGCAGTGCTTCGCCCCAGCGCCAGCTGACTACGTGTCGCTGGGTCGGCTGAACCGAGAAGCGCGATCGCGGCGCGCTGACCCAGTTGTCGACCCATCTTCCCGCCGCCGGCAGCAAATTCTCTCCTACCCACCAGTGGCGGATGTTATGCCCCCCTCTAAAAGGCTTAGGGTTTTCGTTCCTTTAAACGGCACAATTAATTTATATTAAATATTTATATTAATATTAAATTATATTAAATATTTATATTTATATTAAATTAAATATTTATATTAATATTAAATTATATTAAATATTTATATTTATATTAATTAAATATTTATATTAATATTAAAATTATCTAATAATTTACAGTAATATTACATTATCATACACAACAAAAATTATATACAACATAATAAATATGTTTATTATTTAACAAAATATATGATCCCCCCAAATTATAGGCTGGATCCGCCCCTGCTACCCACCACCCCTGTCCGCCCGCTTCCCTCGTACCATTTGCCTCCCGTCACCCGCCACACGCAATCCGCCCGCTATTCGCCCGCTATCCACCCACCGCCATCCGCGACCGGTAACCTGCCACCCGTTATTCGCCAACCACCACTCGCCATGCGAACCGGCTCCCGCCACTCTCTACCCGACACCCGCAACCCGCCACTCTCGACCCTCCACACACCAACGGCAACCCGCTACACGCAACACGCGACCCGCCGCACGCGAGCCGCCAACCGCCACCCGCAGCCTACAGCCCGCCACACTCCGCCCGCCATCCGAAACACGCGACCCACCACCCGCCACCCAGACCCGTCACTCGCCACCCGACAACCGCCATTTGCGGTCCGCCTCCCCCGCCGCACGCCGACCGCTTCCCCCAACACGTCACACGCCGCCCGCAACCCGCGACCGTCAACCCGCCACCCGCCATTCGACAAACACCACCCCGCCAGGGACCCGCGGCACGGCACCCGCAACCCAGGACTCTCGACCCTTCACACGCCAACAGCAACCCGCAACATGCGACACGCCACTAGCAACCCGCCAAACTCCATCGGCAGCTCCCCACACTCCACCCGCAGTCCGAAACACACGACCCGCGATCCACTAATCGCCGCCACCCAGCCCGCCGCACGCCACCCTCCAACTGCCACCCGCCAACCGTCAACCGCCAACTTCCACCCGCCAAACCGCCAACCGCCACCCGGGACCCGCCACATAGCACCCGCCAACCGCCACCCGCGAATCGTCACCCGCCAACTGCCACATGCCTACCGTCACCCGCCACCCGCCAACTGCCACCCGCCAACCGCCGACCGCCACCCCGCTAACCGCAACCCGCCAACCGCCACTCTCGAACCGCCATTCGCCAACCGCCAACCGCAACCGCCAACCGCCACCGGCCAACCACCACCCGCCACCTTGTGCCCGCCACTCGCCGCATGCCCACCGCTCGCCCACCGCAACCCGCAACATGCCACACGACACCAGAAACCCGCGGCCCGCAACCTGCTATTCGTCACCCGTCACCCGTCACCCGCCACCCGTCGCCCGCCACCCGTCGCCCGCCACCCGCCACACGTCATCCGCCACCCGCTACCCGCCGCCCTCCACTCGCCAACGCGATCCTAGCACTGCCACCCGACACTCGCCACCCGCGCCAAGCCAACTGCCAGTCGCAACCCGCCAACAGATGTCCGTGACTCCACCCACTACTCTCCACCCGCCAGATGCTATCAGCCACTCGCCACCTGCCGCCCGCTACCAGCCACTTGCCACTTGCCACCTGCCACCCCGCTACCCGGCAACCACCCTCAAGCGCCTCCTCTCCATTCGCCAGACACTTCCAGAGTAGAGCAGGATAAGCAGACCGAGGCACGCTTGCGGGGCAGAGCTGCGTTCGGCGGTAGCGAGCGAGTGGTTGGGGCGTGACGGGACACATCACTCGCTCTTTCTCTCCCTCTCTGTCTCACATAAAGACACGCGCGCGAACTATTTTGACTTCCATGGCCGCAACCATGGTTCCTCAGTCCTTGTCCACCGCTCGAACCACAAGCCAGTCGCTTGGTCGCAAAGGGCCCACGGCCGGAAACTATCCTCTAGCGAATCGCTCTGCCTGTTTCCCCTTTCTCCTCGTACACTCTCTCCACCCGTTTCATAACACTAACTGCGGAGTAAGTTCAGAAACAGCATTGCCGATGTCTCTGCAAACAATTCTGTCAGGAAGGTTCTATGTGTTGAACCCAATGGTGATGTATTTTCGACAGTAGCTGTAAGTAGGTCAAAAATCAACGGCCCTGTGAGCTTCTAGCGACCGGCTGCTCTCATCGGAAGTTTTCCATGGTTAACTAATGACCAAGTAGTACCATAGTACTGCTCTGCTGGGAAGATGTAACTGAGGGGGAGGGAGTGCCCGCAAGTCGACGTGTAGGTCGGAGCCGGGTCTCATCTTCCAGCTGGAGAGGGACGCCATCACCGTCCAGGATAAAACGACACACAAACATTCCTCCTCCACCCCCACATTCTTCCCAGTGTCCGCCTCCAACCCCGCGTGCAAGCCCGCTTCCACCATTGATCCCGCCTCAGTCCCGCTTCCGTCTCAGTCCCCACCTCCACCTCAGCCGCCGCCTCCGCCTCAGTCCCCGCCTCCGCCTTGACCACGCATCCGCCTCAGTCCCCGCCTACGCCTCAGTCCCCGCCTACGCCTCAGTCCCCGCCTACGCCTCAGTCCGCATCTACGCCTCAGTCCCTGCCTACGCCTCAGTCCCCGCCTACGCCTCAGTCTCCGCCTACACCTCAGTCCCCGCCTACGCCTCAGTCCCCGCCTACGCCTCAGTCCCCGCCTCCGCCTCAGTCCCTGCCTACGCCTCAGTCCCCGCCTACGCCTCTGCCACCGCCTCCTCCTAGCCCCGCCTCCTTCTCAACCCCAACTCCGCCTCAGTCCCCGCCTCCATCCTAAGCCCCGCCTCCACTTCAGTTCCCGCCTTCGCCTCCATTCCCCTTCTCAGTCCCTTCCTGCGTCTCTATCGCCGCTTCTTTTCTGCCCACACCTCCATCCCCGCCCCGCCACCACATCGCGCCCTGCGAGACGCGCGCGTCGGGAGTGATTCCGCGCTGAAGTTGGCCTCATCGGAGGCCCCGAAACAAAGCGCCTTAATAAAGCACGAGCGAGTCGGCCGCGGCGCTGCACAGCTCGTCAACGTCCTCATCAGCCTCACGCGGAGAAAGATAAAGATTTATTCACGAGTGAGGAGAACACTTGGCGCTGCGAATGCGATGAAGCCGCGCCGCGGGCCGAATGGCCTATCGCCCATTTCCTCTGAATGCCCTGCAAACAAGATAATCATCGGACTCGCACACGGGATTCCTTTTATGTGCTCTAGGCGTACTATAAATATTGCATCCATTTTTATACTTACAGAATGCCATTAATATTTACAGACCTCGCTTTCACAAACAACACTTTTCAAACACATTAAATTCCGTTACATGAAAAGGGTAAAGTAAAATATCAGATGTTTTGTGATGAGTTAAGTTACTTTAAGTATCCTATTTCATCACGTAAAAATAAATTTAATTTATTGACTATCAAGATTAGTTTCCGTATGAAATGAAAGGCAATCAGTTATTAATTTGTGAATTTATTTCCTCGGTTTCTTTAAATACCACTACGTTTCGTGGCCAGTTGCAGTCATATCAGGTGAAACCAAAAATAGCAAGATTAAAAACGGTTCACTTAAAGATTAAATAGCACAACAAACTAGAAACGTTAATAATTGCGGGAGAAAACTATCAAGTACGAAGTCAACATTTTTAATTTCCTTCAACTATTCACCATTCCTGTCATTTTGTAATTCTTTGAGGTAAGTCTCCATTTTTCTTGTACTCCAACTTGTTTCATTTTGTGGAATTCCAGTTTAATAGGATGTAACCGCATTATCCGTAGTGGCAAAATGCCAAATTAAATGCGGGGACGAAATTCCTTAAGTTTCGCTAGGCTTAGGTTATTACATGATTCTAATTTATTCCCTCGCAGCATTGCATATTTCTCAGGAATATGGAGAAAGGTGATTTACAGGGCAAATCCAGAAAGTAAGATTCCCTAGGTCTTCAACAAAAACAGAACACAATTTCACCGGAAAACTTTATTGTAGCAAATGCGACACGTGCTGCACTATTTCCTCCATAATCACTACCAGAATGAAGACATTTCTCTTACCGTCGGATCAACATTTGTATCCCTATGTCGTCCGAAGAAGTTTGCCGCCAGTGATAGGCAGCTGCGACTCCGCGTCACTGCGAGCTACCAGGGCCAGACAGCAATCTCTTAAGGGAAAAAAAGGCGAAAATCGCGGAGGGTTATTAGGAGGGGCAGATCCGCACTATAGGGTAGACACACACACACACACACACGGCCTGGATTATTACAGATCTGCTGCAGCAGTTCCACTGAGAAGCGTTTGATTAATAGAGACCGGACTTTTATGTAATTACATTTTTTTTTTACCTACCGTTCTCAAAATTCTAATCATGGCTAATAATAGCCCTCCCAACACAATATCGAATTTTTTCGTTACATATTTTTACATATTTAGTACTATATTACATATTTTACATATTTTCCTGTTTTCACAATATATTTTCTTATTTTATCAATTTTCTTCTATTTAATTTCATATGTTTTTGATTTATTGAAGATGTATTTTAAAAAAATCAGCATTTTTTCCTCCATTATTGGAGAAATATAGGCGTCCAATGCATCATTGACACCGCGTTTTGTGAACTATGATCTTAATTTCCGAGAAAAATTTGCGATCACTGACGTGTAACACTTCGATGAATGTGTTACAGTGCATGTTTGCTGGTCGTAGATCTCGCTAGTTTGTGCGATGGCTACTATTGCGATTAGTTTGGCTGCTAAACTACGGTCCTGGATTACAGTAGATTAAGCTTTTACTCCTGACGAGAAAGTTGTATGATGTATAGTGAGCAGTTTTTCTAAATGTAATTTCTTGCTATGAAAATGGTTTTTAATTAGAGAATTTTTACATATTATATCCCATTTTACATATTTATTACATATTCGTAATATTTTTATTACATATTTATGTACATATTTTGACGTTTTATACTACATATTTATCCGGTCTCTATTGATCAATCACACTTCTGGCCCGATCTCGCTCTCCACTTTCAGAGATGCATGCAGCTTTCAGAAATGCATGTCCGGTCAGCATTACGCGTTTACAGTAAGGCAGCGTTGCAGGTAGATGAAAAAATGTTGTACCTGCCGCAGGCGGCAGACTTCTACAACACAGGGATACAAATGCTGAAACTACGGTATGAGAAATGTCTCAGTTCTGGTGATGGGTATGTCGGAAAATGGTGCAGCATGAGTAGTTACTACAGTAAAGTTTTCCCACGAAACTGTATTTTGTTTTTACTGATAATCTAGGGAAACGTACTTTCCGGCCGCGCATCGTAATTAACCTAGTACTATTCATGAAAATCAGAAAAATTAAACTGCATTTGTTTCGGTATTCAAAGCAACCTCAAGAATATTCACGTTCTAGGTGAATCATTCTGACATTGAAATATTTGATAGCATTGTCTATTTTTTGTACAGTCCACAACCGTTTCCCGCAGTCCTTTATGTCACGAGGACAATTTCCATTCCAAGAACATTCTCGCGAAATAGATGTGTGAACATTGGTATGGGTCTTGCGTACGGCAAGCGCATTGCGGCGAAACAGAATAGCAACGGCATCAAAGGGCTCAGCGGCCGTTCTTTCCCGCTAACGAGAAATGTCCGCGGCCCGCGATCAGGAGGCGCAATGCGCCATAGAAGCAAGGAAAGTGACCAAAGGAGAGGAATTCACGCACTTGGTGAATTAATTAGTTTACGTTTGTATTGTATACATTTAAAAAAATATTTAATACGCCTGTAACAAGTAATGTACTTCAGCTTCCGAGTCAATGACCCCCATCTCGATCAGGTTTTTGTCCAGTTTCGCTGATCCATTGAGCAAATGCTGAGATGGCCCCTTGTTTTGCTCCTGGACGTAATTGTAGCTTCAGTGTGGGCACGTTGTTGAGCACTCCTTTTGCTTGTAATGATAGGAGTAGAACTGATGTTAATTACTAATTTGTTAGCAATGCAGAAGAATCAAATCAGCAATTCATTTACCGTTGAAATTGATTTTCTGTAACTCGGGAACAAACAATTTTCAAATTTTTATTTTTCTAAAATAATAATTATTTTCTAAATTCTTGTTTCTAGTTTTTCAAATGTCGCTGCTGTTTTTTGGTGTTTTTTTTTGTTTTTTTTTATTCTGGGCCTCAAGAAAATGTGCGCAGATAATCTCCTTCCCCACACGTCATATACAGTTTTTACTGTTTTTTGACCAAATAAATAAAATAAAAAATAAAAAACTTAGACGAGGCGCTTTCCACTTTCTCGCCGAACGTCATAAGAAGAGAAAGTATTGTAGTCGTGCGCCGCAAATCCGCGATTTTTCGACAAAAATACCGCCTTGTCGGACCCTGGAAAAGAGAAAGCGGATACATCTTTTTCTTGTTTGTAGCAAATTACTTCCTCTAACTCATGTAGTCAGAATCCGTGTTTTGTGGGTCCTTGATATTTAAAAATCGATTGACGTTAAAACGTGTGTCCTCCGTCCGTCGAAGTCTATCCATTTTTGCGTCTGTCCGTTTGTCCTTCCATGCGTCTGTTTGTTCGTCCATCTGATATAGTTTTTTGAAATGAATGCACCAAAGTAAACAATTTAACCTGCCATTCGATCGTTGGTGATCTCTAAGATCAAAGTGGAACATTTCGAATACTGTTTGGATCATTTCAGTACCATGAATAACTTCCACATCATTGCTTGAGTTCCAGACAACACGAGTTCTCCCAAACAACACAGCTTGATGATTGGCCTTACAATCAGGGCCACGTATCACATGTGAAATTTCGTTATAAGAAGTTTCCCACCACATGTTCTTGGGGGAGAAAGTTCATCTTTGTCTCACCTACTGTACATGCCCTAGAACAGGGCTTTCCAACTGGCGGACCGCGGGCCGCATGCGGTCCGCCGGAACTTCTTGTACCGCACGTGACTGAAAAATTTTATTACAGCAATGAAATACAATACAGTTGCCCAAAATACCTTATTTTCATTTAATTATATATTAATCATGTTGAATAGAGTCCTATCTAAGATATTTCTTTTCACTATAATCTCAGTAGTTAGGGTAAAAACCTTAAATTACGGTGCGGCCCGTGGCTTAATTAGAATTTCATATGTGGCACATAAGCTCTTCCCTAAGTTGGACAGCCCTGCCCTAGAAGTTTGGAACATTTATTCTTTGACATAGAAACGCGCAGAAAAACTTTTTGTCCACTGTTATTGTTTCCAAATTATGTATATCAATTTTAAATTAAATATGTATTATGAAAGAAACAAACCCTATTCATTACGAAATTTGACGCGCCTTCTTCGGGGTTAGTATTAAAATTTTCTGCTATTAACCTCGGAATTTTTTTATGTTCTTGATGGAAAATGTTTACATTCCCGAAATCAATTCTGTACTTTCGCTCTTTCTATATATAAAAATGTCATTTAATATATGAAGTAGTTCTAAAATGTTCTTTCTATGTTCATCTATTCGTTTTTTAAATGTTCTCGTAGCTTTCCCTATATAGTATTTCGGTGAGCAATCATGGCATCCAATTTGGTATATAACATTGTCATAGGTAGGGATGGGATCCTTCTTATTGGTAATTAAAATTGCTTACTAAATATTTTATGTATTGACATAATTCCATTTATTTTGAAAACCTCTTTAAGAGGCACTTGGAAAAATAATTTTGTCCATTTGAATTTCAGACTAAAGTTCTTTATTTATTTTAATGTGTGCGTCCGTTTATATATGCATTTATTAACAAAATGTTGCGGATAATTATTAAGTGCAAACATTCCTCACGATATTTACATTTTGGTGACAAAAGTTTGGTTCAGAAAGTTTCAAGGCTCGATCAACCAATCTGTAAGTTACCCTTTAATTTTTCTTGCTGTTTTTCGCATGGTTAGAGAGAGAGTTTAAGGTTATGTTTCTATTCGTTCGTTTTCGTTACCAAATGGTATATCCCTTCTTAGAGATCGCAATATTAAGAAAATTAATCGCGTCGTATTCCCCAATATCTACTGTTAATTGGATATATTTATTGCATCTGTTAAATTTTGCCATGGTTATCTGTATCCTATTTTTCTCAGTATTCAAAATGGTATCATCTACGTCTTTTTGGTAAAATAAAACATTGCATTTCTTTAACTCGGATTTTTTTTAAACCAACGGCACTTTGGCAAAAAGACTACCCTTTGCGCTCTCTATGGGTGTCCCTACAGTTTGTTGAAAGATTTGTTCATTACATTTGAGTGTTTTGAAGGAGAATTCTAATAGCTGTTAGATTGATTTCTTTCGGGGTCATTCGTTGGCATATGTCCTTGGATGTGGCATCTCCCGAATAGTCAAGTAAATTTTGTGGGAGTTCCACCACGTTTCTCTTTCCTTCCACGCTTCTTCTATGCCCCTTCCCAGCCCCGACCTTTCTACTCCTTCTCTATGTCCCCTCTACAACCCGTCCCCAAGCCGCTCCCTACATTCTCAGCGTTCTCTCGACGCCCTTCACCGCCCCTCCATGTCCTCTTCACTTCCTGCTTCACGGTGTAAATCTGCTTTACTATTCAAACACATAAATTCCGTTACGTCAAGAAGGGTAAAATAAAAATATCAGATGTTTTGTGATGAGTAAAGTTATTTTAAGTATCCTATTTCATCGCATAAAAATAAATTTAATTTATTGACTATCAGGATTAGTTTCCGTATGAAATGAAAGACAATCAGTTATTAATTTGTGAATTTATTTCCTTGGTTTCTTTAAATATCAATATGTTTCGTGGGCAATTGCAGTCACATCAGGAGACCTGCCCCGCCCGTATCCAACCGCTACGACTCGCCCCTTCTTCCTCAATGCCCCTGTGTGGAACTTGCTCGCTTAGTTACAACTACGTTTACAGTCTTCTCTGCCCAACGTCAATAGCTGTACTACGTTCCTTCACACGACGCGGACCAACATTCTTATGTCTTCCTCAGCTCTGTCGCTTCCCGTACTTTTCGTTTCATTGTCCTCTTTTGCTTTAAGTTTATCTCAGCTGCAAGCATGGTTCTCGGCGACGTTACCTTTAAGGAGCTCTGCTTAGTCCAGTGGTGTCAAGGTCTTCTACTGGTGGCAGTGGCACGCGTCGTTGCACTGTAGCATGCCACGAGCTTCTTTGCGCAACTAGCGTTGCGAAAGGAAACTATTAGTAACCTTGCCGTTTTACAATAGAGATGGCGTTGTCTTTGGTGGGGGATAATGTATTGCGTGGAAGGGAGATTTCGTCGTGGCATTCGTGCCACGCACTCCTGCTCGTAACATCGACATTGACAACACTGGCTTAGGCGATGAAGTGACGAGTTACCTTCGCTATTACCATCTTCACCGTTATCAATAACTACGGCCACAACGGTCACTATCACTTTCCTCAAAATCATGTATGTAATCACATATTAGTACTGATATGCGTACGTCTCTGATATCTCCATCGCCGTCTATATTATCTTAGTTGTAATCACCGTTAGGCAGCACCACCTCTCTTGCAGGAATCGTGCCCTCCTGTCATATTAGCTGCTGCGTCTTCTCCCTTGGCCACAGGCCCGCCTTGGAGCCGGCCCCGCCCCCGCCGCCGCGCCGCAGGTCGCCGGCGATTTATGCGCGCCTCATAAAGTGCGCGGCGCCTTCCCGCGCCGCTTGGCAGCCGCCGCGCCCGGAACAGGCTGGCGGAGGGAGCGAAAGAGGAAGCGGGAACGGAACTGGAAGTGGGAGCAAAAGAGGAAGCGGGAACGGAAGTGGAAACTGGAGAGAAAGAGGAAGCGGGAGAGAAAGAGGAAGCAAGAGAGAAAGGAAGTGGGAGAGAAAGAGGAAGCGAGAGTAGGAGCGGAAGACGAAGCGGGAACGAAGTGGAGGTGGGAGCGAAAGCTGGAGCGAGAAAGAAAGAGGAAGCGGAAACGGAAGTGGGAGCGAAAGCGGGAGCGGAAGCGAAAGAGGAAGCGGGAACGGAAGTGGAATTGGGAGAGCAAGAGGAAACAGGAACTGAAGTGGTAGTGGGAACGAAAGAGGAAGCGGGAACGGAAGTGGAATTCGGGGAGCAAGAGGAAACAGGAACTGAAGTGGAAGTGGGAGCGAAAGAAGAAGCTGGAACGAAAGTGAAAGTGAGAGCGAAAGAGGAAGCTGGAACGGAAGTGGAAGTGGGAACGAAAGAGGTTGCAGGAACGGAAGTGGGAGCGAAAGCAATAGCCGGAGAGGAAGTGGGAGCGAAGCGACAGCGAATGTGGAAGCAGAAGCGGGATTGGGTGCGGGAGCGGGAGCGAGAGAAGCAGCAGGAGAGAGCGGGAGCGAGAGAGGCAGGTGCAGGGGCGGAAGCAGGCGCGACGGTCGTGGGCCCCGCTTCGATCCCCGGGCAGAGGCTCTGCGCGCACCCGATTTATGGGCGGGCGACACTCCCCCCCTCCACCACCTCGATTTCTCCTCCGCGCTCCCTCCTCAGATTCCACTCCCCTCTCCTCGCCCCGCCTTCACTTGGCGCCGCTTTCGCCTTTCCCCGCGCCCCCCGCCTCATGAACTGCCCTGCGCGACTTCCCCAGTCTCACGACTGCTGATAGCCTTAAACGCATTTTGAAGTGAGGAATCCGCTGCAGTCAAGAACTTCAATATTTGCTCTAGAATGGGAGGTTTAGTGAGGGATCAGATTCAGCTACTACGGGCACCCATTTTTCGTTTAGTTACCAGAAACATTTGGTCTGGATTGTTAATGTAATGTTCGCCGGTTGTTGATCAAAGAAACCACATGAAACTTCCGATCAGAGCTGCCGACCGCTAGAATTTACTCCACTCCAGACTGAAAGCGTCCTAACTATGTATGTGAGTAGTGTGGAGACTCTTGAACTCCAGAGATATCCAGCTTTCCAGAGATAAGGGGCAAATTGTAGCATCGCAGGTAGCATAACATCTTTCCAAATTTGGATAAGGTTTTATTAAATCTCTTTCTCTCCTTTGCAATTATGTTAATTTCCGTTCAGTTTATTGTAAGGAAATTCCTCTTTCGCTCCCCCTTCCGGAGTTACATTCTGGATTCGCGTCATTTTAATTTTAGATATTTCCTCGTCTTTCAGTTTTGACATGCATTTCTTACTTTATCTTTTTTCCTCATAAACCTTCCTTAGTCTCTATTTTCATTCACTTCTAATTTTACATGAATTCTTAAATCAACCATATTTCCTACACTTAATACATTTTCCTAATTATTTACTATCTCTTGCTTTAATAACGTCTTCTTTTATCTCCTATCTTCATCTTTCTTCCCTAATCGGGTATAACATTTAATATAGAGTTTCTCAGTAGCAATACTTTTACACTTATGCTTAACACACAAAGTATACTTTATCCTGTCATTTTACTATCCTTCTCTGCCATTTATCACATTTTCTTTACATTCTTTATCTTCCTTCCCAGCCACGGGGAAAATTTAATCTGTCTTGTCAATGACCTTGAACAAAAATACTTACTCTATTTACTAATTTACATGACCTCGCCTATCCTTCTTCCTTCCTAGTTCTGAAAAGCTCCTAACACGTGCTACCACAATGCCGGTCCCTTGATCTTAGATCCTCCGTTTTAAAACTATCCAGCATAGTATGCTACCCTCATATCAATATCATTTACTTTTGCCGGTACAGCTTACCAAATCACATAATATTTCAACGTACATTATATATTTATCAATACTATAATTTCTCATGCAAAAAGGCACAAAGGCACATTCATAGCTAATTTATTTAACCTAATTTATTTAACCTAAATATATTTTATTATATAGGAGCGAATATTTTGTCAACAAAACTTAAAAAAAAACACGCTCTTTTTCTGTATTCAAAATTTGACTAGAATATGGATTAGGATAGAGATCACAGAATTATGAAAACGTGCACAATTTTCACTTCTCCCCATAGCTCGTCACACATAGTTTTAAACTGTTTTTTGATGTAAGTAAATAAATAAATAAAACAATCCTTTTATTTACACTTTCTTCCAATTTATCCTCAGATCTTAGCCCAATACCACTTCTTCCATTACTTTGTCGACAACCATTATCAATCCATTTCCCTCTATCCATTGTGCATTTAATTACTCTTGTTTACCTCTTTTCCCTTCTTCTTATAATATTGCAATCTGCATAATATCTAATATACTAATTTCTCCTTAATCTGATCCATATACATCCCGTCACTATAGAAATAGATAAGAGGCGTTGTTAGGTCGTAATTTTTCCGCAAAGCTTTTTCGGTCGCCATCTTCAGTGCTACAAAAATAACTCCATATTTAAATAAATAAAATTTTGTGAGTAGTTGCCGAATTCTGTTGAAAGTAATCGGAGAGCTTTTCTTCTGGTGTCAATTATTCAATGAATGTCAACATCAGATTTATGAAACATCAGCAGTAATGGTGGTGTTGAAAAAATTAGGCCCTATAATTCTTGTGGAACCACACACAAATATTTACGTCCCGAAGTGGTTCTTTGTGAAGCAGACGAGGGTTTTCTGCCCTCTAATAGCGGGTATTTTGCTGTTGACCTATCCACTCAGATGAAATTACGCTTCATCAGAAGAAGTCGTAGCAAGATCGCAATCATCGTCGTACACGCTCTGCAAAAAATATTCTGCAAAGCGTACTTGTTCTTCTGGATCACGGGGTTGCATGGTGTGAGCAACGGTGGCCTTGTAAGGCCGGAGCTTTAAAAATTTAGTGGCTGTCCTAGCTGAGTTCTTGGATGCACGTACCTGTAGTACGACACACCTCAAAGATTTTCTTGGAGATCCTTGTAACGTGGCAGAGATTTCATCCACCTTCCCTTCTCTCAGGACATGGCGCTTTCGTGCTTTGTTAATCAATTAAAATTCTATGGGTGCGAGGTTTCTTGACAAGCCTGAAAATTGTCGACCGATGTGGAATATTCACGCCCGGAAATTTCTTAATAAACCCCTTACGGCACTTACTGGCAGACTTAATGCGAAGGTGTCGTAAAGAAATAACCTCTGCTTCAAAGAAAATATCATTATGCACAGTTGAACGTTCTCGGGATTCTGGACCGGTTGAGGTGGCTCAGTGCATCAACTCATATCACTACAGTGCCTCTGACCGGGAGATCCTAGGTTCGAATCTCCACGGAGGCAGGGTTTTCGACACTAGCTTGTCAACTAGGTCGAATTCAGTCGCTGACTGGGGAGAATTCTCTGGGGGAGAATTCTCGCGGCCGGCTGCTCTGATCAGTAGTTTCCGTGGATTCTCCGATCAACACCAGGCGAATGCCGGAGCAGTACGCTTACAAACGGGCCATGGACCGGGCGCGATCTTTCCTTCATCTTCCTTGTCTTATCATCATCCCTTATACACACACACACACACATATACACATACACTAACATGCACTACCCTACCACACATGCAGGAAGACCGGTCGTGTGCTTAGAGCTTCTCCCGGCTGGGGCAGTGCCCCGCTGGTAGGAGATACTTGGTGGAAGAAAAACCTCGCTAGTCGACTGTAGTTCTGCGCCGGATCTCACTACCCTGCAGGGGATAATCACCGTCACCTCCCGATTGAAAAACAAGCACTATTCTTACGAGACGAATGACCTAAGTAGTTGACGCGCCCGGAATCACTAACAATCAATCAATCAATTAATCAATCGACGAACGTGCCGGATGAGCGGGGGCCGTATTGACAAGTCCCGAGGCACCGAGGGCTTGATTGCTGAGGCAAACGGCGCGTCATCTTCGGGAAAGATGAACTGTACACCCGGTATATGGAAACTAATAAAATTATAGGAAATCAACAATCAGGGTTTAGAAGAAACACTAGTGTGAAATTATGATACAAGCAGTTTTAGATGGTTGGAAGATTACTATTTATGTAGGCGTTATGTTCTTGGATCTCTGGAAGGCAATCGAAACTTTTGATAGGACGTTGCGTATTGAGAAAATGTATAAATGAGGAATCAAAGGCGTAAAAAGTATTTTATTTCATATCATAAGAATAGAAAGGAAAAAGGAAAATATAAAATGTTATCTCATATGAAATGAGTAGGGGAGGACGGGCATAACGGTGAAGCTAAGGTTATCTGATTGTGTAAACTTATATTGAATTGATTTAGAAGCTTCAAAATCATACAATACACGCATTAACCATCCTAGTGTGTATAAACATTTTTTCGTTGTGTTTTGAAAAAGGGAAAGTACCTAAATAATACATTTCTCAAGAAGTACCCGATTGGCCATTATGCCCTACCTCTGTGGGCATAATGTCCCCCGCAAATAAAAAGTGATGCCTAAATAGAGAAAACGGGTTCTAAATTAGAAAAAAAAATGTAACATTTACAGGACCGTAAGCCACTATAGTGACGTGAGTGGGGTCAAAATTTTCGCCAATAAATCAGTGATATTGATGAAAATGATCTAGCATTAAAAACAAAGAAGTTGACCAAAAACCAGCCGGTCCTGTAAAAGTAAGGGAAATGAAAACTCATTTAAATTTAAGAAGCAAATTTCAATCATTTAAATACAAAAGATTTTTTTTTCAAAACTATGTATTAAAGAAAAACATCTTATAATGAAAAAAAAATTTTAGTAAGTTTAGGAACAGTTTTCACATAAATATCCATCGTCCTCTTCCCCGACACAAGCACACAATTCATGAGCCCACAATCCACATCCTGGACACTTGACACATCGCTCGTGGGAAGTTGAAACTAAAAATGATTCACAACAATGTAAACAGGCGTAAAAAGTATTTTATTTCATATCGTAAGAATAGAAAGCAAAAAGTAAAATATAAAATGTTATCCCATATGAAATGAGTAGGAGAGGACGGGCATAACGGAAATTTTTTTTGAAACATCGTTTTTGTAGAAACATGGTTTTCGTGTCTTCAAACAGGTGTCTTTCAGCAGTGTTGACCAGGGGTTTCGTAGCTGTTCTCTTTGGATTTTTATGAATATTCTTAACATTTTTTTCTTCGCCTATTTTGCCTTTCGTAACTTTTTGTTTTTCTTTTGCTTCCTTATTAGCTTTTAGCGCAATGGGGCACACTGGTCACTAAGGCGGGCACTTTGACCATCTACTGGGTATACCCACCCAGACGCCATTAGCAAAACCTTACTGTCAGTTGTCAAGAACAACGACGAGTCATTTCTCAATACTGAATTTTGTAGCCAAGTTCCCACTTTTACAACAGTAATATTTGAAAAATCTAACTTGTTACTTAAATTTATAATAATTTCATGAAGTGAGGACTTGCATTAGATCATAGGGTTCGAAAAACACGAAAATTCCAATAATTCTTGACGTAGTTCGTTCCTCTTCTCGTGATTCAAGACAACTAAGGGGAGTGTAAATGTAATCGTCCAACGTTTGCCACAGGATAACATCACTTTTTTGCCTTATAAACCTGCTTGGCCATGATGCCTGCAGTGGCCATTGTTCCCGTCCTTCCCCTATAGATTTACGTGGACCGCAATGGCCAGTTTTGGTTTCAACATTGTTTAATTAACATTAACATTGTTTAGCGTTAATGACTTAATCAAATATATGATAAACCTATTTGGTAATCATTGCAAAATTCAATTATTTGCCGATGACACTTTATTCTGTATGTAATTGGAAAAACGGAAGCGGATATTGAATTTAAATTGCATCGTTTATTTATTACGAAATATGAATGGTTAGGGATAAACAAATTAAAAACAAATGTTAAAAAACATAAATTTTGTATTGTACATAGTATAAGAAATATATAATGAAATTAATCACCACCGACGTAAAGAAATTACAACCGATATACAAAATAAAATATTTGGGGCCATTATCGATAGTGAATTAAATTTTAAAGGTTACACATGGTACTGAGTTAAGAAAACGGACAAAAAATTAATATTTGAAACAGTATTGAATCGGTTATAAATGCCTATACAATATGCCAAATGTTTCTTATATAAATACATAGTTGCACCCCTTTTTTATCACTGTGCAAAAATATTAATTGGAAACCCAAAATAAGGAATTAAAAAGCTACAGGTGCAACAAAATAGGCTTTGAGGGTAATAATTCAATGCAATAGATGCACTCCAGTACTCGACATGGTAGAAACTGAAATTTATGTCAATATAGCAGAATAATTATAAAGTGATACTTTTATATTTAAATTAATTTTCAGATAATAGGAAATTTAATAAACAGAATTCAAAGAGAGAAAGGTTAAAAGTCTAGTAAAACAAAACAACTACAACATTTATACATTACCATTATCCAGCCAAAAACAGGTTATTTAATGACGAATGTCATTTAATAATAAACCGCCGTTAGAAATTTAAAATTGTGATAAAATAACAGAATTTAAAGGAAAAAAATCACATAATATCCAAAGAAGAAAGATTATGCTGTCCATAATATAGTAAACCTATAGATTTAATCACATTAATATGTATTTCATGTAACAAAAACCGAGAAGGCTAAAACTATCTAAATTTTCCTGGGTTTCTGCGCGTTCCTGTGCGTGAGTCTGTGAACGTTAGTGCCTCTCTGTCGCACTGATTGACTGCCCGCGACTGTCTGCGCGCCTCTGTGCCTGAGTATGTGTGTGTGCATGTGTGCCTATCCTCCGGACTGGCGCTTCCGCCGTGCCGTGTTTGTCTCTGTTGCCCCACACCCGCCCCCGCCCCCGCCCCCGCCCCTGCGCCCACGCCCGCGCCCGCCCCCCCCCGGCGCCCACAACCCGCGCCCACCCCACGCGCCCACCCCCTTCCGCACCCGCACCCCCGCGCCCGACCCTTTCCGATCCCGCACCCCCCCGCGCCCGACCCCCCGCGCCCTCCCCGCCCGCCCTCCGCGCCCACCTCCCCCGCGATCCCCCCCGCCCCCCTCTCCGCCCGCCACCCCGCCCCCACTTCCTCCGCGATCCCCCCCGCCCGCCACCCCGCCCGCCCCCCCGTGCCCCCCGCCCGCCCACCCGCTGATCAACACCACCCTCTCTGGGGGAGCCCCTCCACGCACGGCCACTCGCCCCGGACTCTCGCGCTGGGAGCAGTGAGCTCATGAATGATAAAACATGCATCCAACAGTAAACAAATTTATAAATATCTGAAAAAGGTTTCTCAAAGCTTTCTTTAATAATTAATTTTTCACCTCACGAGTAGTCTTTCCCTTGACCTACGACACACCAACGTACATTATGTCCAACAAAGGGGACTGAACAATACGTCTTTGGACTGAAGTTAAATTTGTGTGTGTGTGTGTATTCAAAGTGTTTGTAGAAGGAATACGTGCTGCTAAATCACAGTCATGAAAGAGTTACACCTATGCTTCGTCAATTTATCAGTTGTAGAGATTCAAACGTTGAAAATGGGACAATTTTCCTTATCGCGCTCGTAAACGCAAACTCTTGTGACCAAAGTGGCCGTCGAGAGAAGTTTTAGTGCTCTTTGGCGGATTATTGAAGGTCTCGTTGCTGGTACTGATTATCTGCTATCACGCAAGAACGCGCGTACAAATTGGATTGAATTGAGAGATCCCGTACTCTGTTCAGTTGCCAGTCTTTCCATCGGTAGAACAGCTGACACAGCAACGGACGTTTTATCCAATGTTATGACTGAACTGATTCTTGTCATTTAGTAATAATGGATTACGCGAATTTACTGATAAACAAATAACATTTTTTCTTGCCGCTGAGTGAAAAGAGGTAACTTTCACTAATTTACAGACGCTGCGAAAACGTGATATGAAGTCAGAAATGTAACGCGTGCCATTTTTTTGTGGAAATGTGATTAAAAAGTATTGAAATAACAGTGAAATATTTTTACAAATGTTTTGCCTATTTTTTTTTAATTATTCGCACTTTTATACGAACATACTTTCACTAGGTGATATTAAAAATTAAGCGTTCCTTCCAAAACAGTTTTTGAGAATTCTCCGAATGTAGTACGAAGGTTTCGTTTCCCTTACAGTTTTCCAGCAGAAATCAGCTAACAAATTGGCTGACCATCTCCCTTTACAACGTTTTTCCTTACATGCTATCTGTGTGTGAAACAGTTATTCTTGTTCATTAGTAATGACTCCAAAGATAGAAGGGAGAATACAAGTTTGCAAGTAATGCAAATATGAGAAATGTAGTTTCAGAGACATATTACTTCCCATGCTTTTGAACGTTTTAATAGATAATGAATACAAACAGATAAAGGGTACAAACATTCTTAAAACACCTCAAGCTACTTTTTCACAATCGCTTAACAAATCTTCGAAACTGAAATCTTTAAATAAGTAACAGTCTTTTTTAAGGCAATGACATTCCGGTCAGTGTTCGGTTACGAAATGCTTTGTCCTTCCCGTACTGTCCCAATTACAAAAAAACAGCAGAATTTGGTAAAACATGCCAGCATCCCTTTCACGACAACTAACACTGAAACCAGCACAGGTTTTCCATTGATTTTCATTGTAACCAATACTGATAAGTAAAAGAAACAATCGTAGGCGTTGGCACAGGGAAGCGAGAGGGGGACGTGGCCACATTGATCATTTTAAAAGGAACTCCGCAGACTTACGAAATAAACTATTTTATTTCCGGAAATATGTTAAAATCTTGATTAAAATTACGTACTTGCACAAAGATGCATTTCAAAACTTACAGATGTGATAACAAACGGACAGAGGCGTTAGTCTATTACTGTATGCCAGTGGTGTCAAGGTCTTCTACTCATGGCTGTGGCACGCGTCGTGGCACCGTAGCATGTAACGAGCTTTTCTGCGCAACTATCTTCGGGAAAGGGAACTATTACGAGTAGTAGTAACCCCGCCGTTTTACATTAGGGATGGCGTTGTCTCTGGTGGCGGGGTGATGAACCGCGTGGAGGGGCGATTTCGTCGTGGCACTCGTGCCATGGACTCCACTCATAGCATCGACCTTGACAGCACCGCTGTAAGGATTTGAGTGAATATTATTATTGCATTATTGTTTATCGTTATAAAATTTGAAAAATTTTAGCTTTTTACACTATCGTAAAAGTCAACAGGGTTATGCTATGGTAATTCACTCTTTGACTCCCTATATTCCAGTAATTAAAATTATTTTTTAGGTTTATGACTTCTTTATTTTTTGCAAAAATAATACATATATGCCAAACATTGCAAAATACATATTTGAATATAATTTATATTTTCCGTGTCACTACTTGTAATAGTACAATTTAATTCCACAATTTCTGTGCGTATTAACACATTTCAGTCATCACTTGTAAAACTCAGTACTAGGGGGGCGTATTTTAAAGAAATGCCATTTTCTTTTCATTTTACAACAATGCTTTTTTGTACACACATTAATTTTGTTATGATACAAGGAAATTACCCAATTATTTTAAATGACACATTTTTGCATTTTTCGTCCAATTCGACTAATAAGTTGTTTTTTACGTTTTCCCTACATTTTAAAGCACTTTTTGCTGATTTTATCAATTTTAATGTCGTCTGAGATCATAATGGTTCTTGCTTTAAATAATATTTACGAGATAGAACAAAAGTCGGGAGACCAAACATTAGCTTTGTGCTTGTCGCTCTAAGGTGGAAATATTGGAGAGGAAAACCCCGCAACCCGACTTGTTAGTTGGTGCCAGCTCTCACGTCCGAGCGGGAGCTGGAGACGAACACCGCCATCTCCGAGCATATTACACATTGCTCCAAAGGGTTAATACTTGCGATTTTTCTAACTTTGCCCCTCAAGGCCACTCAAATCCCATTTTCGCGATGGAATATGTCACTGTATTTCGCATCTTTCTCAGTCTTTCCACTAGATTTCGCATGGTCGCGACGGTATCCAGCAGTGTCGATCATGCGACTTCTACCGGCAAGACCGAGAAAGACGCGAAATGCCGTGACATATTCCATCGCGATGAAGGGATTTGAGTGGCCTTGAGGGACAAAGTTAGAGAAATCGCAGTATAATGACCATAGTCGACAGGTCCAGAAACAAAATAATCAATCACAAAAACCACCTTACCCAGATACATCCCGCCTATTTCCACAAGCCCTTTGAAATGCTTTGGTGTAGTGGTAGTGAGTGCGTGGGTGCGTTGTGCGCAGACGGCCGAGGAGTACCGCCTGGAGTACGACTCGCGGCGCGGCGCCGAGTACTCGCGCTTCCACGGCTACACGTACGACGGCGTGTGGGCGGTGGCGCTGGCCATCCAGCACGTGGCGCACCGCATCCGCCACTTCCGCAAGAACCAGACGGTGGTGGACTTCCGGTACCGCGACCCGCTCTGGGAGCGGCTCTTCCTCGGCGCTCAAGAACACCTCCTTCGAGGGCGTCACGGTGAGTCCCGCACGTCGGCTTGGCGAGATGATGTTTTCATTGGACATTAAAAGGATAGTTTATATTCTTGAGTCCACTGGGGGGGGGGGGGTTGCTGTTGAGTTCACTATGTGTCCTCAAGTGCTCGACCGTTAAAAATGGGACAACAGTTCCTTTTATTAAGGAGCCTGATGATGTACTAAACAAGTTACGAAACGTTGTGTTCTGTGTGCAAATGTGAACAATAAAGGATTGTCATAAATAAAATTGGATAAGTTTTATTATTAAGTATCATTGGACACTGTGGGGATAAATCACACGTTCAACACGTGTGACATTTGCAGCTGATTGGTTGGAATTACATAATATATTGGCGTTTGGCGGTTCTCCAATATTTTTTGACTGTGTCAGAACGTTACTTGCAAAACACCCGTATGTGAGTCCCATTGATACTTTTGACATGTTCATTGGCAAAATGTGATCATTTTTCACCCACCTTCCAGACCCTAGGAGTTTCTACAGTATATTTTGAGATCATGCTGTATAACACGGTAAAGAGGTATGAGGTTTTGTACGATTTGTAGGCCACCTCCAAGATGTATCAAACATATTGGAGACAGGAAATTTAGAATTTTGCACAGTATGATGTAAGGATCAACATAAGTTGCTCATGCAACGCTCAATTGCACACATTACGCTGTGTAGCATCCCACACCTTAGTTCTTTATTCAAAAACTCTTACGTCGTAGGCCATTGAACCCCGTAATTTGTTCCTTCCGAGACGCCAGGGTCCGTAGATCTTTAAAACGCAGATGGTTCTGTTGAGAGCTGATGCGCCGCCAGCGAGGCGGGTCGGGCGGCCCTGGCACCCTAGGCGATGAATAACAAAATCCCCAAAAATTAAATTCTCCAATTGTGGTAATACTAAGGAGATATTGTTGACGTAATTAACTGATGAAATAATTGAAGTCATCTGCGTCAACTTAAGGGATTTATTTAGAGAGCCGCCTGTCGACGGCTTTGCCGTCATCAGTCTACAAATATAAATAAAATATAAATAAGATATCTTATCTTATATATAATTTATAAGTAAGAATGGCGGATTAATATTAAGAAAAGATACATTTAAAATTATAGTAAATACAAACCACTAGCAAATGAAATTGCAAAATATGAAATACAAATATGTATTTATTGTTTCGCATGTTTCTATTGTAGTTTCATTATTTGTAATTTCTTTATTTGTATTGTTACAATTGGAGAATATTATGAAAAAATTGTTTCAAGAATTGCTTTCGTTAAATGCTAAAGTGACACGGTTTAACATTTGTACACTTTATATTCATTATTTTAAACTTGCAGTATCATTCATCTCAAAGTGTATGTATTCAAATATGTTATTTAAATCCATAAAACATACTTTCGATTTAATCACGTGTAATGTCACATTGTCGACATCTGGCCATACCCTCGGATGTTAGTCCCAGGGACACAGCGGCAATAGCTCGAAGCCATCGTCAGAGATAGATAAGGGATGAAGTGAAGGAGGGTTATGTGGAGCGTTTACTGTGCAAAAGATTCGGTAAGGGATAGGGAAGTGCAAGAAATTGCTTTGTTTGGAACAGCCCACCTTTTCCGACAAATATTGTAGAGGCACCGACAGTCTCTAGATCTGCTCCCTAGGAAGCTGGTTACAACCTGGAGGAGACTTTATAATGAACCGACTCATAACATCGCTAGTCGTGAATTAGAGGAATTACAATAAAAAAGAATTACGCATCGCACCATGCTCGGTAATTGGGCAGTTGTGGCGGTGGTGGCGGTCACGGCAGCGCGCGCTGCTCGTGCAGGAGGGCCGCCGCGGCGTTGCTTTCGGGGACAAACGAAAGTCCCAAGTGCGGGGGCGTATTTATGGGTTGCAGAGGGGTGCGCGAGAAACCGACCGGCCTCCAAAGGAGCTGCGCGCGGAGGCGGGGGCGGGGACCTCGCTCGGGGGGGGAAACAATGCGGCGCGGCCGGCGCGCATCATAGCGAGAGGAGGAGGTCGCAACGACACCCTCGCTTTTCAGAAGTCGCCCACCCTGCCCATCGCATCCAGTGTCAAGCACTTGGGACGCCCACGCAACGTTCAAAGAGGTTCCTTTGCGAAATAAAGGGCATTGCAAAGGCCGCTGCGATGCAGGCCGCCGACACTGGAGGATCGCGCAGATGCGTACAGTCAAACTTTGTTGTTCTTGATGTTGTTGTTTTTTTTAGAGAAAGAGATGTCAAAGGCCACCGCATCCGCCACTGGTATCTTAAAAACAACCCATATTGTTGAGGGCCGCTGCGCCGCGTTGTGTTGACCGCAGTGGAGGAAGAGGACCAACGTTTAAGGCGGCGAGGACCGATTGTTGCACAATCGATTGTTGCACGATCGATTGTTGTTGGCACAATTCACAATGCAAACTTAAACGTAAACATAACGTAGGCCGCAAAACCTAGAAGTGAAGTATTAAGCGAGACCATTCACAATGCCTTGACGTAACCGTTGACGTAATACCGTAAACTTAAAGAGTTCACAAGCACCAAGGTTTTACGTTAAGTTTACGTCCGAATTCTACCTAAGACCAATCAGAAAACAGCATAAAAAAACCAAATGCACAACAAAATCCGCGAGAGTCGTTGTCCATATTATCGCGGCAAAAGGTATTATTCTTTCATGAAGAACATGAGGGTTCAGGGCAGAAATGTATAGCTAATTTACCTTTTAAAATATATTTTATTATATAGGAGCGAATATTGTCAACAAACTTGAAAAAAACGCTCTTTTCTGTATTCAAAATTCGACTAGAATATAATTTAGGATAGAGATCACAGAATTATGAAAACGTGCATAAAAATTCTCTTCTCCTTATAGCTCGTCACACCCAGTTTTTAACCTTGTGTTCAGGTAGTTTGTGGTTATGACAATTCATTTCTGTTATGTAGAGAACTAGTTTGCGAACGGCAGAAAATCTCTTATTTCAAGGCCCTGGTAACGAAAAAGTGGATAGATTAAAAAAAATCTTCTAACTAGTCATGTAGCCAGAATGAATATTTAGTGGGACTCTGATACCGAAAAATCGAATGAAGGCAAAATGTCTGTCTGTCGGTCCGTAAACAACACTAGCTGCTGAATCGCTCAACCGATTTTCTCCAAAATTGATATTTTTTGAATCGATCTGTGTAATGTCGCGGCCCCTTGAATTTGATTACCGATTTTTAGATTTTGGGGGGTACTTTCCTTGAAGCCCCAGGGATATTCTCGCCTCAGGGAAAGCCCAGGTAAAAACTCGCAGTTTTTTTCGCACAGCATTACATAACTTTCTCTCTACTTTTTCTCTAGCGAGAAAGTAATTAATTTTCGCAGAAATGCATAAAACATTTTACGCAAAGATACAAAAGCTATTTGTAAATTACCTTAATGTAAACAATTATTGGTTCTAAATTTAATCTGCTATTGATAATTAATAAGCGGGAATATAGTGATGACTTTTTTTAGTATTGATTTAAGTATTGATTTTTAGTACTGAGTAATATTCTGTTTACTTGTTTAATTAAGTAAATTAAATCGTCCCAAAAACTATACAGCTTATACTGGCATTTCTTTTACTTTTCGGTACGCATTCCACTTTCAAATCAACAGGCCTGTGAAACATTACTGAAAATAAACTGTGTGAAATTAAGTATTAATTTAATGCCTGAGGAAGCAAGAAAAACCAGTTCTCCAAAGAATTAATTTTGCATATTACGTTATGAGACACGCTACTCGAAGCCCAAAACCTCAGAAATCGGATTTCAAGCGTCTAGGACGTGCACCGTTCTTGAGTGATTAGCCAAAGGTGAGATTTGATTTGAGTCTTTTTCGTCAAAAACAGAAAAATTGTATGTGAAGTATGGGGGATTAGAACATTGTTTTATTCGACAAAATAAAATACAAGGATTAATATATAGCAGAGAAAATGAAACACACAATTGTACGCTATTGTACGCTACAAATATGCGCTAAAAATACACAGAAATTTGCGTACGTCAGCGTATTCTGCCTACGTCTGAGTGGATAATTATTTTGCTAAAGTTGGATTTTGTTTCATTTTCCCCATCATTAAATTTGGAAATACAAAGCAAGGTTTGCGATGATCTATAGACTCAAATCAATGTTACTGCCATTTTGCTGGTGATTCAACGAACTTTTGGAGTTATCGTGCCGTGAAACAAATGCAAGCGCAATATGAAATGTTTTTTATTTTCGTCAAAAAACAGTAAAGGAGCAAAAACGAGTAAATTAAACTAGTTGTGCGAAAACAGCACAATCTCTTTTTTTGTGTAGAATGAAGCTTTCATTTGGGTTTACACATCACATTGAATTTTTGAGTCGGAAAGCTTGTATTGTGGCTTCAGATCGTATTTCTTTGCACATACATAAAAAAAGCAATCCGTGGGCTCTGGGCACTTGATTGAGCGGTGGGCGTTTAGATAAACGCTGACCACAGATATGAGACGTAATCAAAGCAGTTGTACGTCAAAGGAGAAGGCAATCGTCCTGACTTCCGACATGGATTTTTTCTTGCCAGATGTTCTTTTGGGAAGTGCGCAGTGTAGGCAGATTATTAGAACCAATATCTCTGCCGGGCGTGAGGTGCGTCTTAATTTTACCGGCTTGTTATATTGTTTTTTGATATTGGTGATTTTGATATAATTTTAGGTGACACTGCAGTGAATATATGTAAGTGCTTTTTACTCTAATTTTAAGTTTTTATTACCTTTTTGGTGCCTACTTAAATACATTTTAGTGCCTTTTTAGAAGCCTAAAACGTAAGTTTTTAGTGCCTTAAATGATGTCTATTTCTAAGTGTACATGTCACGTAACTGAGGCTACGCTCCTGAGAGCGTGCAAGGCAGGCACTTCACTCAGCAGCAAACAATACGTGTTCCCTATAAAGACGGGTCGTTCTCTCTGCAACGTCAGATTTATGATTAACGAGGCAAGAATGACATTTATTCTTCCCTTAAGAATCACAAACCGGTGAAGAACATAACTTCTCCACCTGTGGAAAATTCTGACCACATGTAGTGCAACGTGACGTGTGTGCTAGTGACTACGAGCATGTCACAAGTTGTGACAAATATTGAAAATGCAACACCACATAAAACATGTTACCTGCTACTTTCTAAAACAAAATACATGATTCGGAAAGGGAGCCTTTTATAATCCTGAAGTAATTGAAGCAATGTATTGCTTGCAGGTCTGAATTTCTTGGTGTACGGCAAATTCCAGTTTTTATTGACTTTAAAAAAATGTTCTAAAGAAAGCATATATGCTCAGCCATGTGCACCATGGTATAGTTATTTTGGTAAAGTTATATTTTGGTTTTATTTCCCCATCATTAGAATTGGAAATATCACGCAAGGTTTGGAAAGCTACTTAGGTGTGTTAAACTATGAACTACAAACAATTTATTGCCATTTTGCTGGCTATTCAATGAACTGTTGACGTTTTGTGAATTATGACGGCTAGAACATCTTATAGAATATTCGAGGGTGATGCAAATGCACGCACCATATGAAATTGTTTTTAGATTTATTTTTGTCGAAAATGTTAAAAAAAAAGACTATGGGATGTGTGGAGAAGTAAAACCTAGGCACGTTATCTTGAGGTCCAGAACCCCTTCTCTAACCTTTCACGACGCGTAGTTGAATGATGATAACTATCAACATCGCGAGGTTAACAACATTTGAAAACAAGACATTTTTGCTCCAGAGTAATAGAAACCTTATTTCCAAAGGTAAATGTACTAAAGGTTTGGTTCATTGTTGCTACTAAACAAAAAGCAACACTGCCGATTCTACTCCTACCACAACTAGCAAAAGAAAGCTCAACAAAACGTGCGTTTGTGACGCAATATTACATTCTGGCTCAAACATTAAAATGAACGTATAAAGTAAACCTATAAACATACGAGCACAATCAATGTTTAAAATGTAAAACAAAGAGGCGTTCAATGGTGTGAGAGTTTAAACACAATTAAGCCATATAATCGAAAATATCCCAACTTTGTCATACGATGCCCACCCTAAAGTACACATTTTGACCTTCAATGACCAATATAATGTGTCCACTAACACGTAGGAACATACGGTGATCAATCTCGACTCTCCTGTTTCTCGAAGGAAAGTGAACAAGAGGCGAGAATTGTAGTGAACAGGAACCCACTCCGCGCCCAGGCGAGGAAAGAGCGATTTTGTTCTCAATCAACCTCCACTTGAGCACGTCGGAGTTCCATTGCCCCGGAGTGGAAGGGCCATATTTACTAAACACTCCACCGCCTTGGGCACAGCGAAGGAGTAGAAGAACAAAGCCTTGCTCCTGAGTGGCGGCACAAAGCGAATCAATTTATTCTCTTGAAGGCTAAGACAGGAAAATGCATAAATCAGTTCTGTACGCAATAACATACCCCCGGCTGAACACAGAGAAAATGCGGAGGCGTCAGTAAAACTATTCCTCAAAATGCTTCTTGTCGGAATCGATGAGAGTCATTTGTAATACATTCATAATTTGTTTGAAATTGAACATGGTGTTTTTATTTCTTAATAAAAATAATAGACACTTAATGGGCTGAACAGCACATTCTTTCTGGCACTATTTAGAAATTTGCAATTTTCGAAAATTCAGAGAATTCCACGGAAATGAGACCTGCCCATTCTTTTTTAAGCGTCCCTTGTTTTATGCCTAGAAAAAATTTAAAGAGAAAGTGTAGATTGGTTTTCGATAAAATATTGTAAATTGCAGTAAATTCAAAAGAAAATTATGGGAAATCGACTCGCTTATCCAAACAAATGTACGTGCTCTTTTAACGGGCTTTTTTAGAATATTTAATTTATGGAGAAAATCTCTATCTTCAACTTTCTTGCTTCGAAATGTCAGGGTTTTGTATATTTGGAAAATACAGGAAGTTCGTCGGAAATGAGACTAGCACCAATGTTTTACCTTACATAGTATTTGGTCTTCAGATAACACGAAAACTCAAAGAAAAAAATTTGGAGCAATTTTTGAGAAACCAATTCTTTAAAAAAATTAATTGTCTATATTTCTCACAAAATTACCCGAAAACTACTCATATTTCGAAGAAAAATTGTATATGACTCTTATCTGAGACCTACCCATTCTCTTAAGCGTCTATTACACTAACCAATGACAAAGTTTAATCAAAACATTTGTAGTCATTTTTGACAAAATATTGTGGCGAAAACATTTCATTATAGAATTCTCTTTTGGCAGCAGCAGCGAAATTATTATTTTTTGATGTAAAGGGAACAATGGGAACTTTAACGAAAAACGAAGCATTTTCTGACCACACGGATTCAGAAAATCAAAAGCTACAAAAACAACCATTTCTCTCTTTTTTAAAGATCTTACTTCATCAGTGGATATAAATTAGGTACATGTTGGAATAATTTAAGATTTTTCGAAATCTTTTATCGTCATTAAAAATAAAATTTTGCTTTCAAGATTACATTCACTGGGAATTCGTGGTATTGCACCAAATTGGATATCCTGGTACCTTAATACTTACATGGAATCATGATTTTTGTAACGCAAAGAGAAACATCGGTCTCATAGACCGCCATTTGTTATTGAGCATTGAATGTGGGGGTGTAAAAGTAAAATAAATTATAGACCTGTTTCAATCAATTGTTACATTTCTTTAGAGTATTCCAAATTATATTTATATGATAAAAACATTAAAATAATTGAAAAAAATATTGAAATTGTTGAAAAATATCGAAATGTTTGAAGAACATTGAAATTGTTGAAAAACATTGATTTTATTGAAATTTAATTGTTGTAAAACATTTAAATTGCTTCTGCATCCATACAGCTTCCTCCGTCCTCTAAATCCGTACAGCGTTGATACAACTGGTCTTTGTGG
>JAHLJT010008446.1:13748017-13779038 GCA_031308135.1 Acheta domesticus | reverse complement strand
GCCAGACTATGGCTGCGAACAAGAGTAACGTATTTTCCGCCGCCCCCGGCCTGCGCTGTTGCCGGAGCGGTGTCGGCTCGGCGAGCGCTGGTTCGGCGTTGCCGCTTTGTCCGCACAGATTCTCGACGCGATTTGTAACACCCTCCGTGGGCCGATAACAGGAAGGCCAATGGTTCATGACCCTTCCCTCCCTCTTTATTTCACACTCTCCTCTGGAGTACTTCTTCGTCTGACCCTTCACCGTCAACCTATTCAGCAAGAGAGGCCCTACAAGTAGCTAGGCGACCACTGACATAGCTCTCAAGCTCATGGGGTCCTCAAGCTACACTGGGGTGGGTTTCAGTGCAACGAATGGAAAACGCTATAACGTTGAAGTGCTAGCGATTAGTCAACGCGCCCTTCCTCGGAATAGAGAGTTGTACAAATTGCATGGGCAACCCTCTACCTGGATATTATTTTCAATTAAAATATTATTTTCGTACTACAAAGTCAATAAACTTCCTTACATTTAGATAGGTATTAGTAAGTCAACACAGGTTCCAAATTGAACTTATTTCTTAATGCATCAAAATAGCCTTCTCTTGATCTTCAAACTGATAAAGCTTGTACTAAAGTTATTCCGGGAGTGAATGAAAAACGTGTCAGGCCGGTAAGAGGAATGTGTCCTGCTGTCTATAAAAATGCTATGTGGGTGGCCCTTTCCTGCTTGGGCAACTGAGCAAATTCCCGGTGGCGGTTGTGAATTTTTATTGAACTTTCGGAATAGCTCCCAAGATCGCTTGTGGAGGATTTCAATTAATACCGACAACTTCTCAGGGGCACAGGTAACTGGATGCCTTTAGTTCGAGCCTTCCATTTGCACGGCCCAAAGGACACCTTCAAATCCCATTGCGGTAGTACCAAACTTCGTTTCGGCTCCGCAACAACGTACTAATTAACTTGGTCTCCGTGCTGTGTATGTAAAGCCCGGCTTCATTTTAGGTGAGGGTTTTTTCTGAATAAACAAAACATCACTCCAAAAGCCAGGATGTTATTAATCTAAGTCAAAAGTTAATACAAAAGTATAGTGGCTGTGCAAATTGATCTAAGTACTAAAAACAAGAATTGTGGGAAACAGACTAAAACTGATGAGTTTCACCGACGGTAAATACAAACGCGCCGCGTTTTGTAGCAGATTGTAATTAAATGGAAAGGTTTTGAGTTTCACAGCCAATATCACTGCATTGACCTTGGAAATTACATCACTTTAAGATGAATGAAAGCAAACCTGAAGGTTTGGCAATTAGATCAATATGCTCGACCACTCTATAAATATTTTATCACCAAAATCTCTAACTGCATGTCTGAGGATCAATTATGACATTGTCAAATTATTTTATTTTATTTGCAATTAAATGTCTTGAATTACAAATTAGGTCAAATTATTAGTCTCATATCAATACAATTCACAAGATTCTCAGAGTGCTGTATGGATTTTATTCTTCCATCTTCCATTATTCTTTCATCCACCTTTTAATGAAATATTTTTTCTGAAGAGAAAGTGTGACTCACGAACAATAAGTAGCAGTAATACTGCTAATTCTGGCAAATGGGAACTGTGTATTATCATATGGGTGTTCTTTTGTTGATGACAGCACTTCATAATGTAACGTTTAGGTGTTTCTTTTAAGAAATATGGTATTCATCAACTTTGTTGTATTGGATTAGTTTATAGATTTTTCACGTGCATACTTCTTGTAACTAAGCATTTTTAAAGGATTATGTGTGAGAACTGATAAATGGGAAAGAACAAGGATATTTCCCATCGTGATGTTGTAGTTGTAAAAGTCTTCTGGAACAAGACATATTTCTAAGTTAAAAATCATTGGAATCAATATTACAAAGAGAGGGTAACGGCACTTATCAGCGAAATACAGTGGAAAACATAGAAGAAAACACAAGTTCGCCCCTCGATGAATTAAAAAATTTAAAAATTTAGCTTTTATTAATGTAAAAGCTATATCTAGAGAATTAAGTATGAAAATGGTTGAGAGTGGAACATGGGTTAATCCAAAAAGTATGAGAAGAGTTTCTGGCAGATAGAACATAAAATCAAGACCCCCATGAAAAAAGAAAAAAAAATGCGCCTGCAGAGAGAAAGAAACGCGTTGAATGGGTACGAGGCCTAAAACACTGGAGATGTAAAGAATGGGAATAAGCCTTTTTTTTGAATAAATAATATTTCACTCTATATGTCAAATGATCCAGATATATTCAACTTCGATCAGGCGAGGCGATCAAATTGGTATGCGTACAACAAAGTAGTACTGAGTCTCTCGGTATCATAGAGGGAACGATGACACAAGCCTAATACTTAAAAGTTCTTGAAGAATTACTCCCACAGAAAACAATCTGGTTTAATGACGACACGCACGTGTTTTGCACGACGGCACACCCTGCCATTAAACTAAACTCTCAAAAAAAATTCTCATTGAGAAGGATATAGGGTACGATGGACTGAGAATAGCCCCGATATGTACTCCATAGAAAACCATTGGAGCTTCATGAAGGAAAAGGTGAAAAAGAACATTATTTTAGCTGAACCTCAGTTGATCATGATTGAAAACTCGCGTTGTAATACACTAGCTTGATTTGAAGCTCATAACGTGAAACCGTAGTTAATCAATACAAAATTCCATTCAAAATACTAGTTTTTATTGTTCTTAAAAAAATTATTAATATTACATTTATTTCAATTAATCTATATTTTATTTATTGAATTTGAGAAATTTACGTTTGAATCATTACAATATAAGTAATTTAGTAATGTACATTTTATGTAAGGTAACGGGGGATAACATTGACACATCTTTGTTTCTTTTAAAGTTCTACTTTGTTGCATCAATTTTCAGAATAACTATTTTGACAATTTAATCCTTCACAAAAGTACAATGTTTCTTAAAAATATTGAAGCCACAGCTTCCATAATTTGGAAGATTTTATTACTTTTTCAAAAGCAAGCAAAGTGGGAATGTTACCCCGCACGGGTCAAAAACAAGGGCATGTTTAAGTGTGGGAGAGTTGGATAGAAAACAGAAACACGTAAATATGCATTAGAACATTATTAGCTTTTGCTTTTTGATAGTTTAAATACTCTAAACAGGGATAACTCCTGCACTGAGAACTTAGTTTAAAATAAGTTTTATTAACTGTTTTACATTGTGATAAAATGAGATAGGGGAAAATGCTTTCCCCTCTTTATATTTATTATGGGAAGCTCAGAAACAATGTCGTATTTTGGCATACACCATTTAAAGTGGACCTGCTAATTCCATACCCTACAGTAGCTTTTTCCCTTAATTTTCCACTATTTACTTTTCCATTGCGTAGTGCATTTTAATTTATCATAGGTTTGCAAACCTTAGATATTGGACTTTTTATTTGTCTACGTGGCAAAGTTATAGTGCAAGTATGGCGACAACAAAAAGGTTAATTAGTATCAAATACAATTAATCAGCGTTTACAATTTATAAGTCATATGCTTTAGAAATGGTATATAAACTCATACAATGTCAATTAATTCAATGTAAGAATTTCTTCTTAAACGATATAAATGTAGGGGCAAGATGGCCAGTATGACAATGTTATCCTGGAAGTAGTATATGCTATTAATAATTTTTGTCTTCTTTATAATGAATAATTATTAAGTCACGACGTAGCATGCCTAGGACATGACATATTTACTTATCTTTGTCGATTATTTAACTCAATTAATCCAAAATTAACAGTTTCGATTACGATATTTGGCTGCTTTACAATACGCCATACATATTTACGGACATTTTATGTTACATCTGTAACCCACTACAACAGAAGATTGCATATAATATGGGAACTCAGCCATCAAATAAATTTACGATACAGACTGTGCTGCTTAATTTTTTTGAAGTGGGGCAATGTCTCACCCCTGGCAAAGTCACTCGTCATTACTTTATATGTAATGTAAATACAGTAGTGTAGAAAGTATTGGTACACTAATAGATTTTTAACAAGTGTTGTAACTATTACGACATAATTAACCCATTATCAATCACTTTTTTAAAGAGTATTAACCTACATGTATGGAAAAGACGAAGGAAAAACATATGTACAAAGCAGATAGAACCATTGAAATCTTATAGTATCTTGTAAAAATTCATGACGCAAAAAGTATTCCTACTCCAATATCTAGCGCACACTGGTTTTTTGATACGACACGGACGGACGGGAATTTTTCAAGCGCTGATTTCATTGTTTACCGTAAGGGTGCGCGTACTAGGACGTCACGGTCGGGACGGGACGACCCGCACCTTCTGCCGTTTGCAAGGAGTTCGATGGAAAGATCTTCTAGATATCTCGACGGACCGTTCCGTCCGTACCGACAAAGTTATCGGTTCGTGCATCTGGCCAAGTCGGCCATTCCTCCGTTTCAGATGTGAGGTTATGAGGAGCGTGAAGAGCGACCACGGGCCAATGTAATTATGTTGATCCAGAATTATCCCGAGTTGTACATGATATTAAGTTTATTTGGTATATTACACAAGACTCGAAAATGTAATTTAGTTATTTAGCCAAACTATTTGTCTAAATGTACCATCTGCCAAGTTAAAAATACTAAATATTTATAAGAAGCTGTGCAATATTAGTGAAACTGGGTATTATAATGCTCTGTGAATAAATTATACCAAATTTTGGATTGGAAGAATGGTCTATTATTTAATTATAATTATTTTTTATATTATTTGCTTAAATTATTTTTCTTGTCTGTGCCGAATATTTTTTAACTTTCCAAATAAATTGATACAATTACGATTCTGTCCCCAAGTTCAGTATAATTGGATACACTTTCAGTATTTACCAATATATTTATTTTTATGTATACCAGTATTTTTAAAATAATCGATTGCGTGGAATATAATATGTGAAATTCTCCTTTGTCATTCTTGTTTAGTTTATACCGGGTGACCCACTAACTATGGGCCACACACATATTGATTAAACGGTTGGCGATATCGATGTGCAGTTTTCGTGCAAAAATGCAGGATAATGGGGCAAGTAATATGCCGTAGAAGTTTGTTTGAAATATTTTTGGTTTTCGAGAAATTTAATCATATTTGATTTTTGAAATAGAACTATATATTGTTGTCATCAGCGATGGAGAGATCATAAAAAGAGGAATTCAATGATGGTTCATATGTTAGTATTTTGAAAGTACTTTGAGTATAAAATTAGAATTTCTGACATGTGCTTTTAAAATTAACGGTCAATATTTCCTGTAGCAGCCCTCGCATCTGTAGCCTTGGGGGAAGGTGGCCTTCGCGCCGATGAAACTGTTACGGTTAATTTAAAATCGTTTGTCAGAAAGTCTAATTTTCTACTCAAATTACTATAAAAATACTAACATATTATATATCATTGAATTTCTCTTTTTATGATCTATCCAATGCTGATGAGAAAAATATACATTTCCATTTAAAAAATGAAAGATGATTAAATTTCTCGAAAACCAAAAATATTACAAATATCTCTACAGCATATTACTTCCCCATGATTCCGCATTTTTGAACGAAATTTGCACTTCGATATCGTGAATCGTTTAGAAGTAATGGGGGTGGCCTATAGTTGGTGGGACATTCTGTATAATAAACCTACGGTCGGCGTTCTTCCACTTCTTACCTCACTTTATTCTTCCGCTATACAACATAAACAAAAAAGGACGAGATGGGATGTCAGTTTTTTGTTGGACACGCACTAGATCAGGACGGGATGTTATTCTTTTACAATGTTTTATACCTTCACCCAATTCAGTCTTAACACCACAGAGAAAAAGCAAGACAACTATTAAACTTCCTTGATGTATAATCTGTCGCTTAAAAAATAATTGATTTTCGTACAATGTCCGAATGCTTTCTACGCATATCAATTAGACCTGATAACTTCCGTATTTCTTTAAATACCTAGAGGTATTAATGGAATAAACGATCTTGTTTCTCAACGTTTCACGTTTTTTCTGTCCCTTGTGACATGCAAAAATTACAAACTTGAATATTTAAAATTTAGTAGTGCTAAAAGTGTTAATTATTTAAATTAATTTAGCGTAAAGTGTGAAATTGCGTAAACAGTTCTCTAATGATTCATTTCGGTGAATGGTTAAAAGGCTACTTTTCGACACCGCAACGCGATGACAAACTCTTAAGTCCGTCTCCTTCAGATCTTTGGCTGGGAATAATGAAGGACGTTACAATGCAGAGGGAAATGAGTAATTAGACAAATGAAGGAATGAATCCGGGAACTGTGGAAGACAACTTCTGAAAACACCTGTTTAATTAATGGTCCAAGATATTTTCTTCTCTTGATGTAGCAGATTTCTTGCGGCACTAAGTTTTCTTTTGATGTTCTTTCCGAAGAGTTGAGAGTCGGCAGGTAAAAACATTTTTTTATAATCGTCCGCGCCAAAACAAGAGTTGAAAATACACAAGTCACCACATTTCTAATATTTGATGAAAAGTGAAGTCGTATTATAAAACTTATTTGAGTAATTCTTTTTTAAAATACAACTAAAAACCTATTATAATCGATTTGTAAAGAGGAACATTTACAACCAGGCTCTTCTCTGGTTTTGGTACAGTATACAAATCTCCAAACGGTTCTTGAATTTTGCATTTTCTCAAAAATATTGCGGGATTCTTCAGTTCCTTTTGCAGATGGAATATGTTTACTAATGATAAAATTACCTGGGCTTTCCCACTACTATATCTACATGACCTTTCTTTGCACTCCAATTCGAATACCTTTATATGGATACTAGAAAAACCCGGCAGACGTTCTGCCCTTCATCTCCCTCTTTTCCCTCCCATCACTCTCTCACTCTCTCCCTCCCACCCTCACCCTGTCCCTGTCTGTCTCTGCCGCTCTCTGACCTTCTCATTCACATTTAATTGCAGATTCTGCACGCCTCTGAGCAGGTGAGGTAATAGCACCGGACCAGCAAAAATGTAATAGAATGTTCAAGAAGGTTTCATCCTGTAGATTACGGTGTGGGAAACGTTTCTTTGAGGCTTTGGCCTCAAAATTTTAGTTTTTAAGGCCATAGAACGCATAGATTGTTGTTGTCACAAGCAACTCGGTCGTGGCAGGACGCACACCGAAGGCGATGGTCAGGAAAAGGCTAAGAGTAACAGTCAAGTTTTAAATATTACGTATATGTTAGACTACTATGCACAAGAAATTAAATATTATACTGCACGGAACTGGAGCATCACACTATAACTGCCAATAAACAGCTTGAGTTGCGCAACACTAACTCGGAATACATTTGTTGCACAGGCACGAAGACGAGAGCTGCAAACAGGTTCGCTTACCCTCCCCCCCCCCAGTTGGGAGCGACTGAAAGAAAAAATTTGTTTTCAGCCCGACACTGCAAGCTCGCATGACGATGATAGCTACGAGATCAAAAAGTTCTTACGGTAGTGAAACCTATTATACAAGACAGCAATTGTTCATTAATGTCCGTATATGAAGGTATCAACAACACCAGCAACACTAATTATCAGAGAACATAGATTGCATATCCGAAAACTTTCACTACTCATTTAAAAAGTATGGCCGTCCACTGGTGGCGCGCATGGGGTTGGCGCGACCTTCTCTCAGCCCGCTCTCAGCCACTGTGTAGATACACGCGCGAGCACTTCACGTGATTGTGTCCATCAGCGCGTCGTTCGCGTTCCTGAGGCATTATGCATCGTCTCCATCCCCGCCACGCCCTGCTCCTTTCGCACCACTTCCCCGCTCCTTTCTCGCTCCCTTCCGCACCTTCCCCGCACCTTCCCCGCCCCTTCCCCGCCCACTCCCCACCCGCTCCCCGACCACTCCCCACCCATTCACCGCCTCTTCCCCGCCTCTTCTCCGCATCTTTCCCGCCTTTTCCCCGCCTCTTCCCCGGCCCTTACCCGTTCCTTCCCCGCCCATTACCCATTCCTTCCCTGCCCCTTCCCCGCCTCTTCCGGCCCCTTCCCCGCCCACTTCCCGGCCCCTTCCTCACCTCTTCCTTGCTTATTCCTCGCCTGTTGCCCGGCCCTTAACCCCCCTTACCCGCCCCTTCCTCGCCCCTTCCCCACTCCTTTCCGCACCTTCCCTGCTCCTTCCCCGCGTCTTCTGCGGCGCCGATGGCGCGGGCCATCCACGCGCCATTCGATTCGCCATCCCCTCTATTCCTCTCATTACGTCACATACCTTCAAACGCACCACACGTTTCATGTCGCTACGGGCTACATGGCAGGTACAAGCTGAGTTTCCTTAAACTTGTGTTTGGTAGTTCCGAATATCAATTAACGTTAAACCTATTATTCATGTATAAAGGAACTTGATGATTGCCTAAGGGAGAAAGCAAATGAGCACGCAATTTCTAGAATTATTTCTAAGTTTTGCAATTTTTTAAAAATTCAGAAAGTTCAACGAAAATTAGACCTGTGCCATTTTTAAGCTTCCTTTATTCTATCCGAGAAAAAAATGGAACTGTTTTGAGTAAATAATTGGATAAAAAAACTATATTCAGGAAGAATTAGGCGAAAACAATTAAGAGAGTTGTTTTTCTGTTTTGATCGACTAGGGCGTATCATTTTCACATAGTAGGAAGAGAATTGGTCCTGAAATCGAACCTTGTGTGAGACTATCAGTAGACTATACTTCACCGTAAATACGAGTTCATAAATGACAAGATAATAACTGAAACTGAAAATATTGTATAGTATTTGAAGCAGTAATTCAAACTATTCAACATGCCAGAAAAAAATAACATCCTTAGATTAAGCTCCTGTCATCGAATTTTTCCTCGGACAATTAATTACCCGAATAATGAACGTTCCACCGTTACAAAGTGATAGAGGCATACGATTTCAAGTTTTCAGTATTTTCTCTTCTGTTTCAACAGCACAAAACACTCCCTCTCCGACATTTACTGTATTTACTTCGCATACCCGAGCGAAGTTTACGATCTTTACCTTTTGCCTGCAAATATACACTTCGATGTTTACTCTTTAGGAGGTATCGCGGCAGCAAATTTACAGGCTGTAAAAAGAAATTCCACACCTCCGGAAAAAGTAAAAGATCTCAAAATTTAACATCATTTCTGCCCGCCAAGTTCTTTTTGAAAACAAGTGAAAGGACGCCGGCGTAGGCGGCCGACCTCCTCTTTCAAAGTGCGGGATGGCAAAGAACTCGGCGGCTTGGGCGTCGTGTCTTGAATGCAGTTTCATCGCCCGCCCCGGGACCCGCGGAAATCCTTTGCGATGAAACTCCGTCTGCCTCCCACCCCCTCGCGAACTCTCACAAAATCCGCTCTCTTTTGAGCGTTTGTTTATTTGAAGTCCACACAACAGCAACGAGTCACAGAATAATGAATGGCAACCGAATTATCCAAACGAAAAGTAGGTGTCGGAATTACGATTAAAACTCTTGTAAGTTTGGTGGGGTAAGTTAGTAAAGAATTTTAATTATTTTAACTTGAGGATAGTAGAACGTTTCTTGGGTTAGAATGGTGTATTACAAAAACTTGGGAAACGTGTTACTGTGTTGAATGAAGAGTCTAAAATGAAAAGTGTTCTAAAAAATCAAACCTTTAAAAAGTGCCATGTACATTTTTTACGAGTAGTTTTAGTGTAATTTTTGCTTGAAGTTAATGTGTTTTATAAAAAAACATTTTTTGAAAAACTGCTCCAATTTCTTTCTTTACATTTTCTTCTATGGACAGAGCAATGGACGCTTAAAAAATGGTGCAGGTCTCATTTAGTAGAACTCTCTGAAGTTTTTAAAGTTGCAAAAATTGTTGGTTGTAGCACTATTTGTTCATTTATTTATTATATTTTCATGAAAGGTAGCATTCTTTTAAATATTGTTTAGTGTAGCACATTAAATGTACACAGCTAAGGATTCCTGTTTTATTGAGCATAATACTCTCTATGAGAATGTTCGTTTATTGATCAATAATTTCGTTTTTGTGAACTTGACGAAAGGTTTAAAGAGTTGTTTCCGTAGCGTGTATTGTGATGAGTACATAGAAACAATTATTCCAAATGTTTATATCAAAACATTCAATTTGGCGCAGAAAGTCTTTTAATTTTTGTTTGAAGTCATGCCAAAGACGTATTTCACACACTCCCCAAATTCAACATTTGCACATAAACCGGAACAATACGTGATATCAAAACATCGATCATTCAAACATTGTGCCGTTTTGTAGCATCATTAATTTCGGTCATCACAATGTTCTCGGTGAAACGTATTATTAGGGATATACAAAACGTAAAATTTGAGAGACAAAATAGCTATTAAGCGCGGAAATCGTGTCGGTGGCTGGAATTTTAAAATGCTTTTTGAATAAAAGCTGGAGTATGGGAAGGAGGGAGTAGTGTGTCTATATGTTGTGCGTGTGTGAGTGAGTGAAGAGGCGAAAAAGAGAGCGTGAGAGAGGTCATGCCACGTGGCGAGCGTTATGTCACATGGACAGCGATGAAGCGACAGGAGAAAACCTACCCTAGTCTATCATCTGAAGGAAAATAGAAGCGAAATTTTAATAGAATCAGGCGCGTCCACTACGCAACATATCGTTTTTCATTTCTGAGTTTGCTGAATAGAAGCGTGACACGACTACTTCTCACTTTACATTTGTTACACTCTACGTACTCAAAGCGGACATTCTCAAAGCTTTAAACCGGGAAAACCAACTGATGTCACTGCAGTGCCTCTGAACGGGAAGTCAAAGATTCAAGTTCCGACGATGGCAGGATTTTCGACCCTATCTAGAGAGCTAGATCGAATTCAGTCGCTATCTGGAGGAGAAACTCAAACCGTCTTTGTCTGTCTTGTGTGCAATCACGGGTGCACGGTTGGAAAGTGTTGCCATCTTGTGCTCAATCGTTTGTCAAGTGAGCGACCTCTTCCGGCCTTCGGATATGTTGATATAAATTACTGTTTGTATGTGTTAAAGCAGAGATTTCCAAACTTTTTCTTGCATGAACCCTTTCAAAGAATTGTTTGTTTCGTCGACCGCCTTACATTTTATCTGTTATATACAATATACATAATAGTAACACAAATAATTACACTTAAATGACTTAAAGATAACAATTTCTCATACAAATGTTTTCGTAATTATCTTGATTTTCCAAAATACAAGACGCTGCTGCTTCTGAGTAGCTGAGTTTCATCTACACTTGTTCAAAATATTAAGCGTTTTGTAAAAACTCGCCATAACATTTTGGCAAAGTCTAGGATACTGTTTTTAGCGAATATCGATTTTCACCCTTGTCAGGTTATTTTCAGAAAGTAACCAATTTTTATAGACAGTCCACTTTAGTAATATTTTATTAAAACTGTTGTTTAAAACATTCGGTAAAGAAATTACAGAAGCAGTAAATTACTTTATTAGAACTATCGGTAAAACGTTTCGCAAATAAGTACTTTAACATCTTCACTTGAAATAAAACTATACCAAAATAAAATAAGAATACCCTTTTGTGCCATTGAGTAACGTTGTGAATATATAGCTATAATTTCTTGAGTTTTCTTAACATCCTAAGCAGTGGAGAGATTCGGTTTTTGAAGACCCGGTTTAGAAAGTCAGAATGAAGCAACTATCTGCGAATACTAAATGTTGAATTAATAATTTAATGATATATTAATAATTAAATAATTAATAGTCATAGGAATGTGGATGTGCAATGAAGAAAATAAGCCTGAAATGCATTTTGTTTTTGATTCTTTGCCGAATCTTGTCTGTGGAGATCGTATTAGAGGCCCATGACTTCGAGGCCCTGTACGTTTTACCACTTCCACCAGTACAGCTGCTACTAATAACATCAATCCAGCTACAAAAAAATTCAAGCGAATTTGTAATTTGAAGTCGTAGGCTTCCGCGGCCCTGAACTATTGAATTTTTTGCTGCTTCTATCAGAGTACTATCAATTTCATTAAAACTTTTTTGTAATCAACAGCATCTTGATCTGATTATATCCACGAATGCATTCGTTTGGTACCACGCCTATTGCCCCCCAATCGAACCCCTTGATCATCGTTTAAAATTAAATCCGCTAAAAAGCTCATCTATCTCCCTATATGTGAAAAGTTCGTCTTTCACCGGAGGGTGCGCCCCTCGGCGGCTGGGTAGCAGTCTTTGTGGGCCGGATCTATGAATGGCGGGAAAGAAAAAGTGTTCTCCGTAATTGTGGGGTCAATATTACACCTCGGTCCTCTTTGTCTTTTATAAGACACACATCTGAATTGGAAAAAATAAAAACATTCGATGTCCAGGAGCATCAATGTTTGGACAATAAACAAAGAGGTTCTAAGCTAGAGATATCAAACATTTTCCCTTGCAACGTTAATGTGATCCCCTACAGCATCACAGAGGCCTCAGACAATGAACTTGAATGCAAGGAAATTTGTATTTACGTATTAAGAACAGATTCCCACTGTTAACTCAAACCCTGAAAAAATGTGACATCGATACTTTTTTGCTTGCCCGTTATTCATCTGGAGTTGGCCTGATAGAATTGAGAGATTTTTGCTCTGCCCACGGCTTCATTTGCCGGCCTAGAGTTTCCCTGTGTTCGCCCTAAAACGGGGTAAGCGTGTTACGCAGGCAGAGTTTTAGGACCTTAGCAACCGCTTGGATGATAAAGTCCTCTACCTGCAGCCAGTTGACTCTCCTGTGACCGGGGCCTACTTTGCTTCCAGAATAGCTCCTCGGATTCTTCAAGGTTCAATAGCGACCCCCGTTGGGAACCCATGTGTTAAAGCTTTCAGATTGATTGATTATTCGTTCCGTGCGCGTCAACGGCGAAGGTCATTAGTCCCATAAGGGTAGTGCATGTGTTTTCCTCGGGAGGTGACGGTGATCTTCCCTTACTAGATGGTGATCCCTTAACAAGCGCCGACCTATCTATCAGCTAGCGCGATTTTGCCCGACTAGACATCTCCCACCTGTAGGGCATCACCCCAGCCGGGAGAAGTTCTATGCTCCCGACCGGTCCTCCAGTGTTGTAGTGCATGGGTGGTGTAAGTAAACGCGGTGAGGATAGGTCAAAGAAAGGAAAGATAAGATAGCGCGCGATCCGTGGCCAGCCGTTTGTCAGGGTACTGCTCCAGCATTCGCCGGGTGTTGATCGGTGAAACCACTGAAAACTACGGATCAGAGCAGCCGGGTGTCACCAGCTAAGCACACAGGACTCAGCGCCCCGCCTCAGCGCCCCGCCTCAGCGCCCCGCCTCAGCGCCCCGCCTCAGCGGCCCCGCCTCAGCGCCCCGCCTCAGCGCCCCGCCTCAGCGCCCCGCCTCAGCGCCCCGCCTCAGCGCCCCGCCTCAGCGACTCCGACTGGCAATAAATCAGTCCCCAAAAGCCCGTAATCCCTATACAAAACGGAAAAGTTCGGCATCTTCGCGTCTGGTCCCAGGGTTTCTGTTTTTATTCCCTATTCGGGTAATATTTCTCACAATGTCAACGTGGCCTGTGGTCCCAGCAGGCCTCTTGAAACATTGACAGGGCCTGATCGACGACGAAAGATCAAAGACAGACACATTTTTAGGAGAAGCTCATAGAACAGTAGAGCTTTCTTTGATACTACGATGGTCACTCCAAAAGTAATGCACAACAAGTTTCTAAACCTTCATTCATTTTCCATACCTTTGCTATTTTATTGTTCGTTGCTTCATTCTTGAGGGAACAAAATATTACTCAACATAATCTTTTCCCTTTCTACTGCCTTACGACAGCTCTGAAGAGCTCTGATGTATACCCGCACGGTAGAAGCTTGGGCCTCTGATGCTTGTCGGAGTCCTAGGTCAGTTGGTATGCCACACTAAGGATAGGTGAACAAACCATTGTTTCGTTCTAAAGATGGGAATGGGAACAGAATAGGAAACAAGTATGCGAGCCGTGGCCCCTTTTCTTTGTTTTTGTTTCGGTATTCGCCTGGAAAACGTTTAAGAAAATTACGAAAACCCACTTATTAGACCAGCCGGCCTACGAATTCAATGTCGGCGTCACAAAACTGCCGATGATACACACAACTGGCACATCTCCGGCACCTGGCGGGAATCGAACCGACGACCTTCAATCACTCGTACGCTCGAGCCGTAATGTGTTTCCATAACGCTCCTCGCTACAGCCGTTGTTCCTTGGACACGAAGAGTGATTTTAAATTACAGCTTTTTAACTTTCTTCGACAGTAATGAGATAATGTTTAATACTAATCATTATTTTTCGTATCGCGCATTTGAGAACTAAGAGCAAGGAAAGCTCGAATTTTTAAAACTTTTATTCTGCATAAATTTAGGGAGTATCAACTTTGATTATTACATCACTACTTCAGTTGAGGTTCTGTAGTAGATACCAAGCTTTTAATCATTGTTCTAATGAAATAGTGTCATCATTGTAGTCGAACATACTTTGAAAATCTTTCCATATCTTTTTTTAATTTTTCTTTTGTCTTAAAAACAAGACAAAGAATCACTTTGACCCCTAACGTGCACATTTTTAGTTCACTTTTTCTTTTGTTGGGATTTCATTTAAATGAAAATCACTTGTATTCATGCTTCAGTTAAGGACTCTGAGTTGGTGAACAATAAGTTATGGTATCGTTGGCGTTTGTAAAGGTGATATCGATTTCAGTATCTCGCTATTTCTCTACTCTCGATTAAAAAAAACTAATTTTTCTTGCATCTTTCTTTCAAGGGAGAATGGTATCTGAAACCGTACGCCATTTTCTCCTGAACCATTCCATTTTGTCTTGTTTCTTTTTCTATGGCTCTCCAATATCCAATGCAACGTAGTCAATAAAGCAGAAATGCAACAAGCTATACCATCTGTCCTACGTAAATTCCAATAACTATTAAATTGATATTCTAGTTTGAGGAACGTAACAGATGTTACGTTGCTAGAATTGGAAAGTTCGGTGACTTGTTTCCTAGTAAACTAAAATATATGAATTAAATAGTAGCATTTAGTCAATTTCCGGAAACAAATGAACTCACTGAAGAGAATAATGATACATTTTCTGGAATTCACTCTCATGTTGTTTTTAATTTTTTTGCTTAGAAACAGATTGTTTCTGCTGATAGTAATAAGTTCTAGGTGTCATCCTCTATCATAATTTCTTCCCGAATAATTTTTGAATATCCCTTAATCTTGTAAAACTTTGAATATAAATATACAAAAGACTCTCTAAATATTTGTTTTTAGTTTTTACCTACTCTTTTTAGGAAACAATGGAGGTATTACGGTATCAGATTATTCCTAATCGATTGTATATTCATCATATTTTCTACACAAGGCAACACGTTATAAAATAATGTCCTATCCAATAACATCACGCTACTAATGTATGTGCTGCCAAACACATGGCTTTACCATCATTATGATTTCAGAAAATTATTTTCCGCACAAATTTGCATCTGAGTAATGTTGGAAGTTTCCAAAGTGCGTTTTAATGATCCTATGAGAAACAAGGTAATATCATGCAGACATTTCCGTCTTACCCGAGGTTTCGTGGCACTTCGCCAGACGGGGATTTCTGCTCTGAAGCAATCAAAGGCGTAAAACTTAAGTTAATTAATGGTTATCTAACTGACATTGTTGTCCTTTATCAGTGTCTCTTCAGAACGGGCGCTATTAGTGTTGACAAGTATGTCAGGCCATCTACCACAAAAAGGACGACACAATTCAGAATTTCGGGGACACTTGCTAAAATTGAAATGAAATTATACAGGTGTCCGGGGAGGAGACGTCAAAACTTCAAAAATAAGCTCTTAAGACAATTGTAAGCATATTTCGTCTAATAAACTACGTGGATATTCCGAATGGTTGGGACGCAATGAGCTCTCAAAAGTTGGTTTGAAGAAATGATTTCTAGGCAAAAATTTGCATTATGGAAGCATAGAAACACTTCAGAAACATGTAAAATGTTTTATTATTTACAAAAGAAATGAATATATATGGGCTCAGGCAGAAAAATTAAGCAAGAAATAAAAAGCAGTCGAATTGTGTAAATTGGGGTGCTTTTTTATTTCTCGCTTAATTTTTCTTTCTGAACAGATATATTCATTTCTGTTGTAAATAATAAACAACTTATATGTTTCTGGAGTATTTCTATGCTTCTATAATGCAAACTTTTACCTAGAAATCAATTTGTCATACCAACTTGTGAGAGCTTGTGAGAGCGGCTCAACCATTCACGAATATCCAGGTAGTTAATAAGACAAAATATGCTTAGAATTGTCTTAAGGGCTTATTTTCGAAGTTTTGACGTTTCCTGCCCGGACACCTGTATAGTATGTAGTAGTTGCTATAGCAATAATGGGACGCGGTTTACAGTACTGTGAATACACACTAAAAGTATAATATTTTTTCAACTTAAGAAGATTTACAGAAAAGTAACACAACTCTTCACAGAAAAGTAACACAAGGAATTACGATATCAAGCAAAAACGTTGGTACACTTAATTTCTAAACATCATAACGTATCATACGATTTCCGTGTCTTCTTCCGAAAGTACACAAGTATTTAACGAAAGTATGAGTACAGCTAAAATTGAAGAATGATCAGAACATTTCGAACGCTGATAGTAAAATTTAACGATTGCAAAAATGTAGAAAAAGACTTGTAACTCACATCAACTAAAAAAGGATACTGAAACAGACGCCAGTTTGTTTTTTGTTGTTTTTTTTGTTTTTGTTTTTTTCACCAGTAGCTTTTGAAAATTGCGGTTGATCTAATGAAAGTTTTAAACGACACAAAAAATCAGTATTATGAGAGGTTTTCCCCCAAAAAAATTCGATACAATATTTGCTTCAGAGTATTTCAATGTCATCATCAAAGTAGGTGGTAAATTAAAATATAAAAATTTGAGAGTTGGGCTTATTTTTGAATTCTTTTTTCTAGACATAAGTATTTTACGTTCCCTTTCTTAATTACTGATATGCCACTCTATTAACGTACCACATGCCATTATACACCCGTTCACTCACATATTCAATGTTTGTGTACAAGAATAATTCCACTTAATTTAAAAACAGCAAATATTAAGCCACTTTTAAACAAAGGCAACAAAAACGAAATTCAAATTAATGGGCTATATTCGTCTCTAGACAGTTGTTTTACCAAATATTGCTTGCTTTTCTATACACAAATAGAAATCTTTCTCGAGAAAAAACGAAATTTAATCAGACTCTCAACGTGGATTCAGAAAATCAAAATTACCGAAACTGCCGTATTTTTTTCTTTCCTTCAAAATGTTTGCATCAGTGCTTCAAAATGATTTCAAATTTATAACACTTAAATACGTTACAATAGAAATAAAACATAAGAAAAATAATAGGAATAAACATTATTTTTATGCTAAAAAAGACACTTATAACACATTTGTATTGACAAATCTTACATACATGGTTATTTACACGAATTTTAACGATTTATCCTTGCCATTCAAAACTGTTTTACCGTACTTATCCGCTGGAGAACTTTCCGTTATACAGTTGTTGGTTTGATTATTGATATCTAATGTCAGAATAGGCGAGAATAACCAAACGAAGGCAATGAGAATTGGATATTTTGGTATCTGAGCTCGTAGCCTTCCGCGAATGTCATCTATTTAGTCCACATCACATCGTGGCTTCGAAGTGCGGCCAGACTGGGGGATTTGAATGCCCCGCGCGATTGCCCCGACTGCGGTGCCATCTCGACTTCGAGATTAAAGAACGATGATAAGAAGTTGGTGATTGACAGTTGTGGCTTCTGAATCTGCAGGCTTCATTACAATATACGTGTACGATTTGGTTACTTTCATAAGTATTTATTTGAAGTGTTCCTTTTTCATGTCCCGGGAACACGTGCTCAGCGGTACGCAAACTCTCAACATCGCTGCCTTCCGTTTGCAACTGTGAATCACCCACTTCTTTTAATCGGACCATAGTAATATAGATTTCCTTCTTAAATGCGTAATATCACAAAAGTAATTTGGAAGGCATTTAATTTTAGAGGCACATTCAAGTCCATTTATTTGTTTAAAATTACTAGTTGTAAGTTTTATTCGGAAAGATGTGATATCGTTGTTTGTTTCGCACACAAACCTCCAATGTCATGAATCTTGCTAATAACTAGAATTTGAATTCCACATTGTTTCAGAACACTACCTTCGTCTAATTCTCTCCTTCTTGCAACTACGTCATAACCTCCACAGGTACAAGCCCCACTTGTTTTTGTTTCGTATATTTACGCCGTTTTTATGTCCTTATAGCTGCCGCGGTTAATAAAATAAAGCGAAATGGCATGCATGCGTTCCGTTGATTACAGTCGCGCAGCAGATCGTAGGAGGGAATTCGTCACCTCATCTCCTCTCCAGCCCTCCCAAGACTGCCTTCCCAGCCTCTCACCTCACCGCCCACCCCACTCAAGCCATAAACTCGCCACGCCCCCTATCATATCTATCAGTCCTGCCCCTCCCCACGTGCACCGCTCCTCTCCCGCCGTCTGCCCTGTGCCTGGCTCCGACCCGACCCCACCCTACCGAGACCCGACCTGATCCGAATCCATCCTGACCTCCACACCGACCCCGACACCGCGCTGACCCCAACACCGACCGGCTTAAGGACGGAACCCATTTCCAACACCCGGCGCGCCACGGCAACGCTCGACTGCGCCAGCGAGTCACCCATTACGGAACGGCACGGCACGGATCGCCACTTATTCCAGTGTTGATGGAGAGGAACTGATGATAGAATTGATCCGAAGAGGAATTGATATTAGCTGTGGGGGGAAGACGAATGGGAACGAGGAGGAGAATGTAATCGGCGGAAACAAATACTGCGAACAATATTAGTCCAAAACCGTCGGGATCTTTTCCAAAACAATACTGTCCTTCGGTACAAGGTTGTTACACCTTGAATTGAGAATGAAGTGGCGATAGGATGATGATGAAGAGGGAAGGGACAATTACAAATACGACCATGTCTATTCAGGACTCAAACCTGCAGCCTCCTCTGCGCAGACGGCGGCCTCCAAACCCTCTGCACCACGGGGCCGGCTTCTTCGTCTTATTATTATTATTATTATTATTATTATTATTATTATTATTATTATTATTATTATTATTATTATTTCTACATCATGACTACTCACACCCTACAATTTTTAAAGGATTTAAAGTTGATGGGATGTTTATATAAAAGCTCATACCATATCATTTTCTGAATGTTTCTTTCATATTGTCTTTTTTGTTCGAGTATTTACAGGTCAGATCACTTAAAAACATGGTAAAATTACGAATTTATTTATCCGCAGAAGTTTCGAAAATAGCGAGCGTTTCACTCTGACTAGTGCAGAAGCAGGGTAAAATGTTCATTAACCAATGAAGGAGCACACCCACAACAACTCATTCTATCACATTTAACGTACATCATTTCAAACGGCTCGTGTATATAATTTATTGTGTGCCTATGTGTTATAAATCTTGGGGGGAAAAAGTAGATAATAATGAAAATGGAATAAACAATGCGTATTAACTCAGAAAAAAAATTTTATTTCCCTCTTGATATTCATTATGAGTCATTCACTTTTCGTGAGTGCATTGGGACTAGTGAGGAATGATGGTGACACCCGTCAACAAGCTCTCGCTAATTCGTTGCAAGCCGTTCATTCCTGGACTGGTTGACGCCATCTTTTGAGACTGACGCATCTGGTTGTGCTCTTGATTTTTTTAGATTTATCTACTATTTTTAGCGATCTGACTGCATTTTGTGTGTTTAAGTGCTTTCATTACTTGTTGCAGGTTAGCTGGAAATATAATTTTGGCTGTTTTTTTGCTCTAACCAAGACGAACCAACAGCTAACGAATTTTAAATATTACTGAACCTTAACGAACTTCAGAATTACGAGTTAGTGATCAAGTGTCAACATCTATAAACAGAGCAGTTTATTTTCGATTTTATATCGCTGTTTTAACTTAATTACTGAAATATTTATTCTATTTTTGTGACGAGTGACTATTCAGTTTATTTTATTTTTGTGGCGAGTGATTATTCAGTTAATTTGAACGTTACGAGGAGGGTGTATCGTGTAGTTTTGAATTTGTTTCAAATCTTATTCAATATTTTGAAGACAAATTTCAGCTAATATCTTTATCTATTTACGGTAAAGTATAGTCGACATTGTATTAAACAGTTGCAGCTTAAGTGAACGAAAATACGTAACCGCATTGCCAAATTTCGTAAGTACTAGCTTTCAATACATTTTGTAGTTAGCATACCTTCTCTTTCTTGTATCGAATCTTAATTTTTAATTATCGAATACACATAAATATTACACTTAAAATATTAAGCTAGGTGACTGTTGCTTTTATCTACGTTTTCTTGTATTTATTCCAATTTTATCACGTACTTTAACACGCATTCGTGACATGGCTACTGTTCGTTCTACTCTTTTTACTCTCTACACCCTCAAAGCCGACCTTCTGAAAGCCTTCACACACGTAAACAGTAATTTAGATAAACATATCCGAAGGCTGGAAGAGGTCGTTCTCTACAATGACGGTTGGGCACAAGTAGGCAACACTGCGAATTTTCCCAACCGTGCACCCGTGACTGCATATAAGACACAGACACCACATCCAGTCGCAATTCAAAACAGATTTAGTGTTTTAGATTATGAAACAGATTTTCCTCGCCTTCCTGATCCTCACAACCCTTCCCTTCCATCGACAAATACATGCACAAACCAACGCAAACAGGCTAGGAAGCGTGTCAAAACCAAAAACACGTAAAGCTTCGCATCCTAGCCCACTTGAAAACAAAGCCATTCCTACTGAGCCTAAAAAACAGGTACTTATTTTAGCTGACAGCCATGGTCGCCATCTTTCCTCCATTCTCAGTAGGAAGTTACCCCCCAACTACTCAGTCTCGTCTATTTTTAAACCTAACGGGAGGTTTGCAGACGTGACTGCAGAGTTGGACACTCACACGAAGACAATGACCAATCAGGACACAGTCTTTATCATCGGAGGGCAGAATGACATTAATTTGGGCGGTAACTTTACACCTGAACAACATATAAACAAATTACAATGTGCCGCCCAAAATACTAACATTGTAGTCTCGACTCTGCCCTTCTGGTACAACAGGCTAACACTCTGCAGCGAGATTAAGCACGCAAACCAACAACTAAAACTGCAACTGAGAGAAACAGATGTAACACTTTTTGAAATGAATTTCCTCTCAGTAAAACACTTCACCCGGCACGGTCTCCACATGAACCTTGCTGGAAAACATGCAGTCGGTGAAAAGCTTGCACAATACATCATCAACTCCAGTCCTACGCAGCCTCCTGCCAAAAATCCATCCGTTTCACCTTCTTTACGTTCCCCACCCCCCATCCTTATTCTGAACCCTCTTACCCCCTCCTGTGAACCTACTCCCGTTTCTTCCATTCCCACTACCAATGACGCCTCTATTTCCTCACAACCTGTGACTGCTGGGACACATTACAACCTTCGACCACGCACTCGAGGTAAAAATGGAGTAAATATATAGCAACTACAGTCAGATGCAGCAGAAAAACATTCGTATAGGTACTTGCAAAAAATAAAGATATTGCACCATAATGTTCAATCCCTTTCAAATAAAACTGAGTTTATCGAGGCAGCTCTACAGAGCGATTTAAATCAAATGGATGTTCTTTGCTTTACAGAACATTGGTTATCTCCTAATGAACTTAGCATTTTCCAAATTCCAAACTTTTACCTCGCAGGCTATTATTGTAGAAAAAGAGAATCTCATAAAAGTCCTGCATATGGAGGTTCTTGTATTTACGTTAAAAATAATATTGATTCTATCTCCTTGACGGAATTCAATGAGTATTCCGTTGAAAATGTTTTTGAAATTTCTGTTGTACATCTTCCTGTGCTAAAAATGATATTGCTTTGCATCTACAGGCCTCCAACAAAGAGAGCTGCAGATTACATTTTGTTCTTAGAAAAACTAGAGATAACACTAATCAAAGTCATCAATCGCTCTTGTGAATCCATTGTTGTATGTGGAGATTTTAACATTGATTTTTTTGATCGAATCTTGCGAGAAAGAGCAGTTTCTTAACTTAATTAATTCCTTCAATTTAGATATTACAATAAAAGTACCTACACGGATCACAGTAAATTCAAAGAAGGCAATCGATCAAATTATAATTAACAAAACCACTACTCGACATGAAATTGAAACAAAAGATTTAGGATACAGTGACCACGATGCACAAATTCTTACCGTTATACGAAATGCGAACAATGACACAATAAATAATACACGTATGAGTAGAGTGTTTTCTAAAAATAAAATAAAATTATTCATTGATTACTTGCTGCAGGAGTCATGGGACGCGGTTTATAATACTATTGATACAAACGATAAATATTATTCTTTTTTTTTCAACGCTTTCATTTCATTTTAACACTTGCTTTCCTCTTCAGAAAAGAAAATTAAATATTTCACGCAAAAACAATTCTTGGATAACACAAGGGATTAGAACATCATGTAAAAACAAACGAGTTCTTTCTTTCATTTCTAAGCATCATAACGTATCTCAAGATTTCCTCCTGTACTTTAAAAAATACAAATCATTGCTAAGAAAAGTTATAAGGCAGGCTAAAATCATGAAACACGATCAGGATATTTTGAACTCAAATAACAAAACAAAATCAATGTGGAATATAGTAAAAAATGCGACCAAACCAACTAGAAACCTTGTAGAGAATGTTGTTTTAAAAGATAACGATAGAGATGTGAACGATCCGGCAACAGTGGCTAGTCTCTTTAACCAATACATTTCGAGAATTGCTGTCAATCTCACTAAGGGTTTTCAGCCACAAAATTCAACATCTGACGTTTCCCTAAAAATCTTAGACACTATGTTCGTTTTCGAAACCTCTTCCTATGAAATTCTCAAAATAATCGGTAAATTAAAAATAAATATTTGGCCGGTTTAGATGAATTTCCGGATTGTTTGTTAAAGACGTGCGCGCCAGCCATTATACACCCGTTAACTCACATATTTAATGCATCCTTATGCACCGGAATTTTTTCAGATATTTTTAAAACAGCTACGATTAAGCCGCTCAACAAAAATGAAGTTCAAAATTATCGGCCAATTTCTCTTTTGTCAGTTTTTTCAAAAATATTAGAGAGACTTTTTTATGTGCGAATGGAAACCTTTCTCAGTAAACACGACGCGTTTTCAAATTGCCAACATGGATTCCGGAAATCAAAATCTACGGAAACAGCCATTTTTTCTTTTCTTAAGGATGTTGCCTCATCATTGGATCAAAACGAAGCAACTATTGGAATATTTTTAGATCTTTCAAAAGCTTTTGACGTCATTGATCATAACATTTTACTTTCAAAATTACCTTCGTATGGAATCCGTGGTATTGCTCTAGAATGGCTATGTTCGTACCTTAAACAACGATCTCAGAGAGTAGAAATACCTTACTGGAATGATGGAACGTTATGTACACACCTTTCCGGTTCTTTGCCAATTGCACGTGGAGTCCCGCAAGGATCGATTTTAGGCCCTTTTTATACGTAAATGACATGCCCTTAGCGATTCGAAACGGAAGAACAGTTCTCTTTGCGGATGATACAAATATTCTTTGCAACAAAGAAACCGTAAATAGTACAATATCAGACGTTTCAAATTGGTTCCGTAATAACAAATTAAAAGTAAATGAAAATAAAACTGTTTCAATGCAGTTTTCCATATCAAATAAAAAATTCTGTACTCCATTGAAAATGAACGGTGTGCCATTGACTGATGTTAATGTAACAAAATTTTTAGGTCTATCAATTCAGTCAAACCTCGGATGGAATGCCCACTTAAATGAATTGAACACAAAATTAAGTTCATTATGCTACGCGTTCAGAATTCTTTCAAATTCCGTCAGTCTTCATACAGCTCGTTGTGAATATTTTGCCAATGTTCACTCCCGCCTGAGATATGGCATAATATTCTGGGGAAACACATCTTATAGCTCACAGACTTTCAGATTACAAAAAAAAATTTTACGAATAATAAGCAAATCCAACCCACGTGATTCTTGTAAGTCACTCTTTATTAATCTAGGAATTTTACCATTACCTTGTCTCCTGATTTACGAATCAGTAGTTTTTGTCAAAAATGACTTACTTAAGGGCGGGAATATATTTTCAGCAAACGCCGATGTCTATAAGTATAACACACGACGTAGTAATCATATTCACCAAGTGGCAGTATCAACAGCTCACTACAAAAAATTCACATACAATTCATGTACATTACTCTACAACACTTTGCCAGAAGACATTAAACGATTAAATTCAATAGAAAAGTTTAAGTCCCAGGTAAAATCTTTTCTGCTGCATAACTGTTTCTATACAATTCGAGACTATACCGAGCATCAAAAAGGAAAGTAGAATTAATTTTAACAATGATAGTTAATGTAATTATTTATCATTTGGACTGTATAATTCTAAAGAACCTGTAACAAGTACTGTACCACAGCTTCTGTGTCGATGGCCCCCATCTCGATCAGGTTTTTCGTCCAGTTTCCCTGATCCTTGAGCAAATGCTGAGATGGTCCCTTGTTTTGCTTCTGGACATAAATGTAACTTCATTATTTGTGCACGTCTTCTGAATTTCAGTGGGAAATATAGTTATTCAAATTATCGTTTTTCATATTATCGCGGCAAAAAGTATTATTCTTTCATGAAGAACATGAGGGTTCAGGGCAGGATTTTATAGCTAATTTACCTTTGAAAATAGATTTTATTATATAGGAGCGAATATTTTGTCAACAAAACTCGAAATAAAACTCTCTTTTCTGTATTCAAAATTCGACTAAAATATGGTTTAGGATAGAGACCACAGAATTATGAAAACGTGCACAAAATTCACTTCTCCCCATAGCTCGTCATACGCAGTTTTTAACTGCTTTTTGACGTAAATAAATAAATAAAAGACCAGCACACCGAACACCTCCCTAGCCCACCCGCCGCAACGTCCTTGCGCTTACCGGGAGAGGTGGCTCAGTTCATCAACGGATGTCATTGCAGTGCCTCTGACCGGGAGGTCCTAGGTTCCAGTCCCGACAGCGGCAGGATTTTCGACACTGGCTTGTCAGCTAGATCGAATTCAGTCGCTGTCTAGAGGAGAGCGGCCGGCTGCTCTGATGGGTAGTTTTCCGTGGTTTTTTCCAATTAACACCAGACTACTGCCGGAGCAATACCCTAATAAACTGGCCACGGACCGCGCGCGATATTTCTTTTCTCGTCGCTGTCCTCTCCTAACCCCTTACACACACACACACACACACACGCACACACTAACATGCACTACACTACCACACATGCCGGGAGACCAGTTGGGAGATTAGAGCTTGTCCCGGCTGGGGCCGAGGCTCGCTGGTGAGAAAGATATCGTAGGGAAAACCCCGTAAGCCGACAGGTACCTGGTTAGGGGGAAAACCTCGCTAGTCGACGGTAGGTCTGCGCCGGATCTCGCCATCCATCGGGGGAAAATCACCGCCACCTCCCGATGAAAAAACATGCACTACACGTACGCGACTAATGCCCTCAGTTGACACGTCCGGAATCACTAGCAATCAATCACTCAATCAACCAACATTTGCGTGTCCGGCTCCACCTTTAATTCTGGGGGAAGCATTCTGGGCGGTCCGTTCCGTTGCCGGGCAGAGCTGGTCCGAGCCGGTCGTTGCAATGAGTGGCATCTATCTGAAAAAACACGCGAAATATTTCGGTCGGTGCTGCGCCACGCTGCGCCGGACTGTGCCGTGCGGATTCTGTGGATATAAATGGGTTGCGTACTTTAGGTGCCTCAGGATATCTATTGATGTCACTCCAACTGCAAATCTTGGAGTTCGAGTCCCGACGGTGGCAGGATCTTCGACACTGGCTATATAGCTGTGTCAAATTCCTCCGCCCCTGGGGGAGAATTTTGGCGGTAGGTTCTCTGATCGGTATTTTTTCGAGGTTTCTCCGATCAACACTAGACAAAAGCGGGAGCAGTACCCTAACAAACGGGCCACGGTCCAAACACGATCTTTTCCTCCCTTTTCCTTTCTCTCTTTACCCCTTACTTATACTTACTCACATGTACTACAGCACCACATGCCGGGAGACCAGTTGGGAGCTTAGAGCTTGTCCTGGCTGGGGCGGTGGATCGCTGGTGAGAAAAATCTCGTAGGGAATACCCCGTAAACCGACGAGTAGGTCGGCGCCGGATCTCACCAACCTGATGGAGGTCACCATCATCTGCCGCGATTAAAAATACTACACTTACGGGACCAATGGCCTTAGGTGTTGACGAGCCCCGAAACTCTAGGCAATCAATCAATCCGATCGCGACCCAACCCAACCCAACCCGACCCGACCCGACCCGACCCGACCCGACCCGACCCGACCCGACCCGACTCGATCCGACCCGACCCGACCTGACCAGACACTGATCCTGACTGCGATCTCGTCCCCGCGTCGCTGTCATCCTGCCCCACCTCCACGGCCCCGCGCGAACGCCCCTTGGGAAAGTGACGGAACAAATGAGAACCCGCAGCTGCACCGTGGCTGGCGCTGTGCGGCGGCGGCGGGGCGCGTCCGGGACGGGGAGCAGCGCGGGTAAATTGAAGCGCGCATGAGAGAATGGTGTTAGCGAAGGAGGAACGTTGATGAGATAAGGAAGGCAGGGCGACGCGGGAGCGGCCTAGCCTGGGCTGCGCTAGGCTCAAGTAGATTGGAGGGAGCCAGGCGGTGCGGGGCGGGAAGGGGAGGGGAGGGGCTGAAGGGAGATGAAGCAAATGAGAGCCCACATCTCACGCGCCGTCAGCCGCCGGTGCGAATGGCCGCGAAGGGGAGGCCCTCACGTGAGCCGCAGGGGCGCGGAGCAGATGCGAGGCGATAGGAGAGAGGTAAGACAGCAGAGGTATATTAACGGTGTCATCGCTAATGCATTAATGCGAAACGAAGGATGATTTAAAGAGATGAACTAATAACATTCAAAAAACGTTTCTTAATCGCGATTGCGAATTGGTTAGGGCCTTAGTGGAGATTATTATTACTATATTCAAGGTAGCTTGCTTCATTAGTGGTGAGGTTTCGGCGAACTGTCAGGTCTATACGATCAAGTAATAGAGCTCGCTTGGTTTAGTGATTTTTGACTTCCTCCCTCTTACATGCTAAGAGGAAAATAGGTAAGGTGCGCCGGAAAAAAAGCGAATTTTCGGCAGAAATAAACTTATTTCTGGACGCTGGTGACGAAAAAGTGAATAAATCCTTTAGGTATTGTCGTAAAGTACAATCTCCAACACGTGGTGCAGCCAGAATCGAAATCTAATACGACCTTTAATACCGAAAAATTGTTAGAGAAAATTATGCCAGACCTCAGTAATGAATACAATGGTACAATGGTAGGGTTCCAGATGAATCTTCAAAAAACAGAAATAATTACGAACGCAAAACCAAAAGAAATTTAATAAACGGTAAAAAATTGAGTATGTTGTGGAATATATATTTGGCGAAATAGTATCTGTTAATAAATCATAAAAATAGATAAAAATAAGAATTTCTCTGGCATGGGAAATGCTTTGAAATCTTGTCTTTATGTTATTAGATTAAAAAAATCAACATCAAAATCAAAGGAACAATAATGGACACTTGTGTCAGCCTTAATTTACGGATGGCAAACATGATCATTAACAATATGAAAAAAGTATGCTGCAAATATGTCAACGCGAGATGGAAATGAAAATATTGCAAATTTCACTAAGAGATAGAATAACATGTGCGGAAATAAGGGAGAAAACAAAAATAAAAAATGGGGCACAAGAAACCGAACTCTTCAAGTGGAGATGTGATGGTCATTATGTGACAATATCAACAGAGATGGCTTTACACCTTGACAACCTGGGATCCCAGAAGGATGGAAGGGTGGAAGAAAGTGTGAAGAGAAAGAAGATGACCTGATGACCTGCAAATATTACAAACAGCAGCTAGACAAGATTTGCACCAGACAAAACTACACCGACAAAATGTAAACTGAAAGATAAGGAGATCAGAAGATAACTGACGAAGACATGTAGACATAGTACAAGAAAAAAGAAAGAATAAGAAGTGTATATTGTGAACAAAAAGTAATAAACTCGTTTAAAGTTATATTAACATTGGAGTCCAAACAACGTGAAAAGACACAAACAATATAGAAGCAAATATTATTTTACATTAATTTCCTGTAATTATGTTTATGTTATTATTATGTCTATGGTCTTACGCGTATAATTATGTTTTGGCTTATATTATGTTCTTATGAGTTTGTCTTACACAAATCATAATGTATGCCAACCTCACATTCCCTGTAAAAGAGGCCTTCGCCCTTAATGTGATCCTAAAGGTTAAAATAATATATAAATAAAATATCAAAATATTTATCGACGGCAAAATGTCTGTCTGTCCGTCTATCCGTCCGACTGTAATCAACGCTAGCGCCAGCATTCTAGCTTTCAACTTTTTTTCTCCAAATTCGCCGATCGATCTGTATGAACTCGAGGCTTTGGGATTTTCAACCAGAAATTTCGATTTTTGAGGGTACATTACATTAAACCTGAAGAACATTTTCAAACTTATTTAAAAAATATTCCAAATCCAATTTTTTTATTCAATTTTGTCCTCGGATAACGTAAAAGACACTTAAGAGTGGGTAAGTCTAGATCAGCGTTTCGCTATCTGTTAGTCTTTGCGGAACCATTTAAATAATATATTTTCCTAAAAAAACACTTCATAATGGTCCAAAAAGATGCCGGTACAAGCATGAGTGATATAAATGGAAATGGAATAACGGAGATTCTAGAGATTCTAGGTACTTCCCCCATAACGCGGCAAAGCACGTTGTGGCTCGGTAGAACGTTATTCCATTTCAAATGAGACTTCCTTTAAGAAATATGGCGTAAAAGGTTTCTCAGTGGGTCTTGGTCAGGAATCCGATAAACTTCATTTCCAAGCGACCTAGCGAACTGTAAGCGGTCCGAAGCGTTTGCTATCCTATGCCCACCATGCATGTCTCCTCTTGATTCTCACAGACTACGAAACTAGAGAAGGGCATCGTTGGTGTTGTTGTTGTTATTGTTATTATTATTATTATTATTATTATTAATATTATTATTATTATTAATATTACTATCATTACTGTTCTTGGTGGGTGGTAGTAATGGTACCGTTGTGACGTATTTCTTTTATTAATTGTAGTAATCTTATAGCCCACTCGTTGTGATCTTTCGTGCAGAGAAATCGCCCTATTACTTCTGCGGTCAGGTTTCTTCACATCCGCTTCCCAGTTACTCCTCGTCTACTCTCTGCTACCTCAGAAGACCAAGCCCAACCGGTGGGCCATCTCGAAAGAACAGCCAACAAGAAGAGTTGCGACCTACATTTTTCGTAATTTTTAATTACTTGGTTTTAATTTGTTATCGATATTTTACGTACTATACCCGAGCTTAAAAAAGCCAAATAACTGGCCGTTTAAAATTTGTTTTTACTAAGAACTTGGTAGAAATTTTCAACATACGAAAAAAACTTTAAATCACTATTTAATGCGTCTGTGACTCCACATTCAGCTAATTACAAGAACAATACAAAATGAACAACTGCAAAACGAACAAAAAGTAAATGTTCAAGAATGAAAGTGACAGGACGATCTTGGAAGCACTTCTTTACGTTCACGAGGGAAACCGAACGAGATGCAGTCGGACCTGCATTTTTTGGGGAGGGAGGCAAAAAGTAGATTGCGAATTGCTTAGAAATGTAGATTGCGTGATAGTCTAAAAGCCGTTTAAGCAAACGTGAATAGAGAAAGAGGGGCTGAAGAGGTAGGAGCGACATTCTAGATGAAGGGGTGCGGGAGAGGTCAGCAAACGCGGTGGTGAAAGTTGTGAATCACACGAGAAAGAGGGAGAGGAGGCAGCCAGATGATGGACGATTGGTAGCTGGCGCTGTGGAATACGAAATATTCAGCCGCCAAGACCTCGAAACGAGCAGAGAAATAGCTGGAGAAAGGAATGAGAGAGATAGTGTGTACTAAAGAAAAAATAATACTATAACAGAAAGAGTGAGGGAAGAAGAAAGAGATTCGGAACAATGTGAGACAGGAAACGGGTTGAAAAGGAAAGAAGATACAGCTGCGGCGAACGTGACCGGAACCGAAGCCTGGCGCTCAGGCACAGCATGGGAGGGGGTGAGCGGCGTCAGGCAGGGGACCGGGAAGGGGAGTGAGTGAGGCTGGGCGTCAAGTTGATTGCATCTGCCATCAACTTTTCTAATCATTTACTTTCCGAAAAAGACGTAGTCTGTTGATTTCCAGTTCGGTTTTTCTTGTGAGTATAGTAGAAACCCGGTATTTCGAAACGGTTTTGGGGGTATGGTCTGTTCGGATTGGTAAATGTTTGCATTATTCGAAAAATGTACTGTAGTACATATAGAAATGCATGTACAGGATTAACAACACAATGCAACACAGCGTGCGATGTGAGAAAAACGTCAACGTAGCGTAAAGGATCGCATCAACACTCCCATCATCAAGGATATTCAAATGCTTACGGCAGAAGATTATCGATTTTGCAAGTTTCGTCTAAGTGAAAATTACTTAGAGGTTAATTACCAGTGCAATAAACGTTTCATTTCGACAACTTGTTTCAATAGTTAGTTCAGTTCTACAGTAATTATAAAATTCTTTCTTTACACTACAAATAAGTATTTTCTTTATTTTGTTTATTTTCCCTCCATCCGAAATTTTGTTCGGATTATTATTATTTGTGGGGGTCGGATTAGCGAGGTTCTACTGTATAAGGAACAGCTCACTCACAAATCAGTGCTTTCAAGATCGCCCTTTCGCTTTCGTATTTGAAGGTGATGAAAGAAGCAAAGAAATCCTCCTAAC